>JAVMKO010000001.1:30421216-31621216 GCA_032164245.1 Sternotherus odoratus
GTCCGGAGCCGCAGCCGGGGGCCGAGCGCACCGCCGGCGGCGGGGGAGTTGCGGACGTTTTATGACTCATAATCACATAACTGAATTTATGTGATTATGAGTCATAAAACCCGGCCGGCAGCCCCCCCCCCCCCCCCCCCCCCGCCGGCGCGCTCGGCCCCCGGCTGCGGCTCCGGACAGCTCCGATCCGCCATCGGCTTCAGCCCGCCGCCCGCTGCCGCCTCCTCCTCTCTATTCCTCCTTCCCTCCTTCTCTCCATCCTTCCCTTCTCTCCATCCCCTTCTCCATCCCTCCCTTCCTCCCTGCTCTCTCCCTCCGTCCACTGCCTCCTCTCCCTACCTAAGGACTAGTATCAGATGTCAAAGTCTCTGATGAGCGCAGTTTGCTCATCGGAGATTTTGACATCTGATACTTGTTCTTAGGTAGCAAGATTCTTCATCTAAGATCTTGGGAGTCCTGCACCTGCCCCAAAAACGGGACAAAATTGATATTTTTGACAAAAAGACGGGACGGTTCAAAAACATGAAAAAAACAGGACTGTCCCGTTCAAAACGGGACGTATGGTCAGCCTATTTTAAAGTATATTCTGTCAACGTGAATCTCCTTGTATTTTTATATGCTCTGATTTTTAAAACTAGGGAAACAAACAAAAACAAATGTTTTCTTTAGGTGAAAACCTTGTTAACAGATATCCCACAGTTTCTATTTAGTCCATTTATTGGGCCTTCCACAGGAATAATTTGTTGATTGCCTAGTGTTGACAAAATTTGCTACATCTGATAATGTGATGAATATTGCATTCTAAAAGCTTAGTATATCATTGTGTTTTTTCAGTGCCATCTGGATTTGTCATGCCCCTGTAAAAGCTGTTGATAGAAATCCATTGTTTAAAATCCACTCAAATCTGCTATATATATCTGGTAGTGTCTCACTGAAATGCTCTGTGAAGCACAGGTTGTTTATAAATCAGAAGAGCCTTTTATGCACCTGTTTTTATCTCTGTTGAACTTTATCTGGTCTCTTTAAAGTAATAGTTGGCAATGCAGGCCCTTTTTACAATAATGAAAGTGAATGTTGTAGTTGCATTGGCTACAGCCAGGTATTACAAGAGTGAGCTATAAGTAAACTCCCTTACATAGCTCTGTCAGTCCATAGTCTCCTAACCTACAACACTCCTGCTAATCTGTTCATTGATTCCTATAGAGGAGAGATTTCCAGTCATGCCAAACTAGGGGATAGTTATAGGATATGAACAAATGGCCATTAGGAAACAGGATGAGAACTATTTCCATTTGTGGCATAAGCAGAATCTGAAGCTTGATTGTCAGAGGTGAAAATAAGGTGCATTAAACTACATCTGGCTGCCCATAACAAAGACACTTGCTCTGCAATGAAATAAAATCTATTTGTTACTTAGCTAGGAAACAACACAAGAATACATAGCTCTGATCAGTCATCTGAGTCAGCCAACACAGTGCAGAGCATTTACAAAGATGGATAAAGTCAGCATTCCCATTTAATTTTTTTCATATTTCTTTACAGAAACACAGGCTACTTGCACATACATTTTAAAAATACTGAGATAGCATGGTGGAATTTTAGATGCTCTATACTCAGAATTGCTGATAACTGTGTTGTGCTGATTTGTTAATGGAAAATACAAAAGTACACAAGACTTTGCTGAGGTTAATAACACTTTTCTGCAATGAAAAGGCAGATGGAGGGTCTGAATCTCCAATCTTCACTCAAGGCAGCAATCTTTATTCAGTGGGATTTCTTATTTTCATTGGGATTACTCACTTGGGTGAGATTGCAGGATTGGAATTTTGGGAGAAAAACAATGTTGTTTATGGTAACATTTTCAAAAGCACCCAAGTCCCAGTTTGAAAAGTGCCTAATTCACGTAGGGAGCCTAAGGTCTATTGAAAGCCAATGACACTGTCTTCACTACCCGCCGAATCAGCGGGTAGCAATCCATCGTCTGGCGATCAATTTCTCGCGTCTTATGAAGACGCGAGAAATCAATCGCGCGCAGCGCCCCCGTTGACTGCGGAACTCCAGCTTGCCGGGAGGCGCAAGCTGGAGTCGATGGGGGAGCGCACTGCCGGCCACCATGAGGACAAGCGGTAAGTTGGCTGCAGATACGCAAACTTCAGCTACGTGACTCACGTAGCTGAAGTTGCGTATCTGCAGTCGATCCCCCCCCCCCCCCCCCCCGTAGTGGAGACCAGCCCTTAGACTCCTGGTTTAGGGGATTTTGAAAATGGAATTTTGACTTCTTGGTACTTTTGAAATTGTTATCCTTACTTTATTTTCTTTCACACTAAAGCACAGAAAAAGGACAGAGATGAGGGTTCATTCATTATTCTGTAATTACATCGTTTTACATAACTGTATACAGTGATTAATTAGATCCCTCCTGCAGGTAGTGTCTAAATGGAAAAACAACCCCGGACAGAACCAGGGAACTATACCATAAATAAAAATTGTTTTAGGGCTGGTCTCCACTACGGGGGGGGGAGGGATCGACTGCAGATACGCAACTTCAGCTACGTGAATCACGGCAAGCTGGAGTTCCGCAGTCGATGGGGGCGCCGCGCACGATTGATTTCTTGCGTCTTCGTAAGATGCGAGAAAACAATTGCCAGAAGATCGATTGCTACCCGCGATTCGGCAGGTAGTGAAGACATACCCTTAGACAGTTAAAGTTGCATTAGGACAAAAGTGGTTTGATTTTTCAGAGGTGATGAGGAAACACAACTTCTGCAGTAGTCAATGGGAATTGCACAAGTGCCTCAACCCAGAAAATCAGGCCATGAAAAATTAATTTGGGGGCAGATTTTCAAAGGTATTGAGCTAACTAAAGGTGTTGATAGGTATGTAGTGGGATTTGTAAAAGTGCCTAAGTAGGTCAGACAGCTAACTGTTATTGAAATAAACTGAAATATTAACAGTGAAATGTGGTAGTTCCTTTTTCAAATCTTGCTGAAACACAATTCATATTTAATGCAATTAGCTTTTCAAAAGTCTGTAGCTAAAAACCACAAATGTATCTAAAATATTATATTTCAAAACAAGTTAAAGTTAACTTAAAGATGGTGGCATTTCTGCAAGCATTTGCATGGCATGGGTATTAACAAAAGTTAGGCTGTTATAGCAACAGACTTCATGGGATGACTTTCTAAGTAGAATCAGGTGACATCCAAGCAGGAGCTTAGGAACAGCTGCTTCTGTTATGGGTTTAGTTCTGAAGAGATGAATGTTCTTGCTGGATGCGAGAGTGTGAGGATTTGAGTCTACAGCTGCTATCCATGTATGAAGCACTAAAAAGTCACACTTCTCCCCAGCTGTGTCCAAACAAGGCTGAGATAAGAATATTGTGGGGTTTTCAGCACTATTCATGCCTCTTTGTAAACAGTACAATACCCATTAGAAAATGTTAAATTTCCTGATACACTTTAGTTATGTAATGAGGGGAGATAATGTGAGGTGATTAATAATAATATCAGGTGCTAAATCCCAGGATCCAGAGAGCAAGAATGAGGTGTGTTCATAATATGGGGTATGTTCATTTTTTCTATATGTAATAAAAAAAATGAAGGCACCACCACTAGCTGGACTGGCTGTTCTGCCTCCATAACCCTGATCACTCTTTCCAGACCAAAACCTACAATAGAAAGGAGACTTGGTCCCCCTTGTTACAATCCAGGGCACCATGGTGACTAATTGAATGGGTGGTTCAGTAGTTGAGGAGGCAACCAGATTTGTTTCCAATAAAGACATGGAGTTACACCAAGAAATAATATATCCTAAAGCATCTATTTTCTTTAATTCTTCTAAATCTTTGACAGTTTTTCCAACTGACCTAGGTGCGGAAGCAACTCAGATTGAGGTGACAGAGGTTCCCAGTTCATAACTTGACTCATTGTTTATACTGACAACTTTTCTTCAACCACTATTTAGCAGAAGGTTGCATGTGGACATAATATCACCCAGAAATATTGGTAAAATAAATTACTAGGGGTTTGAGATTATATGATGTGTTGATCACTTCTCCTGACAGAATCCCCAGATGACCATAGAGGATTTAGCCCCAAATTGGCAGACTTGGATTCAGTTTCCTCAGAAAACATGAAGTGTTGAAACGTTGTTATTTCTGTCCTTCATAGCACGTTACCCCAATCCAAGTCATGACAATACCACATGTACATGTATATACACACAACCTTCTCCAAGCAGGTGGGAGACAGGTTTCAAGTGTACCTTCTCCAAAATTCACATAAACATTGTTGCGTAGATCTCTGACAGAGTTTGAGACTGGAATCTTGTGAGAGGTGTGTAGCCAACACTAATTCTTATTCTATTGCTCCCTAAAGGCTGCAAAGCTCAGAGTTTCATATCAGACTTCAGCATAGTGTATGTTCCTCAGTTGTGCAACCTGGCACACAGCTCTTAAATTTGAGGAACAATATTGCATTATGAGCAATAAATATAAAAAAAAGCTGGCTTACCTGAGACATTCCCAGTCTTGATTTCCCAAATCACAACACACACATAAAGGTGGGACCTAGTTACAAAACATGCTTTTTCTAAAATCCACACAAATGTCAATGTATTCCTGGCAGTATGTGTCACTGAAGATCTGTGGGTGGCATGTAATCTGAACTGCCTTCCTTCCCACCCTTCCTGTTATGTTCCTTACTTGACAGTGCCACTTCACTGCTAAATCTACACTCTTTGAACCAAAGGCTAATCTATACGACCGGTTAGTGTGTAGCATGCTTGGGTGTTAATCTATCTTGCACTGGCCTACCACTTATTAAAAGTTCCATAAGGAGCCTTGATCTACTCCACTTTGAAAAGGGAATAGATTAAAGCACACTATGGAAACTTGAAATGCGGCTGCAAGGTCCACATGAACAATTAATGTGCAGACGTGTGAGGTAAATTTACACCCCAGATTGCCACACACCAACTATTTGTATAGACAAGCCTTTAGACCCAGCTTCTACATTTAAAGATTTCAGTTTCTTCAAATGCTTTAAACTGACAAAATTAATCACATGGTGATGCCAAATTCCCACACACTGCTCCCCTGTCAGAGGAGCTAATGTGGTTCTGCAGCAGATGGATGGGACAGGATTTGGGGTAGCTGTGTAAATAGTGTACTTTCTCTGTGTGTTTGAAGATCTGAGCTCTGCAACAGTTCCTATTACATCATCAGTTTGTAGCTTGGGAGTGGCAAAATGGTGTCCTTAAATTCCATACAGGAGAGAGGAGTTTCCAGTTCACAACCTCATTCTCTGTTATACGGGCAACTTTCTACAGGCTCCTAGTGTTATTGAGAAGACAGAGGTCTGATATCTCTGTAGTATTGCTTAGAGACACTGGTTAAAAAGGTTCCCAAAAATCCAAGTGTTAGCACCTCCTGTATTGATCACCTGTTCTGACATAGAGTCCAGCTGAACATAAGAATTTCTCATTACTATATTTGGTCTCATTAGCTTCTTAAACCATCTGTAAAAATCTTGTAAGTTCTATCCTTCTAAAGCATATTCCTTCATTTCTGGACACACTGAAAGAATCACATGCACAGAGGAGTAGGAAGAACCAGGTGGCTGGTGAGATGAAGATAACTGGCCAGTGATTATCTCGGAGGCACGTCTGTTTTATTGCTATTGATTAATTTTTTTTGGGGGGGGGGGTCTAAAGAGGGGACAAAAGTTTGCTGTGGTGGCAACTTGCCATGGAGTTTGGTAGGAGTCTGGGCTGGTTGCTATGTTTGCTGTGTTTTGGAATCTATACTTGGTTGCTGGCTGACTGGGCTGTTTCCCTGCAGTTAGGTGTGTTAGTACCTGCTTTCTAGCAGGGGGTCCTTGGAAGCGAGAGCAGTGCAGCTTGTGTTTGGGTAGGACCGTGATTAGGAGGCAGATGAGTGAGAGGGGCTGAGTCATCAGTTGAGCTGTGTGAGATGTCCGGGCTCCTAGTGGCTAATGACATGTGGCTGGTGAGCCAAAGGCAGCTGGGACCACTAAGGGAGTTTACCAGTGGAGAGAAGTAGGGAAATAGGTTGTGTGTTGGTTTTAGTTTTTAGTTTATGTAACCTGCAGGTACTCGACAAGGAAGAGCCTGCTGTGGGAAGCAAATAGCATGTTGTCAACATCACTGCTAGCTCTTCCTCTGCCTACATCCCTTGGGCCCACTGCCAGACAGGCATCCTGACCCAGGAGGCTTCCACCTAGGCCCTGGTCTTACCCTGCTGGGTAATGAGGCCTGCATGACCCCACTAACAAAATCCAGGTGGAGGGAGCCATCAGATGTGAGAAGTATCTGTTGCTGAAGTCTCTCAGGAAGCAGGTCAGAAAACTCCAGGAGGAGGTGGCTTATCTGCGTAACATCCAGGAGCACATGGACTTTATTGACAGGACACACATGTTCTGTGAGGAGAAGACTGGCTACTGGACACCTTAGCCAGTAGACAGTGCTTCACCACACACCCATGTCCTTCTTCCTTAAGGTGAAGAACTGGTATGATGTGCTGGCAGCAGAAGGTAAGGCAGAGGAGCCAGTGACTGAGGTGGAGGAGCCATTCACCTCAAGACTCAAAGGCTTGTGGCCACCATACTCAAAAGGAGAAGATGAAGAACACTGGTGGTCAGGGATTCCCTTCTGAGGGGAATGGAAGCATCCAACTCCTGACCTGACCTGAGGTCTTGGGAGGTGTGTAACCTGTCTGGAACCATATGGAAACACTGTTGAGGCTCATCTGTCCTTCTGATCAAACAAATACTATTTTTAAAAACTATATAATAAATGTTTTAAATAAATAAAAAAGTGTCCTAAACTAAAAAACAGATTCAAATAATGAGCAAGCTGCTCATCTATGAGGGCACTAATGATATTGCCAGGTCTGACCCCAAACAGGTCAGCTCTGACTACCGAGCACTGGGAGATACAGTAAAAGGGTCAGGGCACAGTTGTATTCATGTCTATTCTTCTGGTTGAGGGTAAGGGCCTAGGCAGGGACATGTGCATCCTGGAGATGAATGCATGGCTGTGCAGATGGTGTAGACAGGAGGGCTTTAGCTTCCTTGAGCACAGGATGCTGTTCTGGAAAGAAGGTCTGCTGGGAAGAGATGGGGTCCATCTGACCAAGAAGGGGAAGATCATCTTTGTGCACGGAGTCACCAAGTATTGATGAGGCCTTTAAATTTGCTTCAGAGTGGTCAGGTGACTAAAGCCCACAGGTAACCATAAACAATGGCAAATTTAACACCAGATTGGATGTTATGGATGTCATGGAAAATGACAATGTGGCCATAGGAACAACAAGAGAGAAATCAGTGGGGAAAATCTGTTCAACATATTAGACATCGATGCACAAATTCAAGGAGTATAGGGAATAAACAGGAAGAACTGGAAATATTAGAATATAAGCTTTTGACATAATCCCTCATTACTATAAGGCAGGTGCACAACTGATTGAAAGACCATACTCAAAAAGTAATTATCAATGGTTCACTGTCAAACTGGGAAAGCATATCTAGTGGGATCCTTCAGGGATTGTTCCTGGGTCTGGTAGTATTTAATATTTTCATTAATGACTTGGATAATGGAGTAGAGAGTACACTTATAAAATTTGCAGATGATACCAAGCTGGAAAGACAGGATCAGAATTCTAAATGACCCAACAAATTGGAGAATTAGTCTGAATTCAACAAGATTAAATTCAATAAAGGCAAGTCAAATATGTTAATTTATGCTGACAAATACAAGAGAAAGAACTCACTACCATCAGCAACACCCTCTCCCCCAAGCTTAAGATTGTGGCAGAGTACTTTCAGTACTGGAAGCTCTACCCTAATGCCTCCAAAACCTTGGTAACAGCCTTCACATTAAAAAAACAAACAAAAAAACAAAAAACAACAACTAAATACATTTCCACTTAGGAAGGAAAAATCAAATGTACAACTACAAAATGGGAAATAACTGGCTAGGTGGTAGTACTGCTGGAAAGGAACTGGGGATGAATCAGTAAGGGAAATTTAGATTAGATGTTAGGAAAAACTTTCTAAATATAAAGGTAGTTAAACTCTGGAATAGGCTTCCAAAGAAGGTGTGTAATCCCTGTCATTGGAGGTTTTTAAAATCAGTTTAGGCAAACACCAATCGAGGATGATCTATGTATGTTACTTGGTCCTGCCTCAGTGCAAGGGATGGCCTGGGTAATGTAGGCCTTTGTTTTTTATGATGTAGGTCTAGCTTGATATGAACAATTGGACATGGCTGAGACAGAATCAGGGATCAGCAGACTCAAAACAAAACTAGCTAAAATAAGGAGAACCATTTACAATGGACAAAATGACAATAGATAAAATAAACCTGGAACATAAGATGAGGTAAAGAGTAAGTGGAACATAGACAGTGCATGGACAGAGGATGGTGTTCAGAGATTAGTTCCTACAAAGTGACCAAGTCACCATCAAAATGTGTGATATAATATATAGTAAATGCAATATAATGTGTAAATGTATATAAAGGGAGAGGTTTGTTTTATAAATTGGAATGTGTGATACACTCTATACCCACCCAATACAATTGTGTCTGATCAGCTTAACATACCTTTGCTGTATGCTAAATAGAGGAACCTATACAAATGTTTTAAATAAATAAAAAACAGTGTCTTAAACTAAAAAAACCAAACTCATACAATCTAAAATTAAAACTTATTAAAAATTGTACAAAAATATTCTTGATCTGGAGTTGCCAACAAAATTGTCCCCACTAAAATTTTAAATAAAATATAATTAAAACTGTTTATAAAAAATTCTAAACAAAAACATATACTTTGAAATATGTGAAACTGCCAAAATAGGGAGCAACTACACAAATACACAAACAAACAAAATAAGCATACATCTTATTGGCACCATCCATAAAATCTTGATCCCAATTAAATTAGTAGTAAAACTCTCTTTAACATCAAGGCAAGGATTTCTCTCTAAATCTATA
Organism: Sternotherus odoratus; assembly: GCA_032164245.1. Classification (NCBI taxonomy): domain Eukaryota; kingdom Metazoa; phylum Chordata; order Testudines; family Kinosternidae; genus Sternotherus; species Sternotherus odoratus. The sequence continues at coordinate 30,430,229 of JAVMKO010000001.1, forward strand.
TTCCTGATAAGCTTTCCAGAGAATATAGATTCCTACCTACTTATCCAATTTAAAAGATGGACAGCAGCTTGCAGATCAGTTAAATTTCTCTGAGATTAACAAAAGATTATACATTTCTTGCTTAATAATTTTATAAGTGATTTGTATGAAAAATACATGCTGTTGAAAATACATTTCATATGGCTTGCTTGTAATCAATGTTAGAATCAAACACTGGGTGTTGTATTAGCCAAATATGGCAGTTTTATGAGGAAGTTTACATTTGGGAGTCATTTTAGATATTGCACTTTTACTTCCCACTTGGGTAATGGATTATTAAACTCAAGTAGTCACTAGAAATTCAAAGTAGAATTTGACCTAAATTTTACCTAGCATACAATGGCGGCTGATTACAAGAATATGTGATAATACTCTTTATGATTAAAGCTTCAATGCAGTGTAAAGTCATGAACCAGTGTAAGGTTTTAGCCACTGGCATATTTCATGTAATGTCAGCACCATCATGGCTCCACAGTTAAGGTTGAGTTCCACTTTGCACTTAAAGCAGAGTCTAATCCTCTTTGTTTTCAGTTCCCAACACTGCTATCATATCCAACTCCAGCCATTTGAGAGGAAAAGAATGGAAGCATGATCCCTTATGGAGAGAAGCAGCATTTTCTGATATTGAAAATGGTCTTTAATGTATGCATCCCTTCTCTTGGGTTAAAGTAATTAACACTTCAAATTACTGTTAACATTTAAAGTAGGTGAAATAAGAATGTAAGATTACGATATGATTTCGTCTCTCTATATACATAATATTAAGAAAAATCTAGGGGTGAAATTCACCACTAGGTAGAGGGACAGCACACAACCTAGACAGCACTAAAAATCCATGAGAGCCCCACAGAGGTAAATTTCATCCTTTGTAAGTATAGCTCATTGTTATCGAATTGGTAAGTACCATTATCGTGTAATAATTCAATACCTTTGTGGTATTTATCATCCAAAGAGAACAAAAAGAGTGTGTAGACCCACTTTTGCAATGAGCCATGATATTAATGCATCACATTGAATACTTTTTTTGTGAAACTGGTTACATTTAAACAGAACAAAACAGCCGGAGTTGATCCCAGGTTATTAGAGGGACAAAGTCGGTGAGGTAATATCTTTTATTGGACCAACTTCTTTTGGTGAGAGGGACAAGCTTTTGAGCTCACACAGACCTCTTGCCTCCCTCACCAAGCTCAAAACCTTTTTCCCTCAACATCATCAGCTGATCCAATAAAAGATATTACCTTACTCACTTTGTCTCTCTACCCTTTTTTTAACACAAGGCATCACTGTATATGTGACATATTTAGTGGCACAGAAAATAATTATTTCAATAATTAATGGTGGGGTTTCCAATGACAGGACAAGAAATACCAGTTGCAACAAATTATTTACTATTTGCTCCAGCCATGATACGCACATTATTATATGAGTAGACAAAGGTTTACAGCCATAAACTATGAGTGGTTCCATTGCTACAGGATCAGGCCATAGTTCTGTGGTAAATGTTTCCTAATTTAAATTCTGCATTAAAAATAATGATCTGCTAAATGTGTGAATAATGGAAAATTCAGTTTAACCTATTTAAATTCATAATTCTCAGCACTGAGAAGAACAGCTGCTCAGAAAAAGCAAGAAGGTCCCAAGGCTTTTATAAAGTGAATGACAGCTGTCATTAGCTGTAAATCAGTTATTATTTTTTACTTGTCTACTTTCTCTGAATTTCATTTACACAATACTAATATGGATTATAGATATATATATGTGGTAAGTAATGTTTTAAAGTTAGAATTAACTTGCTCTCATTTAACATTTAAAAGAATAGTTCCAATAAATCCTGTGCTACTACAGTGTGGATGAAATTCTAGCCTCTTGCTGTGAGTGAGGTTTTGTGATTGAACTCAGTGGGACAGAATTTCACCATCTTGCTTAAAAAAAGATGCTCGTTTCATACACAAATTTCCAGGTATGTCAGTGGAGAGAAGAAGAGACTTATGGGCCTAGATGGGGGAAGAATAAAGGTCTCAATGGCTATTAATTATACAACAGAGATGTGCTCCCAAACCCACCAAATTAAGCCCCTGTTCTCCTATGATGTGTGCATGCTTTTCTGAGTAACCATATATCATTTTATAAGATTTTTGAAGCAGAGAATCTGCATTTTCTGCAGCATGAGGCACCTAGCATGCTACAACAGTAACAACATGTCCATGGCCATCCATGACAGGGGACACAACAAAGTCATTCCATCAATGGTGCTTAGCATTGGTAAAAGAGCCCACTGCATGAGTGGCAAACTTTCCCACAGCAGCTACAGGTCCACTCATCAGATGGAGGTTGAAGCATACTCTGCTTTCTGTCTTGCCTGCAGGCCTCAGCCTAGGCTTTCTGATAGGTCTCCACGGTGATTGCACCTTAATCCAGCTTCTCCAAACTGAGCGATTGTTGCCAGGATTTTCCCAGTTGTACAAATGCTGAATTTCTTGAGGCTTTGCTTGACCTTGTGGCAGTATCAGAGCTTTGGCCTTCCTATGCATTGTGGGTGTTTCTTAAGTTGGTCATAAAGCACAGCTTTCGGCAGATGATTTGGAGGCATGCTCTCCAAGTGTCCCGACCAGTGAAGCCTGCAAATATCCAGTGTATTCTGCATAGTCTATAGGCCGGTTCTCTCAAGGATTTCATTATTGGTGTTCTGTTGGTCCCAAGTAACTTGTTACTAGGTAGTATCTTGTGTTCTCCCTTTAATCCACCAAAATGATCCTCTTGCACAACAGATAATTTGTTAAATACCTAATGCTGGCACAAATTTATCCTTATAATCACATGCCAAAATATAGGCTTCACACATAACATTGAGTCCCTTAGGTGTATAAATGGTAAATAGTTAAAAACAATCTCCATTCTCCTTTATTGTCTCTAACTAATCTGACAGAGGGGAACATATACTGCCATATCATCTTTGATTCAAGTCCTGTCTGTTTATATACAATAATTGAGTTTGTATTTATGTCTTTATCTCATTTTGAAAAGGTTGGAGCCATCAAGTGTTATGTTATTTGCATAACTCTGATAATCCCATTTTCTACTACCTCCAGGGGACAGCAACCCTTAATGACATCATGCTTATTCCATACTCATTTTCTCAATATGTGTTATTTGATTATATACAATAGACAGCATCCTGAAGCTGGAATAAAGTCACAGTAATACATTATGTAATTTATTTAAATGGAACAAAATGTGATAAATCTACACACACATCCAGATACTATACCTGCAGGAAATAAGCTAACATAGATTGAAATTCCAAAGTTTAAGGCTACTGCAAATGAAAATTCCTTCTCAATACTGTTTCAATGTTTTCTTTTTCCTCAAACATTTTCAGTCTAATTTTTATTATAAAATCACAGAATCATAGACTCATAGAAATGGAAGGTACCTCGAGAGGTCATCTAGAGTAGTCCCTTGCAGTCAAGGCAGGACTAAGTCTTATCTAGAGTGACCATCCCTTAAATGTGTTTGTCCTACCTGCTCTTAAAAATCCTCAATGATGGAGATTCCACAGCCTCCCTAGGCAACTTATTCCAGTTCTTAACCATCGCAAACACTTGGGAAGTTTTTCCTAATGTCCAACCTAAACCACTTTTGCTGCAATTTAAGACCATTCCTTCTTGTCTATCCTCAGAAGTTAAGAACATTTTTTCTCCCTCCTCCTTTTAACAAGCTTTTATATACTTGAAAACTGTTATCCTGACATCTCAGTCTTCTCTTCTCCAGACGAAACAACTCCCCCCCCCCCCCTTTTTTTTCAATCTTCTCTCATAGGTCATGTTTTCTAGACCTTTAATTATTTTTGTTGCTCTTCTCTGGACTTTCTCCAATCTGTCCACATCTTTCCTTAAATGTGGTGCCCAGACTAGACACAATACTCCAGTGGAGGCCTAATCAGCGTGAACTAGAGTGGGGGAATTACTTCTCATGTCTTGCTTACAAAACTTCTGCTAATACATCCCAGAATGATGTTTGCTTTTTTTGCAACAGTGTTACACTGTTGACGCATGTTACTAATTGTCTATGTGATTCTGATCCTGTGAAGATTTATACATATGCTTAATTTTATGTATTGTGGGTGGTTCCACTGAAGTCAATGGGACTGCTCAGAGTGTGTGAAGCTGGCATGTGTATAAATTATTAAAGGACTGGGACTTTAAAATGTCTTCTTCATTTCAGTCATCAGGTTGAAGAAATTTATGACCCAAGAAGTTCCATTCAAGTTGTTGTTGTTATAGTTTTTAGAAAAAAATAGTACTAACATTTCAGAACACCTCTTGCAAACTTTCCTTTTCAAGAGTCACATATTTAATGGGACATTATTGTGCCAAATTTGTACCAAAATTGAAATTTTTACAAAACCTTAAAAAATAAACATATCTTCATAAATTCCAATGAGAAAAGGTGTTTTTCATTTTTTAAAAATGCACTTCCATATTTATAGCCCAGTCATTACCGTATTGGTCTAGTGACAATAAATAGAAAATGAGAACCAAATATGAAATGGATTCGTTCACTTTCCTTGTTCATGATACAAGGAATGGAGAAAGCAAACAAAAAGTAAATTAGATTAGATAGACTCTGATAGGATTTTTTTAAAAAACCTTAGTAGCATAGGTAAGGAATTATAAATATTTTTAACTTGGTGATGTCCCTCTAAATGCTGTGTTGGCATCCTTTGTTGGAAACACCCTGAGACATATTAAGACTAATTAGAAAACTCCAGATGTGTATTTCCCTTTGATTTCTCAGACATGTACCCATCCAGAAAAACCCCATATGTGTATTTCTTCTTGATTTCTCAGGTATGTACCCAGCAACAAACCATTCATATTAAAAAAAAATAGAAGTTAAATACTGAGCATATGGAACATGTGAAAAAAAGAAATCAGCCTCTCCTCCTATAAGCTAGGGGTACACAGGATGTACAGAGCAGGTGTGGGAGCCCAGATTTATTTGTTTGCTTAAGGGACATCAGCTTGCACCAAATGATATATCCATGACATCTCTTCTAATACAAGTTAAGAAACTCCAGAAATTATGAAGATAGCTGAGAAACATACCCACTAAACTTTGGCCCATCTAATGATTTTTAGGAAATAATTTGATTCTTTTCAAGCAACAAGAATTTATTTTTTAATCAAGTCAAAAGGACAAGGCAGACCTCAAAAAGGATGGATTTTAAGCATGGCAATACTAGGAAGAAGGAAATTGGATTTTTTTAAAAAGGGTAGATATCTTAATAAAAAGTTAACATGCACTCAATACTTCTTTAAGGAAACAGCACTTTCTTTACATCAAATGCAGGAGAAGCTATGTGTTAATTTGATTTCCATGGTGATAGGACATTGCTTCTTACAGACATATCATGTGCAGAGGTAACTGACAGGTGGAGAGAGTGGAGCTGAGTCTAAACAGATCAGATTGTCTATAATGGTGGCTGTCAAGTAATTCCATGAGCATGATTGTCTCCTGGAGATCTGCATATGGAGGTGGCACTCCATGCATGTAACTGCATCTGCAGCATCCTTCCTTTTCTCTGGTCTCCTATGGATGCCTTTCCAGGGATATTACACAGATTATTTGAACCATCCAAGGATCAGGAGCCCACACAGCCAAACACCCACTTTGCCTACTTTCCCTGATATTAGACTTAGCACATTTTGGATAAATTGGATGGGACCTGATCTGTGTAAGAAGCAGATTGACTGAAAGTTTGAACTTGCCTGATTTTACTGGGTAACTTCCAGCAAGGGAATAACCCATTCCATTTCAGAAGTCCTCCCTGATTACTCAGAAGCCTGGGCAATATTTGCAGATGCAGGTTAGATAGTACTTTTATTGGTAGTAATTATGATAACTACAAAAGAAAAGAAAAGAAAAGAAAAGAAAAGAAAAGAAAAGAAAAGAAAAGAAAAGAAAAGAAAAGAAAAGAAGTGGATGAACTGTTATGAAACCCTATAAACTAATTTAAAAGGAATTTCCCCATCTGTAATAAACTGACTGGGCCACTGGATAAATTATCTTGAATAAATCCTGCAATGTTGCTGAATCTACTACAAAAGAGGGAGTGTTGCAGTCCTTAGCCAAGAATACTTGACATCAGTATTCTTGGGAATGGGAGACTGGAGTGGGGAGGAGGAGAGCCCTGGGAAGGCAGTTAAGCCTCTCCTCCAGCAGTAGGAGATACATTGTGCATTGATGTGAAGTAGTTGGGTGGATTTTAGATCACAACACAGTTTACCTTGTTAGAGTAATATTGCCATGAGAGATCTACCAATATTAAGTACTCATGCTCACAGTCAGACCAAGAAAATGAAGGGGATAATGTACTCAGGAAGCATTTTCAAAATCTTCCTTTCTTCCTCAAAGCGTTAGAGAAGAAGGGAGAAAGAGAGGACAATGTGGACTGAATGAGAGTGTGGTTACCAGACAAACACAAGCTCAAATAATTGAATTTCAATACTTTTTGCACCTAGCAGTAGGGTTTTTATGTCCTAATTGTTTTACCACAGTTTGGATTAAACTATGACACCAGTCAATATGGTACATTTATGGTTTTAGTTTTTATTTATTATACAAAGAATCTAAGACAAGATTGTGAGCTTCTTAATAACCCTGGGGACTGTGGAGCAGTGCCTCGCAAGAGACACTGAACTACTGATATGGATGTGACTTCTCATCAGTGCAAGAATGAACTCACAGGCTGGTCGTTGGTGAGTGTTCTTGTGTTATTAGTTTCCTAGGGTGTGCAGCACTAGTGAGGTGGAGAATGGCCATAGGTGAAAGAACATCAAAGGCCAGAGATCACAGAGATCCTTGCTACCAGACTCATGTATTTCAATTGGCTATAGGGAAGAGGCTCTGCCATGTGACCCTGCACTCCTTTCCAGTCATGGCAGTGCAGCAGATTCACGAAATGTGCTGCAATCAGCTCATTGCTCCAGGCTGAAAGTTGTGACTCCATGGGTGATAGTCACAGATTGTATACTATGCATTAAGGCAGCCTAAACATTTTTTCCTGTGGCTACTCCATGGTTGGGAGCATACACTGGACTGTGAATCATCCTTGATTTCTTCCCAGGATTTACCCTGTTTTTCTGAACTGGATTTCTTGTTTTTGTGTAGATAGGGTTCAGCAGAATGAGCAAATAGCCTACATGGCTCCTTTTCTTCTTCATTTCCAGTCTTGTTCCTTTTTCTCTTTTTCCCTTCTTTGCTCTGTGCAGCTGAAGGACATCTGTACTCTAAACTTTATTCCAGACCTTAGAGCTAGGTAGCATAATAAATCTCTATGTTGTAAATCTCATTTAGAACATTATAATCCCACACCATTAGCCTGAAAGTGAACTGAACTACACATGAACCTATTAATACACCACCTAATGAGTGTGCCACCCTGACTCTTTTAGATAAAACTGGGAGATACAGGCTAAACAAGGCAACTGGAATGTTTCACTCATACCTATCCTACAAATTAGAGCAAAAAATAATATTAAAAGTATGAAAGGTCACATATGATTACTGTGGCTGAACTGCTCCATCTTATTAACCTTAGGGAAACTGCTGTGATGGAAATGTACTGTCTAGCATTTAAAAATCCAAATCAGATACCGAGCCCCCAAAAAAGAAGGCAGGGGGTGGGAAGGAAAGTAAAACAATTTGTTTTACTATAATTTCCTTTTTCCACAGTTCACATTTTTAATGTGCTCTGTGTAATAGTAGACTGAAGTGATGAATTTGATGGCTGTAGTGGCTTCATGCCAATAGTATACAGCATTCTATCTGCTAGATCTAGACACTTATTTAATGTCAATCCAATTTTTTCCACCTCTAACACAATGTAAAACAGATAAAAGCTGATTTGGATTCCAGGCTAAATTTGTAGGGATGAATTTTTGTATATAAATAGTTGGTTGAGAATTGAGGTGATACATGCAATGAGAAATGTACTTGGTAAGGATGAATAGAAGGGGAAATATATACTACAAACATTTTTCCAAAAATGTTTTGTATATCTTAAATTAAAAAAACTTTACATATGTTATTTCTTTTTTAGGTTTAAGCCACTCCCACACACACTCACTACTCCATGTGAAGAAGTAGTGATGTCTAACACTTGGCATTTTAACCCTCCATTTTCAATTAGTTATAACTTTAATAAACTTAACCGTTTGGTCTGAAACATTCTAGGATTGGTCTTTGGCTTAATATTGATCAGTGGTGCAAGTTTGAGCAAAAGTGGTGTAGTTATTCCTGACTATGTGTGAGGGTGCCTAGTCTCTCTCTCTCAAATTTGAACTCATTGCTAGCATTGTTCCTGTATCATTATTTATTTCAGATAATAAAAGCAATGAAACAGTGCCCCCGCCCACATATACATTTGCTCCACCATGTTGCACACATGCCCACACTGGGTACTTATTCTTATTTATAGTAGAAAAATATAGGTCAGGGCTGCACTGTTCTAAGATCTGTACAAACACATAGTAGGAAGTCCTCCCTGCCCCAAAGACCTTTCAATCTAACTGAACAAGCCAGGCAAATGAATTATTGTTCTTATGTTACAGATAGGGAGCTGAGGTACAGAGAGATTAAGTAATATGCCCAAGCTCACTAAGGAAGTCTATAGCAGAACAGGGACCTGTACCCACATATCTTGAGGGCCTTACCCATGTCTTAACCTCAAAACTGTCCATCTTCTCTGCATAGACTTCTTGTGGTAAGCCCTGTCATTCCTCTTCCATCCCTACTCTGATGATTTGCTGCCTCCTGTGTCTTAAAAAATTAGTTCTCAGTCATGCACCCAGAATTGCATAGGTGAACGCCTTCACCTGCACAGGCCCCATTGACTTTACAGGGACTGTGTTTGGGACCAATGTTCTTACTGTATAGATCCAATAGCAGTACTAGGCCCTCCGGTTGTAAGCTCTTCAACACCATGGGTGAAATTCAGGCTCCTATGAACTCCATGGTAAAACTCCCATGGTTCTCCATGGGGCCAAGATTGCACTCCACATCTTCCTATCTCTAATGTGTGGCACTCTGTCTGACTCTGTAAAAGAAATACATTAATAATAGTTAAAATAGAGTGAAGATGAAAAATCCTGAACTGGAAATATTTGGATTGATCCTCCTTATTAAAAACAAAAAAAGATAAAAATAAGACCAGTGTCCACAACTTTAAACTGTACCTACAGGATTCAAGCAGGGGTTTTTTGTTTGTTTGTTTGCTTTTACTTGGATACAATGGGTAAGCAATGTACCAAAAGAAATCCATTGCCTATCAGAGGAATATCTATAAGTGCTGAAGCTGAGAGTACTCATACAGCAAATCCTTGTCTTTATCTTTGCTTTTTGGTGCTGGAAATAGCGTCAGCATGGACAAGAATGGGGTTGTTTTTAGAAACTTGAGACAGGAGAAAGAACAACATTTTCCACTGTCATCTGCACTTATTAACCTTGAAATGCACATTTTGAAAAGTGTTTTTCTAAACTGTGAATTTTCTATTGCAGTAAAAGCTTTTTTTTTCTTCATCCCAACCCTGATAGGAGGCATAAAAACTGAAAAGGCATAGAAGGCAGAGCTAGCACTGAAAGGGCAAAGTTGAAATACAGTTCTGAATGCTACTTACTTTAGTCTTAATACCCATGTTATCAACCTAGTTTACCAAGTTTACCTTTTGGAGAAATTGCAGGAGTTGGGGAAAAAAGCCATATAGTGCGCAAAAGAAAATACAATTATTTTCTACAGTGTTTGGTTTTCTTAAATTTCTTCTACTTGTGTGATAAAACAGTGCATAAATGTTCTGTAAAAATATTTTTCCCTTCTATACATCTCTCTTAGTAGTGTGCAGGGTGAGCATAATCATGAGCATGGGTGAGAGAAAGAGAACAAGATGGGTGTGATTTCTTTATGAAAATACGTATCAGAGCTACAAAAAAAATCAAGGAAATGAAATGGAGGAAAGGAGGTGGGAAAGGAAAAAAAATAGGTCGGGGGATAAAAAGAAGAAAAGAACTTCAGGGACCTCATTTTTCCATTTCCCTGCACCTTGTGTAGTTATTTGTACTAGTGCAAAGTGAATGTAAAATGCTGCCATGATGACTTGGAAGCATCTGCATCCACTTTGCACTGGCCTAAATTACTCCACAAGATGCAGGGAAATGGAGAATCAGACCACAAGTCTGCTGTTAATAGTAAAGAGCAAGAAAAGATAAATGTAGGCAAACAGTAGCTTCCCTCTATTCCACTCCCATTTCATTCTTTGATAGATTCCAACCCATCTCTTTGTATCATTTTAAGAGACGTCTTCTTAGCCAACACACTATATCAGTTTAATTTCCATCTCACCTACACCTCAGTAAATGAGGTGTAACTCATGTAAACACTCTGTTACCCTCATGTGAGGGAGATCAGAATCAGGCCCTAATAACGGCTAGCACTTGAAAGCTGTTTAAGTTGTCAGTAACTATGACAACTATTCCCTTTTCCTCAAACCTTGATATTCAATGACACTGTGATGACATGGCCATCCTATTTTGTAGTTCCACTTATCTCAGTTGCCAGAGAAAAAAGTTATAAAAGCCATAGACTGAAGCATGTTCTCTTTGTTTCGGCTCCAAACCAAAGCTAGCACCCAGGGAGATTAAAAAAAATATCGTTTCCCATATGAACAAATAATTAACAAAAAAGCCTTCCAGAGATTAGCAAGGCAAATGCTTCTTACCTCTCCAGCAGGCCTCTAATAAAGGAATCTGCCGCCATTGCTTGCATTAGACATCTGGTTGGGGTAAGATGGATGAAAAGACTTCCCTATAATTACAGACATCCTGGGACCTACTTTTATCTCGGTCCCAACGGGGGTGGAGGGTGGTCATGAAAGGAATTTTATCCAACCCAAGAGCAGTAGGTGTGGCCCCTGCAGATGACACAGAGAGATAAATAGGATCCTATAGAGAAGAGGGAGCTAGGAACTCTTCAAAAACTCTTCTATTGTTGAATAACTCCCTATAGTAAATATGTTAAACACAGTAAATTGTATATATTAAAAATAACAAGTTTCGGAAGGGATGTAGACCTTCATGCCTTAGGGCTCAAGCCAGCCTCTACTTACTGGAGTTAGAAGGAAACTTTCCTGGGGGGATTTAACCCTTAATGGTCCACTGCATAATGGTCTTTGTTGCACTTCCTCTGTAGCATAAGTTTCTAATCGCTGACAGAAACAGGACACTGAAGAAGATGGACAAGTGGTTTGGGATAGTATGGCCGTTCCTATGTTCTAATGCCTAGAAAAATATAGACTAGGTAACATCAAATAGAATGTTTAGGCTTCTATATCCACTTCATTTACAAAATGGGCAGGTGCCTAAATTAGCCACTGTATGACTTATTATATAATCATTATTACATGTCTAGTTTTACATACAATATCAGTCTTGTGACAGCAAACCAGAGCATGAACAATGAAACATCCTTATTTGTAACTCATATGAACTATTAAAATGTGAGAACACTTTACAAGAAAAGTCATAAAAGTGTTTCAAACTTATCTAATTTATAGAGGAGCATATAAGTCATTAAAAATGTTAGCAACTCTGATTAGTTTTATGCAGATTTTAAATTACAGCTGATTAAATTTAATCTCCCATTTATTCTGCATAGAAAACCCGCATCAAGCTTGCTTCAGCAATGCAAGTTGCAATCATTAAGTTAGTGTTCAATAAAATGTAAAGGTTGGTGGTATAAGTGGAAAAAATACTGAACTTTCACAGTTAATTCAGGTAGCAGTAAACATGGGCTGATTCCAGACCTGCAGGAAGAGTTGATACTGTGTGTTCCTATTCAGCTTGAATTTTGCTTTCAAATAATACATGAAAATGAAGTGTTGTTTTGACTGTTCAGCATGCAGTGTACTTTCCATGATTAAATGTTATATGTTTATACTACCAAGAATAAAATAAGAAATATATATATATATATATATATATATATATATATATATATATATATATATATATATATATATATATATATATATATATATATATATATATATACACTTATTTGTTTTATTCATAGGCATCCACCAAAATCCTGGTACATAGCAACAGGGGTAAGGGGGTGGGAAAAGGCTTATCAGTTGAAGTTGTGAAGAGGCACTGGGGATGTAACTGGCATATTTATGCACATACCAAGCTTGACCAGGAAAGAGGAAGTCTAAGGTACAACTAAAATAAATGGGAGTTGATGGCTCTGAACACTGTGTAGGAACAAAGTTACATCCCATCAGTGCATCCGGTTGATTGTTCCTGCTCTAGGTAAGAATAATCTACACAGGGATTTCTGGATAGAGCTACTAGTGGCCAGAATACAGAATTTGGCAATAAATGAGGGTCCTTTAGTTTCTCCCGATGGATGGTATTATTAAAATACATTTGAACAGTGGTTGTAGATTGTGAACTCTGCTTATATTGTAAGCTCTTTGGTTCAGGGACTGTCTCTTAGTTCTGGTTTGTCCAGTGCTTGATACAATGAGGCCCTAGGTGCTACAGGAATACAAATAAATATTACTAAAATGGCCACACCGTGGTTCCCTTCTTCTCAGGTGTGTTAGCTGTGTATGTTTGGGGAGGTATTCCCACCACCCTCTTTCCCCCCAGCTTACTCACTGGGGCAGGCACAATCTGACCTTGCATATTATTATATCACTGCAGTTCACGTGTGCTGAAATCACACAAATAAACTCTGAGTGATCTGGAAGGTTTCCTGTTCTATTACAACTCAGAAACAAAAGAAGAAGAAGTCATTTCTATCCACTCATATCCTGGTTAATAGCAAAATGACACTCAACTATGGCAACGGAATAATAGGTAGATGTGTCCATCAGAGGGATAATTTTTGATAACTGGCAGAAACTATATGTTGGAATTTACAATAGAACTTTACATGGAATTGAGCCTTAATCACAAACCTTTTACTCAGTCTTGCCAGATTGCATGGGGGATTTCACATGAGCTGTGGAAGTATTTGCGGTTTACATTTTCATAGTGATCCTTGCAATCTTCTTCCCATTTGGCAGCAATGGGGGAATTAGTTAAATGAATTCTGAATACATCAAGGGTTGAAAAAGATTACTTTGATACAAAGAAGAATATGTCTTAGCTGTCATGTAAAGAGTCACCTCCTCATTATTATCAAGCATTTGATAATTCATGGTGCCTTTATATCTCTAAAACTCCTGATAGTCTTCGAAACCATGTCCTTAACAGATATATAACACTTACATAAGCATATATAAACTTAGAAAACTAATAAGGGATGATTGTTATGGTAGATGTTTCCTGTTGAGGAATCAATAGGGAAGAATGATTATGGGGTAAGAAGGACCTACCGAGTATTTTGAAGAATTGTTAGACCTTTCAGCTGTAAATAATCATGTCTTCACACATAGATCAGGCAAACTGAGAATGTAAAGAAATGACATCAGAACTTGTGTTTCTTTGGGAAAGAGGTTTCCTTTATCTAAAACCCTGTACAATGACACTGGCATGGGAATTTAGATGGGAATGAAAACTATGCATCCCTCTAGAAACAGTGAAGGAGAGACACAAAGCCAGTTCTTTATCAATCACAACAGAGGGTGCCAATGTATCTATTTCTTTCTGTATTCTGTATAGTGCTGCACTACTCTCTAATTGATAATCTTTGATTAAATAATTCCAGTTGAGTCTGTTATTTGACAATCTTGAGTCATTAACTCAGACATGAACCATTCCCCTTTGAACCATTCCCCTTTGGCCATCAGACACCACTTCCATACCTCTTAAATGTGTCTGACTTTAAAGGGACATTTCTCAGGTTAGCTCCAACGTTACCCATGTTCTGAACAAATTTGGTTTCCTTTCACTTTTATTGCTGAAAGGTGTTTATGTGACAAATAAAGAATTATGAAACAGTAGTTACAGAGTTATTTAAACTGAAAGGATGAATCCCACATCATTTTAACTTTCCTGCTTCAATAATTCTTTGGGAGCTATCATTTTGGGATTTTATCACAAATAGCATCCCACATTTGGCCTTGGCAGCTATGTATGCAGCTTGTTACTATACTGTGTAACTTACATCATCTCATCAGGGCAGAGTATCTGATCTCCATGATACACAGTGGGGTCAACACCCCTTTTATAGCCCCAGAATCCAGCCTCTCCCTTTTTGAGTAGTTAAGCCTTCTGGCTGAGGGTACATCTGCACTACAATCACAGGTGTAGATATACCAGAACTAGTTTTGATCTAGTTAGCTAGAATAACAATGGCAGTGAAGACACAGCAGCATAGGCAGTAGCATGGGCTGTACTCCCCCATCAGCAGTCTGGGAATCTACATGAGCTGATAGTCCATGCTGCAAGAGAGCTTCTACAGCAGTGGAAGTGGCAGGGGAAGGATTTCCCCCCATATGAGGATAGTTCATTCGAGATGGACTTAAGTGGGACTACTCACATTTAAAGTTAAAAATGTGCTTTGGTGATTAGTTGGGTTAGAAACATTCATTTATGTTTCATTATATTTAGCAATATAAAAATACACAGATTGAATCATCAGAATCAGGCCCAGAGCTATTTTCCCCTAACAATAAACACAAGACTGTATTAGAATAAGAAAACTACTCTGTCTCTGTGATTCATTGTAGAGCTTCTTCCTACAACCTTCCCATGGCTCCTTTGCTAGGCTTCCTGCTATAGCTGAAAGAAATCATACACTTATCATTACAACAGCAGAATCCTCCCCTAAAATAACATTTCTGATATGCAGAGCCCTGAAATAAGTACAGGGGGTACGAAATAACTAATAAAAATGCTAAGCAACAATTTCAATTCCTATTTTAATGCTGGTTGTAGTCATCACAGTGGGTCTGATTCTGATTATATTCCTAAATCAGGAGCAACTCCAGAGAAGTCAGTGGAGTGAAACCAATCCAAAACCTGGGCAAGACAGAAAAGCATCCAGCCCACTAAATCCTTTTTCATTTAGAACTACCATAATAATTATAAATGAGTTATAATGAGATCTCTTTGCCAGAGAATTCTCTCTCCAGGCTTCCTTGGCATGCAGACAGTGTAATTTCTATCTTTATTATGCCAAGTCAAAGAGGTATCGTTTTCTAGTTTAATAAACAAAAGTAAGTTGTAATGGGTTGTTTTATTGTCATTCTAAAGAAATAATGAATCTTTCTACTGCCTGCACAGATTTATAATGGTTCATAAAACACCCTGACTATGTACAAACTAGTCTCCTACATAATGTAGCTATTGTTTGAAAAACACAGGAATGTAAATCATGAATGTTTGACAGAGGGATGAAAGCATAAAATCCTTAGTCTTTTTAGCCATTGATTGCATTAAGGATCATCTTCTGACTGATGTTTTACTTATTCAATATTAAGTGATGTTTCTATTATTCAGTATTAAGTGAGATTTCATTTCACAGACACTTCACTGAAATGTGTGTATCGGCTGTAATTTGGATATGAGGTTTTAATACACAGTGTTTATTTTAAGTGGAAGATTTTTTTTCACACAAGTATGCGTGATTTTTGCAAAAGTTGCCTTTTTATAAAACTCAATTATTCCTTCTGATACGTTAAATTATTAAATAAATTGGTCCCAGTTGAAGCAATGATCACATTCAGAAGTTGATGCATCAGTACTAGTAGGTCATTAACTCAACACAGCATAAAAGGGGGTTCTTTCCAAAAATACTGTTTTTGCATGTGTTTATATACTGCCCTTGCAGTACCCCTCTGGGTTTCCCCTCCCATGGGAACTCCCAACCCTCTAATCCCACCTTGCCTGAGTGGCTACTGCCAGTCAGCATCTAGCCCCGCTCACTGGGGAAGACTGCAGTCTGTAATGGCCACTCACCATTGGTAAGGACCAGCCTTTGCTACCTGTGTAGCCCCAGTACCTTTCTGGGCCTTTAGCGGAAGGTTTATTACATTCTGCCAATCCAAATATACTTGCAGATTCAAGTGGATATAGTTTTCTTCATTTCCTTGCCTAAAATGTTGTTTAGTGTTATCTCTGGGACTAAAAAGCCGCTCTATTATAGTGCAATGTTTGCTGAAGTGATTTGTGTATAAGTCCTATAGCAGACTGTGAATAGGAAAATCATACTGCTCTAGTCTAGTCTGACCTCCTACACATTGCAAGAACTTTACCCACCCACTCCTGTAATAGACCCCTAACCTCTGGCTGAACTACTGATATTCTCAAATCATGGTTTAAAGATTACAGGTTACTAGTGTAAACCATTTACACTAGTTCCCCATTGCTGTATCCTTTCATACTTGATTTTCCTCCCTCTCAATGTTAAAATCAATCATGGAGATTTTGCAAGCATATCCTAATGGTCTCTCATCTAAGTCCCTAGTTTAAAGCTATTTTAATGAGCTGTGACAACCTCCATCCCAGAAATCTCATTCCCTTCCTCCTCAGGTGGAGTCCATCCCATGAGAACTGTCCTCTGTCCACAAATGCCTCCCAGGGGTCAAACATCCCAAAGCCCTTCTTATAGCGCCACTGGTTGAGCCTCTGTTGATTATAATTAATTAATCATAATTAAGAATCAGGGAGGTAGCCGTGTTAGTCTGGAATAGCAGAGGTAACAAAGTCCTGTGGCACCTTAAAGACTAACTATAAAGTTTTGAAGCATGAGCTTTCGTGGGCTAATACCCACTTCGTCGGATGCAGGTGGTGGGTATTAGCCCACAAAAGCTCATGCTTCAAAACTTTATAGTTAGTCTTTAAGGTGCCACAGGACTTTGTTACCTCTGCTAATCATAATTAGGAGATCATGATTTGGTTTCCAGCTCTGCTGTAGATTTAGTTGACCTTGGGCAATCTGTTGAATCTCTTGTGTCTCAATTCCCCATCTGTAAGCTGGGGATAGTAATACTTCCTTGGTTCCATGCTGTGTAGGAGGCTTTTTGAGGTAGGGACTGTTTCTAACTATGCGTATGTACAGGACTTCGCACAATGGGGTCTCATTCTCAGTTAAGATTGCACTGTAAAGTAACTACTACTACTAATAGATTTCTGAGCAAGTATAGAATTCCCAGTACAACCAAAGGGCCCACTCCTATAAATGCTCCACAGATGGACCTTGCACTCTTTTCAGTCTGTTTTGCTCACTTAATGCTTACAGGCTCATACCTGAGACTTCCAGAGGACTGAAGTGTATGTGGGTGGGTGGGTGGGTGGGAAAGGTAGTCAGTAGCATTGTACTTTTTACACAACCTTCTTTTCTCTTCTGTGATGAGTGTAAATCTGGAGTTGACCCAAGACCTTTCTGAAAATTGAGCTGACCTAAAATCATAGATAGGTAAAGCACAGTAATAATAGAAGTTGAAAATCAATACAGTGTGCTTTACAGGGTCATGCTAAAGTCATTTTGGTTTCAATGACAAAATGATATTTGGATTTTGTAAGATTTTTTTTTTTTTACTACCAATTAGCTTCCTAGCATCTCCGTGCTACAGCTGGAAATATTCTTAGGAGGGAATTTGTTTTATGACAGCTTTTAGAATGTATAGCAAACTAATACTTATCAAACAGTGTTTTACACCAGAGTATTCTGTTTAATATAATAGTTCTTTAGTGTCCTTTCCCTGTGAGTTCTGCACTAGAAACAGAACATAAAGTGAAGGGCAAAAAATAAAGATTTAGGAAAATATTATATAATGCTGTAAAATTGTATTTATATTTTAAATCTCATAGGGATTTTGTTCCCATTCTGTGTAGAAACTAAATTTCACGGAAAAGCTTGCTGAAGAGAAAATTAGAACGTGATATATATTCCTATAATGTTTAGCATTGCAAGGGTTTAACTAAAATTCAGCAATTTGAAAATGCCCCTGAAATTAAGGTTGAAATCCTCATAGTCTGTGCAAAGCCTGAATAAACAAACTCTGTGCAGTAATCCAGGTGAGGAGTGAGGCAGTGATTTATTTCTCTCAAGGCCAGCCAATTGAACTCCCTCTCAGCCACTCTGCAGCCCCTCCTGCTGTTCTCCTGGATCCAGTGTACACTTCCACTGACCCCTTCCATGTTGTCCCAGAGAGAGGCCAAGACCTCTCCATGTGCTCCATGGCACAGCACCCCTGTGTGACGTCTCAATGGCCATAGTGATCTCTACAGCATTTAGGGTTAGATTTTCAAAAGCATTCAATAAAGAGGCTGAAGTCAATGGGAGTCTTACCATGGATTTCACTGGAAACAGACTTATCACTCTTGAAAACCGCACCTTTAAATGCCTACTTTCAGTCTTTTTTGCAGTAGAAAATATAGTAAATAAGCTAGTTTAACTGGAATTTAGTTGGTAGCTTGGGAATGAAAAACTTCATATTTTTTTATATTATTTGTAGTTGACAGCAAATATTTGAAATATTTAAAAAGCAGACATATATAATCCCATAAATCATTTATACTTTTAAGGAAATCTCACATATCTTGAACATATTCTCCAAATAGGGTCAGTGTGCAATTTTCTTTTTAACCCTCAACCCTACACTGGGAGAGAAGGCACGAAGAACAATAAAACTATATAGTGCTGGGCGAGGACCAAGTAAACCTTGTCCATTCCTGACAGGTTTGTCTCAGCTGTTCTTCAAAATCTTCAATGACAGGGATTCCACATGTTTCATACTAGTAACCAATGGGGATTTAAATGGACCAGAAAAGCTCCACAATGTAAGGAAAGGGACAATTTGCTATGTCAGAGTCCTTTGAATGGACTTCATGCCATGCAGTCTCCAGTGGCTTTGGGAAGAGAGTGTTTGGTAGAGAGAGATGGGGAGCAGCTGCTTTGTGCCTGATACTCCCTCGGGACCATGGGTGTTACTGAGGAGAAATTACTGCTGGCTGACCAGTAGTAACTCTCTCCTACTTCAGAAAGGTAGTCGGTAGTAGGCACAGGGGGCAATGGTACAATTATTCTACTAGTGGCAGCAGGGCTCCTAAAGGGACTATGAAAATAGATGGAAGGTAAAATGACCTAAGGAATGACCCTCTGTAAAGCCACACTACTCTGTTCAGAGTTCCCAATGATTCCCTGCATTTGTTGATTTACTGACCAGACCCTTTCCTCATTCTTGGTGACTAAAACTACTTCTCATGAAGGAGACAATGAAAAATCATGCCATGCATTCTAACTCACTAAGTATCAGCCACATGTTTGACCATACCCCAATAAGTTTGCAAAAAGTGGCATGTAGTGACCAGTATCTTATATTCATGACTCTGAAAATAATCCAATGTAATTGTCCTCTATATTTCATTACTGAATCAACATTTATATGAACAGTATAGAGAAGGAGCCATATTTTCAAAAAAGCCTTCAGTGGGCCTTTTTTTTTACAGATGCAAATAATCATACCTAGGTATCTGTTACTTAAAATATATAGGTCACCTAAAGTGTCAGTGAAAAAATTGAGTACATAGTTTGAAAATATGGCTCAGTATGCCTCTTGTTTATTTGTTTTCATAGAATACATTTATTGAACAATTTATTTGTAATGTTTTGCTAAGTATCACATCACACAATGACATCCATCCTGTTTTAGATCCTTCCATAACTGTCCATCAGTGTAAAACTCAAATACCAAGTCACTGCTGAATTCTTCACAGTTGCCAGTTACGAAAACCATCCCCTCACCCATCCCCCAAAATGACGTACCTCCAGGGGGAAAATACCTTGTAAAATGATTCCCACTTTTGGAGTCTAAGCAATCTATGAACATGATTCATACACAGAACATTTTATATTGTCATTTTTAAGGAATGGTTTTAGTCTGAAATGTTCTTTTTTTTTCTTATTATAAAAGCAGCACTCTTACATAACAGATCTATCCCCTTTGTGTACTTAATCATATCAGCTCACTTTGGTGATAGAAGGGGGGTTGACATTTTCAAAACTAGGTAAATCATGTTTGGTATCTAAACTATGTTTCATAAAATAAGACTGGTTTGATTTTCAGAGCCAACAGCTACAAGAGTAAACTTGATTCTACTTCTTTTTGTGTGTCATCAACAAAATTGATTACAGGTCCAAAAGTACTACACAGATGACACTGAGGGCATAACATGAAGGCATTGAGAGACCACAGAGGGCATAATTTGGCTTTGGGAGTCTTTATTGTTAATGACATTCAAGGAGGAAAGCTCTCAGATGGACTGTCAGACCCCAGGCCAAATGTGAAGAGCAGACAGATTTACAAAGCAGGGCAGGGGGATGGGGAGGGATCTCTTCTTTTGACTTCTAAACTGATTAATTGGGTGTTTAAATAACTGAGATACAGCAACTATAGAACCAGTATTGGCACTTTTACAGAGTAAACCTGCACATTAAGGACCAGCTCCTGAACTCATTTCTCAGATTTTGTTCACTTTCTAATGGGATTTTACTTAGTGAAAAACTGTAAAAGAATCTCTGGAGCTGGTCCTAAATCAGTGCTGTTTACAGAAAGAGAGCCTGAGTATTATCACATTTATGATCAATTCTACATAATTACATAGATGTAAATAAAGCAGATACAGTGGAAGCAGAAAGTCTAGGATAATTTTGTTGTTCAGCTGACTCATTCAAATACTAGATGTTACAATGTCAATTCTTTTATGAAAGGGAAAAAAACAACAACATTGAAATACCCTTGTTTTACACCTCTGCTATCTTCACTTTCTTCCACTGGTTCCACTTGAATCCAAATGATTTTGAAAAAAAAAAAGGAGGGGAGAGATTGAAATGAATGTAGCTCATAAAAATCCAAGAGCAAAGCATAACAGCTACCCAGCAATGTTACATCTAACGTTGGTAGAGGGTGGCCACCTACCCTACTCCCAAAGGATTATGATCTATCACACTAACTACATAGCTCTGTCTCCTGCTGCCCTTGCCATGTGAACAAAGAAAATCAATAATACGTGGCAAGTGTAGCTACTGAGTGTTTTGTCCATGAAACCTCTTCATGAGAGGTTTAACCCATCACATAAAATCTGTTTAAATAAAACCAGAGCGAGATGGCATGTGTAATGAATTATTATTTATTTACCTTTTGCAGCAGATAAGAAGGTCGTGGCCATTTATCTTCTATAGGCCAAGACAATGATTCACTTTTACAGCTAGTGCTCGTCTAGTTCAGCATTACTATAAAATACTGAAATATCCAGGCAACTTGCTATTGCTCTTCAGCAATGACATAAATGTGCATCAGCTTTTGCAGAGCAGGTGAACAAGAAAATTGCCATATTTACAGTGCCATAGCAATTTCAGGCACAATTACAAAAATATATAAAGAAGGCTGAAAGGTGTTTTTGTTTATTTATGTGTGGGGAGGGATGCAGGGTTTGCTTTCTCTGATTCTTGTGTAATAAATCATAGGGTTGTCACTTGAGGTCTTCTCTGGTTTTCCTGAAGGATTTGCGGGGGGGAGAGGGGTATTTTTTGAAGATACATATTGTAGTTATCACATTTTAAGTGGTGGGAAGAGGGTATTGAATTTTGTAGAAAGGAATTTTTTATTAAAGTGCTAATCGGAGAGGTTAAGAAGATGTCAATGAAACTGGAAAAAAATCAAAAGTAAACAGTTTGTTACAAATCTCGTTCCCTCTCACTAGCTCAGTTTTTATTCTCTGTAGGGGTGGATGTCATCATTTCACCAATTGTTTAGTTATCAAAAAATCTTCCAGGCTAGACAACATCTGAACTTCCAGTGTTAATTAAATAGGTCTGTGTCTGGATTTCATATCTCAGTCCATCCCTCTAAAGTACAGTTCAACTCCTTACTGGAGGGACCCATTGTGAAATCTGGGTCTAGGTCCAGGTTGGGATGTTATCTACCTCCCGAAAGCCATTATATTTTCCCCTTTACTATATTATCTGAGCACCTCACAGTCTTTACTGTAGTTATCCTTACAACACCCCTGTGAGGCAGGGAAGTGTTGTTATCCCCATTTTATCAGTGAGGAATCAACACTAGGTGACTTATCCAAGGTCATACAGGAAGTCTATGGTTGAGCAGCGCAACAGAAATCACAGCACAGAGGCAAAAGAGACAAGACCTGCTCCATACTGCTTCTTTGGTTTCTGCAACCTGATAAATTAAGTGGGAACATTATTTGCAGCTTCATCAAAGGAGCAACCATTTCCTGGCAGCAGCTGGGAAAACCAGAAAGTCCTGGGACAGCTAGGCAGCGGGTATATGAAACTGACAGTTATCAAAGGAGTAACAACACAGCCACATGCCACTCCATAATTAGCCTCCAATGGGAAAAAATAAACAAATTGAAGATGCTGCTGTCTTTACGACTTTTTTATTATCTTTTATTATTATAAAAATGTGACTAGCTATGTGATCATGTATTTTATATCAAATACATTATAACTTGACTGCATGTTAGATATAGGTGTCTAAACATATGGACTCTAACTTTAATTATCCCCCTTTTCGAAAATCTTGGCTTACCTGTGTTGGGATTGTCTTTCTATGGATGTTTACATGTGTCCTTTGAGTTAATTGCATATCTATGGTAATGCAACTGTATGTGGTTTAAGTGTCAAGTGTGTAGTGATAAAATGGCTATTTAAAAAAAATACCCATCTTCATAAGCTTAGTGAACGCTTATTTAAGAGACTAAAAGTTACTAGCTTCCTTTGTGAATTAATATTTGAAGTTAGAGCACTAGGTCCCTAAACATAATGGTGCATTATCTCCAGTTCTATTAAAACAGACAAGTTATAAGCATGGCCCAGTGAAAAGAATGGCTAATTGCACTGTGCTTCTCAGAGGCAATTAATGATATTCCTCTGGTAAAAGGACATCCTCATCTGTGTGTCAGCAGTTACTCAGTTATAAAACAAAAATGTCAAATCCCATCCTCTTCTCCCTTCCCCCTTCCCAGGACTTTAAAGATATTATTTTATGTTCTTTTAACTAGAAGAGCAGCAAATGCAGCCAAGATTTTCATGAATGGATGCTCATAGTTAGCCATCTAAGTAAGTGGCCTGATTTTCAGAAGTGTGACACACCCAGAATCTCCCACTGTAATCAATGTGTGTATCACACTTCTGAAAATCAGGATACTTATTCTGGTGTCTAAATATGGAATTGGGGGCTCTGATTTTAGACACCATAGTCACAAGCAGTGGCTGAGCTTTTGAAATTCAGGCCTCCTATTTAGGTGTCTAAACATATGGACTCTAACTTTAATTATCCCCCTTTTCGAAAATCTTGGCTTACCTGTGTTGGGATTGTCTTTCTATGGATGTTTACAGATATACAAATAAGCTGTACATTGACAGGAGTATACCTGAAGTTCAAAATGCAAAGTCTACTGGTCTGAGTTGTTTGTGAGGAGGGTTTAGTGTAGTATTAATCTCTGCCAATATTTGAAGGGTTTTCCCTTATAAAATTGTATAGTACCCAATAAAAACTTTGGCTCAGTCTAGCTATTATAAAAGACTCTCTCACTGTCATTGAAAGCTTTGAGAGAATGGCTTATCTTGGAGGACATTCTCTGACTCTTCAGATTCATTCCACTATGCTGCACAGCAAAGTGAAATGCAATAACTCTGATAAGATCACTAAAAACTGGGTTACTGGTTAAATCTCACATCTGAATATAACATTTTTCAATTAGCACTTGACTTTGCAACACATTTTTACCAATGGTCCTTTCTAAAGGATTTCACAATGATGATGCTCCTTTCAATAACTAGACAGAATTTGTAAAGGAGAAAGTGATTATACCTTAATGTGTTAAATATAGTGGGGAATCAACTTATTACGCTTTCATAGCATGGGAAACTAATTACCTGAGAGCCATTTTAAGATTCCACATTCACTATTGTGGGAAGTCAGTCTTTTCAAACTTGGAAGTAGTTACAATTTTGAACCTACTAAGTAAAATAATAATAATAATAAAAAAGCTTATACAATTTACTGATGTCAGTGACCTAATAGCTGGTAAGGCTTTGGATCCATTTTCACCTTCCTCACTGGGAATAACATTCAATCCCCAGGCTTTGTAAACATTATCCTCATGCATGGCAAAATTGGGACCAGGGAACTGGCCTTATCAGACTTGTAATTTAGATCCCCCGTTATAAAGAGTGCTGGGATTCAGAGTGAAAATCCTTAGATACAGGAGGTAAATACTCTGGCGTCACTGTGGCAGCTCCAAAGTCATTTTTCATTATAGAAATGACCTTAAAATCCCAACAAAATGCTTCACAGAAACTACTGTTACTCCATTTTTCATCCACACTGCATTTTTCTTCAGTGCCTGAAGTCATTTTACTACAGAAATGACTTAAGATCACAGCATAGGTTGTCCTCTGTTCAATCCCTTTTTTCTTTGCCTTTACTGGATAACAATCTAATTCTTAAATATACTGTAATACATTATTTGAGACTGGGAGCGGGTAAGGTTTATGAAGCTGTCATATGTAGTTGAACTTCATTTTGATACGTTTTGAAATCAAAACCCAAACAACATTAAAACATATATTTGATCAAAGGACTTAGTTTCAGAAGATCAAACATTCTTAGAGTGAGCTTACACAACTCAAATTTATTCAAACTTGAAGAAATAAGAATCCTGTGTTTCAAAGCCAAAAAAATCACAGGTGCTTTGAAATTTGTAATGAGACAAGTGCAGAAAAAATAATATGAAGCTGCAATAAGTGTTTAACTACAAATAGAAATGATAGGGGAATGCAGAGAAGAAATTTTCATCAGAATAAAGAAAATAATGTCTGGTTTCCTGTGAAGGCAGACAAATCTTGAAAATAAAAACTATTTTAAAAGGCTAGATTTTTTTTTATTTAGAGAATAAACAGAGGCAAATTTTCTAAACTGATAGAGTTGGTTGTGTTCATTTAGAAACCTGAATTCACACACAAGCTTGTCTATAGCTCATCAAATGTATGTGAAAAAAGTAGGAATTATGGGTTTTATAATAGAAGAATGAAATCTGGTTGTGCAGCACTCTGAGGCTCCTGTAGAAGGAGGAAGGTGGGGATGGGGATGACAGCAGCCTCCCCTGCCGGAAACTCAGGGGGCTGGGGAGAATAGTCCTGCTGGCCGGATGTGGCCATACTTTGCCCATCCCTGCTCTATATATTAGAGTAGAACACCTGAGGGTGACACTGGCTGGTATATTCACAGCATTAAACTACAATTCTGAATCCTGATGGGAAGTGTTTCAAATGTAAACACAGTTCACTGAACCATTTGACCCTGGATGCCAAGCAAAATCTGTGCTCAAGACATTATTGGCACTGATGTCCATAATATTGGATGGTCCAAACATTAAAACTCAAGGAGAACAAGTTTCCATTTATCTCACTACCCGTACTTTGGCACAACTTTTGTGATACAAAAGCAGCATTCATTGCAGCAAAGGAATAAAGTTAGTACCACATCAAAGCCTGAGAAACACCATTACCAATCTATGTTGGTTTGACACTTTATACACAGACATGAAAACGTGAGCCAGTAGATAGGCTTTTTAATGTAGATTATCCATCTCCTATGACAAAGTGTTGGCCATTTTTATCAGCATGGCGAACAGTGCATGCCAACACTTTGAGGATCAGAATGGAATCCTTCCTCTAAAGCTTCATGGTGGTCTGTTCACTATTGCAGCCATAGACAACAGAAACTTCATGTGCAACTCCACCACAGCAACAGACACCTTCCACACAACTGATATTCCATCATTTTCAGCATCCCAGCACCCAAGTGAAGGGAGTTTTCCTTGGGATTCTTACCTTGGACTGTGAGACTGCACAATAAATGAAAAAGACTATATCATCGCTTCCTGAGTCTTACACAATTTTCTCTCCATTGATCGTAATGAAAACCATTGCTCCCATCCCTGCCATTAAAATCAAGATGACAGCCAACTGATAATGCAGGCTCTGCAATAGAAATGCAAGTTGCTTGAACAAGTAAGGCAAGCAGAACCTCGACACCTTCAGTGGAGATCAAGACACTTCCTGGGTAGCTTACCATGCCAGCAAACAGCCAGTGCCTGACTACACACCCCAGCGATCACTGCACTTCTTTCCCTCTTTCCAGATGACTCCAGGTCTGTGGCACTGATTCATCAAGCCACGGATATGACAGTGAATACTGCATGACACAAAAACCATGCTAAGTGCCAGTGATGATCACTGTGGATCAGTCCCTTTTCAGTATAACCAAACAGATACCCAGCAGGCCAGGTCAACTGTACGGAAAGGACAACTTGATGATTATGCTGGGTTGCCTTCATCTGGAAATGATAACTCTAAATCTGATGAGATAAAATTTAGTGGATGGACAGAAGCCTTTGTTCAGGCCAAAGTGGCCTCTCCAAAGACTGCTGATTCCTTTTTGAAAGTGTCTCATGTCTCAAATAGTAGGCATGCACACCATATAACTGCCAGCAGTCTGTACATCTTGCTCCAAAATGCATATGCACAGTCTCAGGGAAAAGGAGGCCCATGGGGGTGATGGGACAAATAAAAACTAGAAAATCCAATGTTTCACTTCAGGTATACTATATTTCATCCAGAGTGTCTAGTATTTCACTATGCCCAGTCAATCCACCAAGCAAACTGGGCTCTCTACATATAACACTTTGGAAAATTGTTGTATGGCTCTTTGTGTTAGATCATATTAACTATTCTTGTATCTGTTCACCTATAAGATATGGTAAGCCTTCACATACTGCATCTAGACACGACTAGAGAGTTTCTAAAGAGGGACGTCACAGTTCACAAGACACAGAATGTTTTCTTTGCTATTACACTTGATCAAGCTCTTGAGCTAAATATCCCATAATCAAAGGGGATGGTGGTGTAACAGAAAGTCCAAAGGCTCTTCAGTGCTGGATTAATAAGGGGACTAGAGATGACCAAGTTTATAGGAGAATTTGAAGCCACAGCAGAGAAAGGAACCACCTGAAAAGGGTCTGATACAAAATACCATGAGCAGGAGAAAAGTGTCAAGGCACTTGTTGAGATCAACAAAGACTTGGGCAACCCTTTTTCAGTAGAGGGCACAGACTTTGTTAAATGGGACACCAAACATTGCAGACCCTGCAGTGATTGTCTCTTTTAGGGAGCTTGAGAAGATCAGGCAACAGAAGTACATCACATTTGTAATAGCGAATATAAGATAAAACCAAGCCATTAATAGTAAAATAAACTAAAATATTAAATGAAATAAGTTCTCCTTGTTCAGCAGAACTCCAGCAAGGGAGCTCTCCAAGGTCAAATGGCAGCTCTGCTTGAAAATTGGAGAGGAATGTGATGTTTCAATACTTTGAAGATTGT
Source organism: Sternotherus odoratus (assembly GCA_032164245.1). Lineage (NCBI taxonomy): Eukaryota > Metazoa > Chordata > Testudines > Kinosternidae > Sternotherus > Sternotherus odoratus. Next base: position 30,457,689 of record JAVMKO010000001.1, read on the forward strand.
GAAAGACTTTCTTGTTTCTTAATTTGTTTTAGGCTGCATGTTTATGTAAGTTGCCTAATCAATCTTTTTTTGAGACAGAGCAATATCTTATTATGCATAGATCATTCTGGAACATAACTTTCTATTCCTTAACAAAAGGTTTTAAATGTAACATTTTTCCATATAATTAATAATTTAGTAAATACCTGCTGGGGACATTTTACACAGCATGTTAATTCTTAATATTTCTGTATAATTTCCAGTCAACACAATTCATTTCTTTGGTTTTAGTATGCCTAGGACAATAAGCATATGACTGTACAAAAATGAAAACCCACTAGGCTGATTTAATACCAAAAATCATTAATATTGAAAAAAATATCAGCAGATAATTTAAAATGTCTATCACAATCATATAGCATTTTATTTTATTTAAAGAGAATGTAGTAATGTTGTATTACACCACTGTAGGTTCGGCTCTAGTGGATACAGTTTCAATCTCAATAGAGTAAAAGTCACTTGTGCTACTTGCTTCAGATTTAGAGTCTCTAGGAACACATAAAGACAGTAACCACACAGACATTCACAAGTACAAGCTCTAGTTTGTTTGATCAGTTTTATTAACGTTACAATTAAGGTTATGATTACCCAAGCATATAAAAGTCTATAAAGGCATATGCACAAGTTACAATTATAGTTAGACTCACATCCTTAATAATATTCTTAAGGTTTGATACATGCCCTCCCAACTGATCATCAGTTTTCCCATGGGAACTCATTTTAACCTATCTGGGAGCCCTTTTTTATCTTGTGATTCTGACTACACCTACACTCTGTGCATGAAGGTGTTCACTCTCTTTTTCCTTATTTATATAGTGCCCCTCAAGAATATTGATGCACCCTGATTTTCATAGGCTGGTTAAAGTTCCTTTTATTATTATTAGCATTGACACACATAGTGCACCCTGTGATTAGGGCACATGTTAGAACAAGGTGACTACTGGGTATCTTGTCGTCAAAATTGTTCTTATGGTTAATTTTCCACAGTACCACCCATTGGTATATCTTTTCCCATAATCTTGTGGCATCAGGTCATTCTTTGATCACTTACTTATGTCAAGCCTTTCTTAAGCCTAGGGCCTAGTATGGATAAGCTTTCATTTTAGCCCTGCTTACTTAGAAACCTAATGCATACTTAGCCTTTCTAACTACTGATGAATCTCATACTTCTGTTATCCTACGACTTAAATCTATTTAGCATAGAATGATTATATAAGACTGCTGCAGGAACCACGATTGAGCCAGGGATTCAGTTAGGAACCACTGGGACCCTCTTTCCCAGCATGGAGCTGGCTGTTCCCTGCTTATCTCAGCTGACTCTCAGTACCTCCCCTCCCTCATCTTTATCCCTGCAGCCCCTCCCTATATAAAGGGAGCTTCCACACTCCCTGGAGCAGCTGATCATAGAGCTGAGTTGGAAATGAAAATAGACAAGAGATATGGGTTGCAGAGCCTTGAAGTAAAGGACAAGGTGGCAAATCAAGGTGTAAAGTTGGTGACCCAGTTAAAAAAAATCAGCATGTCTATAATAGCTAACAAGTGGGGCTGTGTTACCAACAGCCAGCTTCTGTTTCTTTGCAACTACTGCACCCTTCTATTCTTTTCCTTTTGCTTGTTTTTTTTTCCCAACAGAAATTGATGGGAGGGATATGACAGAATATGAACAAAAAAAAACAGCCCAAACCCTTCATACAGTTAGGCTTACTTGATTTTGAGTTTGTAACCATCATGTTAGATCTGAGAAGACTGATCACAGAGTAAGTATGACTCTTACTGGGAAATGAGAGTAAACACTCAGAACAGACCTCTGTTTGCACAAGAGCAAACAGAGGCATATGTTGAACAGAGTTGACTTTTGTTTAATAAATATAGCTGCTCTTGTAAAATGTTCATCTTCAAAACAGATTACAAGAAAGTACTGCCACCTGTTATAAACCACTCCATCTCAAGTGCTAGCATTTAGACATTGAACATGCATTCTTGTTCTTGGTTCTGTGTGTACCTATAATATCTTTTTAAGTATTTCAGGTTACAATTTTATCAAATGATGGCAGCCACTGTCCATTGCTGTGAATCATGCCATATCACCACAGCAAGAATGCAGTTAAAGATGAGTTGGAATGGAACTATTTGGATTTGTATCCAAGTCATAAATTCTATCTGAATAGCTTTTTACAGATATATATTCACAAGGTGGGAGTTTAGGAAACCAGTCAAGGTACTTCTCTCTGTCTCTATGTTGTGAATATGAAATATGAAACAATGCAATGAGGGATGATTGAAATGTATGATGCCAAAGTACAGTTGTACCAGTACATGCTGCAAAGTGTTGCAGACCCTGTGATGCACAGTCTGTGGCCACTTAGGTAGCACTTCATGTCCATGAAAAAAAATCTATTTAGGAGAGGTATCTGATTAACACTTCTTTGAGATTCCTGCAGAGTGAGTAAACTAATGTCATCAGAGTCCTTTCCCATGCAGTCTGACATATTAAGGGGCATGGACCAGGAGCACTTTAGCTGTTGGGTGAGGAGGAAAAGTGAAGATGAAGGACAAGAGTTGTTGCTTAGTAGCCTCATATTTAAGTTTTAAAACTTTGACTCCTGTATCAAGAACAAGTGAGGTTTAAAGAGGGGAAATCCATGCTTGTTGGGAACATGAGAGAAATAAGAGAAATGCCCCTTTCTCCCAGTAGCCTAAGAAAGAGGAGAGTGGAGGGAGATTCTTGTATTATCATGTCATCAATTTTGCATCAATACCTCAAGGTGCTCAGTGTCTCTGGCAAGGAAATTAGCTTTCAGATTCATAAGATTCCATGGCCAGAACAGATCACTGTGATCATCTAGTTTGATCTCCTGTATAACACACACCGCAAAACTTGATTTTAAAATTGTCCATGATGGAGAATCCAACACAACTCTTGGTAAACTGTTCCAATTGTTATTACTCTCACTGGCAAAAATTTACACTTTATTTTCAGTCTGAATTTGTCTAGCTTCAACATTCAGCCACTGGATTGTGTTACACCTTGCTCTGATAGATTAAAGATCTGATTACTAAATATTTGTTCCCCATGTAGATATTTCTAGATTGTAATCAGGTCAGACCTTAACCTTCTCTTCATTAGATAAATACATTGAGCTCCTTGAGTCTGCTAAAAAGGTACGTTTTCCAATCCTTTAGTCATTCTTGTGGCTCTTCTCTGAATCCTCTCCAATTTATCAACATTCTTCTTGAATTGTGGGCACCAGAACTGGACACAGTATTCCAGCAGCAGTCGCAGCAGTGCCTAACAGAGAGGTAAAATAACCTCTCTATTCATACTTGAGATTCCCCTGTTAAGCATCCAGGATCAAATGAGGTCTTTTGGACACAGCAGCACTTTGGGATCTCATGTTCAGCTGACTACCCACCATGACTTCCAAATCTTTTTCAGAGTCACTGCTTCCTACGGTAGAATCTTCCATCCTGTAAGAATGGCCTATACTCTTTGTTCCTAGATGTATACATTTGCATTTAGCTATATTAAAACACATATTGCTTGCTTGCACCCACTTTACCAAGGGCTCCAGATCACTCTGAATCAATGACCTGCCCTCTTCATTATTTGACTCTCCTCCAATTTTTGTAACATTCTCAAATTTTTTCACTCATGATTTTATGTTTTCTTCCAGATCATTGATAAAAATAGTAAATAGCAGAGGGTACCCTGCAGGACCCCACTGGAAACACACTTGAAGATGATTCTCTATTTACAATTATATTTTGAGACCACTTAGTTAGCCAGTATTTGATGTATGTTATTTTTTCAATGTTAATTTTATATCCTCTTAGTTATTCAATGTCATGTGGTACCAAGTCAAAAACCTTACAGAAGTCTAAGTATATCTGTCAAAACTATTACCTTTATCAACTAATCTCACAATCGCATCAAAAAAGATATTAAGTTAGTTTGATGAGATCTATTTTCCATTAACCCATTTTACATCACCTACTTTAACTCTTTATTAATCAAGAGCTATATCATCCACTCTTACCTTGCCTATTGGCCAATAATTACTTGTCTCATTCTGTTTACCCTTTTTAAAAATTGGCACAACATTAGCTTTTCTTCCAGTCTTCTGGAACTTCCTCAGTGTTCCAAGACTTATTGAAAATCAACATTAATGGTACAGAAAGCTTCTCAAGCAGCTCTTTTATAACTTTTGGATGCAAGTTATCTGGACCTGCTGATTTTAAAATGTTGCTTCTGTTTAACATCCCCCAGAGATACACGTGGACTGGAAAGTGTGTTATCATCACCATATGATGAGACTATATCATCCGGTTTCCCCCCCAAAATACAGACTACACATATTTATGGGACACTTCTGCCTTTTCTGCTATTATTCACCATTTCCATCTTGCAGTGGACCATTACTTTTCAGGATTCTTTTTTGCTCCTAATATTTTTTTTAACTCCTCCTTATTGCCCTTAACTCTGTTAACCTTAGATTTCTCCTTCTGACTCTGCTTCCCTTATTAATTTTTACAATTTCTAACTTCTGATTTATATTCATTATTATCAACGTCCCCTTTCATTCATTTGTTTTATATTTTTTTCCATGTCCTTCCCTTTTAAACCATATCAGTGCATGTCAAATGTATTATTTCAATTAATGACATTAAACCCTGTCAAGGTGTGTCTCCCCACTCTGAACTCTAGGTTAAAGATGTGGGGACCCTGCATGAAATAAGAAATCACCCCCAAGCTTATTTTACCAGCTTAAGTTAAAACTTTCCCCCTGAACATAAACTTCCCCTATGTCTGGGCTTGGAAAACGCTGCCACCACCAATTTAAGGCCCCAAAACCATGGGTTAGGGTAAATTGGAACCCCCTTGTAACACCCTCCAAATCTCCTCCCTTTACCTGGGAGAGATTCGAGAACAAAGACCACAAACCCTCACTTTCTGTGAGACGTGCCCGATCCAAACCAGGATCGCTCCAATGGAAACAGACAGTCAGAGTCTTAAAAGAAAGATTTTACTTAGAGAAAACAGAAACATAAATCCCTTATACAGAAATCAATAGACTAAACACCTCACTTACATCACATAGCATAACTGACCCCTCCCCTGGGAATCCTTCCCCTGCCACAGCTTAACAGTAAAGAAACACTATGGATCAATTATCAAGTGATACAGTTCAAGAATACACTTCACTTACTGCTGGACTTGGTTTCGTTAGATTATTAGATAGATAGAGTAGAGAATTAGGCGTGGGTCCTTCCCATAGCCCGCGAACAACTCCACCCGAGAGAGAGAGAGAAATAAAAAAACCTAAACTCTTTGTCTGCCAGGTTGATTAGAAGCTCTGTTACGTCATCCCCTCTCCTGTTTCAGGTTAACCCTTTACAGATAAAAAGCAACTCTAGGCTACTTTCTACTTGTGACAAACCCCCTATGTTATGATTAATGTGGACTTTCAATAGGATACTTATGTTAGCTTCACCCATTTGTTTCTGAAACCTATGCAACCAAAATCCTATATAATAAAAGGCCAGGAGATGTTTGTCCGAAGCCGTCATGCGCAGTAGAGATGGCCTGGACGAACAGCATGCTGGGCGTTGTAGTTCAGCGGCACAAAATGGCCGCCACGCGTGTGCCGCCGTGAGCCACAGAGACAGCCCGGACAAACATCTCCGCATGGCGCGAGGGTTACGTGGGTGCCGAGTCACTCGCGCGTGGAGGCAAGGCCGAGAAGAGCAGGCGCCGCGGCTCTAGCGCCCCTGTTACTGTTACACTGTAGCGGGGTCGGGGTTACACAGCGCCCGCCCTTCCCCCCTCGGACGGAGAAGCTGGGTGCGGACTGGAGCCGTCCCGCAGGTACTCGCTCAGGATGCCGGTGAGGCTCCAGAGCCGGCCCGCGGGCCCCGCTTTCCCCATCGCTATGGAGTGTTGTGCCGTTGCTGGGGTGGCGCGGGGCCTGGGCTGGCTGGGGGGGGTGGAGTGCGGGGTACAGGGGGGCCTTGGGCCCGGGAGGGGGGTCTGAAGTGAGGGTCCTGGCATGGGGGGTGGAGTGTATATATGGGGGAGAGGTTATACGGGGTGCTGTATGGCTGGGGGGGGTGAACAGGTTATATGGGGGGGTTATATGGAGTGCCGTATGGCCGGGGGGGGGGAAGAACAGGTTACATGGGGGGATTTATACGGGGTGCTGTATGGCCGGGGGGGTGTCACCGCAAGCCGTAGAGATGGCCCGGACAAACAGGATTAAGCACTTTGGCCCGTGAACACGGGCTTCTACACTAGTAAAATATATTTTGATAATACAATTTATGTTTGTGACATACTTACATTCATGAGATTTGAACCCTTGGATAAATACTCCTGAAGATTTTAATCTTGAGTTTAAGTGCAGTTATACAGAGGGTTAAGCACCTTTTATTACAAGAGATGGACAAGGAGGCTGGCTTTCATTTGTCTCCCATCTTTTTATTAACTAGTATTGTTTATTTTAATATTTATTAGATTTCAATATCCAAAAGTGTGCAAACACACAGCTTCACATATGGACATGGTCCCTGCCATAAAAAGCTTCCATTTTAAGTTCAGATCTGACATAATAAGATGCAAAGACAAACTCCAGACTAAAAGGACTGAGGTGTGAGGAATTGGGATAAAGACAAAAAAACCCAATAGCACTATGTGGTTATTGCATAAATGCCTGATCCAAAACCCGCTGAACACAGTGTAATGTTTTCCAGTGGCTTCAGTGGACTTCAAATCGGTCCCTAGAGGTAAGTATACATCTTGGCACGTCAGTTGCATTCAGTTTTTGATTTTTTTAAAAAATAATAGTCACTTAGGTTATGATTTTGCAAAGCCTTATCAAGTTGGTGGCTTGGTAAGGCCCATTTTATCTACTCTACTACTCTTGGAGAATTTGGGGGCAAAAGGGCAATAAATGGTTTCAAGGTCGGCTCATGTCTAGTTTAAAGAGCTTTGGTGACATTGGAATACTCCCTGAGAAACAAAAAATGTCTCTTTCCCTCTAATGTACTATTGATGTGAGAGGCATAAGGCTATCTGCTAGGATTCACTGAGGTCTATTATTATAGTCATTTATGAAATAGCATAATTCAGTAGAGGACGGGGTGATACCTATTAAAGCTACAGTCAAACTAGGCATTCTTTGAATGCATTTATGATAGAACTTGCTGGGTTTTTTTGCAAGGCAGTTACAATAATAATAAACAGTGAGCAAAGAAAGTTAATCTACCTCCATAGAATTCAATAAAAAGCCAGTGCAGATCCCATAGGCATTTGCCAACTCTAGTTTTAAAAAATCATTGCATCAGGTAACATGGGATTATATGATCTATGATGGTGTAAATTTCAAATATATAGTAGTGTGTGTAGCTCTTTCATGACACAGACAAATTGCTTACTTTGCTGCCCTGTCCTATAATTTTGTTAGCACAGTGAAAAATTCATGTAAGTGGACAGATCATAGATTAGAGCTGCTAGGTGGTAGCCTCTTTTGGAAAATGTCCGTAATGTTTTACCTATCACCTGTATTATTTGTTCATTCCAAGCAGGAGCACCTCTTTATCATCTGACTGCCATATCTTTGGCCAACATACTCCTAGGGCAGGGTAATACTGAAATGCCTTTTGCTCCATGCTCAAATCTTAATACTTCAGACCTAATTTACAATAAAAGTATTATTGTCTGAGTCGTCTACAGGAACGTTTCCATACAATCAGTGTATATATTTTTAATAGATTTGACTAGCACCACAGGCTGTTCTGATTATTTTTTCCACTGCGGAATATATCTTAAAATAATAATCAAACTTCCCAATGTTGAACTTCACTAAGAAGAAATGCTATGTGATCAGATTCATCAATTTGAACTGCATTTTTAGCGAGCTGTCAAAAACGTTGCATTCCAAAAGGTGCTTTGTAAGCAGGTCTTTCATCTAAAACTGTACTTGGGTTATTGCTACAGGTCTTTCATTATTAAACAGCAATGCAGAAAAGCTGAAAACAGTAAAGAGTCCAGCTATAGCAATCCCAATGTGATTGAACGGCTGGAAAACTCTCACTGGGGATTCATAAAAAGCTTCAACAGAATATTGCATATATATCAGGTACCTGCCTATATACTATAGTAAAAGCTACACAGTAAGGAGTTAACTGAAAGATGTAAACTTCTTGGGAAAATCTGACAAATAAACTTTCTTATTAAATTAGGCATTGAATAATAGCAAAAGAGGAGTTTGTAGGATAGTTTTCTATCTGAAGGTCTTGAAGTAGAAAACAGTGTACTCCAAATTCCATTTAGACTATTCCATGTATTCACTAAACATTACAGAGATGAAAGAGTGCCTTCTGTTAAAACAATACACTGTATAAAATCAAGTCCTAGTCCAGGGGTCGGCAGCCTTTCAAAAGTGGTGTGCAGAGTCTTTATTTATTCACTCTAATTTAAGAGTTCGCATGTCAGTCATACATTTTAATGATTTTAGAAGGTCTCTTTCTAGAAGTCTGTAATATATAACTAAACTATTGTTGTATGTAAAGTAAATAAGGTTTTTAAAATGTTTAAGAAGCTTCATTTAAAATTAAAGTAAAATGCAGGCCTCCCAGACCGGTGGCCAGGACCATGGCAGTGCGAGTGCCACTGAAAATCAGCTTGCATGCCACCTCTGGCACGCATGCCATAGGTTGCCTACCCCTGTCCTAGTCCATCCAGTACTAGATATGTACTAGGTATGTTATATAATAAATATAATCGATAGTGTTGCCTCCAAGGGGAAAAAAGGTAACCCTGAAAATAAATCAGGTGTGGTAGAGGGAGCAGTGGGGCAAAAGACATCTGGCTTCAAGACTAAGCTTGATAAGTTTATGGAGGGGATGGTATGATGGGATAGCCTAATTTTGGCAATTAATTGATCTTTGACTATTAGCAGTAAATATGTCCAATGGCCTCTGATGGGATGTTAGATGGGTTGGGATCTAAGTTACTACAGAGAATTGTTTCCTGGGTGTCTGGCTGGTGAGTCTTGCCCACATGCTCAGAGTTCAGCTGATCACCATATTTGGGGCCGGGAAGGAATTTTCCTCCAGGGCAGATTGGAAGAGCCCCTGGGAGTTTTTCGCCTTCCTCTGCAGCGTGGGGCACTTGCTGGAGGATTCTCTGCACCTTGAAGTCTTTAAACCATGATCTGAGGACTTCAATAGCTCAAACATAGGTTAGGGGTTTATTACAGGAGTGGATGGGTGAGATTCTGTGGCCTGACTAGATGATCATAATGGTCCCATATGACTATGACTCTATGACTCTCGTGCTTTAGAAGATGTTGCTTTTCATGAGAAAGAGAAAGGTGTAAGTCTAGCTATTAGCATGATGCTCAGTAAACACACTGCTTGTGCTATCATCAGCAAGAGGAAAATGAATCACCTCCACTCTACTTCTTCCACCTCAACTCTGAAATCCCGAGTTCCCTCCCAGTCTTGTTTCTTTATAGACAGTAAAAATGTGCTACCTAAAATACATTGCTCATGCAACAAAAATCCCCTGCAGACTTAAGATAGACAACTTTTAAAACGGCTTTCTAGAAGATGGTAAACTTGCATCATCCCGCTGAGCTCAGTGACAGCAAAAATCAATCTTGCCAAAGCTCCTGTTCAGGGCCCAGTCAGTGAAAGAGGAAATTATCTGGTGTCTATTGCAACTCCATTCCTTTTTGGTCAAGTTATACATTTGAATCCTATCTTTCTTACTATGAAAAGTTTTTCTGAAATCAAATGTTTGTAATTTGAAAATGCAGCCATCAATGCCTTGTCAACTTTTGGCAATTTAGTAACTTTATAGCTCAATGATTCAAATTCAGTGTCCACTGCTAAACTCCCCATTTACTCTGGCCCTGGAGGCATACACATTTATAGGCATAGAATAGGACCTGATATCATATAATCTGAGATACTGTTTCAAGCTAACCAATGATTTTGTAAATCTGTTGAAAATAACTCTTTTACTCTGAAAATGTTTGCTAGAGGTGCAATCCTACAGCTAAACTAAACTGCTATTAATTTTGATGGAAGATTTGTACAAGTAAAGACTGTAGGATTGGCCTCTGAATTTGCCTGCTTACATCAAAGTGTTCAGATCAATACATGTACATAATTTGTAGGTGGACTTACCATAATACAGTAACCGAGTGCACAAATGGACAAACAGATCTTTTATGACTGCAGCTACTGTGATTGTGCTAAGTGACTACATAAATCATGTGCAGGTAAAACTCTGAAAATCTGGCCCTAAATGCCTAAATATTTGAACTTTAGAATCTGCTTAGTACTTTTCCAAGTGCACAGAGAGAGGGGAGAACACACAAAGTCTTCATCAACCTGTCCCAAAGCCAACAAAAAGTAACAAGAAGATTTTATCCCATGTATTTTAGGGCGAATCCAACCCCATTCCCCTTAAAGCATATCACATCATGAAGGGGACACGGTGAAGACATAAAATGAGCAGCAAAGGAGGTGGCAGACTGCAGAAGTGGGAACAAGCTGCGAGACGCTAAGATGTGTAGTACCAGGCAGCATGTCTCCTGGAGCTTCCCCACTGTCAGTGGCGTAATGCAACCCTCTCTAAGGAATGTGCCTAGAAAGCACAATCTAGTTCTTACTCAGTTGGCTAAAACTTTCATGTCTGATGTAGTGTGTTTCCTCAGTGACTGTCAGAGATTTCCTCACAATTTTACTATGTCGCCATTCCCTTCTTCAAAGCAGTAATGCCATACTTGCCGTCAGCTTTATTCAGACACCAATCGAGAATACAATGATACTGTGTAAATTTGCTGCAGTAAAATAGGTTAACAATGTAGATATGACACAGAATGTTTAAAATCAGGATGCCTGTTTTCCAAAACAAAACAGATTTTGAAAATCCAGCTCAGTCAGGATTGGGGTTTTATTTTTATTTGTTTGTTTGTCTGTTTGTTTTTAAGCAATTGGGTTAGTTTTCAGAAAGGAGTCAAGCATTAGCAAACTTCTGCTTCAAAACTCAGAGGTGCTTAAAAACTCAGGGCTGTGAATGTTATTTCCAGCTCTTTCCAACTTGCCTTGGGTATTGCCATCTTTTTCTTATTTCTGTCTCTGGAAAGCGGGGCTTCAGAGTATAATGTTGCACAGGTAAAAACTTCCACTAATGAACTGAGGCATGCAACCAAAAAGCTCAATGATGAGTGGATGTCCAAATGCCCACCAAACATTTATACCTGCAGTTATCCCCTAAATTCTAAAATATAGATTAGCTGCCGCGGTGATACTCCTTCGGTGCGGCTTTTGGCAGACAATTTTTATAGGCATGATGTGAAATGTGCTTTTTAGTGTTTAGATTAAGTTTGCTATACTGGGAATACCCACAGATAATGGGAACATGTTCATTGACTTGTTTCTGGTTAACATTTGGTTTGTATATGAAAAAAGTAGTGCATCTTGTCCTCATGTTGAAGATAATACTGGAGGACAGCAGACATTCAGAAGAAAAGAAGATTTTTGCAGAGAAGATGTCCGTGAACTCCTTCCACTCTCCCTGATATGTCATGAATGTGGCATAGTTCCCAGTACTGCCAACACTTACATACATGCTTAACTTTATGTACACTGAAATCAAATGAGGCTACTCACATGCAAATACCCACCAATGCACGATATTTTGCAGCTTAAAAAAAAGGATGGATAAGTGTGATGTGGTGTACCAACCCCACGCAGGGCTAGACTGGTTTAAAAAGAGCTAGTGGACCAGTCAGCCTCACCCTGCTACACCTACAATAAGTGTCAAGCATGGGTGGAGAAGTTAAATAGGCTGAACCTATTTATGTTGGTGATGATCAGGAAGGAGAGCTGATCACCAGCATATACTCAGGGAGAGAAGACTGCCTAGAGCCAGGGAGCTGGAATGGACTGCTGGCAAATAGAGCCTTTCTGAAGGAACGTGAGCCTACAACAGAGAGCCTGAGACCACTGGGAAAGAAAGCAGGAGGAAGTGAGTCTATGATTGTGTAAAGGTGGAAGGGGTCCTGGGAGGCAGAGACGGGTCTGTGTACATAGGCCCTGACTGTTTATTAAAGGGTCCCTGGTCCAGAACCCAAGGAAGAGGGAGGATCTGGGGTCCTGTGCCAGCCTACTGAGAAAAGAAACTCCCTGACAAAGGGTAATCACTAATGAGTCGAGTCAGGCAAAGGCCCAACAGCACTATTGTTTGTTGGGCTATTGCTTTACCCCAGAAAGGGTGAAACTAACCCAGCTGGAGGGTTGTGTCTCAAGAAGAAACAGGCCACCACCGGGCTGGATCGGCTGTCAGCAGGGAGAGCTGAAGTAGAAGAGCCTGCTATGGATGCCCAGTCACAAGGGTATGTTCCAGTCTCACTCCACTCTGGTTCCTTTATGACAAATAACATAGCTGGAGCAGCATTAAAGAACCCACATAAGAGGTTCGGAGCACTGGAAAGGAGCCATGGTTCCTAAAGCAACATAAGGCTCTCTCCCAAGGACCCTCCTCATTAGCCCTGGTGTAGGGGTTGTGATGTGGGTGGGGCTGGAGGTCTAGGAGTGTGTATGTAACAGGGCTACCAAACACAGAGCTGCAGAGATTCCAGGTGGTGCTACAGCCCATAGGGCCCCCATCAAGGACTGCCAGTGTTACACTGGGAGCTTCTCCAGAGTGAAGCAACTTGGGATAGCACAAAAGTGGCTTAAAGCCACCTTAACCCTCCTTCCCTCTGTGCTTTGTTTCTTAGAGGCACAGCACAGGATCTCACTCCATGAATTCATTGTCATCTCACCCCATTGACTTCTGCCAAGGTATTCATGTGCAAGTTCATGCTGGAAACATCACTTTCATTTTCTTCCCCTTGTTTATAACAGTTACAGTCATCCAAGCAGGAGGCAGAAAGAATGCCATGCGGCTTAGGCGACAAATCACATCCAATGAATAATGAGTGGTGAACAGTCATAGGTATAATCAAAGCTAACAGTTCAAGAATATAATTAATAAAAAGAATAAATCCTAGATTTATTGAATAAACTATTCACTATAAATTATGTGTCTAACTCTACATCCTGACATCACTTAAAACCTACCATGGTGGGTGCTATCATTTTTGTTGATATGTTCACTAAATTTCTGGATAGTCTATAAAGTTACCTAATTAGAACTGCCAACTGGCAATATGCTATCATGTAATGCCCCAAAAGGCTACCTTGCAAAGTGATACTTGCGCAAAACATATCATAAAATTACATATAGCAAGCACTGGGATGGCCATTTATATAAGAGGTGCAGCTACAAGTGTCAAGAAGACCTCAGTTGACTATGAGACTCCTTGTGAAAAATGACCTGTCCTTGTCTAATCATACTTTGGTCAGCTCTTGGCTGGACTACAGCAGTGCATAATACCTGGAGAGATGATGAGAGAGAGAATGAAGCTTGTGTGACAGATGTTATTGTTTCACTTAATGCTCTACTGGAAGGAGCTGAGATACTATACTGACAAAGATGGTATAAAAAACCTTTATAGAATCAAATAAAGGTGAATAGTGGGTATGTGGCTAGATCTGATTTATTGTCTTCTCTGATCTTGTGCCTGGTATCGCTACATAATGTTTTCTCTTTTTTTTCTTCTTTTTTTTCCCCCCTATTGGGATTCTAAGCCTGAAAGAGAGGTTATAGGAGCAGTGCAATTTAGGGGTGGGGAAAAACCATAAAGAGAACTATGCACATTTGCACAGTTTGTTAGACATTTACAGACAAAAAGCTTATTCTACACCAAGAAGGATCATTACTTTCAGTAATTAAGAAAAGTTTCGTCCAGGATAGCTCTTGTATTTACTAATTAGTATTCTGTTAAGACAGCACTGGGCTCTAATTCTTCAAAGATATTCTTCTTGTTTTTCTATAACTTGAGCAGAAACAAGCCATTGTTGCTGTTTTTTTTACTGGGTTCTAATTACCCTTTTTCCTCATGTAAATTACATTTTTTATGAGCAAGATTTCTCCAATTACTGTTGAGAGTTATCCACCCTAGGTCTGTTTTTTCCATTGGGGTTTACACCACTTAAGGAAAATCTGTTTCTAATCTAGTTCCTCATTCACACACCACAGGATGCCAACACTTATGCATGGGTGTTTTTTGTTTTTTTTAGTCCAGAAGGAAAACTACTTCTTAGTCCTAGCAGTTTTTGTTGCAACTTTGTTTAGTAGAAAAAAAGGAAGGAAAAAAATAGTATGGTCCAATGGCTAGAGTAGGATTTGGCTCCAGAATTTGTCTTCACTTTATTATTTGTCCAATGCCCTGTGTTCATGGATAAGACACTTAGGACAGATTTTCAGGTACCTAAAGACACTGACAGGTGCTTAATAGAATGTTCAAAAGTGCTTAAGCAAGTTAGGTGATTAACTCCCATGGTACCTGCTTAAGCACTTTGAAAATCTCTGTAAGGACCAGATTGCAAAGATATTTAGGTGCCTAATGATGAGATAGGCACCTAGTAAGATTTTCAGAAGCACCTAACTCCCATTTCAAGAACATAAGAATGACCATATTAGATTAGACCAGTGGTCCATCTACGCCAGTATCCTCTCTTCTGCCAGTGGCCAATGCCACATGCTTCAAAGGGAATGAACAGAACAGGGAAATTAGTAAGTGATCCACAATTACCTGTTGTTCAGTCCCAGCATTTGGGATTTAGGTGCCTAGGTGCTTTTGAAAATCCAACTAAGAGCCTATCTGTAACTTTAGGCACCTAAATGTCTTTGAAAATCTGGTCCTTTGGGTATATTTTTTAAAAGCTCTTAAGTGCTTCATTTAGGCCCTGACCTAAGCAAGGACACCTTTGCTTAAGCTTATTACCACAACTAACCCCACTGAAATCAATTAAGCCATTCACTGTATTAAAGCCAAGCACATCTGTAAATATTTATAGGGTTAGGACCTTGCACTTTTTGGAATTTTTTTAGCTAAAATTTTCCTTTTCCACAGAGTGCCATGAAGCTAAATTAATTCTTTGTAAAGCACTTTGAAATCTCAACTAGGAAGTGTCCCTGCCAGCAGGTATATGGGATCTTGGGGAGCAATTACCACACAGGTGGGGTGCAAAATAAATTTATTAAGAAAATGCGAGAACAGGGAAAATTCAATAGTGAGGGGTATGGGGTTTGTTAAAGTAGACAATTGGGGAGGGGTTTCTTTTAGTAAATGGGGTAGGGGGTTTCAATAGTGGGGTACAATACAGTGGGGTATAATACAGTAGGTAACCAATTAACACTGAAGCATAAATGTAACAGGTAGCTAACAATTCCTATGTAAAGAGTATGTCACAGCAGCATATAACCAACTAACAGTATGGGTAAAATGTGTTGAACAACCAACAATTTTAGGTGAACATGTAAATGTAGAATGTGAGGTGCATTAGAGAGAAAAGGGGTAACCAATGGGGTTTTATGCTAGAAAGAGAGAGAGAAGACAGGCTGTAAGTTGAAACAGCAGAGAAGTAAAGGTTGGGGGATGGGGGAAGAGGAGCACGTGGTGGGGGGAGATTTAAACTCAGGGAGACACAGAGCAGACAGCAGAGAGACAATTATACAAAACACAGCAAAATCTTATCTATGATTTAACTTAACCAAAACTACACAAATTAGCAAATATCAAAACACAATGCAACAATTCTTAAACCTAACTTAACTACAGCTATGCAAAATGAAATTACAACTTATCTAGACTAAAAGACAAAATCTAACCTAATGGGTGCACCTTATACTAGGGGTAGTTTCAGAGGGCAGAGTGGTGTGTGCCCAGGATACAGCTCCAAGGGGGGAGGGGGATGGCTGCAAGCTGGCAGCCCAGGATACAGTCCAGGAAGGCACAGGCTTATTTCTAGCAGCAAAGATGCTGCAAAGCAAGAAACAGATTACAGATACAGAGTTTCAGAGGGCAGGGTGGTGTGTGCCCAGGTACAGTCCAGGAAGGCACAGGAAACAGATTACAGATACAGACCAAGGTTTAGTTTGAGTCTAAGAGAGGTTTTGAGACACAGACCAAGGGGAGTTTAAGAGAGGTTTTGAGACACAGACCAAGGGGAGTTTAAGAGAGGTTTTAAGACACAGACCAAGGGGAGTTTAAGAGAGGTTTTAAGCAAGGAGTTTAAGTCTGTGTGTTGGGGAAACAGAGTTTAAGGAGGAGTTTAAGAGAGGTTTTTAAGCAAGGAGTTTAAGAGAGGTTTTAAGACTCAGAGTTTAAGTCTGTGTGTTGGGGAAACAGAGCCAGCAGCTAGAGTGATTAAGTATAGAAAGTTTCACAGAAGAGAGGTTCTCACCAGTCCCCAGATAGCAGCAAAGACTGAAGCAGCAATCAACATCAGAAGAAGCCAGGAGGGCTCAGCACGGTCTTGATCAGCAATAGGTCTCTCAGGCAGCAATTCGTTCTTCGTGGGGTGGGGAGTTAAAAATGGGGGTACGCTCAAAAATAAAATGAGAGCGGGGGGGTTAAAAATGGGGGTATGCTCAATAATAAAACGAGAGCGGGGGGGTGTTAAAACAGGGGTACGCTCAATAATAAAATGAGAGCGAAGAAAGGACCCCCCAGAACCCCTGCCTGATCAGGCCAGGTAGCAATGCAGGAGCCTTTCTGATGCTAGTTTCAAAATGCCTGTTCTTAAAGGCAAACTCAGGCAGTTTCCCTGCCAGTAATGCTGATAGGCTCCTTCTGTCACAGGGGAGGAGTTCAGAGAAAAACTACAGGTGAGTGGAGACATGCCTGGGCATACCTCATGACTCAAAAGCACATGAGGCCTATGACTCATGCCCAGGATCTTCAAAGCACATTGATCTTACAGCTTGACATAGCCTTGCCCTACACCGAGCCCAGGTTTAACAAGGTGATAACAGGACCAACCCTTTGAACAGGGCAGTTATCCCACTTAAGCACAAGTGGCCATCCCTTTGAGAAGGGCAATGGCTCTTTGTAAACAACTTAAGGGGCCCTCCCTTTGAGAAGGGCAGTGGCCCTGGTAAACAATTTTAACAGCCAGGGAGGGGCGGCCACAGGAGAACAAAAACAAAATGGAGTAAGGGGACAGCTGTAAGAAACAAAATGGAGTAGGGGGAAAGCTGTAACAGACAGGAAGCACTATGTTCAAAGTATTATTATAAAGTGTTCTAATAAATCTCCATTATCATCAGATATGCCTTGGCAGTATGAAAAGATATTTACCTGCTCTGAAAGCTGGAGACTAAGTGATTATCATTTTTAAGAGGATAATCTGTAGCAATTTAAGAGTGTTCAGACAGATTTTCAGTAGAAAGACTCTACTAGCTATTAGGCTTTTGTTTTGTTGTTCTGTTGAGGAAACACTTTTAATTCCAAAATATAGAATGGATTGAATTTTAGTTAATTTATTAAAATGAGCCAAGTTCCCAACCCTAATTAAAAACATTAACTTTCTAGTGATTTTCTTTTTTCAGACAAAAGTATAGTCACTCCTTCCTACTAAACTGGCTTGAGATGGGAGTGGAAGTCACAATGCTAAGTGGAAACTGACTCTGATTCACTCCCCTAGCTCCAGAAAAATACAGCTACAAATATTTAAGAGGATTGTGGTTAAATAACAAAGCTATTACTTATGGTTTCTGGAAGTTTTATTGAGCAAAAGAGGGAGAAATATACCAAGTAATCATAGAAAATGGACCATAGATCACGCTCCTGTATGAATATCTCTCCAGATCTAGTTATGAGGTGAAAGATTCCTGCCACTTCAGTCATTCTTATCACTTCTCTTCCTGACTGGGCATAAATTAGTTCAAACAAAGTGATCAAAGTGTTCACCCCAAAGATCTCTCCAAGTGTTACTGCACTGGATAACCTAATAGACATCACCAGTGACAAAAGGGAGTGCAGGAAAGCCTTTGAGTACAATTTTTAGGATGGATAACATAACATTTCTGACCCATCAGATGCAAGACCATGTACAAGTAAATTGCTTATCTCAAGCACAGAACTGATGATCTGGTAAACCACAGAAGGCAAAATAATCTTCATCTCATGGGCACGGCTGAGGGGGCCAATGCAGTTATATTTTTAATCAATGGCAACTCTATGTGCTTCCGCTAGGAACCTCTGCAGGTTGACTCTTAACTGATCATTGTGCATCACTTAGTTGATGAGTGGCCTGTGAGAAAAGTGGTACCCATAATAATCTTTTGGCTACACCAGGGAGGTATCAAGGTAATAAAGTTAAAGAACAGACCATCTTATTTTTGTATGCCTGGTTAATATTTATTCAGTTCACTTCAACAATGGATATATCCCACTGGTAGAAGTACTGATTTTACAATGCTTAAAATATACAAAGATCAAAAATTAAATCCAGATAAACAGAAGATTTTCATAGAAAATCACATACACTAATTAATGTTCACGCAAAATAATAATGTCAGCCTTCCACAACATACACACCTAAATATCTGCATCCCTGAACTCAATGGCATGCTTAACAAAAACTTAGCAAAAAAGTTGAGATTTACAAAATATCATTAACAAACAGAGCTACTATAGTAGCCTTTTTGGCTACTAAAATGGTGGTCACTGAATGATTGTAGCTGAGAAACTCAATAAGAACCTTCTATTTAACTAGAACTACCAGATCCCACTTTCCCCATTTCCCCACCAATAAACACAACTTTGTACAGAAAACAATCCATGGGACAACAACAAATCAACTTTAAGATTTTCTCTTGACTCTGTGGTTCTCTCATATCCACAGATTATCAACACCTGTCAGGTCACTTCCAACAGCAGCATCTTTCATGCCCCACAGGTCTCTCCCCCATTATGAATGGTAGCACTACCCATCAAACCCAGCTACTAACAGGGTCAAGATAGTGTGCAAGTTGATTTAGACAATATGGAGAAGACTGACTATAATTTTCCATAATTCTATCCAGTTCAAGATACGTCATCATAAACTACTCACTAATGGTTTCCACACTAATCCTTGAAAACTCTCATAGACACAGGAAGGTGGGAACTGTGCATCCCAACCCCTACTTGAATAATAACACAAAGAATAGAACATACAAAAACGTCCACACAACTCTTTCATAAGGCTACTAAGAATAGCCAAGTTTTCTGCCACAGGCCCCACACTGCCATCCGCAAGTGTTTAGTGAAGTGTGTGAAAAGCTGAAAACATGCATATTATTATAGGTTGAGACTTCCATTTTCTCTTGATGTGTCCTGCAGTCCTCTGGCTGTGGTACCTTATCTTTTCCACCGAAAGAACAAATGATGTTTTTGCAGATGGGCATTGGACCTTTGCGTCCTGATGCGAACCCTTTAAAGTTAAATTATTCCCAGTGACTTCAGAGGGCTTTGAGTTGGGCCCCTGATGAATGAGGAAGAAACTTGAAAGATATTTTCAGAGCAGAGCAGGTTTTCACTGTATTGCCCCAGTTCAATTTAATGGGAGTTGAATAGCTGAAACCCCACACTAATATTTGAACATTTAAGGGAAAGACTATTACTATAACAGCTTTAATGTATAAGTACATGCTTTTCAAACACGTAACATACCATAGATTAAATAACATGCCAAATTTGCAAGTTGGCCTGCTTGTAGCCACTAAAAGATCAGACAGAAGACTAAGTTTTGCTTAAACCATTGACAAATGAGAATTATTTCAAATGTATATATTATATTTACAAATCATGTGCACAATGCAAATGAGATTTTCAGTACCTATGCAATCCTTCCCCAGCCTGCTATGATATGACCTTGTAATACATTTCCATCTGTTCATTTCAAATGTCCCATTCCTTCTTATCCAGGAGATCAAATTTAGTAGCAAGCTATCATCAAATGTTTCTTTCAAAGTAAAATTCCAAAATTAGAAGAAAGGGTCACAGTACCCCTGAATTTTCGCTTGTCTTTGAACTCAAAGATCTCCAACTGGCAAATGTATTTTTTCAAACATTTCATTTTGAACATGAATCAGAGAGGTAGCCATGTTAGTCTGGAATTGCAGAAGTGACAAAGAGTCCTGTGGCACCTTAAAGACTAATTAACGTATTGAAGCATAAGCTTTCGTGGGCTAATACCTACTTTGTCGGATGCATGCAGTTGAAGTATCCAGGGGCAGGTATAAATAGGTAGGCAAGAACCAGGTTAGAGATAACAGAGTGAGTCCAATGAGGCTGAAAACAGTTTGTTATCTCTAATCAGGGAGGGTAAGGTATTCCTCTAGCAGCTGAACTGGAGGTGTGAACAGCGAGAGAAGAGAAACTGCTCTTGTAGTTAGCTAGCCACTGTAATCCCTATTCAGTCCTGAGTTGATTGTGTCAAATTTGCAAATGAATTGCAGCTCTGCAGTTTCTCTTTGCAGTCTGGTCTTGAAGTTTTTTTGCTGCAATATGGTGACTTTTAAATCTGTAATTGTGTGTGCATGGAAATTTAAGTGTTCTCCTACAGGTTTTTTGTATATTGCCATTCCTGATATCTGATTTGTGTCCATTTATCCTTTTTTGTAGGGACTGTCCAGTTTGGTCGATGTACATAGCAGAGGGACATTGCTGGCACATAATGGCATATATTACAGAGATGGAATACAAGCTGTAAGGAATAGTATCCCTGATGATGCCACAGCATAAGTGGTAGCTGAGCTCTGCGACTTTATCTTCACACACAATTATTTCAAATTTGGTGACAATATATACCTCCAGACCAGTGACACCACTACGGGCACCCGCATGGCCCCACAGTATGCCAACATCTTTATGGGTGACCTGGAACAACGCTTCCTTAACTCTCATCCACTCACACCCCTTCTCTGTCTACGCTACATTGATGACATCTTCATCATCTGGACCCATGGGAAAGAAACTCTGGAAGAACTCCACCATGATTTCAACAGCTTCCACCCCACCATCCACCTCAGCCTGGACCAGTCTACATGGGAGGTCCACTTCCTAGACACCATGGTGCAAATTAATGACGGCCACATCAACACCACCCTATGCCAAAAACCTACCGACAGCTATGCCTACCTTCATGCCACCAGCTTCCATCCCAGACACCCCACACGATCCATTGTCTAAGCCAAGCACTGAGGTACAATCGTATTTGCTCCAACCCCTCAGACAGAGACCAACAGCTACAAGATCTTCACCAAGCTTTCTCAAAACTATAGTACCCACACAAGGAAATAAGGACACAGATCAACAGAGCCAGACATGTACCCAGAAGCTTGCTGCTGCAAGACAAACCCAAGAAAGAAAACAACAGAACACCACTGGCCATCACCTACAGTCCTCAGTTAAAGCCTCTCCAATGCATCATCAGTGATCTACAAACCATCCTGGACAACAAGCCCTCACTTTCACAGGCCTTGGGAGGCAGGCCAGTCCTGGCCCATGTTCAGATGAGTTTCTGTCTGCATCCTGTAAACACTTGCCCATACCGGTATTGCCCTGGCCTCTTCTTTTGTCATTCAGTTTCGCATGCATTCTATAACAATGTGCATTTCCTCACCTTTGGGGGTGAAGCCAGACTTTGAGGCACCTGCTCCCCTACTTGGTGTAAACTTTGCTTGTGCCAATCAGAAGCGAACACAAACAGGTTTTGGGCCCCTGTCCCCTATGACACTTTTGTGATGTCATAGTTGGTATTTATGTTTCTGCCTGCCATGTGCAGACAGAGAGAGGAAAACGAATCCCGTGTATCCGTGTATCCCGTGTACCCCACGTAACCGGGCCTGATCAACTCGAAGCCTCTCTCTCAGCTCATGTGTTTCAAATAGAGCTTCTACGTTTACCGGTCGTGTTATGTGTTGGTTTGTATTTATAAGTATCAGTTATTACTAAATGCTGCATCTTTGTTTGTAAATATTGTTAGTAGGTATTTTAGTCATTGTGTGTTTTAAGTTTCATTAAGTCTATTAGCTAATCAAAAACTGCTCCTTTACCCCTTGTAATTATCCCCAGTAAAACTTTAAATTGATTAATTTTTGTGTGTGTGTCTGTACATCTGCAGCTCACGTCCTGACCCACACTCCCCTTGCATCTCTTACCTATATAGTTTGTTGCCACGTGCGGACTGGTAAATAACAGGCCTGCAATTTTTCCTCGCCCCTGCGAGTCGGTGGCAATCCAGAGCCCAGAGACAACCCTCCAACCTCAAGCATATTCTCACCAGCAACAGCACACCGCGCCATAATAACTCTAACTCAGGAACCAATACATGCAACAAACCTCAATGCCAACTCTGCCCACATATCTACACCAGCAACACCATCACAGGACCTAACCAGATCAGCCACAGCTTCACTGGTTCATTCACCTGCACATTTACCAATGTAATATATACTATTGTGTGCCAGCAATGTCCCTCTGCTATGTACATCGTCCAAACTGGACAGTCCCTACAAAAAAAGGATAAATGGACACAAATCAGATATCAGGAATGGCAATATACAAAAAACCTGTAGGAGAACACTTCAATTTCCATGCACACACAATTACAGATTTAAAAGTCACCATATTGCAGCAAAAAAACTTCAAGACCAGACTGCAAAGAGAAACTGCAGAGCTGCAATTCATTTGCAAATTTGACACAATCAACTCAGGACTGAATAGGGATTACAGTGGCTAGCTAACTACAAGAGCAGTTTCTCTTCTCTCACTGTTCACACCTCCAGTTCAGCTGCTAGAGGAATACCTCACCCTCCCTGATTAGAGATAACAAGCTGTTTTCAGCCTCATTGGACTCACTCTGTTATCTCTAACCTGGTTCTTGCCTACCTATTTATACCTGCCCCTGGATACTTCAACTTCATGCATCCGACAAAGTAGGTATTAGCCCATGAAAGCTTATGCTTCAATACATTAGTTAGTCTTTAAGATGCCGCAGGACGCTTTGTCATTTTGAACATATATTCTGAATTTAGCAATAACACTTCTCTTTTCCATGTCCACCTAATACCACTCCCTCCTTATAAGAATAGCTCTTAGCAGTTATCTAAGTAGAACATGAATGAGCAACACTTCATGGAAGCTGTGTTAAAAGCTCTTTCTCATGGGTAAGACTTGGATTTTTTCTGTTCCCTATTACCATTAACTTTTTATTAGTTTTTAAAAGCTTTGGTTTTATCACTTCTCTGAGCAAATCCACTTCCACAGCCCGCATCCACATGTGGAAAACTCAAGCACCATGGTGATCACTGGTCATAGTTTAAACTACGCAAGTGATTACACAGGTCTGAAAGCTAAAGCACGGAAATGTATACAGAATGTTGTTCAATAACTTCACAGGTCTCAGAAAATAAGGCAAAAAAGAGCTATGATAACAGTCAGTGAGTAACAATAAATCTTGGCTGCTTTATATAGGAAAGGGAAATTCCAGCCCACCTCACTGCAGCCATAGAGGAATATGCTGTAGCGGAGACTGTGCACAAAAGGTTCAGAGCCCTGTTCTTCTTGAGCTTTATCTCCTGCATCAGGCAGACGTGAGGCATGGGGGAATTTTCCCACCACCCTCCACTCAGCATAGGATATTACTTCAGCTCCAAGTCTGAGGAAGACACTGGACTGCATCTCCACAGGGCTGTGTGCTCCTGCAGGAGAGCGGGGCAGTGTGTATGGCTAGTTAGGGTTGGGGGGGTCTCAAGAGGGGGCGGTTAGGGGACAAGGAGCAGGGGGTGTTGGATGGGTCGGGGATTCTGAGGGAGGCAGTCTGGAGCAGGAAGTGGGAGGGGGTGAGATAGGGGGCAGGCTATTTGGGGAGGCACAGCATTCCCTACTCAGCCCTCCATACAATTTTGCAACCCTGATATGGCCCTCAGGCCAAAAAGTTTGCCCACCCCTATGCTAAGCTCTGATTTGGCCTCATGAACTCTAGACCACAGAGAGATGGAAAGGATGAACCACAAGCTAAGAGTAGCTACAGGAACTGGGACATTAGAGTGGCAAGGAATATTTATACGGACAAGGGCGAACAAGCATGTTTTGAATGTAGTTTGCTTGATTAGTCTGAATTCATTGAATAAACTGGACACACCTTGTCCAGCTTTCTTTTATTAGAAAAAAAAGTAAACTGATAAGGCTTAGCCATAGCATCTGAGACAGTCATCTGTGCAGCTAAATTCAGAAGTGATCTAGATGGTAGTCACTCTGTGGGTATAAATGAACTTATGAGGGCCAAACTAATTCCTGTCCTAATTCCATTAAATTTGGCCCAATAATTTTAATTGGATTTAAAAACAAGCAAGAAAAAAGCAACTAAGAGGAAAGAATGAGAAAGAACTTTTACAGTGGCAGAGTGGTTCTGTGGACCAGCATGCTGATTGATTTCTGCCAAGTTATTGTGGCAGTTTATTGTGGTTCCTTTACTCCACCATAGATATGGGTTGCTCTTTGGCCAGAGAAAGTGGGTATCTAGGACAGATGGATTGCTGCAGGGAAATGCTAGGGAACAAAGCCATAAGCAGAGATTTACTTTTTCATGTGAATTACCAATAAAGTCAAACCCTAGGAATTTGGAGAAGACCTGAGTCTCCTCTGTGTTTCGTTTCCTGTGGTCATTTACACTTATGCAAAGTGACTGTAATATGGATGTACAAATGCTATCACTAGTATGAGTGAAGAATTTGGGATTCAATATCGATTGCCATCTGCTTTGCACAAATGTACCTGATTGCATAAGGCAGTGGATAATCATACCCAATGGGTCTAGATTAGAGCAGAATGGGAACTCCACTTGATTATGAATTTCTGAATCTTCCCTCTCTTTGACTTTCAACCCTCAGTGTGAAAGTTATGCAAATTTAGACTTCTTTGTGCTCAGTTAGTGCCTCTCCCTAGCATGCACCTTTTGTGTCATCTCAGAATTTGGCCTCAGGAATTCACCCTCTTATATACCCCCAAAGTATAAATAAAATAATAACAACAATGCAGGAAACTGGAAGAGACACATATATATGCTGAGGGTGAGTATAGAATCTAAAGGAAGAATTTGTCCCCAAATGTCGATTCTTCAGCAATACCTTCAGGAAATATACAATTGCAAAGAAACATGCACCCAGTCCCATTGCCAGAATCTTGGAGATCTGCTAAACTGCTGGATCACCCTAGCTAATCTAGCAGCACTGGCATTCTAGTCAGATAAGCATGCTACAATCCTCTCTCCTCACACATCAGCCATCACAATAACAGTGCTCTGATTCCCTTTGATCTTTCAATAGGAGATTTAGTAGAGGAGCAGGATTAACTTGTTCTAGTCTAGTGCTCATCTTCTTCCCCCCACATCCATAAAGAAAGGAGGGTGGCCAGCTCTCTAAATCTCCTGAAATCCACAAATATTCCAGGGGATGTATTGGAGGCTATGATTACTTGCACTCAGGTTTTGCCTCAACTGCATGCCAGCTGATGCTGCTGTCCTATGGTTCCTTGGTGGGGCCATGCTCGCAGTTTCCTCCGTGACCTCTATCTCTGGAACTCCCCTGAAGACAGGGTTCCACAGCACCAAAGAGGCAGCAGAAAAGTGAATCAGTTCTAACTATATTCATGATTCCATATATTCCCCAGATAGACCAGGAAGAGAAACTATAATCCTGTCTGGTCCACCCATTGCATATTCACAGGTTTCTGGCTCTGGAAGGCCTCCATGGAATCCAGAACTGATAGAGAGTTTCAGAGAAGTGGCTTAGTCCTCTCTGCTATCTGGGATCCCCTTAGTGTGCAGTTCACAGAGGAAAAGACAACCTGCTCTCATTGAAAGAAAGGGATGCAGCCAAAAGCCAACTCTCATCTACTGGAAAGAATGACCTCTTCAAGTTAAAGTTACAGATTTATCTGTGCATTGACATTATGCCCATCACCAGTGTATCTGGGCCAGGTGGTGACGTGAACCCAAAACCCAGAGCATGTTCAAAATCTGCATCTGAGCTTTGAGCCCATAAGTAATTAAGCTTAGACACAGCTGAGGAAGAAGAATTTGACAATTTTTGGCCCTCTCAGTATTTTGAGAAAAAGAAGTACTAAAGACAGCTGAAAAGAAGCTGTGAAAAAGAATGGATAGCCTCACTGCAACAGTGCACAGCTGACATCTGAGGTTGCCATGGGGCCGGAGGAAAGCAATTATGAAACTGAAGTTTTAGCACTGCTCATCCAATGCACTAAATGCCTCAGTAACAACTATGTGGGTGAAACAAGACAATCACTGCACTTCCAAATGAACTCACACAGAAAAATAAAACACAAAAACACCATAGCACCTGTGAGTGAATACTTTTCACAAAACAATCACTCAATATCTGACATCTCCATCCTTGTCCTCAAAGGACACCTGCAAAACACCTTCAAAAGACAAACCTGAAAGCTTAATTTCATAACTTTGCCAGAAACTAAAAATCATGGACTGAATAGAGACACTGGACTAACGGCCTCTTACAACAATCTATAATCCACTAACCTGCTCCCATCTTTTTTTCTCCTTCCCCACTCCCTGGTGACTGGAGAGGTGTTAATGGGCCACTTCACCTTGAATAGTCCCTTGAAATATATGTTAATTATGTATGCTAAACAATCTGTTCCACCTTGTATTTAACTGTGGTCTGGGGTACACTACTGACCTATCTTGGTATAACTACATTACTCAAGGGTGTGCAAAATACACACTCCTGAGCAATGAAGTTATACCTACCTAACCCTCCATATAAATAGTACTATGTCGGTAGGAAAGCTTCCCCCAATGATATAGCTACCACCTCTCAGGGAGGTGGATTAACTAAACTGATGGGCTGCAGCAAGCCCACAAAAGAAATTATTCCCCAAAATGCATGTTAAGACTATCCATTGTAAGCCTCTCAAAGTAGTGTAGCCATGTACTGCTATTTGTAACTACTGAATATCATAGGTTGAAATCAGAAAGCAGGACTTCAGGGAAGAGTGAAATTCTTGAATGGCTATGTATTTCTAATGATGCAGATACTTTATCTACAAAAGTGATCTGTCGCTTTTGCAGATCCAGATTAACATGGCTACCCCTCTGATACTATACTTTATCTAAGCAATCAGGGAAATTTGAGGACAGTGCTGTCTAATACTATATTTTTATTTTTGGATTTTACACCAGGGCTGCAAACAAACATGTTATTATGACTGTTTCTTTCTCACTGCCTAAGCTCCAGTACCAGGTTTCAGTAGAAGCATCTGTCTTGTATATAGTTTGAAAGCTGGCTTTGGTAAATAAAGTACACAGACTAAAACTTCATTACAATGCTACATATTTTCCTTCATTAATTATCTAATTAAAATGTTTCTATCAACATAAATTAAGATCAAAATTTTGAGACATGGGTCCCCATATTCAGGCACCTAAATTTCTATTTCAGCACCTAATTAATTGGCCTGATTTTCAGAAATGCTAAGGTCCCACAGCTCCCAATGAACTAATTACTTCAGTGTTTAACTTTACATTTGAAAATGTTGACCTAGAATCTTCAAAAAGGAAGATAAGTATTGGGAGTCTAGTTCTTGTTACCCTTATTTAGTCATTTGTACCTCTGCAAAGGTACCATTTTGCCTTGTCCTTGTACAAAGGCCTCATACAACAAAGCACTAAAGTGGATACATCATTTTTTGTTTGCTTAAATACTGTGTTAAATGCTTTGGTGGAGGAAGGGGTCAGGACCTAATCCCAAATCCAAATGAATCAATGAGTGTCTTTCCATTGGCTTCAATGGGTTTTGGCTATAGCCCAAACTATACAAGACAAAGGCCCTATAATGCAGGTGTACATTTGACTAAGGCCTGATCCACACTATAAAGTTAGGTTGATTTAAGCAGCCTTGCGTTGACCTAGTGTTTGTATACACTACAAAGTTAAGAAGTCACAAGGTAGCATACATGGACATAACTATGGAGGTGTATAGACAACAATGTTTCTCCTGCTGATTTATCTCTCCTGCTACACCGACATAATAAAACCAACTTGACAAGAGGCATAATACTTAGGGCAACATAGTCAGAGTGACACCATGTCAGTGTAGTCACCGCGTTCCTTATGTCACACTAAGTGGCCTCCAAGAGGTGTGCCCACCTTGCTCTGGTCTCTAGTTTGAACTCTACTGCCCTGCAGCCAAGTACACAGGCATGAACCTCTACCCCTTTTAAGTCCTGGGAATTTCTGAAATTGCTCTTTCAGTTTGCTCAGTGTGCAGAGCATCTGCTTAGCTCACCGTGCTGGCTCCCAGCAGCAAACACACACATGCCTGGGGTAGACTGGAGGTGGTGGATCTGCTGAATCTTTAGGGCTGTGCAGTCAGAGCTCTGCTCCAGCCACAGGAACTTTGATATCTATGAGCAGATTGCTTGTGGCATGGAGGAGAAGGAGTATGATAGGGACACAGAGAATGACTCCCTACTGACTGATAGCAATCTGGCATTGTGAATTTTTTTTTTTTTTTTTTTTTTTTAAATGGAGATATACCAATCTCCTAGAACTGGAAAGACCTTGAAGGTCATCGAGTCCAGTCCCCTGCCTACACTAGCAGGATCCGCCTGCCTACACTAGCAGGATTGAGTACTGTCCCCTGACAGATTTTTTGCCCCAGATCCCTAAATGGCCCCCTCAAGGATTGAACTCACAACCCTGGGTTTAGCAGGCCAATGCTCAAACCACTGAGCTATCCCCCCACCCCCAATTCCACAGCGTGTGATTGCCACTCACTTCTCTACTGTCGGTGTAGCTCTGCTTGGTGTCTCTGTGCTGGATGACGGGGATGAGCTCAGCACAAGGACCCAGGAATGTGTCCTTGTGCATCCAGAAGTTCTGTAGCCACTGCTCATCAAACCTGCATTGTGATGAGAGCCCACCAGGCAGTGTTAGTTTCTCAAGCCCAGAAGTGGTGCTCCATCATCCTCAGCTGCTCCATGGACACCACCAATAACCATGAATTGTTTCTCACTATGTCCTGCAACAATCTATATTCCAATACATTGTCTTGTTCCCTGCAGTTCTTCTTGAGGATCTGCAAATGCAGGAGGATCGTACATCTTATGTTTTTGAGAAACTCTTGACAATTGTACAGAGTTGTGTAGGCTCCACACTTCTGTGGGAGATGGTGGGCAAAAACAATTCTAGTACAGGATCATGGGAAATTGAAAATCGGCACAAAAATTATGGGATAGGCATGATATAATGGTAAGGAGAATGAAGCATTATGGGAAGTTGATGCCTTGCTCCCGCTGAATGATGGCGGGTTGCTCACTGGAATACGGGCTCATGGTGTACTGCACTGGGCATCAACACAAACACTCCTCGTGAGTATGTACAGCACGGACACAAAGAGTCAAATATGAATGCACACAAGCAATATACTAACTGTAATGGATAGATGCCAACATAACTTACATCAGGAAAACTTTGTAGTATAAATATGGCGTAAGTCAGAAACCTTCTAAACTTGTTTTACCATTTTTCATTTCCTCCTTTTTGTTTGCTGTCATGCCTCACAACTCTTCAGGCTCCTGCTTTCACAAGGAATTGGAAGAAAAGTGCATTCAGCCCAACTACAGTTTTGTTGTGTAATATAAGAAGTGTTCAATAGAACATATATTGTAAAAAAAACCACCCAAATGATACCAACTCTCTATTTATTTTATAGAGATATGGCTACAGTGATTATGAACTCATTATCTTTGATTACAGAAACATAAAATGCTGTTTTCTAACATTTAGTGTTTCAGTAAGTGTGGCATCAACAGCTTTCAAGATGCTTTGGAATGGGACGATGTTTATATTTTCAGAGATGACTCACACTTGCATATTCTGCAACCCTGATTATTACTGAGACAATCAGCAAACAAATCGGGTTTTATAATACACACACACACACACACACAAATATTTAGAAGTGAGATTCACAGTATTCTGTGCTGGAATAGCACTATTACCAAATCAAGTGTAACAAAACTAATATGGAATACTCACACTCTGAGTAACTTCCTAGGTATCCCTTCCTTCAGAAATGTTTTCTTTTATTTCTCCACAATGAAGATATTTTGCAATACATTTAAAATTATTGCACTTCTTAATTCTGTCATACAGTTGTTGAGTGAATAAAAAAGACCTATTATGTTATGTAATTAATTTCCTGCTAATGTAAGTTTATTCTCCAGAGCATTTTTTTTTCTAATGCTTCAGACAGGCTAATATTAACTGTTTCCAAACATGTTGATTCCATCCTGTTCTATTACAGCTACATTCTAAATCATAATTGTTACAGGTATGAATATTTTGGTTCAGTTTTGCCTATGTTATGGGGGCTCCAGAAGGGGCTTAGAAGTCAAGAGAAGTATGGCTGCTGCTACACCTTATGTCAAGGTGCAGTAAGTGCTCTGCTGCTTGGGCAAATTTCTCCTAATCTGTGTAGATGGGGCGGGCAATAACTCCACCTCCTCTTCTTTGGAGAAGCTAGCACTACTGCAGGTGCTAGTCAGGAGCAATGGTTAAACTCAGGTGAGCATTAGGACTGTGTGTGGCACCTACAAATGGACATTAGTGGGGGGAAGGCTCCTTGTACACTCCCCTTCCTTGTGCATATCCACAGGGCTAGACACCATCTGACCCCTTGAATTATGATACAGTCATTAGAGGGGTCCAAGGCTGATTTTAAGAAATACATGGTACAAATGGCATAAAGTCCTTGATGAATCCACCAGGATAGACAACTGAGCTACCTTCCTAGTGAGACCCAGCTACCTACAAAACATTATTATATAGCTCTCTGAAAATACACCTATAAATTTACACAAGTACTATTATTATTATTAATCCGAGGGTTTGATAACTGTTCTGTAGCACTGTTATTTTAAATGTTATTGTTATAGGTTTTTGTTGTACTGCTATTCATATAGGAGAAACGTTTAAAATTTAGGTCCTTGTTAAGAAATGTCGTGCTTGAGATTTTGGAAGACATTTAATGTCTATCTCTATGAAGAAATGACCTTGGAGCTTGTTCAAACTTGTTGAGATAAAAACCAAGATATAATATCTTAGAGTGTTTCATTTTTAAAATCTTTACATCCCAAGAACAATTTTTTCCCCCAGAGACAAGGTGAGTGAGATATCTTTTATTGGACCAACTTCTGCTGATGAGAGAGACAAGCTTTAAAGCCACACAGAGCTCTTCTTTAGGTCTGGGAAAGGTACTCCAAAATATATTACTTCATCTGCCTTGTCTCTTTAATATCCTGGAACCAACACACATACAACTACACTCTCTTTTTTCCCTTCAGTTATAACGTTGGCATTTTTATTTCTTCCATATTATTTCTGGATGTCAGTTTTCAGAACACTAGTTGCTTGGGGTTGAACTTGGTGAAGAAAATAATGAGAAGGTTTGAAACTGCACATGGGTATTGCTAATATAGAAAGGTGTGCCCATTTTTTGCTCCTCTTACTACTCAAGAGCTCCTCCTGATGTCTTGAAATATTTTCATTACTGTATAATTAATGCAACAAAAGGTCTCTGCTAGTCTCCTGATATTAAAATATTCAGGACTACTATACTGTACTATGATGTTTTAATGCTTTCATCATTTAATATTTATCAACAAAACTCTATTTGTTGCTGACTTGTGAATATGCAGAGCAGCAGATATTAAAACCTATGTCTGCAACCTAGATCTGAATATGGGATGTGTCTCCAGAGCTGTACTGCACTACTTAGTGATCAAACAGTAGCCCAGTGACTAGCCCCACATGGGATTGTTTTATGTGTTTGTGTGTCCGACAGTGATGACTTCTCTTACTTTAATCCCAGTAAACTTGGTTTGTGTCCTTGATCATTAGGCATTTCCCATCCATCCTTCAGGCCACAAAGCAGAGTAAGAAAATAGTGAAACACCTCTAGAAAAAATGTGGGGTTCAGACATACTCTTATGGTGCTGGTCTAGCACCTCGTTTTCCAGTCCCCACCATGTTTTTCATTAGCAGTCACTGCTTTTGAGGCAATTAGGTTTACAAAACAACAACATGATGCCTCTGTTAGTACCAGTTAATAAAAAATAATGCTTTTAGTTCTTTCTTTCGGTATATTGGATTCATTTATACAGCAACTATTTTCTATAATTTTTATCTTCAGTAAAGAGTATGTCTAAATTTTAAGGCCCAGAAAACAATTATACTATAGTTTAACAATCTTGAGAGCCTTCATGTCTGTACAACTCCAGATATTCTTGGAAACCATCTTGTTGGAAATTAATAAGGGGCAATTGTTACAGTAGATGTTTTCTGTTGGGGAATCAAAATAGAAGATTGATGGTGGGGTAAGAAGGACCCCCTGAGAGATATTATCTTGAAGACTTGTTAGTCCTCTCAGTTGTAAATAATCATGCCTTGACACAAAGGTAAATTGAGAATGTATAGAAATGACATCACAACATATGTTTCTGGCAAAGTATTCTTGGCAACGAGGTTTCCTTTGTCTGAAATCCTATATAATTATACTGATATGAAAACTTAGGTTGAGCGTAATGAGGGTAATGAGAAACTGCACCTCCCTTCCATACTCAGGAAAGACACATATCTCTTAGTCTCTTAGACACAAGCTCTTAGTCTGACAACTAAGGGTGTATTCTCTGTAGTGCCATTCTAATCTCTGACTGAAAACCTTAGATTAAATAATTCCAATTGAGCCTGTTATTTCGACAATCTTGAGTCATCAGCTCAAACACACAACACCTCAGAGGCACATACCACATCTCATGTCTCTAACTGTGCTGACAACAGTCACAATTTGATTGTGACTCTCACAGGATTTGGTGTTTTCAGATAAAGCCCCTCCTCCTGGAGATCGGTGATTATATGACAATCTCAGTCATCCCTCATGGTTACAATGACAAGCTTGAAAACATGACGCTGCTGAACCCAATGGCTCAGAAACCAGAAGGCAGACAGAGAGAGTCTCAAGATTACTATATATTTTTTAAAAAATCTCCTGTTTTAGGACAATACACTGATTTTTTAGGGCCTGACTCATGAATTTTAAACATTTAGTGTTGGTGGTACTGAATCCATATCACCACCACCCCTCAATTCAGTGCCAACCATCAATCCTTTTACAACCAATTATTTGGTCCTTGAACAACACTCTGTCCCAATTCATCTTCCACCTTGCCCAGGTTCCTATTTAAGTTCTCACCTTTTGTTAACCCCCTACTAACCAATATTCCCAAGCCCTCATTCACTGCCCCTCATCAATGCATTCTTGCTCCTCCACCGCTAGGTTCCCCAATCAGTTTTCTATCCCTCTGCCAGGAACCCAAATAGATAACTGCCCTAATCCATCCTTTCCCCCTCAACCTTCCCAATCAATCCTCTGATTGCTCCTCTGCCAAAGCAGTCCACGCTCTGTCACCACATCCCTCTGCAGCTCCACCACCACCAGTCCCCACTGAGTTCATTCCCTGCTCCCGAGGCACCACCAATCATTCGGGAATTGAGTCTCCGTTCCCCAAGCCCCAGAGTAATCCATCCTCTATCCCAACAGCAACTCCCCCCCCCCCCCAATCATGGAATCCTTCCCCATGCCCATTACTCAGTCAGATAATCCTCTGTCTCCTTTCCACCAGCAAACTACTCCTATGTCTCCCAGAGATTTTCCCTTCCAAACAGCTCAAGCTGCGTATCCCCACCCCAATGCCTCTCTTCCTCTTCTCCCAAGTTATATTGGGTGGCTGCATGGGAAGTGGTGGCATCCTTTGCTATTGGGCTCTGCCAAGGTCAGGGGGGCAGTGTGCCCTTCCTATGCTCTACAGCCCGGCCAGGAAGAAGGCAGATGAACAGCAGAGTGGCAGGCAGTCAGCTGGCATGTTGCTGAGCAGCTGTAGTGAGGCAGAGACCGAGTCGTTGACTGGTGATGGGACTGGGAGAGAATGGGAAAGCAATGGAAGTGAAAAGCAAAAGAGATATGGTAGCATCCATGGCAGAAAGCCAGAGATGAAAAGGTTGAGGAAGCTATGGAATGAGAAACGACTATGCAGGAAGGGAGTAATGGGAAAACAGGCTGGGTTTTTCCTTATGAATGTTTCTTTTAATGAATGAGTAGTAAAGTGTGCCACTAAATACAGCATACATGAACTAAATCTACAGTACTGAATTCTTTCAAAATCAGCTTCCTTGTTGAATATTCTAATTTAAAATGCTATTTTCTATATTCTAATTTAATATGGTGACCTTCTGAGTAACCAAGTCCAATTGCAAACACACAGTTATTTGAATTTGCTAAATGAAACTTCTAATACAATAATTACAGGGGAAATGTAGTTCATAATTGTAGTACAAATATAAAAATGGTATATGTTGATTACTTGTTCTGTAATGTTAGCTGCCTGTTTCTAGTTAACTGCTATGAAATAGGAGCTTAACAGGAGTTTAACTGGACACTGTATAAGATGCGTTATCATTACGGCAACTGTTATGTTAATGGTTATGTAATATGTATTGCAAGATGGAGTTTTTGTTTTAAAATGGAGTCTGTCAGCTGGGTGAGCATGTAGCCATAATCAGGGACTGAGCCTGCAGGTAGACCTGTCAGCTCATGTCATACTTTGCAACAATGTCTGTCACGCTTGTGTAACAGTAAGAGCGGGAACTAACAGCCAGTAGCCATGGTGCTGTTTGAATCTGTATACAAGTTGTGTGTGTGGCATCTGATTATTGGCTGTATGTGGCTGTGACTCTCTTTGATGGGATTGGTTGCTTGCATATTCGAACCTTGTATATATGTTTTGCCCACCCTGTGTTCATGGGCTTTTCAGACTTTGGATTTGTATTCCTCTGATCCCCTATTTGTGCACAAATAAACCTTTTTGTTCAGGTTACCTTGAGTCTTTTGCCTGTACTTGGATGGTGATTGGAGAGGCCTCCAAGGGAACGAGCAGAAATTGTGCAACATATTGATACCTAATTTTTAAGACTTTCATCCTCCCTCAACACTTAACAACAAATATGTATTGCTTAATTCTGTAATGTGTGAGATATAGTCCCAGGTCTTTATTTTTAAATAAGTAAATAAAGCTCATGTATTTAGCTCCAGATGTCCCAGGTTCGATCCCACTTGCCAACCACTTGGTGTTACAAGTGGGGCTCATTCGGGATTTCAACTGGGAAGTCTCTGAAGCTCCGGATACACTTCTTCAGCTAGGGGAAGCATGTAACCCACACACCTCCTGGGTGTGGTGCTGTGTCCCCTCTTGTGGCATGGACACCACTTAGAGATTAATGAGTATGCTACAACCTTAGCTAAGGGCCATGTTTTTACCTCATGCAGTAAAGGCTCATGCATTTAGCTCTGGAGGTCCCAGGTTCAATCCTGTCCACTGATGACCAGGATCTGTTGGCATTACATTGGCAGAGTCTTGCTTCTAGGCACTTCTACATTAATAATAATAATAATGATAATGAGGCTTCTATTCACTCTCAGTGCTGAAAAAAATCTTTACAACATCAGGGAACTAACGAGCTAGTCAGGTACTTTGGAAAATCCATCGACAGAAAATGTAATTTCTACACAATCAAAAGTTGCCTCTGAATGCCAGTTGAGAATTAGGATCAAAAATGCTATCCGGGTGGGGGTCTTCTTTTAGGGACCTAGCTGGGATGGGGTGTAGAGAAAGCTCTAAGGATCTCTCCTAGACCATCCTACTGTGAGAGGATGCTGCACAATGCAAAGAAGGCAGACATTTCCTGCCAAGTCTATTTGGCATGCCTAGGGAGAAGCTGAGAAGTTTGGAGCACTGGACAAATTAGATTTTCAGCTCAAATCTGAGCCTAAGCCTTTTTAAAGCTTTGGGAAGATTGCACATCTTTAATACAAGCAATCTTTCTAATACAGCTGTCAAGCTGTACCTGGTATAGCTTTACCATCCACTACTTAGGCTCAATCCTAGGTTTAAAAACCTTAACAATTACCAACTAAAGCTACTTAGAGCATACTATTGTAATCTTGATAACTTATTCACTTACCAAAAATGTTATTTGATACTCTCTAATATTATTTTAGGGTCATTATTTTATTTCTTTTATACAGCAAAACTCCCTTTTTTTTACGTTTCTGATATCATTCTTTTCTGTTTGAGGTTTTATAATGTCTTATTATGAATCGAATTAACTGAAGATTTTTGATGGAAACAATTCTATCAAGACAGAAGTAGCCTTTCTGGTTTACTTGTTAGTTTTGTATTGGGCCTGTTCATTAGTCTGTAATCCTTTCAAACACCTGCAGTGCTTTGGTTTTTCCCATTTTACCTGAAAAGCCTGAACAGAATGCAATGACATCTTGACTTGCAAAAAGAGTATCTTGTCTTCATTTTCAGGGGGAGCTGTTTTCCATCAGGTCGTGTTGCATGACAGCACATAAGGTCTGATTCCTCCCTGCCTTACACTTTGTGCAGTCATTTAAACCTATGCAAAATAGATGTAAAGTGCTATTAAATCAGAATTCTCCCCTCATTTACATCTACAGCCACTTAGCAGTCATTTGCACAGATGTATATAACTCCACAAGGTAGCAGCAGGAGCAGAGCCAATGGAGCATGCTAGATCTTCTCCACTTTCTGCCCTTGGCCCAGAACAACAGAGGAGGAGCACAGAGTGGGACAATAGAACACCTACTTTCAGAAGGAGCAGCAGAGGAAGCACTAGATTCTCAGCAACCTCTTCCTCATAGTGTGGAGCCAGCAATCCCACGAGCACTTTTTAAAGAAGGCCATAAAAGGCTCCAGCACCTCAGAAGAAAGAGAGATTCCAGCAGGGAAGAATGTTAATATGCTGGTCTCCTGGCAGAGAACTGATGGCACCTGAAAAACATTCTTTCATTCATCTTGACTTTGATTACACATGCGATCCTGTGTACATAGAACTCACTGCATGTCATGTAAGTGGGGTTGGGACAGGATAAGTGGAGAAGTCTTCTGTTAATTTTATGCGGCCTGATGGAAATAGTGCAACAGCTATGGCACCAGAATCCCTCTGAGTCTTAGGTGTAGATTTTCCATTTCTCCATTGCTGTACTGGACTAGTTGTCCATGCTAATATTAGATCTACCAGCTGACTTCAATGCTGTTAATCACGAGGTGCTGTTAACTTATATGCAGTAAGATAGAGGAATAGACAAGGCTACTCTTCTGTGGCTCTCCTTTCCTGGCTGAGAGTCCTACATTATGCATTGGAAAATTTCCCATTGATTCTGAGCTCACCTATAAGCAGAGTGCCTCAGAGTTTTCTCTTTCTGCATCATTGTGATGAGGGTTAATGACAGAGAATGGGCTGTAAAGTTCTCAGTACAGTGATGGCACTCAGATCTATATCCCAATTTGTCTATTCTGGCAGTGGCACTGAATTCTCTACCCAATGTCTGGAGGAGTTTCCAGCATTGATAAGAGCAAGATGGGAAAAGCTCAGGCCACACTGAAATGCTTTTGTCAGGTTGGGAAAAACAGGTAAAAGCTATGACAGAATCTTTATCACTATGTTGATTGACAGCATTGTCTACTGTTCTTCTCTTGAGTTCTTAAGTTCAGGATCTAGTTTGAGTTTTTTTGATGATCAAATAGCAGTGGTGACTGGGCTGCTTCTTGCCAGGGCCAGAAATGTGTAGTGTTTTCTTTCAGATGCAAACTTCATTAATGTGCTTCAGGCCTTTTTCTCTACCAGGTAAGGAGATTAGACTAATGCAATGAGCTTGGCATGGAACTACACCCTAAGTCTATTCAGAAGTTGAAACTGATGCACAATTCTGCTTCCCACTCATCGAGCCATGTATCTCTACAGCAGGATATGACACTGACACTTTGAGATCTTCACTGGTTGGCTTCCTGATAGAATTAAAAGTATTGCTATTGATCACAAAGTCCTAAATGGCCTTGAAAGACCATCTCTCTTCCCGTGATTACTGCATAGTCTAGCACTTTCCAGGAGTGGGCTTGTCATTTGAACTCTAACACTTTGCAGCAATCTGCAAGGTTGTTGAAAACATTTGTATTTAGTAGTGTAGAGGACACACAGAACTTCTAACAGCAAGCAAAGGACTCTGTCTTTGATGGATGCATCTTGCAAAGTCCAGGCAAATGCAAACCAGCCAAATGAATGCATGTTTGATGGGTTGTGTTTGCTATGATAGCTGGCCTTGGAGGTGGGCAGGACAAGGAGTTTAAGTCTGGCTCAAGCAGAGTGTTGGCTCTGACTCAGCTCTATGCCCATGTATGTGAAAGAGCCAAGAAAGAACCAACCCAGTAAGAATATTCTGGCATTTCTTCCTGGCTGTTACAATGACCTTATATATCACTTCATACATTCTCCCATTTGCATGCATATAATTAGTTCCAATGGATCGACTAATGTTTTGGCATGGCTCCGCATTGGCTCTGGCTTCAGACTTTCTGGCTTGTTTATGTCCATTGCATCCAGAAAGCTTGTTTGAAATTAATTAACGAGTATTTAAGAATAACTAATATCTATTCTATGTTTTTAAAAATGGTCCCGAGAATGAGGAGATTAAAATAAATCAAACACTGTATTATACATTAAAATAACATTAACTACCAGCTTTAGTACATCAAAGCAAGGTAATGCACAATTAAAATTTAACCTCTAACTCTGTTACCTACATCTATATTTTGCAGCTCCTTGTGGGTGTGGAGTGGGTGGGAGTTTGTTGATGTTTATGCGTATATATAATTCACACATATATATTCTATATGGTATATGTCAGGGTTATGTTCTTGAAAAAAGTGACGGATACTGAAACAATAAATACCGGGGAATTTTTCCCCATAAGAAAACCCCACCAAATCTCCTCCAACCAACTCCTGCCTCTTCCCACCCAGGTCAACCCCCTCCTCCAAGTGTGCCCTTTTCCCAGTCCTCCCCACCCCCAAGCATGGTCCTTCATGGTACTGAAGAGCTGTTTCACAGACTGGAGGAGGTGCTGGGAGGGAGAGGAGGAGTTCAGGCCGCCGGCTGTCGATGGTGCTAAGCACCCTTAAAAAAGCAATGCAAAAGGTGAAGCGACAGATATGCGGATTGGGACTGACATGAATTGGAACACGTTCCCCTATTGATCAGCTACAGATATGCGGAATGATCAATAAGAGGAGATATATTCCAGGAAACCCCTGTTTTTATTTATTGAAGAAGTATCTAAGAATGAAAAAAACCAGTGCATTTTCATACTATACTGGTTAATGACACAACAGACTGTAACAGATTTTGTTAGGTGTCCTGGCAGGACGGTTCTTTAATCTGAGTGTTTTTGACACAATGGATTGTATTATCTCCTACAAAACCATTACAGGCTATTATATTAGTGCACGTTTGAATACACAGTAATTGGTGTATCATTGACATAACAGCCCATTGCCTCAATACCTCTCCAGGTGTATGTAAATTAAGCTCCCAAATTAAACATAATTTATGAATTTCAATGCCTTGCATATACAACAGCAACTATACTTTAGTAAATGAAAGAGCTTGACAAGTTTTAATTTTCAATCACTAAAACAGCAAAATGGTTATTTTCATTATTTAACAAGCACCCCAGAAAGTGGTACATATTTCATAAAATACAGCCTTCCAGAAAAGCATAGAAAGCCAGGTCCTGCATCACTGCAGTCAATGGGAGCTTTGCTATGGATGTCCATGGGCACAGGATCTAGCCCATAATCTTGATTTGACATGACACAACAAAGGAGGATCATAAAGAAGATGGAGCTGGTGATAATAAGATTGTGGCTAAATGGGTAAGGAAAGGTCACATCTTGATGATTATTTGCATTGTGGTCGCACCTAAAGATCACAGTTGGGGATCAGGTCTCACTGTGCTAGACACGATACCCACTTATAACAAAAAAAACAGCCATTGCTCCAAAGCACTTACAATGTAAGTAATGAGGATGTTTCCGTTTCCTATTAAAATCTGCTGTTGATTTACTGAAATTACATTCCACTTTATAGGCTCATTTGAACAATCAAGCTGTATTTTAATAAGGAGGATCCATAAATATCCTTAAATAAGAAACAATTTACTTGTCTTTTTAAAAAAATGTTGGATATTGATGATGCAGGAAAATATCACCCCAGTTTATCCAAGAGAATATTCATCATGATTCTTCCTAACCTAGCCCTGAAAGGGTCTCAGACCAAGCAGGTCTGCACTGCCTCTTGGGGCAGTTCAGATTTCATGTCCATTCAGTCTTTGTCCCTCTACTGAATGTTAATAGGAAAGGTGATTTTTGTGGTGTGGATGGTCCAGCAGGGGTTAGACTGAGATCACATATTTATTTCAGTTAAGACACAGAAATGTTTTATATCAATGCTTTTACTCTGACCTGAGCAGGACTGAAACCAGTAATCACATGGTAAAGGAGGAAAAAATTAAAAATGGGTTTCCTTTTGCACTCTTTGGACCTAAAATTAGACAAACTGTTCTAAACCAAAATGAAAAACATACATTTTTTAAAAATAAACATTTTGAACATGTTTGGCTCATTAGCTGTATCTGACATTAATGTTGAGTGCATTTGTATATAGCACCAAAGAGCCTTATTCAGCAGTAGATTTTATTGCACTTTTTGCAAAGTATATTCTCCCTTTGAGACTTAGGTGTATATTTCACTTGGGCTAATGGGAGTTATATGCACTGAGAGAAATTAATAACCTATTCATTCTGTACACTGAGCAGCAATTTTTCATTTCATGCATCATATACAACTTGCTATACAAGGTCAGTGAGTATTCTTAACATACAGGAAAAAAAAGATTGAGACAGCTTTATTGTTTTGAAAGCTAGATACATTGAGCTCATAATTCATTTCCCTAACAGTGTAGCATCAGAAGCGCCACTGACAGCCAGTCACAAAATCCTTAACTCAAACACAGGGAACCCTGAAAGGCATTGAGCCCCTGCCCTCTCACCAAAGTCAACTAGCCCAAATTAAACAACATAGGAACAAACCCAAAAACACTTTACAAATGAATCTGTAAAATGTATTGTGGTTTGGACTATTAATAACAGCCCAAACTGCCAATTCATTTCTCATAGACTAAGACCTCAGCAGTCCAAAGTGCAATGGAAACTGAGCATTGTAATGATGTGAAAAGAAAGTTGAAAGTGTTGAAGGAAATGCAAAGTAGCCAATAAAAACTGTTTAAGACAGATGCTAGTTAAAGGGCTTATCTACATAGGGAAATTGACAGGCAGAGCTACAGTAGTATAATGCGGCTTCAATTCTGCTGGTATAACTCCCCATTTGGATACTCTATTCCAAAATTAAAATGACTTTATTCCAGTACAATTACTCTGCTTCCAAAGATTCGCTCCCAAGAACTTTTTAGGTGTACGTCCTATGAAATGTCATTTATTTTCTTTGGATACTAAGGTCATGCCCGGTGGAAACATGGACCTGAACCCCTGGATTGAAACTTTCTTGAATTTTGAGGGAACTCAGATATAGAACCTCTCTAATTGTGCAAACTGGGACAAAAGCAATGAACTAATCTGAGTATGCCCATGTATTTCCTCAGGACAATCTTTACCTTTGCCGTGGCTTTATGAATCACCTCAGGGAGATAGCAACATAGCTAGAAACTCCATTTCTTGAAGAAAAAACGTTCATTTTCTTTTTCATTTCAAATACTGTTTTAATGTCTTAAATTTAATTCCCAGAGAAAAAAATAGTTTTCTTAAAATTGGAATTTTCATTAAATCCTTATTATTTTTGGCTACAATTCAAATAAAGACCCAATCTGGGAATTAATTTCTGATGGTGTTTATAGTGCATCCTTGATTAGCTGGATTATCTAGCACAACATTGCTTCTTAATCCATTTATAACTTTACAACATAATGGCCAATGTCTGGAAGAGTGCCCTGTCTGGGCCACACCTACTTTGGAAGGTAGAAGAGCTAAATGACCTTATACATCCTTCCCATCATTAATTCCTGCTGTTCTCTTGGCTTAGCAGCTAGCTTGATGTTTGGTGCAAATTGGGTACAATACAGTACTTGTGCTGGGACTCTTTGTTTAGAATTGGTTTCCTTTCCTGTAAATCAATGTTTCCCATCCAAAAGCCTGGGTGTAAGTGGAGGTGTAAGCGGGCCCCTGACCGCCCTCTTCAAAATATCAGCCGGAGACTGCTCTGTGGCTTCACCAGTGTCTTTTATTTCTATTTACCCAGTGCACAAACCCCACCACCTATATACAGCTTCTTACCCAGTGCAGGTTGAGGCTCAGCCTTTTGTCTCTGGCTGGCCTCAGGGTTAACTAGCCCCTTCAGGCTTGCTGCCTCTGCTAGTTGACCACCCTGCACCTTCTCTTTCCTTCACTCTTCCTACCTACCTCCTTCCTTCCTACCTCTATCTCCCAGCTCCACAACCCACCCTGGCTTCCTCCCTAGCAGGGCTTATATACCTGAGGAGGCTGCCAGGTGGAGCCCATCAAGCCCTCTGCAGTGCAGAGCTACAGCCAGCTGGCCAATTAGCCTGACTCAGCAGGCTGCTTGCAGAGGCTTGTAGCTTCTGCAGGGGTAAGGAGGGAGCAGGGGCTGACTCAGCAAGTACTTAGTCAGCTGCCTGCTACACACCTCCCCCCTTAAGCCC
Organism: Sternotherus odoratus; assembly: GCA_032164245.1. NCBI lineage: Eukaryota > Metazoa > Chordata > Testudines > Kinosternidae > Sternotherus > Sternotherus odoratus. Next base: position 30,500,430 of record JAVMKO010000001.1, read on the forward strand.
CAGCCCCATTGGGCTGGCTAGGGGCCTTTTCCCCCGCCCCTTGGGTCGCCATATCACGAGGGGGTTCGCAGGTACTGGGTCCTTAACCTCCACCACAGAGGGTCCGGTCATTCCTCTCCCGCAGGCAAAGCACTGTGGTGGCATTGGCTGGCCAAATAGCTTCTCCTCCGCCCTCAGGTCATCACACCAGTCACACTGTGGCAGCGCCCCCAACTCCTGCCCAGACTGTGCCTTAAGGCCAGGGCTCCCCACGGCCTGCTCCTTGGGGGTCACTGTCCCTGCCTTAGTTTCCCCGGCACCCTGGCGCTTATGGCCAGGATCAGGCGAGGGTTGCTCCACAGGCGGAGCACACCACGCCTCAGTTTCCCCTACACCCTTTCTTGGGTTCGGGACCTCTTCCGTGGGTCCTGTCTCCACGGGGTCCTCAGGGGGATCTGTCCCTTCAGTCACGGGGACCTCACCCCGGACTTCCCCCACATAGGCCCCCCGGGGGTTCACCCACTCTTCTCTTTGCTGTCTAGGAGTATTTTGCTCTTTGGTTTCCGTCTCGGGCGTGAGCCCGTCCCTCTGCTCGGGGGAGCCCCTCTCCCGAGCACTCACCCCCAGCCTTGGGGTACCCTGGGGCCTCAGACCTCCCACCGGGCCCCAGTCTCTTCCAACTAGCACCGGGCAAGGTAACCGGTCGGGTACCCCCACCCTCTTCCAGCGGAAGCGGCCCTTGATAGTCAGGGGCACTTGGGCCACCCTGCAGGGCTTCCTGTCCCCATGCACGCACCCCAGGCCCATCGTAGCCCCTGGGACCAACCATTCAGGGCGGACCAACGCCCGTTTCACTAGGGTGCAGGGGGCGGCTGTGTCCAGGACTCCCTGGTGGGTTTTTCCCCCCACCCTTACTGACAGGGTGGGTACCCCTTTTTGCCATCCCTGCCCCCACACCTCAGTCCACCCACACATATCTGCCCAGCCACACTCCATGACGGGGCAGTCCCGTTTCATGTGGCCCGCTTTCCCACATTGCCAGCAGGAAAGCCGGGCCGTTCTCTCCGGCGCCCCCCGGGATTCCGTCTTTTTCTCCTTCCCCTGGGTTTGGAAAGAGTCCAGGGGCCTGCGCCCCAAGTCCCGGTCTCTTCGGGGCCGGTCCTCTCCCCGGGGCCCCTCAGCCTCTACATATTCTTTGGTCCGGCGCACCGCAGCCTCCACAGTCTCTGGCTGGTGCCGCCGGACCCAAGTCCGTACGGTCTCGGGGAGGCTTTGTAGAAACTGTTCTAGTAATATGGAGTCCATTATCTCCTCCCTGGACCGGGCCTCGGGCCTCAGCCAACGGGTTGCCCAGTCCCTCAGTCTTTGGCTGAACGCCCGGGGCCGCACCGCCGGTGTCCAGCGCGCCGCCCGCAGCTTCTGGCGGTATTTTTCTGCCGATAGGCCTACCCGGTCCAGAATAGCTGCCCTCACAGCATCATAGTCCTGGGCCTCTACAGACCCCAGGGCCATATAGGCTGCCTGGGCCTCGCCCACAAGATAGGGAGCCAGGCGGAGGGCCCAGGTGGTCCGGTCCCACCCGGTTGCTGTGGCCACCCTCTCAAAAGTACCCAGAAAGGCGTCGGGGTCATCCGCCGGGCTCATTTTACAGAGTCCCTAGCCCGGCGGTCTGATGCCTTCTCCTGCCCCTCGACTCATCAGCCCCTGCAGGAGGGTTGCCTGGGTACTTGCCTGCTCTTTGATGAACTCTTGCAAGGTCCGTTGCTGTTCAGCCTGGGCCTGCTGCATGGCCTGCAGGGCCTGCTGGGTTTGTTTCTGCTGCTCAGCCTGGGCCTGCTGCATCGCCAGGTGGGTTTGTTGCATGGCCTCCATGGCCTGCTGTGCCTGCTTATTCTGGTCCATGAGCCACTGCAGAGTCCCCTCCATCGCCGGGCCACCAACCACGTCGCTGGTGTTGTCAGGTCCCGGACAAGCCCCCACGTGTAGGCGGGCCCCTGACCGCCCTCTTCAAAATATCAGCCGGAGACTGCTCTGTGGCTTCACCAGTGTCTTTTATTTCTATTTACCCAGTGCACAAACCCCACCACCTATATACAGCTTCTTACCCAGTGCAGGTTGAGGCTCAGCCTTTTGTCTCTGGCTGGCCTCAGGGTTAACTAGCCCCTTCAGGCTTGCTGCCTCTGCTAGTTGACCACCCTGCACCTTCTCTTTCCTTCACTCTTTCTTCCTACCTCCTTCCTTCCTACCTCTATCTCCCAGCTCCACAACCCACCCTGGCTTCCTCCCTAGCAGGGCTTATATACCTGAGGAGGCTGCCAGGTGGAGCCCATCAAGCCCTCTGCAGTGCAGAGCTACAGCCAGCTGGCCAATTAGCCTGACTCAGCAGGCTGCTTGCAGAGGCTTGTAGCTTCTGCAGGGGTAAGGAGGGAGCAGGGGCTGACTCAGCAAGTACTTAGTCAGCTGCCTGCTACAGGAGGGAGTACTGAAAAGAGAAGCTGTGGGGTTCCAGACAGAAAAGAGATGAGCGATACAATGGGTCAAGGTGCATGGTTATAGTCTCAGTACAAATGCACTGCTGTGGAAGACATGATTGACAGCTCCTTGGACTCCCTCCCTGTAAAATCCCTTACAATATAGCACAAATAGCTCATACATACAGGACGTCAGGCTCAGGAAGCAGCTTTCTGGCCCTAAATTTGTATCTCATAACACACAACTTATCAGTGAAAGCATGTTTGCATGGTACAATCTGATTTCCTTATGGTGAGCATTAATCATACCAAATTTCCTCCTAGCTCTATTTTCTGTACAATATGACTGGGACTTTAAGGTGCAGGTGATTGAGAACTGACCGGAAAAATTTTTCTTTAGTAGGTAGAATGCCTGTTCATAAAACCACTCTTCCTCTCAAAAAACCCAAACAACTCCCGCCCCCTCAAAAAATCTCCAAGATTCTGTTTGATGTTTATGTAATTCTTTTGTCCTTTTTCTATGCACTGCATTCAAAGATCCACAATCAACTACACAGTATGGTAAGGTATGGTGTCCCTAGCCTCTGTTTGTCAGAGGGGGGTGATGGATGGCAGGAGATGCCTGCTAGGTTCACTCACTCCAGGGCACCTGGCATTGGACACTGTCGGCAGACAGGATACTGGGCTGGATGGAGCCAGTACAGCCATTCTTATGTTCTTATGTAGGGAAGTATGAACCAGAATAACAAGTTTATAATTTCAGTTTTTCTCTTATTATTTGTGTGATGTGTGTATGTGTGTCTTTTGTCTCTGAGGCACTGTTCACTTTCCAAGCCACTATAGGCTTACAGCTCAAACAAATAAGAAATAAGAAAACAAAGAAGTTAAAATAAAAGCTACAAACAATAGTTTTGGTATCTTAATCACTGGTTCTTTAGGTCTTTCTTGTTCTCCAATCAAACTTCATTTAGATAGGTTTGCTATCTCATGCTTCTGTTGCAGCTCCTGGAATAATAATTAAGGAACACCTCATGAAATACAGTATTGAGAGAGCAGCCTCACCATAAAATATGGACTACCTTTGTAACAGAAAAGCTTCTACATGAAGTACATACACAAGAGAAGTGCCAAAAAGAGGATAGGTATTTAGAAATTTGGTCAGAGGAGGCCTTCCTCACCAGCAAGCCAGAATCTTTAGCCAGATTATTTGAATGTTAATGTATCCTGTATAAGTAATATATGATGTAACACATTAACATTTTGTTGTAATTTTGCCTTAATAGAAAAGGGATTTTTAAATAATAATAATAACCACCACAAGTAGCTGTCCCTTCTTACACTAACAAATTGATTGTTAAAGGAACTGTTGTAGAACTTGTTGGAGCACAGAAAAATTACCTCCACCCATGAAGAAAAAAAGTGGATAAAATGATAGTAATTTAGAGTCATTGAGGAGTATCAACAGAAAATTATTTTCCATTGTGTACTAAAATATATGTTAAATTAGCACTATATTTTCACCCAGTGAAAAATTACACTGGAAATTTATAAAATCATTACCAGATAGTTGATGCTGTAACTCAATACAAGTTAATACAACTGATACTTAGGACTTGATCTAACTCACAATGAAGTCCATGCAAAGACTACTTTTAACTTTAGTGGGAATTGGATCAGTCACCTAGATAATTTGAACAAGTCTACATTATATTTGTATTGCAAGTTGGCTACATTTGTGATTGACTTTCATAACTTCTTGTGTCAAGATATGATAAAATGATTAGATTTTTTAGATGACCTTACCCAACCCCACGTCAAACCAGCAATGCTTTATCATAATGGTCCAAATTCATCTATGGCATAATTCCATTGAGATAAATTAAAGTACACTGATGATACATTTGGTCAATTTAGTAAATATTTTCATCACTTTGATTATATGTAATTTTTAAATATAGATTTTATCCTGGAATATGATGATTTACTTAGTCACAACCTAGAAACGTGAATGTCACTTATGGGAAATGTAAGCATATTAGACCCTGACTAATTGAATTTAATCTTAGGAAATCCTTTGATTTGACAGATGATATTGTTCACTTCAATCTGAATTTATTTGGAGCCCCCATTTTATGGTTGAAGGGCTGCATATATAGAAAGCCTGTACATCTTCTATGTAGTTCAGCTGCTATTATGAGGCATGTGTGGTTTCTGCAGTCTTAAACATGCATTACCTGTCTTGCAAATTTCCTAATTAGTTCAACCAATTTTCTTTCTGTCTCCAGGTAATATGAACCAATGATCTGAATCTGATGTTGTTAACAGAATAGAGTTCTGAACAAATGTTTTAGGTCACAGTCTGTTTATAGCACTACAAAGCGTGCCTTATTTGTCCCCTAATTTATACATTTAGATTTCTTTATTAATTTACCAGAAAAGTAAACAATTTTGAATTCCAAGACCTTAACAATGATTCAAGTTTATTTGAAAGCAATTATTGATCCAAGCTGCAACTCACAGGAGAATGCCACTCTTAAACTTAAGGTATCAGGACTGAAAGACAACCACATCATTACAGTGTTTAAAAATGTCTAAATATACCTGCTTTCAAACACACCATCCACATTTTTCAAACTTTAGTTTCCCTTCAGCTAGATCCTGCTTTTATTTATTCTAATATGAGTGACTCACTCAATCAAACAAATCATAGCAAAGTAAATGCAACTATGATTAAAAATAACACATTACCCCAAACTTTTCACCTGCTGGCATATGATAGATTTGTTTATTTACATATCAGAGGGGTAGCCGTGTTAGTCTGGATCTGCAAAAGCGACCAAGAGTCTTGTAGGACCTTATAGACTAACAGATTTTAGTGATCATGAGCTTTCGTGAGCTAAGACCCACTTCATCAGATGAATGTTGTGCCTCTTGTGATGAGGGGGCCGAAGCAACTGCCCTGCTTGCTACCCCTTAATGCCGGCCCTGGCTTTTATATGTAGAAAAACAGTTATGGTGGCATAGGTGGACCGTGGAGTTTTTATTGTATGTTGGGGGTGGGGATCAGAAAGAAAAACATTGAGAACCTCTGTTCTAGTAGAATGTCTTTGCCTTGCTTTTCACAAGTCTTACTTGGAGGCTAATGAGACTGTGGTAATGCCTGCAGTGATCACTTTAATGTAATACTGAAAAGGGGGCAGCACCAAAATGATCTCCATAACAGAACCAAACTGGATGTGTTTAATGCAACATAAAATCATGGAAACAAACCAAATGAAATGGAAACTTTTGAGACAAAATATTGGCGGCATCAAGCATTCAGAGGCTACAGGGCTGGGGACTTCATAAGCCTCGAAATAGATACAATTTAATAAAGAATGTGAAAAAAAATTGAAAAGGAAAAGGAAAACTGAAGACTAAAGGGCAAATCCTTCCAGCAGCATCATTGTGCAAGGTACACAATGTGGTATAATCAGTTTCTCCTCAGTGACAATCACATGAGGACTTCAACACAACTTTGCACGCTGCAGGATGGAACTTCATAGTATTCATAGGCTACAGGTATGAAGGGCCCTGGGACAGTGGGATCATATATGTCATGAGCCTACTGGACAAAATCCCACGGACGGGGACAGTCAGGAAAGTCTATCATAGATTCAGCAGTAGCAATAAATGTGGCCCAGTTATTTTCATGCCCTGGACCTTATTTGATTTGTGGATGAGTATTCTGTCCTTCAAAAGCACTATATTAGGGATCACTTGCGGGAAGAAGCCAAACGGACACAGAGACTGCGGTGGAGAACGACACCGGAGAAAACCGGGGTCTGACTTTTATTACATGCAAGCAGCATTAGGAAACATACATGACAGTGATGGATAATCTTGTTTACTTCCATTCTCATTGGTGGTAAGGACCCCCGCACCCCTCCTTCCCGGGAAGGGGGAATATGGCTGTGGGCCATTACCCCTTCCTGCGAGGCCCCTGTATTTTTCCTGTGTGTCAGCACTCCTCCATTATGTAAGGGGGAAGTACATATTAGGGCTATCCGTTGTGATAAGCCTTGGCAGCAATCCGGGTTCAAGGAGAGAATCACAGCACGGTTTGCCAGTACTCATGCTTCTCTACAATCACTGATATTATATAAACTTTTCTTCCACTTATTTTGTGCTTTATTGTTTTTAAAACCATATTTCCTGTGAAATTTCAAGTGGCTTTTATTGTTTGCATAGTGTCTTGTGAAATCCACTTCCACTTCAAAATGTCAAGATTGCTCACTTGCGTAGGTGTTATTGAAGGAAAGGTAGCATATAACTGTGAACAGAACATACTATAACTATGTTGTGAAGGGAGGAGTCCCTAACAATACAGAGCAGAAAGGTGCTGTTGATACAGCTACACCAGAAAGTACAGAAACTGTTTCAGATACTATTGCTATAGACAGACAAAAGTTTTAAACCACCCCTCAGACTTAATTTGTAGTATGTTGTATATTTAATGACAATAACTATCTATAACTTTTTTTAAAAATTTGTCATTATACAGAGAAGGGGGTGGAGCATTTGGTGTATAGGAATTGGGTAGTATCACTTTAAATAATTTGTGAGCCCTCTAGTACCCCTCATTTTTTTGCATGTTTCAGAAACTATCAGAACCCCACCTGAGCGGCAATGTGCATATGTAGCTAGGCCTTGAATGTTGCATTTAGTTGTCAAACACAATCATTTGAGTGAACCCATATTCATAACTGGTTAACAGACTTTCAACTATATATATGAAAATCTAAAGGGGAGATTGGAAAAGGCCCAAATAACAGTGCTGTGCCCAACTCCCATTGACTTTGCTTGATTTTCAGTAGACATTGGGTCCCCTACCTGTTCTTTGTGCTTTTGAAAATCTCCCCTTAGAATTTTTTTTTAAATATACTAACTAAACTTATAGTCATGTAACAATTACAAATATAGAATGGCACAATATGTGTCCTGTCATTTGTATAACTGCTTATATGTGGCTTAAAAATGAGGGCTTACTGAAAGAATGTTGGAGGCCTCTGAATTGTAGCTTCATATCATTCTCAACAGGATTATGAGGCCCTGGTAGAAGTTCCAGATGATGAAGAGAGAGGAATGAAACTACAGCAACAAAGTCCTGCAGTGCACTGAATAGAACTGGTTGAAATTTTCTGAGCAAAAAAGGGTTTTTGCTGTTGATGAAAATTTCATTTAAAAATGTGGTAATACTGAGAAAAAAGGACAACTAAGGGCTGGTCCTCACTGGGGGGGGGGGGAATCGACTGCAGATACACAACTTCAGCTACGTGAATCATGTAGCTGAAGTTTGCATATCTGCAGCCGATTTACCATCCATCCTCATGGTGGTGGCAGTCAGCGGCGCGCTCCACGTCGACTCCAGCTTGCACCTCCCGGCAAGCTGGAATTCCGGAGTCGACGGGGGTGCCGCGAGCAATCTATTTCTCGCGTCTTCATAAGACGCGAGAAATCGATCGCCAGAAGATTGATGGCTACCCGCCGATTTGGCGGGTGGTGAAGACACCCTAAAAATAAACAAATATATTTGACATAAAAATGGAGGGAAACCAGATTTTTAAAGGGGGAGAAAGGTCCACTTTGGACCATGCAAAATGAAAATAATTTGACATTTAAACATTTTTCTGACTAATTGTTTTTCCATTTTTTGACCAGCTCTAAAACTGAATGTGATTTACTTCCATTAACGAGAGTGGGACAGGAGCATGCTCAGTATTCCACAGGAATTCAGCCATTGGGAAACCAGGCCTGAACCTCAAACCAGAGAAAGTCACCTGCTTTCAGAGATAATTAACAATCTGAAGCTTTGCCTGGGTTCACTGAGATTTGCAAAGCTTTCTGGTGATTTCATGCTAAGTTCCTGATGAAATCCATCCACTGTTCATAGTTTCAAGTGGAAAATTTGGTGGCACCACAGTCATCAGGGATTTATATGGCTATCAATGTCATGGATATTTTGTGCTGGTTCTGGTTTCCAATCTCTTATGCCGTAGAGTCCTCAATATTAAAAATTAATATACAGTAGACTCTCGATTATCCAGGATGATAGGGAAAAAATAATCCTGGTTAATAAAATCCTGGATAATCACCATCAATAGGAAATATGGGGGGAGGGGTTGGTTCACAATTCACCTTGCGCCAAGGGAAGCGGGTGTTGGTTCACTGGCTGCCCTGCACCCTGGTGGATTGTTTTTGGGGTTTTTTTGTTCTTGGGGCAGCAACAAAGCCAGATCTGGCCCTGCGAGTTATGCATATTTTATTTGGACATCCTGGTTAATCCACATCCTGGTTAACCCAATCCTGGATAATGGAGAGTCTACTGTACTCAATTACTGCTCTCCCTCAAAGAACTAACCATCTAAACAGACAAGGGACACAAAACCCTGAGTTCAAGAAAACATCCCTACTCCAGAAAGGCACTTAAACTTGTCTTATTGAAGTCCATGGGTCTTAAACACATGCTTAAAGTAAAACGTGCTTACATGCTTTCCTGAACAGAACTGTAATATTCTGTAATATTCTGTAATAACAGAACTGAACAGAATATAAGCATATTCATAAGTGTCTTTCTGTTTTGGGACCAAAGAAAGAGAGGGAGGAGGTATTATCACCATAGAGTTGATAATTAAAGTAGGGCAGTTTTCAGTATTTGGGGCACTATTTCAATTTGCTGTGACCTCAGCTCTAGAATAGTTAATTCATATATTTTAATGTTATTTGCTGAGGTGCTCTGAGCTAATCATTTTTTCACATACTATGAAAACTATCTGATGTGCTGCTAAAGTGCTGCATTTTGGAATCGGCGAGTATCATATTGGTTACATACTATCATACTATCAAATGAGAGAATACTGCTTGATTATGGAGGATACAGATTTGATGATAAATACAGAATTTTTAAAAATATCTTATTTAATCTAAGAGGTTAAATGATAGGTTCAACCATCCTTCTCCCAGCCCATCACTTTTCTCTGGTTTACTATTTGTTTAATTTACATAATTTACATAATGAATTAATGTTGGGAATAAATTATTAGAAAAGTCCTAATCTATTCACTTGTCTCTGGTTAATTAATGTTCTGTAAAGTATGTATAGTCTTTTTTTAACTTGATGGATTTGGGAGAGAATAGATGATGTAGGATGGCAATAAACATGGATACTTCCCTGTATTTTACTGATTTGAGGGCAGCTCACTAGTAACTGAGAGTCTCTATCCTGCAGTAACTCCTTTGCTCACTATCTCAGTCAGGATTATGAGGAATGAATGAGCAAACAGGATTAGCTACGCCACACTTAGAAATGATCCCTCCGAATCATTGTCTCGTTGATATGCTCTATGCGACTGGTAGGTAGATAGGATTTCAGCTTCCAGGGCTGATAATCTCATATCTTTTGGGGGGCCGGACTGGATGATTTTAGAGGATTGATAATGGGATTTCAGTGTCTTTCATCTGTGCATTAATAGTTCAAACTGATCCCAGGCCAACAGCAACTGAAAATAATAGCTATCCAATGGCTGCTTGGGAGTTGTGTGAAACGTATTTCCTAGGATAGACAGGTCCCTGTCACAAAAATTACCATTGCAATTGTAATGATTGGCATTTTTGCTGAAAACAGTTAGTAGAAAGGATAATGTTTGAATAGTCGGGGATACTGAAATATATTCTCGTTCGGAGTCTCAAAACAGATCTCAACGGCATGGCTTCGTTCTGTGTGAGGCCTTTGTTCTGAGTGGACTTGACTATTGAAATTCCATCTCACCAGGACTTCCAGCAGAATTTCTCTGTTGTTTATAGCATGTTCAGAAAGCAGCAGCACATTTGCTCACTGACATGAGTGGCTGTAATGTTACTATGCATTCCCTGTGCTCTTTACATTGGTTGCCTATGAAGTGTTCCTGAGGGTGTTTAACAGTGTGGAAGAGAGCGCTGGTGTTCTGCCTACCACTCAGCTCTGGGAGGAGAAGAAGCTCTGCCCTTCCCCCAGAGCTGGAGGGGAAGCAGAGTAACCCCATGGTCTGCTTCTCCATTCCCTGGAGGCAGGGAGGCAAAATGCTGTGGTGCTCTGTCTTGCCATTCCCTAGTTCCATTGCATGCAGGGAGGTGAAGAGCACCCATGCGCTCGGCATCCCCATTCCCTGGAGAGTGGGGAGGAGCTGGGGAAATCTGCCTGTGGTTTAGTGGAAATTTAAGCTAATCTGTAATAAATTCAGTGAAACATTTCGCTCTGTTGAATTGGCTTTTTCACTAAGTTTCATCAGAAAATTTCTGACCAGCCCTGGTCCTGATTGGGATTTCTCTTCCTTGTACTTGTATGCCCCTTTATATCTTATGTGGGGAATTCTCTCTCTCCTTAGACACCTGTCTCAGTTCTTCCCCCCGCCCCTTACTGTGGTTTTCAATGGTACTATTCATTATGAACCCCTATTTATTTCCCCCTCCACTGTTCTGTTTTCTGTTAACTCCCCTTCTGTTTTCGATTTCATAACCACCAGAGAGTGGATTTCTCATGGTTTTTGTTGTATTTTGTATTCTACTGAACCACTTTGTCTACATCCAATTATGGAGGCTATGGGACTGGCCCCCAAAGCGTGCTGATCTCCCAAGAGGCATCACATCTCCACACCCCACTTATTGGCACTATGGCTACATTGAAACTTCACTGCCAGCTGTGTCCCTAGTGAACCAGCCCACCGGATCCCTTGTAAAGGGGAATCCCCTTTGTAATGGAAAGTGTGGAGAGATGTGTGTCTCCTCCCCATTGCCATCCTATCCCCTTCTGCTCTGATCTGTCCCTTTCCCCGGAGTGGACACCAAGGGGGTGGGGGAGGAGGCACATATTTCTACTATTCTATTATTACAATTCATTGCTAAGGCATTGGCCAATCAGGAAATCAGTCAAGTTTGTTCTGAGTGGTCATGCCAGGATAGGATGGGACATCTCAACTGAACTATAAGTGGATTTCTGAATGGAAACCTCTATGGTATATTTTTTAATGTTAGATGATCCACTTTTAACTTCCTTCTCTGGCTTCTAAAGTCCCTCTAGAGGAGTTACTCCTGATCCTGCAAACTCTTATCTTGGGAGCAAGTCCCACAGCTGTCATTGGGGATGAACACATGAGTAAGGAGTATTCACGTGAAGAGAGGCCTGGATGTTTGGATCATTAAAATAAAACCATTAGGGAAGGGAATATATGGTAGTGCAGGCCCTAAATGAGCCTTTCTGCTATAGGAGAGCCCCACAACCCCATTCTTCTCTTTCTATTTCATAGCACATTCTAATACAACCTTGCCTTTATACCCTAAATGTACCAAATCCCTCCTTTCCTAGGTAGTTTTTGCAGTGAAAGATCCATGAAGTGAATCTTGAAGGGTTTTGCAGTAGTGGTTCCCCTCACATGGGCTTTTCCGTAAGAGGAGAACACTGGCACAACCTGAAAGGTTGTCATAAGTGTGGAGGGTTGCCTTGCCTGGGTGGGGCTAATGTTACCTGAGAAGGCAGTGTTGTCAGAGCAGTCTGACTAGACACAGAGAGAGCAGGAAGTAAAGTTCAGTTCAATTTGGGCTTTGAATTGACTCAGACCTCTGGTCCAGCCATGGACCTTCAACTTTGTCCTTTCTCTGTATGACTTCATAACTAGCTAACTGTAAGTAAGAATTGTCCTGCATAAAAGCTTTGCATTTGATCTTGGTGGCTCTCTCTGTGTGATTATCAGAGAAGGGGAGAAGTTAGTTTATGCAAGAAGATTATGGTTAGGAAATTCTATATCTGTGTAGTGTATTAAGTGTATGCTTATTCTCTTTCTTTATTAAACTTTTTATACTCATAAGAATTGTCTGGTGATTCTAGTAAAGTGATCTGAGCTTGACTCTGGTATCTCAGAGAGAGAGAGAGACCAGAGTGCTGTGTTGTCTTGCCCTGGGCTATCAGGGGGAGTGATACAGCGAGAAGTCCCCTTATCTCTCAGGGAGAGAGAGAATGGAGGGTTTGGGGGAGTCTGGGTACCCCACTCCAGGGCCTTGGAGATTTAATCAGCTTGTGGTTCCCCAAATTCCTAACTGGTAGAGTGTGGGATCTGGGGGTGTAACGAATTAACTTGGCTGGGAAGCAGTTTTAAAGTTAGTTGGTCTGGCATAAGAGAGTCCTTTCTCTGTACCCAGGGTTCAGAGAAGGGGGGTGACACTCTTACAAAGGTATTTATAGAGTTACCAGTAAAATACAAACATGACACACAGAAATTTTCCCTATTAAAAATATGTTTAATTACCTTGAAGTGGAACATCTGTTACAGTTAATCTTATAATAGATATAAAGGGACCAAAAAAAGCTTAATTAATCAGAGTAATTGAACACAAAGTTGAAAGCTGTATCTATTAAGCAGGGAAGAAGGATGACAATATCCTAAGTGCTATATGCATTATTAATTGTTATATCAGATTCTATTAGCGCAACTGGACTGAAAGATCTGTCAAAGTTGTCTTCATAAACAGCTATTTTCAGTAATCATAAATCAGTTGTTAAAACTGGCTCTAGGCAAAAACATGACATACTAAATCTCATCTCTAAAATGATTTTATTTTAGGTAGATTCTTTTCCACAGAAACCAATTTAACCTTTTTAAAAATATAAGCACTGGAAAAAAATACTAGGAATTCAGTAGCTTTGGGTAACCGTTTTGCACTTGGTGCTCAGGAAAAAAAAACAGACCATGTTGTGCTTTTTCTTTTTAGTTTGATGTTGTACAATTAGTCTTTAAAGTGGGCATTTGGTATTTAAAAATAGCTAACCTTTGAAAATTGACTATGGTGCATGCACTGTAACTCTTTATCAAATCTGTATGTTCAGACAACTTCTGAATGGCGATTATGTAATACAGGACATTTATATAGCCTTACAGTTGTCAAAGCACGATATGGATACACATTAAGCTTCAGGACATCTTGTGACAGAGAGAGAAAAGGATTTACCCCTATTTTATATATGGAAAAACAGAGAGGTGAAGTGGTATGCTCAAAGTAACACAGTAGGTCACTAGCTGAGCCAGACATAGGATTACAATGCAAGCCTATCTAACTTCCAACCCATGCTTCTAGCTCCAGATTACTCTGCCTTTAGCATGGCCTTTACAGTTACCTTGTGAATTCACCAAATCCTGCAGTCTGTCCATGTGTGAAACTGCCACTAAAGTCAACAGAAGTGCCATGGCTTAGACCTATTTTTTGTACTATTGTACTACCACAAAAACAAACAAACAAACAAAAAAGGATTGTTGCACTTTTAAAGTCCCTTCCATTTTGAAAGATTCTACTGGCTTAGAGGAATGCCACTGGAACCAATGGAAGAACATGTTTAATGGTGACAACAGCATGTTAAAATATTTCTATAGTATGTTTAAGCCCATGTATAAATGGAAATGCATTAAATGCTGTGAGGAAACTTCTCAAAACTGGCTGCCTAAAATCTACATTTGCCTTTTAGATGGTCTAATGAATGAGGCAATGAATTGAAACTTAGAAGACCTGGCTTGATTCCAGCTCGGCCCCATCCTTCCCCTGTGATGTTGGGTAGAACACTTAAATCTACCCACTTCAAAATTTATAAAATGGGGATAATACATCTCTACTTCATAGGGGTAGTATGAGGATACAAATCCATTAATGACTGCGAGGCAATTGTCTCAGGCAAATTCTGTACTTGGATGAGACTCCCTTTATCTTATGGGAGACATATATCTAAGGATAGATTCATGGCTTCTGTCATTAAGTCACTATATTGACATTGTTAGTTTATGGTATAACAGCTTGCAGAACAGTACGTAAAATTACCTACAATGGGCCTGAGGAATGCCAGAAGAAGGCCCCAAGTGAGCTACAATACCTAGGCATAATAGGGTGATTTAAGGTACACATAATTTCCTCTGAGTTATAGCACTTATTCTGAGTATGTTTGCTTTAGTGAGTTTAAATCAGTTCCTTAAAAACTATATTAAATTACCTTGCTAAATTAATTCACAATATTCTTGTTAACAACTTAAGTTACAGTACTATAAAATGTCATTCCCGCGCCTGCTATAAATTTATTTACTGCTATCCATAGCTTAGTTTTAAAACTTGTTGTGGCATCATCTGGTAAGTGTTTTCATACTCAGACATTTTTAACATCCTTCATACTAAGCTATTAGGAAGTTTAACTGTAGCTAGTAATCATTTTATGGCTACAAATAAAGAATTGGCTTCATAGAATGCACCTTCATTTAGAGGGTAACTGAAGAAATGCAATCAATGAGTAACTCACTGAACAAGCACACTCAATTAATGCTTTTAAATGTTTAGGATTTGAACTGTTTGAAATACAGCTTCAGAGCTTCAGATTTCCATCAGGTATTCTGAAATAACTGACAGTGTTCTAATTTCTCAACAGCATTGTGTTCTGCGCTCAGGTTATATTTTATATAGTTTATTCTGTAATACAGAACTGTGGATCTGACCCATGACAGTGACGATCTCTAGTCCGATAGTAATAGGTATATGTAAGTGTGTGTTATGGAGAATGGCAATCTGAATCTAATAAGGTGATCAAATGTCCTGATTTCTTAAGGACAGTCCCAGTTTTTCGGTCTTTTTCTTATAAAGGTCCCTATTACACCTCCTCACCCCCATCCCAATTTTTCACACTTGCTGTCTGGTCACCCTATCATCTAAAAACAGATAATCAGGAACATACACCCTTAAAAATAGCAGTCGTGTTAGTCTGTATCCGTAAATAAAATGAGGAATACTTGTAGCACCTTAGAGACTAACCAGTTTATTTCAGCATAAGCTTTTGTGGGCTATAGCCCACTTCATCTATGCATCCGATGAAGTGGGCTATAGTCCATGAAAGCTTATGCTGAAATAAACTGGTTAGTCTCTAAGGTGCTTACAAGTACTCTTCATTTTATACTCCCTTAAGTTTCTGTGAGTTGAGATGATCCAAAAGCAACTGATAAAGCAAGGAAGGTAGAAGTGCCAAACCCAAGGCATAGTCCCCAATTTGTCCTTGAAAGTCCCTCAACAGGATCAGGCTCTGCAGAAGCAGAGGAAAAGGCTGGAAACAGTGCCCGGGGTATGCCACTTTGTGCCACCATCACCACTCTACACTGCAGGGATTCCAGGGATAACATAAGCCTCAGCATGCACCAGCTCCACCAGCAGCCCTAGCAGCTGCACATATGCACCGGTTCCCCACAGCCACACAGCAGATACAACAGATTGAAACAGGGAGGGGGCTCTTAGCACCTGCTCCAAAGAGGAGGGAAAGCTGCTTACCAGGCGCAGGAGACAAGGAGGGGCCCATCTCCGCTTTCAGAAAAGAGTGGGAGTTGCACTCTCCCCATGCTTTCGCCCTGCACACACACTGACACACCCCACTCAGAGAGGCTTGAGAATAGCTGTCAGGGACACACTGCAACAATGACTCCATGGAGGCTCAGCTGTGGTAGTGGCAGGAATAATGGGGAGGGAAGCAGCAAAGATGTATCCTAGAAACCACAGATTTCCATTGCACAAACCCATTCTGCAGTAGAAGGACACTATCGTTTACAGTATTCGTGGGTTCCATCTCCGTATTTTGCCTGCTGTGTGAGACTGACCTATGTGCTCTGAAACTCCCATTGTCTCAGAGGGCAGGACTGTCCTCTGAGACAATGGTATGGAAGTCAAGCAGCACACGTTTGCTGCTGGGGCTTGACACAGACTGAATAAATGTCGACAAAGGGTATCTTTTTGCCCCAAAACAACAGCTTTAGTGATTACAATAAAGAACACAATATAAATCTGATTTTCAGATAACTAGATATGAGCAGAGACTGTGCCTTGCAACGTTCGCATTGCTTAGATTTACAACAGTGAGCTACATGTCACAAATACCCACCTTAATATTACAGAATTCACAGTGTGCTCATTTGTGGCTTCTAGGCACAGCCCACAGTAGGGGTTGCTGCAGAGGCACACTGCCCGAACAAAAGCTCCTATACATATTGGGTACATCTACACTGGAGCTGGGGGTGTAATTTCCAGCCTGGGTAGATATACCTGCTCTTGTTTTGATCTAGTTAGCATGCTAAAACCAGCATGCAGCCATAGAAGCACTAGCAGCATAGCCTGGGATCGCCAGGATGGGCTAGCTGTCCAAATACAGGACTCTCTGATACCTAGGTAAGTAGTCGGGCATCTAGTCTGTACCACCTCATGTTGTCACAGCGGCACCACTATTTTTAGCGTGCTGTGGTGGCACGGGCTGCAATGCAGGCTATATAAGCACACTGGAGACTATAGGTATGCTGTCCTGCACTGAAGCCAGTGCTGCTGTATCTTCACTGCTATTTTGAGCTGTGTTAACTAGATTAAAATTAGTGCAGGTATGCCTACCCGAGCTAAAATCATCCTCCTGATTGCAGTGCAGCCTGTGCTGCCCTTTGTGCCACTGCCTGCATGGGGCTGGGGAGGAGGGACAGAGAGCAGGACCACAGCCCTACCCCTCTGTGCAACTCTGAGCAGGTTAGCAACACTGGAGTGGTACTTGTGGTCAAAGCAGTTCAAGAATTGTCAATGTGATGTACCCCAGCCTGGCTGTGTGAATGGGAGGGGAGAAGGCTCTTCCCACCTGTGCAGGACAAATATATTGCTGTACCTGGGGAGGTGTGAAGTTAGTTCACAAACTTTGGTTGATACGTTTTCATATTTTCGTTTTCCCCAATCTGCATTAACTGTTCTGCTTTTTATGACTGTCTTTGGACATTACCAGACGGATCAGTCCTAAGCTCAGTGATATTAATTTAAAACCAAGTGTCCAATACATTAAAGTTACTGTTAAGCCTCGAGCATCCATAAAGGAAATGAAACAGTAAAATGAAACCAGTCTTTAAGAAATACAGAGCAGCTTTGGAAGCTGTGATTTATGACCCCCTTTTTTGTAGTGTCACTCACGCTATCACATCAGACCTTTTTGGCTTATAGAAGTTGTGCCACCTTACCAATAACTTTTGTTCCTTCTAACAGTTCCAAAGCTTCCATTAGATTAAACACAGAATTAAGATTTAAAAGGTTTTTTTGTTTTTTATACTGTTCTACAAAACTTTTTATATACAAAAATAAATTCCAGTGTGATTGTTAGCTACAGCCATTTTCCCCTTCATTTCCAGAGTCGGAGTGCACTACTGCCATCTTAAGGCAAACAAGAAGTATTGGCCCAGCACGGAGAGTTGATGTCGTAAGTACCCATCAGTTAAATTCACCTAGTAAACTTACAATGTAACCTATCAAATGCTACTCTGGTCCTTATATTACTGTGGAATCTGTGCACAAATTACTATGGCAAGGAGCACATTTAGTACTTTTGGTGTTACTGGGCTGCCTGGATAATCCTCAAAATGACAAATCACTATCTGTGCGATTAATTTTCTTTCTGTCAAGTCTAGAAAGATGAGAGATTTGGGGGACATCGTACAACATGTCAAGGAAATGCCAGCTGTCTCAATTACATCTCACAGCTAACAACGAAGCAAGATTGATGATTCGTACACTGCACTGTTTTTCATAACTTTAACAAATCTGAATTCCTCCGCAGATAAAGTAATGGGATCTGCCAGTCAGTCTGAGACTCAGAAGAGAGCAGCAACAGATATTTAAATAATCAATATTGTAACACTTGAAGAGGATTGCAATAAACCAAGGGAATCTAACTTTCCATACAATAAAAGAGAGATTACTTTTTGTCATTGCTCATGATTACCATACTGAAGACACTTACTGGCAAAGGCAAACTCTTAAAGAAATTATGATATATGACACAAAAGGAAAACAGAGAGATGAGATAGGTAGGGTAATATCTTTTATTGGACCAACTTCTGTTGGTGAAAGATAAATTTGCAAGGTAGGTACATGTAGCTCTTCTTTCCTGTGTAGCTGAAAAGTTTTAATTTTTCACAAAAGTTGGTCCAATAAAAGATATTATTTTACCCACCTTGTCTCTCTACTATCCTGGGACCAACATGGCTACAACAAAGGAAAGCAGTTATTTTTGGAAAAAGGACACCCCAATGTACTGATGTCAAATATGCAGATGAATGAAAAAAATCTCATCATGATGGCTAACATTGTTCTATTAGTTCTCTTTTAACTGATAACAGATACTTACTTGACATACTGGGATACTGTGTCATCTCATGCCTTGTCTTCACTACAGAGGAAGGTCAATCTAAGTTACCCAAATTCAACTACATGAATAATGTAGTTGAAGTCAAGGTACTTAGATCTACTTACCGCAGGGTCCACACTATGCAATGTTTACTCCCCTTGCATTTCTCATCAACTCCCCTTGTGCTTCTCGTTCAGGGGCACTACAGGAGTTAACGGGAGAGTCATCTGTGGTTGATTTAGCAGGTCTTCACTAGCCCCAGTAAATTGACCACTGATGCATCGATCACTGTACATCAATCCCCTGGTAAGTGTAGAAAATCCCTATTAGTTTATCTCATACTAAGTTCAAAGAGCTTGCATAGGTACCTCGTATTATGCAGAGGGCCATTAATGGAATATTTTTTAGAATTTTGTATAAACTCGGTTTCTGGATTTGTGAAAGGTCTTCTGGTTCCTGAAACCAGTCTCATACATCATTTTATGCAAACATCCCACTGTGCCATTCAGTACAAATGTTAACAAGAAGTTAGGGGGGTGGGGGGATAGCTCAGTGGTTTGAGCATTGGCCTGCTAAACCCAGGGTTGTGAGTTCAATCCTTGAGGGGGCCATTTAGGGATCTGGGGCAAAAAATCTGTCAGGGGACAGTACTAAATCCTGCTAGTGTAGGCAGGCGGATCCTGCTAGTGTAGGCAGGGGACTGGACTCGATGACCTTCAAGGTCTTTCCAGTTCTAGGAGATTGGTATATCTCCATTTATTTATTATTTATTTTATTTAAGTCAACAGGCATGTTTGCATATGACACTCTTGTACTGGGGATGGGCAACAACAAAATGGGTTGAAGGCAGAAGTTGGACAGTGAGCCAGTGGAACTTCTCAGCATGTATCCTGAAGAACCAGGACTCTACATTGTAGGAGAGGCAAGGAGGGTTTGGACCAGACAATAACTCAGAACCTATATTAACAGGAGTTGGAGCTGGTAGTTATGCAAAAGTATTTTTCTTCTTTTTGCATTCCTCATGTCTTCCCTATTCACAATCTTTCCCTCATTCTCTCTGTCTCTATTTCTTTCTATTTGTTCTACTCAAATCCACTTATTTCCATTCACTGTCTTTTTACCCCCTACCCATGTCTCCCACTCTGCAGCTGAAAATGGAAGGCACAAACATTTTGTACACCTGACTTAGTGCACCCATTGAATTGTGAAAACATGGCCGTGGCCTTTCTGTACTGAGGGAAGATGAAGATGCCCCCAGTCTTTGCCTCCTCTTGTTCCTCATTGGAAGCAGAAGGGGGAAACGATAGAGCTAGAAACCAGCCATTTGTCCCATTGGCCCAAGGAACCCAGGACCATGAGGTGGAGTTATTGAAGCAGGGAAATCTTTGTGGATTTGTTGGAAAATATGGTACATGTTTTGAGATCCTTTGTTAAAGGAGAAGAATTAGCACTTAGTCTAGGATACAAAATAAACAAACATTCCACCAGCTCACTTTTACAATACAAATATGTCCAACTACCATCCAACCCCACTCTAATTGAGCTTATAAGATCTGACAGGATCAAAGTGCATCATGATATGGCTGCAGGCTACCCGCATTGTTGTTGCTAAACTTGTTGAAGACTTGGGGAATGAAATAACAGCAAACACACCCATGTGTCCCACATAATACTGTGGAGCACTAACATTGTGCTAGCAGGCAAGAAACAACACAGCAACAATAAAAAACAACAGCAATGGAAATTAAAGGTGACATTTTAACTGCACAGATCAGGAGATGGAGTGTTGATGGATAAATCCTCAACTGGTATATCCTCAACAATGAAATCCTCAACAATGAAACTATGTTAATATATACCAACCGAGAAGTTGGCCCAGCATTCCAAACTAGTAACTTTCACTCTGCCCATAGTTGATATTCTGCATACTAGGGTATTTCAATACCTGACCTCAGATGCATTGGCTCCTGATGGGCTACACAGCACATGGTGGTGGTCTATGTAGAGCCAGCTGGTCACATAATGCTGACCCCTCCTTGTTTCCGGCTGCTAGATTGCATTAACAGACACCTAACGTTCCACAGATTACTTTCCTAATATTGCTTTTCCATGCAGACAATGGCTTTAGTGGTCACATGGATGTTGTCTGAACATAAATAGGATGGGTAATGTGGGATGTGGGCTCAAGAATGGGGGGGATAGTCCATGGCGGAACCTTTCTTTTCAGATGTGCACTACACAATGAAAAAGTTTGAGTAACCCCAGTATATGCAGTAATAGAAAATGCTAACTGTAGGCATCTCAAATTGCTAGAGTAAGGGGCCAAATACAAAATTCATTGGTAGCACTGGAAGTACCAGCAGAACCAAGCTCCTTTGCATTCTGTTATATGGTATTATTTGTTTATAAGTATCTCCTGTTGCCAAGAGTTATATAATTATGTAATGATATTATACAATTGGAACGGATATTCCAAAGGAGTGCAGTTAAAAGTCACTAGTTGGGAACAGTAAGACTGAATTTACTAACTTTGGTGCAACTCAACTCTCAGCCTTAATATTTCATTAACCCAATTCTTTGCCTGAGGTCCCTTGAACTTGAGCCGCAGCTGTGTGGAAGGAAGTGCTCAGGGTACAAAATATGAGACACGCTGTGGCCAATTCCTTGTTCCTTCAAGAAAGTGCCCTTTGCTTTGTGTAGAAGAAATGTTAAGCCCATGAGCTCCAGTAGGCCAGAACACAAGGAAAGGGCATACAGACTTAAAATTCTGATCATTTTATTTCCTTTCAGGCATATTAGCTGTCTCTTTGAATCAGCCTGGCCTGGAATAAACACATACACAGGACAGTGTACACTAGAGTGCTTTAGACTAAGTCCTGTATCTGTACAGAAAACCACACAGGTAACAGCCAGGGCTGTCGATTAATCACTGTTAACTCATGTGATTAACTCAAAAAATGAATCATGAATAATTGCATTGTTAAACAATAGAACACCAATTGAAATGTATTACATATTTTTGGACCTGGGGGAAAGAGGCAGCTAAGGAAGTCCTTGGGGTCCAGTTTTCAGCAGTTAGAAAGTTTACAACTGTTGTTGCCAAAGAGTTTCTTTTACTCCAAGATCATAGAATGAACAGCCTTTTGTTACATAGATTAGCCTTTTGTTACACGAAATGATGATATCCCGTGGGACAATGAGATGTAGACACCTCACACAGAGGCCAGTGCTGCAAACACTTATACATGTAAGTAAATTCAGTCAAATGAGTGGTCCTCTTAAACTCACAAACTACTCAAATAAGTAAACTCATTCTCTATGCATAGTTTTTTTTCAGGATTGGACACTCCTCAGAGACTGGAGTTGCACGAGAAGTGTAATTAGCGCTTTATACTCAGGATTTACTGACCCCAGTCACATGACTGGGTAAGGGTAACAAAGGTAAATACTCTAGTCATATGACAGAGCCAAAATTTACACTGGTTTCCTTTTTGTATTGAAATCAAATGAAATTAAATACATACTTCACAACATCTAATTTTACCATCTGGGCACATTCAGCTTATTCGCTGTTTCTCAGATCTAATGAGACTTTAAGTGGTGCTTGAATTTTTGGGGGCACACTGGGATCCATATAAATGAATCTGAGTCCATTAAATTCCTCATCAAATTCCGAAGAATATCTTTAGTAGCCTGTTTTGCAGACATTGTACATTCATTTGATCATCTGCATTTGTTGACTGCTCTTCAACCCAAGCACGCATGGGACTTCCTGTTCCACTCTTTTAAACTCTACAGAGTGGCATCTGTCTTTATGCAGACATGACAGTATAGCTTTGCCACGTGGGCTTATGTTGTGAATACTATGTGAAATAAGTTTAGTTTTTAATTTAACATTGAGCAGACACAAATCCATATGTATACTTTTGGTGGGATTACTCCAACTGGAATGTTTTTTATATCTCCAATAACTCTGACCCTACTATGGGGGAGGATTTCATCCTCCCTAGTTTCTCTAGAATGCCACTTGTTTCCTTCTGGGGCATGAATTTCCCCATAAGTATGTATCCAACTGAAATTATGGTGCTAAATTCTGCCATCAGTTACCCAGCATAAAGGTTTTTAGTTTTGAGTTTGTACAGTACCTAACACAGAGACTTCCTGGAACATGGCTGTGGCTCTTAAGGAATCTAGGAGCAAATACTACAAAAAATGTCACTCATGTTAATGATATCCAGAAATAACATTCAACAATGTGAGAATTCAATTGCCTAAAGCTCTGAGACATGATTTCTGAAAGATCAAATTTTGGGACTATTTTACTTAGGAGAATGTTTTCAGATAATTTCAATGTGTTCCAAGGAGTCTGGGGCACCCCTAAATATGCTAACTTAGACCACACTAATCTCTACAGCTCTTTCTGTTCACAGTGCCAAAATACCCACACAATCCAGAGTGGGAGAGGTAGCTGTATTAGTCTGGAATAGCAGAGGTAACAAAGAGTCCTATGGCACCTTAAAGACTAACTAAAGTATTGAAGCATAAGCTTTCGTGGACTAATACCCACTTCGTCAAGCATCCAACGAAGTGAGTATTAGCCCATGAAAGCTTATGCTTCAATACTTTAATTAGTCTTTAAGGTGCCACAGGACTCTTTGTTACCTCTGCTAATCCAGAGTGGGTGTTTTTTGAATTTAGTCAGCTTGACTTTCCTCAGGATGTTTGAAGTGTTGTAGTGATGTTGATCCCAGGATATCAGAGATATCTTCTTCAACAGAATTACATCAGGCATGAACTTGGCCCACAGATTTTAAAGCTTTTTGAAAATAATTATTTTTTAATATATGTATATTCTAAATCTTCCACATTTATATTATATCTTCTGTATCTGAAAGTACAGATTACCCTCTCCCCTTGAATAGATATAGGTCAACATCAAGCAATGAGCTTTACATGGATAGTCCAGAATGCTCTCATGGAGCCTGATTGCAACCAGAGAGGTTCTGGACAGATGTGGAAATCTAGGGTTTATAGATTTATGGTCCAAATCCTTAAATATTGTAGTCATCTGACTCCCACTGAAATTAATAGGAGTTAGGTTCCTAAGTACCAATTGAACTTGTTTCGCTGCAGAGTTCCAAACATTGCTGTAAAAAATGTGTGTCTGGCTAGAATGTTTATTCTAATGGGGTACAAAAGGAGACACAAGGAATCTTGTCCCCTTCTCTTTTGCCTCTGTATAAGCTCCTGTTAGAAGTACACACCTCTGAGCATGCAGAGTGCTTCAGACTTGTGCCATCAGTAGAGCTATCCCGCTATATATGGTGGGGAGAGTGCTGGTCCATGTATCTTCTTCACATGGCACTGCACAACAAAGCTAGGCTAGAGTCTGGGGAAGAAAGGGTGGAGTACACACTGTAGCCTGTGAAAAGATAGCTCTCCGAGAGTCTTTGCTAATAGAAGTAGGTGAAATTTTTCAGCCAACATTTATTTTTAACAGAAAATGCAGATTCAGTGACACCACATCTTTCTGTGAATTTGTGTAACCCCCACAAAAAGAAATTCAGAAAATGTCAACGTGTTTGTTTAAACATTTTTAAAACAAAACATTTGATTATTTCACTTCAAAAGCATCCTTTGTTCTAAAATCTAAAATTGAATTTTAAAATTGAAAAACTTTACAAACACTCAATTTAAAAAAAATAAATGGCTTTGTGTTAAGCCAATGCAGAATTTATTTGACATTTTTGGTGAATCAAAAAGTTTTTAAAAAATCATTTCAGGCTTTGTTCGACCTGAAACGAGGAGCTTGGTGGGATAATGCTCATGACATGGTGAGGAGGATAATTTGTAAAGTACCCTGTGTTCCACATTACATGATCAGTGTAGACCAACTACACTTAAAGCACATGAAGGAACCTTTTGTGGGTACCATCAAGGTCTTCTAGTCCGACCAATGAATGTTCAGAGTGGTGGTGTGCTTTAGAAAAAACATCTCTGTGGTGTGCATTACCTTACTGCATAGACAATCCCAAAATGTTTCATTTACATTTTAACTGTCTGCAAACTGAAAACTCAGATACTCACACAGCTCTGTTGGCTACATCTGCAAAGTGACCCTACTTGAAGACAAAGCATGTTCTGCTACTTAATTCATTGTTTATTGCGAGATCAAGGCCTAAATTAGTCTTTATTTTATGTAAGTTGTTTTTCTGTAGCATATGTTAAACATTCCAACACATAAATTGCAGTACTTAAATGAACTGTAGCAGATTTGGCAGTAGAATATTTTCTGTGAATGTGAATTTATAATTATCAACTATTCCTGATTTTCTGGCATATCACCAGTGGTTAGATTGTGACTGTTCTGACCAAAGGAGAATGCACTATGGCACTGCCATTGGGGCTGCCTCATAGAGAGATGGACCTTTCTAAGCCACCTCTTTCTTCTGGTGCTTGTTGGAAGTACCTGCCTGCACTTTCATTTCTCCCCTGATCGTACAGAGATGTTGGACCTCTGCATGGCTCTATGTGGGTGCACATGACATTGTTTAACACTGATAAGAGAAATAGTAATAGTACTGCTGGAATTCCGAGCTATGTAATTGTAGAAGCAAATGGACCAGTCCTGGCTTTTTTCCAGCATGTAAATTGGGAGGCGGTATCCAATAAACCTGACCCCGAGCAATAGAGAGCATACAGGCAAGCCAGCCTTGGTGGCATGCAAAGCAGGCTGGGACTGCCAAGCTAATGCAAAAGAGTAGTATATGGACATGAATATTAGTCCACAGTAACTCAATACCCCAATAAATTTAGTAAACTCTCAAAGCAGACTATAGAATACATATTAATTGGTCAGTTAGCATGTTTTAAGTCTTTGCATTGTGTGGACACAGGACATTTGAATGCACACTAACTACAGTTAGTGTGAATTAAAATTCCCGTGTAGACAGACCCTGTGATTCTCTGAGGGCTGGAGGTTCAGATCTAAAATTTTGTCAGACAGAGTCACAATCTCCCTCCTGTTTTCCCTGCGGCTGCCCACACAAGGAAGTAAAAGAATGCTTTCAGACCTTTATGCCTCCATCTGCAATGCAAATAATCAGATCCACAATCTGTGTGTATGATTTATTCAGAACCTGCAATCTGGAAATTTTAATGAACAACATAAAATCTGGTGCCTGATCCTGGGGATCCTAGTTAGTTAAAGCCTCTTGTGGGTCAGTATTTCCAGATCAGTAACTATTCTGACTTTTATCCTTTGTCCTTGATTTTAAGTGTTTACTTGGCTACCATATTTGAAAGACAAAAGATATATTTCAAGCATAAAGGGCAGAGTCTTTCTATAACAAGCAGCTTATATGTCTGATCAGATAAAAATGTGTGCTTTTTTGAATGCTTGCAATAGTTAAGCAAATGGATAATTCTGGAACAAACATTCCGTGAAAAGGTCAAAATCAACACATTTTGGGCCAGATCCTGACAACCCACCCACACTATTCTGCTTTTCCTCCGCCACTTACACATAACCAGTTATATGCCATTCCATCCTTTCTGCTTCAGCAAGAGGACACATTGGGTGCATGTTGTGGAAAGAACTGGCTGGAGTACTGCTGTGTGTCTATCTTCCCTTGGGAGCTAGTACAGCTGATAAAACTTAGAGTAGCCCCAAGGCTGCTCTAAGTTGCGCCTCAGTCTAGTTTTCAGTGGCTTAAGGATCAGGGAGTCACAATGACAGTCTGCCACCATTTTGCATATCCCTCACCGCCATACTTCCGTATCTCTGCTGAAGCTTTGGGCCCATTAATTCATCACTTCATATTCCCAATACAGGCAAGTCACATTTTACGTGCATTTAACATGTGCGATTTTAGCTTTACACGATTGGCAAAAAAAAAAGAAAGAAAAGGGGAAGAAAAAAAACAAAACACAAGAAACAAAAAAAAACGCCATTAAGTTCAATGAGTTTTGACTATACATGATTTCCGCTTTACGCGGTAATCGCGGAACCAAACCCTCATGTATGACGTGACATGCCTGTATACAGCTATCTCATGTTACTACTTTGGGGCTTTATTACACAGAAATGTAAAGTATGACTTAAATGGTTCTAAGTCTGCTAAAAGTTATAATTTGTGTTCAGTTCAACTCTCTACTAGCGTTTTCCAGCAATTAACAGATGTCATTAGCTGAGTTTCTGTCTTTCCCCTGCATATCAATATTTTACAGCATCAATAAAATACAAAGCTATTGCCTTTTTCCCCTTACCCACATACAAGTAGCCTCTGGATGAACTACAGTTTAAATGTAGTTAAACTTCTGCTTTAATGTGATCATCAACCACTCATCCTCACAATGGACTTGATTTTGATTTCACTGAAACCAGGGCACATCAGGAATAACTCCACCAAAATCAATGGAGATATAGCAGTGTGAAGGTGATAAGAAATCAGAATCAGGCCCAGTGAATCTTGTGGCTGCCTTTATATCAGTAACACTATATAGCTGTAACTCCTCAATATCTTATAGCCAAGGCATAGTTTACAAGAACTAATTCATTGGGATAGGAAGTATATATGCAGAAACACTATGATCCTGATGCCATGGAAGTTAATGGCAAAATCTCCCACTGATTTCAATAGATTTAGGATTTCACCTTAAGTATCATGCTATTTCATAGGAAAACAGATTTCAATGACAGTACTAAAGCATTAGTCCATGTCTCTTTATTTGATCACATCTGTTGACAGTTTTAAATCCCATCTGGTTAGAGTGAGATTAAGATATAATGAGTGTGACCATGTTGGCAGTAACTTAAAAGAGGTCAGGATCCTTTCTATCTGGTTATTCTTCTCCTTTTCCAAGGCAACCATCCCCCATGTATAGAATCACTGTCTACTTTTCTCTCACCGAGAATGTGCCTCCAAAATTTCTGTTATTTCTCCAGATTGGAACTGAAACAGGGGTGGGGGTTGAGGGAAAGAATGGTAGTTTTTTATTCAAGTGCAGTAGGCTAACACTAAAAGTATACACAGTAGGTTAGATTAAAAATGGAATCAACTCTGGATGCCCAGCTATTACAAACGAAGACTACATTTCAACATGAAGCTTTCCATCTCACCTCCCTCCTCCCAATTTTTTTAAGAACAAAGAAGGATTTACAGGATAATAATCTGTGAAAAGCCAAGTCTGAAGAGCATTACTAACTGAAGCAAATCAAAAGTTCTGCATAGTAAACTTTGCCTAGTTATATGGCTTGTTTACTTTTTAGTCACACGTTTGATTCTTCAGAAGCAGTCACCTGGGATCTTAATAAATGACACTAGTTCTAACAAGCAACATTTCTAAAAGTACAATTCCAAAATGTTATCGTGTCATGGGTAAAAGCAGATATGGGCAAAAGATCAACCATCAATGATGGATCTGGAAAGCGCTCCATTGTAAGCCCATGGCAGAAGCTGAATAACACTGAGTGTCATTAGCAGGAATCAGACCCATTAGAAAACCCAGTAGAGAAAGGGTATGAAAAGCATAATGTGTGTGTTAGCATTTAGAGGTGAACACTAAGATCCAAATTATGTTAAACAATGTGGCTGTAATTGAGTAATCTGGCCCCGAAATGCACCTGATTTCTGGGAGAGAGCCTTCCCTAGGCATGGACAGCAACATTCCCAGAACCTAAATGCATTCAGAATTCAGCAAGTAAAATATCCCAGTGGAGGAGATGTGCTTTTGAAAGAGATGTTATATTTCATTCCATACTAATACAAAGGAGTTTGTTGAGCCTAGAGATAGAGTGTAGTTCAGTAACACTCCTGACTCATAAATGGGACTTCATAGCTGTCAGAAGTATAAAGTAGCCTAGAATTACTGTTTACCTGTAAGGGGTTAAGCTAAAGGTAACCTGATAGGGGGATAGGGACCAATAGGAACCGAAGATGCTAATCAACCTCGAAGACAAAGAGAGTTTTAGCTTCGGTTTATCTCTCTCCTTCAGTTCTTCTCTGACTATGAGATGAACCACACCTATGTCTTGTACTCTACCTATCTATAATCTTCTAACAAATCAAGTTCAGCAGTAAGTGAATTGTATTCTTGCATTGTATCACTTGATAAATTATCCAGTGTGTTCTTTATACTGTTAAGCTTCAACAGAAGGAGAATCCCTAGGGAGGGGTCAGTTCTTTGTGATGCTGTTGTGATGCAAGTGGGTTTTTTCTATTGATTTCTGTACAAGGGATTTATTCCTTTTTTTTCTTTAATTAAAATCTTTCTTTTAAGACTCTGACAGCTTGTTTTCTATGGTGTAGATTCAGACTTTGAATTAGGAAAAGTCTCACGGGAAAAGTGAAGTTTTTTTTTCTCAAGCCTCTCCCAGGTAAAGGGAAGAGTTTTGGGAGGTATTAAAGGAAGGGTTCAAAATTACCCAAACCCATTGTTTTGTGGGCATAGTTTGGTGGTGGCGACAATGAACCAAGCCCAGACACAGGAGAAGTTTGTGTTCTGGGGGAAAAGTTTTAACCTAAGCTGGTAAAATAAGCTTAGGGGGTTATTTCTTTTTTTTCATGCGGGTCCCCACATCTTTAACCTAGAATTCAGAGTGGGGAGGCAATCCTGACAATAGTGGTCTCGGTCTGGGAGCTCTTCAACTAACCCACTCAGCTCCAATTTGAAGTAGGCTCAAATCTGCCATACCAGTGATAACAGAAATATAAAATAGTATGACATTTCACGATAGATAACTTTTATCAATTGGAAAAGAAGCAGATATCTAATCAGAAATGCAGTGGGGGATGTCAGTAAGGCAGATATTCATAGCTCATTGACTACCTGAAAGAAATGCTGGTGTGGGGGTTCATTTGTGAGAAATTCAGGGGAAAACCAGCTTGAAGGTGCTACAAACATAAACTTAATGCTTTTCTTTTGAATTTTTGTAAATAACTGGTGTAAAATGCAAGCACACTCTCTTAAATCTACAATCAAACATTGGTGTTCTACTTTAATCACATAGCTAATAAACACATTAGTATTGTGAGTTTGTGAGAGTTTATATGGGGATTTTGGTATGTTTTTAGTGGAGACAGGATTTTTTCAACAAAACCTTTTTTGTGAAAAATATCAATTGGTCAAAGACAAAGTAATCATTAAATAGGTCCTGATTTAATGTATATCATAATGCAAAAAAGAGAAAAAAAGTTTTGAAACTGATTCAACAAAACATTGACAATTCCCAATGAAATCAAAGGCAGTTTCTCCTCTGATTTCGATGGTAGTTGGATAAGGCTCTTCTTTTGCCATAGCATTTGCATCATGCCCCTTTTTGGAGGAAAAATGCTGACTCATCCTGACCTCATGCTGTGAACGGGTGCTTGCAATATTGTCTTAAATGCATTATTCAAGTATGGCAGCAGCGAAATTAAATTTGAACCTTGGAGACACTGAAATTCCCAAGATTTCCAATGGTAAAGTGCTCTTACTGCCTCTGTTCCTTTCACTGGGCATGCATAAAGCCTACCAAGTCTTGACACTACTAAGCAGGCTGATGCCTAGTTCATCCCTATGTCCTGGGGGAATTACAAGCTGGGTATTCCTCCACTTATCTGGCATGTTGGGTCCAATCTGGTAGATGTGCTGAGAAGGCACCCAAACTGCACAAAAGACAGTGGGTGCAGCTCCTCATGTATACGCAATAGCCTAGTGGTTAGCATAGGTACTTGTAATGCCAGGGACCCACAATTCAAACCCATTCTTTCTATGAGTGAGACTCATATGTAAATCTCCTCCATCCCAGAAAAGTACCTAACTCACTAGACTATGGAGTCACCCTCCCAGTTCATTTATGTATATGAATAAATATATTTAATTCCATGTGTAAAACATTTAATTATTTCATACAAAGCTAAGCAGCTTCACCAGGAGAAAGTCCCACCCCAGAATACCTTTTAGACTCGTGATTCTGGCACTGACTTACAAAGAGGGAAAGACCTGCTCTCAATATGCCTCCCCAGATCAGGCAGTGCGTGGATTTCAACCACAACTTCCCTTCTCCCAAGTAGGGACTTTTAGGGGGACAGCACTACTCCTTTGTGGGCTTTGTTTGAGAAAGGGCTGAGATGGTTTAATTAGGTTCCTTGCTGTGAATCCTGAGTAGAGGGAGGTGCCTCCCTACAACTGGAAATAGACACATAACTTATTTTGAGAGGTGAGCCACACCCAACTCCTCTGCATTTTCTATTGTCTAGCACAGGCAGCTGCCTCAGTGAGCTGTGAATCCCTTTTTAGGCACTTAACTCTCCCAATACAATGTCTGGGGAGCCGGGCACTTAAGTCACCTGTGAATTCTACTAGGTAGCAGGGCACCTAAAAGTTAGACCTCACAATGCAGACCATTGGAACACTTAAATCTTTCTAGGCTGTAATTTTTTATTTGTTTTGTATGAAGTATTATAGAGCACTTTGATTTGTTTATAATTCTCTACAAATTAAATTAAAATATCTATATTTTTTAAAAATAACAAAAATGTCCATCAATTATTAACCATAAAAATCCACCACACAACTCAGTACACCCATTTCTGCAAGTGAGATTCAAGAGTGTTAAACAAGTGAAGTGCTTAGAGTCAATGTACATTATTACTTATGTACATCAATCTAAAAGCTATCTTTTGCTAACTTGAAGCCCTTTGGCTGCCTTGTATAAATGGATAGTATTTATGCATTATAGTAATAATGGATTAAAATCAGCATATGTCACTGTTACATAGAATGTATCATTCACTGAAAATGATGAATGTATTGATTTTCTATAACTGAATGTTGTTATTTTCCTTGCTGTTATTTTCATAGACTTGTATGTGTGAAGGTTACTGCTGAGTCTTTAAATCTGACCATACAAAGTCAAATTCTACCCTTTGCTGAGATACACACATATTACCTCCATGGGATTATAGACAAGCAGCTGAGAATTTACCTAAACTAGGAAAGTTGAGAAGGGTGAAAAAGAAAATATATTGTGTATTGAATCATGTTTGGAAACATTCTTTTTTCTTTTTCTCTTTTCATAGGAGATGAGGGCATCAGCACTTCTGAAAACCAGGCACAAATGCATTAATGTTATTCTGTACTCTGAAGTTGATTAAAAGTAATTTCAATGGCTGTTTTCCAGAAAAAAAACCTCACAATTATGTAGTCTAAATTTACACCATTGATTATTTAGTCTAAGTTTACATCACTGATTAATTAAGCCCAGACTTTGCTAAGTGCAGATTGATTTTCACTTATTAGTTTGACTCGTAGAGGAACTGTCCCAGTTCTGCATTTTCAGCTCTGGGCACTTATTGAAGAGTGGTCTCAAAAAGTTTGAGTTGATAACGCCTGTGTAATCCAAAACAGATTTAAAAATAATATGCTAGTGTGTTATGCAGCTTGTTGTCAAGATGTTAGAAAGAATGTCAACTTAGATCACGCAGGAAGTGATCCGATAACACACATTGTCACATCAAATTAAACTTTGTGGTGTAATAAAATGTGTCACATCGGAAGGGGTATGTGAAACACCAGTCAGTTCCTTTTTAAATAACAACATTGACAGAGATATAAGTAACATTCATGTATTGTAGGTGAATACTTTGAGACTGTATGGTGTTCCTTCTGAAAGTCTTTTAAAGTTTCCAATCCTCTTCATCTCACCATGCATGCGATCCCTGCATCCAAAAGAATCATCTGGCAAGACTAGGTCCTAACGTTTCATTACACAAATAAATTATGTCGCCTTACTTTGTTAATACTCCCAGGATTTACTATATATGTAGGTAATATGCACACACATAGGCAAAATTATCTAATAAAATTGGTAAATTGAAAGGTAAACCCCTTGGGGTGGTTGCTACATTTTCTG
The DNA here is from genome assembly GCA_032164245.1 of Sternotherus odoratus. Lineage (NCBI taxonomy): Eukaryota > Metazoa > Chordata > Testudines > Kinosternidae > Sternotherus > Sternotherus odoratus. The sequence continues at coordinate 30,533,002 of JAVMKO010000001.1, forward strand.
GATATTCTGAAGATCACTGAACTCACTGTTGATGCTCACTAGTGTGAGTCACATGCAGTAATCACAAAGCATCTGTAGCCAAAGTGGCAAAAATAATAAACTGGTGTAAAGATGAAGAAACTTCATTGTAGCCAAGGATCAAGGAGATTTGGAGCTGGGCCGCTTTTCTTTAAGAACAGGAACTCTGCTGAACCACAAAATGTGATAAATGGCTCCCTTCAGCCCGACAGATTTTGTGGGTGTTTGGTGGTTGTGAGTGACAGATAAATCACCTATCTGGGGAAGATTATGAGTAGTGGGAAGGATTATTAGTAACATGTAGGTTTGAATGAATGTGTCTCAATAAATATTGTATTAGATTAATTTAACCACTTAGGACTAGATTCACAAATGGATTTAAGTACCTAATAGCTATTTTAAACATCTAAATCCCAGGATTAGGCACAACTGGCATGCCCAAGTCCCCCATTCAGGTGCCACTGAACCCTGCATGTGCCTACGTTTTACATAAGACGCTCCCTAGGCCTCTATATTTTTACTCTGAGCACACTTACTAGATTGGGCCCCACAGGCAAATTCATACAAGATGCTGCTGCTGCAGCACCACCACCTTCTTAATTACTTTTAGCCCAGTGATTAGGGTATTCACCTGGGATGTGAGAACCACAGTCCAGGTTCCCTCCATCTGAAGGGGAGCAAGGATTTGAACAGGGACTTGCCACATTTCCAGGTTAGTGCCCTAACCACGCGTTATGAAGTATTCTAATGTGGAGTTCCCTTCATCTCTCCTGTCACTGTCAATAAACAATTAAAGAGTCATTGGGTCAGAGAGAGAGAGAGAACAAGCTTGAGAATGGCTCTAGCCTGGTGATTAGAGCACTCCCTCAGGAACTGTGTGACCCAGGACCCAGTTCCCCTGCTCCGATTACTCTTTCATTAGTTATCAACAGTGGAGCTGCTTCAACAGGAGAGATTGTGAGAGCCCCACACCAGAAAATCCCATGGTCCAGAAGCTAGGGCATGCACCTGAGAGCTGACAAATCCTTTCTCCCGCTCAGGTGGAGCAAGGACTTCAGCCAGGGTCTACATATACTAGTTAAGTAACTTTATCACTGGGCTAAAAGCGATGGAGTGACTCCACTGTGACTTGGTCACCAAACCGTCTCAGAGGGGCGAGGCTTAGGACAACCCCTCTTCTTGGCATCTCCCATTATCTTCCTTAGATGTGCTAACTTTTGTGAATTCCATTCTCGGGCACCTATCTCTCTCCATTCATTGTATACGAAGCCTGAGTGCCTAATGCAGACTTTAAGAATCCTAGTGATTTTCTATATGGCTAACTTCATTTGTGAATCTACCCTTTACTGCTTAGGGTTCAAGTTTTCAAAAGCACCTAAGTGGTTTAGGATACTAAGTCACATTTTCAAAAGATACTTAATCACTTAGAAACTCAGGTTTCATTGACTTTAAAGTCTCCCTCTGTGCTTTTGAAAATAGGAATTTGCTTCCTAAGTCACCCAGACACCAATGAAAATTTTACTTCATATGATTGATTTTCTCTCTCTCTCTCTTTCTCTCTCTTTCTTGCTTCTGTTCCTTGATTGGATGAATGTGCAAATAAAACTCAATCCCTTGAGAGTTCATGGAAAATGAACACTGAAAGGTGCCATGGTAGTCAAAATATATATTACTTTAGCATAGGGTGCACATACAGGAACGTTGAAAGCATGGCCATTCTTATATTGTTATGTCTAATTTTTAATAAACAACTAAAGATATTTCTTCAAAAATAAAAATGTCTTGGTTGCCCCATTTCTTGTGGGCATTGCAATAGAAATGGGTCTTAAGGAAGGATTTGAATAATAAGAGGATACTGCCCTAATGCTTATTTATTACCTACATTTAAGATTCAGTGAGAGTTTTCATTGTGCTGCCTAGATTACTAATATAAAAAATAATTGAATTAAATTTAAGGATTATCATTCTGCTCGCTCGCTCTCTCCCCCTCTCCCTCTCTCTCTCGTTCCTATATATATAATTGATAAGGATAAACTATAGCCTTTTCCTGGAAAGATTCAATGGAAAAATATTTTACCTCATGCTAAGCAATCTAACACATCAGACCTCAGATGACCCTTCATCTGTTGTGTCACAATATTTATGAACAGATTTCAAAAATCCTGTTAGCTGGTTTATCATCTTATGACCTAAAGAAGACCTCTGACCTCTCTGTACGATGGAAAGCTTGTCTCTCTCACCAACGGAAACTGGTTCAATAAAGGATATTACCTCCCACACCTTGTTGCTCTGGTGTCAGCTATTATAATTCCAGTTAACTGGAAGGCTAGTGAATCACTCTTGCTAACACTGTTGATGTTAGCACATAGGTTCATGGATCAGTCTTCTATCACCATAACATATGCATGGTTAAATCAGACTATAAATCATAAATTAGGCCTTAACTTAATTTTTAAGCATTTATCATATTAGTTGAGAATGGTTTTCTCTGAGGATTGAAAGTAGGGATTTAAAATCATATGACCTACTTTTTCTAAAGGTTGGTGACAACATACAGTCAAATGTTGCTGTCACAAGGTGTAAATCCATATTAACTCTACTGAACTCTCACTGAAAGTGAGAACAGAATTTGTAAATGTAGTGTAAAAGACAAATTATTTTAATTCATAAATTAGATATGTCATGTCAATTCATACACTAATCTCTAGCCATTCCTATGAAGGTACAGGGTATTTTAATGTAATAAATTACAATCTATTCCATGTAGATTATTATACTACCCTCATCATTTCAGTATCTAAAAGCCTTCCAGTTGTGCATTAAGTAATGTGACTACATCTGTCACATTTTGTTTTTTCTCCTGTCCTCTCTTCAGGGAAGAGGTGTGTTCAGTGAAGTGGTTGGGTTTTTTTTGTTTGTTTGGTTGGGTTTTTTGGTAATGGAGTTTACACACACGTCCACACACACACACTTGCTATGTGTTGATATTAGAGAAGCTAAGGTTAGAGACAGCAAGGTCAAAGAAATGCACTTTGCACTTGAACTGGAAAGAGACAAGGTTTGTGAGGATCCTTCAGTTCTGGGAGAATTCATCCCAATCTCTAAAAGCCCCTCTCCCCCCACAAAAAATTCTGTCTTCCGCACAGATGAGCTTTGTTTTTCTTGTTCAGAATGCCATTATGGCAGAGGAATGAGGTTGTTGACCATAGTCCAGCTGAGAGATGACAAAAGAAATGAAAAACTAAGGCCTGATCTTCATCAACACAATGGGAAAGAGTCTCCTAAGCAATCAGATTTAGTAGAAATTGTTAATTGCAGATGCCTTCATGTAAGAGCTCAGTATCAGCAAGGAATCCAAGAGTACTCATACGAACATAAGAACATACTCCTAATCTATTCACTCAATTGATCAATTATGGGTGTGTATATTCAACCATTTTAGGACCCATTTAAGTAAAATATGTGAGCAATGACTAACTTTAAGTATGTGAGTGATCTTATAGCAGTCAATGAGATGACTCATGGTCTTAAATTTAGGCATGGACTAAATATATAAATAAATAAATAGATAGCGTTTACTATTAATAATAATAAATAAATACTACTACTAATAATAATAATACTTTGCTCTTATAGACATACCTTCCTGAACTTGGGTGTTAATGAATTAGCAAAGGTATCTTCTCAAGCATTATAGCACTCTCAACCAAAATAATAAAATTCTAAATCTGAACTTCTGAACTATTTCTGTCTTCTATAAAAGTACAGTACAGTAAAACCTCCATTTAACAGACTAATTCGGGCGGGGGGGTGTCCGTTAAATCAAAAAGTCCGTTATTTAATAAAAAAAACCCGAGCTGTCGGAGCAGCAGCCCGCCCGCCACAGGGAGTCGGCAGCCAGACCGCCAGCAGCTGGGACCGGGGCAGCAGCTGGGAGCCGGCAGCCAGCCCGCCAGCGGCTGGGACCAGGGCAGCAGCCGGTAGCCAGCAGCCAGCAGCCTGGGAAGAGGACTGGGGCCGCAGCCAGGAGGGGTCGCGGTCTGATATGGATCAGAAATTTTGTCCGTTGCATCCGAAGTCCGTTAAATCGAGGTCTGTTAAATCGAGGTTTTACTGTATATATATCTATACTAGATGTAGTAATACAGTAATATATTGGATCCTTATCCAAGTGCAACACCTAATCCAAATGCAGCCATTGCCATTTATTTTTCACTCATGAAAATTCACTGAGGCCTGCTTATTTCTGACTTCTTCAGTATTACCTTGAAATACAAATAGCGCTTTGCTAGAAAAATGCAATAGAAGAATGTTAATTAGATTTTTATTTGATACCTGAAAAAAATAAAGAAATTTGCTCAGAAGAGATTGAAAGGTAAAGCATGCTTCACACCAGGAAAAATTCTGCAGTATAACTGAAAGGTTACAAATGTGATTAAGAATGGCAGAGCTCATGTGTTCCGCTCATAAATCTCATACCTGGTAATGCATTAGAGATGGCAGGTGCAAACATGATGGAAAACTGTAGTTTCGTAATTCCATGTGATTAAGATAAGAAAATTAAATCAAGATTTGGAAACATATGAGAAGTTGTTTTATAGGATTTTTTAAAAAATCCATACATTACTGTTTAAATATTTAATGCTGTAGTTAATTTTTAACCTAAAGGTCATGAGCAGTTATAAACTGTCTAGTGTGAAGTTCTCAAAACATTTGATGCCTGAGAAATGCTACCAATATACAAAATGCATTTCTTAATGGCATCTCACAGATTACTGGTAACCATATGCAGGCAACATATGTGCTCTGGAAAGAGATCACTTATTTGATATTTTGCAGATGTCTCCCTGGCAAGGAGGATAATATCTCTCCAATGCTTTGAATACTGTACCCTTTATCTACACAGTAAAAATATTATTTCCTTGTAATGTTATAAAATGAAGCAAAAAATGTTTACCTCCAACATCCAGGGTCAGTTTCTGACCAGGTGTGAGCATATGTATCTCCATTACTTTGACTGAATTCCATCCCATTTACAGTCAAGTCTGAGTTTGCCCTCTGAGTCTGGAATTGCCTCTGGTGACTCAATAAACAGAGAGATCTTTCAATGTCCATGTGATGAGTGCTGTTTTTACTTATGTCAGTACTCAAAAATTAATCCCTCTACCTATATGACTTATTCAAATAACTCTGTCACAGACAGCATGTTTGAATGAAGGGGGAAACTCATATAGAATCTAAGTGTAACTTTCATTGGGGATTTCTGCTGCATTCTACATAAACTCCGGTTGCATATGTAATTTCTGCTAAGTTTGATCCAACTTAAAAAACAAACAAACTTTGCTTCTGTCTTTAAAAGGCATCATCTCCGTTTCCTCTTATTTTCCCATTCACACTAGTTCTTTGTTTTGTACTCTCATTTTTCTCTCCCAAGTTGTATTCCTTTCCTCCTTTCTTCCCTTTCATTCTTTTGCACCCCTCTACTCATTGTAAACTCATCTCTAAGTCATTGTCTTCTTCATGGTTCTTCCCTATCTCTCTCTTTTTCTCTAATATTAAATGCTCAGCATTCATGTAGCATTAACTTAATCACAGCACAATCATTCTGAGATGTTAAGTGTCATTAACTGCAACTGTAAATAGAGAAATTAGAAAGTAGAAGATAGAAAGTTTAAGGATAAGAATGCAAGAGTCCCTTGATTCTAGATCCATGCTTAATCCACTAGACCATGCAATATCTCAGTTTTAAGGTATTCCACTTGTTGCCACAGCTCATACTGCCTTCTTGGCCTAGAAGTTGGCTCAGAAACAAGAAGTTGGTTGGAGGCCTTGAGAGAACTTCTTTTGATGGCCCCACTAGGGACAGTGTGGTTTTGCATTGAAAATTATATCATATGAATACAAATCATATGAATACAAATCAAAAGGATAAGATATCATTTTTGTATTGTCTAATCTTGAAAAGTTGAGAAAAGTCTGGTCTGAAAATGTAATAATAATTTAGATGTCTTCGTTCTGATTATTTTGAAAATAATTATTTGATTGTTGTTCAAATACTTCTTTTTAAATAGCTGACTTTAAAACTTTGCAGAAAAAAATCTAACATATTTCCAATGTTACCTTAAAACAAAGTATGTTTTAGAAAGGTCATTGGTTAAAAAATGTGTATCAGCAATTCCTTTAGCACCTCTATCACTCATTGGGGGAAGAAATAAGATATTCTTAAGTGATGGATGATAACAAAGATCTAATCTGACCTGCACCAGATGCCATATTTGTTAAATTTTACCATTACGGGTGTTTAAAACAACTGTTCTGGTCCTTGTATCTGTGAATTAATACAAGTTCTTTCTTTCTTTAATTTCTTTAATCTCCTGAGACCTAAATTCACAACTAGCATATTATAGAGATTATATAGTGCATATTCATAGCACATTACAAAGGCGCAGAGCATGCATTGGACTGAAACATGTCCTTGTATCAAATGTAATCTAAACATTACCTCTCAGATCTATTTTTCATCTTCAGTTGTAGACCAGCCAGCTACAAAGGAAGACACATTGCTTTTCTACCAACAAAAGGGCCTAAACTCTCAATTTGGTTTTCCATCAAAATCTGTAAACTCAAAGCGTTATTTGTCAAAATACAGTACATAGTTTCCATTCTTCACCCATTTAATGCTAATATAGCAGACATTTGCATTCAAATAGCAAATTATTCTAAAATTATTTCAAGAAGCAGACTTTTAGCTTGCTATATTTTAAAATAGACTGTATTCTTTGATATTTTAATGAGCTTCATTATAATTGTTTATTTTCCCATAGTAACACCTGTCCTTTAGCACTTATGAAATGCAATACAGAACTGGAATTTATTTTGGAATATGTTATTTTATAATTTTATTCATATATACAAGTGCCTGTTCCATTAATGGATGCAGACAATATTTTTTTCAGTCCCATCACCTTCACTCTATTTCACCACCAACAACAACAAAAAGGTAATTTTGCATTATTTTAATATGTTAATGTCACATAAAGGGCCAAATTCTTGTTTATGGTTAAGAAGGACATAAGCAAATGGATGGGGGAGTGGTGTGCTAAAATGGCTTAAAACTGAATTTGCACTCCCTTGAGCCTGGTGATTGCTATGCCTATGCTGGTCCCCAGGCATTGAGTTAGAACAACTTTAGGTTGCTCTAATCTGTAGGCTACTATTGAACTCAAAGGACCAGAATTGCCATCAGGGATCAGCACAATGTAGGGAAGTTCCAACCACACTCACTTTTCCTCTGGGTATATCATCTTCCCCATGCTGAAAAGCAACTTACTGGGCTGAATTAGATAGCAGAGGAGCATCTAAAATAAACACCTTTTGTGCTAGTTGCTTGAGCAATTCTTTCTCACAGTCTGAAATTCCTCAGAGTAGCAAAAAGTTTGGATCTGTACCTCAGCAAGAACAGAGAAAACAAAGTAGATGCTGAATATTTATAAGCCCTGACTTTCATTTCAAGAAGTCTGATCGCCAGAAGAGATTCCTTTCTGAATCAATGTAAGGCTGTCACTTACTGTTAGAAATCAGTGCCAATGATGAATCTTTAATCCAGGCAATGCAAGCCAACCTTTGAATGGAATAGCATATCAAATAGACTTTAATCCTCCATTTCTTGGATGAATTGAACATATGGCTAATGTTTATATGGGGACATGAGCAGCAGAGTGTGCAGCTAATAGTAGACTACCAACGTTTCAAGAACAAAGAGAGCTTCTAATCCCCTAATATTTCACTTTTCAGTTGGGGGCACTAACTATTTACAGAGTCAGTCTCTACTTGTACATTAGGAAGAATAATTTGATGATAAATACTTGATAGAGATCCCAGGAAACAGTGCTAAATGTTAAGAAATATGAAGCAACTGCAATTAAATTTATTAAAATGTGCTGCTTCATATCCTGCTTGCCTATCATCAGGTTTCTCTCTGAGAACATTCTCAGTGTTAATGGCAGAATTGATATAATACAGATAACTGTTCATGATTCTTTTCACAAAAACAAATCTCAGCAGCATCTATGATTCTGTATCCACAGCTTTACATCCCGTTTGGAAAACTGAATTATAATTTCTAGCACAGTATATTTCTACACATTTCTTCTGGGCCTGATCCTCAGATGGTATAAACCTATCCAACAATGGAGGTACCCCCATCTGCAACAGATGCCCATCTGGCCCAAAATATTCTATTCTCTGGCAGATCTTGGTGGTATATTCAAACAATGAAAACATGAAAGTATCATGGCCACATTTTTTCAAAAATGCCTTCTAATTTCTGTGTCCAGCATGAAACATCCAAGGGCTGAATTTCAAAGAAGAGTACTGGCAGATCCTGGCTGGAAAAAAAAAAAATCAGAGTTTAGTGTCATGCTGAGCACTTTAAAATGGAGGCATCCAATATTACTATACACATTTGAAAATTGTGGTTTATATTTATGTGTATAGTGCTATACTTTCACACTTTTAAGTAAAATCGAAAGATCAGTTCTGCCTCCACCCCAGTGGAGTGCTGGAAGAGAGGAGGCTGATATGGACCTTTGTGCTATCACTGGTTTCTTGTGGCCATCTGGGGGGTAGACTTACCTCGAGTAGCTGCTGTAGCTGCTGTCTCAGCTGCCAGGAAGTCTTAGTGCTTCCTGGGCAAGTCTGATATTCATGAAAGATTAAAGAAAAACCCAAACCTGTTTCATCATTACCTTTTGTGCAACGCTATTCACTGAGCCCTGGGTGGAGGGGTGGGTAGGAACTATACTGAGCGGGGGGATAGGAACAACCTAAGATACACAACTTCTGCTATGCGAATCAGGTAGCTGAAGTCAACGTATTTAGGTCGATTTACCGTGGCGTCTTCACGGCGCTAAGTTAACTGCTGCCGCTCCACCGTCGATTCCGCCTGCACCTCTCGCAGCAGTGGAGTTCAGAAGTCAATGGGAGAGTGCTTGGGGATTGATTTCTTGTGTCTAGACTATTATGAAAACTCACAAAAAGGAAGGATTGATTAAAGTTTACTATGTCCTTCACAGAGTTCAGCAAATAATTGGTGCCCAAACCAAATATATATATTTATATATATATATATGTGTGTGTTTCTAACAAACTGAATTTTTCCTACAAAAACAAAATCAAAAAGGCTAGTTTGAACTAAACATTTTGAACATAATTTTGAAAAGTCTTTTCTAAATGAAACAATTAGTTTCAAAGTGAAATGTTTAAATGAAAGGTTGATGCAAAATAACATTCCAAAAAGAAATTGTTAATTTTTAAAAGAAACGTTGAAACTGTTCATTTTGAAAATATCAAGATAAACTTTTTCAATTTAAAAAAAACTCTTCATTTTATATACAGCCAAAACTATTCACCGAATTCAACCCAAATTCATTAATAATTTCAGGCACCCAAAAGTGCATTTTTCAGTAAATTTGACAAAAAAATTTACCCAGCTCTAGTCTGTACTATGTAAATTTAATCCCTTCTAACTCTTCCCTTTTCCAGGTGAAATAATCTTAATTTTTCTGATCTCTAGTTATGTAAATGGTACCATAGGGTCTGATATAGTTCCCATTAATGCCAATAGGGGTCGCCATTGAATTTAATGAGAGCTGGATTGGGCTGGTACTTCTATCATCTTTGATGTCTTTTGCTGGACATTGGGAATCTTAGCTGCATAATTCTTATCATTCTGGCTGCTAGGCCACACTGCCCTGTGTCTGTGGGCTTTTATAGGGACTCTGGCCACTAGGCCATGATGCCTTGAATACAAGGGCTGCTGTAATTGACTCTTGCAACTAGACCATACTACTCTGTGTCTATGAGCAGTTATATGGATTCTGGCCACTAGTCTGCACTGCTCTGAATGCAAAGACTGTTATAATTGATTCTGGCAATTTGGCCACACTGCCTTGAACCCAAGAGATGCCATATTGGTCATGGCACTTTCAGCCTAAAGACTGTAGACTGTAACTGCGCTGATATTACAACCCCACCATGCCCTAAAGGAGGATGGGGTGTGCATACCACAGGAAAGATGCCAAAGTACTATTTATATGAGAGAAGATGTTAGCACTGCTGTTCTGGCCTTTTTTCACTTTGGGTAATCACTGGACATAGTTCCAACCTGACATTCCAGTTGATTCTGTAGTTCCTGTTCTAAAGTATTGTGTAGTGTTTCTGAGCACCACTAGATAGCTCCTTTGTATCCAGTGAGAGATTGCTATGTTTTCTTTAATAACATGGTTTCTGTATATACTGTACTGGGCAGTTTATAAAGCATTTGGGCATAAAAGTCGCTGTGTATGTCTCCGGTATTAGACAGTTTGAGTGTTTTACTATTGAGATTTCTTTTATATATTTTTTCAATCCCAGGGAACTATGAGTCCCTTCTCAGGGACTTCACTTCTTTTGGGTTATCTAAATTACATTGTGTGTCATTAATGTGCAGTGACTGCAAGTCTCAATCTTTATCTGTGTTGTTATTCAGCATGTATATGATGCATCTCTGAGACATTAATTACAGTCACAATTGCCTTTTAATTTACAGATATGATGCACAGCTCTACTTGTCATTTATTTCTGATTCAAGAGCATCATTATCCTCTATTTCTGTTGCTTTCAATTATATCTATTGCTGAAAGGAGAAGAATTTTGTGGAACTCAAGCTACCCCTACCCCTTTGTTATTTGGGTGTTCCCTTTATCATGAAGTGTTATTTGAGAACCATGTGTTTATTATTACTGTTAGAGATTAGGGTCTGACAGCAACACTCTTACTACACTGAATTACACCAATGTAAAACTGAAGTAACCCAGTGAAGTGTCAGTTCCCTGGTCTTTGTGCTTTATTCATCTCCACAGGATCTGAGCATTTTTAAGAGATTTAACATAATTTAAAATTGTAATCTCACATTTTAAAACATAGAGTAGGACAAATGTGTTCTGGATTCTGTTATTTCTGGAGACTTGCCAATTTGCTTTGGGGTTGGGTGTGTGCGCAGAATAAATAAAGTTAATCAATTTTCTCCCAAATATAAATTCAATTTTAGATGTTTGAAGCTTTGGCATATGCAACAAGAAAATACTTTTCATCTGAAGATGTCTCATCAACAATACAAAACTTTGCCTGGCTGACTTAATGTGACAAGGTAGTTTATGATAGTCCATAATTGTTTACATCTTACATATCTCCCTAAGATATCAATGAAATGTATTAACTGTATGTTTTACTTTTGCAAGTTATATATTCTCAGAACTAGAACACAAATCATAAAACCCACAGAGATCTTTTCAGGATGTCAGAAGCATCATAAAAATCAAGGTCAGTAAGTATTATGCAGACTTGGTGTTTACTAGGTCTTTTGTCTCATTTAGGAGTGTAAATAATGCCTACTTGATGGATATATTGGGTAACTATGTGATGGAGACTATTTCCACTAGAGAATGAGCTCACACCATCACATTTTTAAGCCAACTAGGTAAACTTTATTGCACTTCAGAAACTACTTTCCAGCAGTAATAGGAGTTAGGGATTCTGAAGCAGCCTGGAAACAGTGCTTTGTGCATTCATCTGAAGGTTGATATCCAGAACTTTCTTCCAGATAACAGCATTCAGTGTCTGTTTCATTAAAGTACATATGTTTGGTCTTCAGCCAAAATCCTTTCCCCAGCAGCCAGTCTGGGTAACTTGGCTGGGCAAAGGGAATAATCCTCCCTCAGGCTACAAAGTGGCAGCAAAAACTCATTCTCAATGGCAGGAGTATCCTCTATAACCCTAGTGGCTTTCCTCTTCGTAGGGGAGCATTGGATAGAACATTCTGGCAGAATCACTGAACCTGCTTCCACTACTCCACCAGATTGTTCTTGTGCAACAGTGTAGTTATTCAAGAGTGTTGCAACATCTCTTTCCTGCACCTTAGTCATGTCCAGTGTAAGGACTGAAATATGCAACACTGCCTTGAAGGCACCTCCGTGCTCTTGAATTCTCCAGAACACCACCACTGTACTGGTGTAGGCAAGGCCAGGGCCATCTCCTCTCTGCCTTCTCCCCACCACTCCTTTCCCCTCAGAGTGCCCTGTGACCCTGGCAGGCAGGCAGTAGCTTTGGTGCTCATAAAAGCACACCGGTTCCCCTTGTCCCTGGTTTCTTCACATGAAGTTCAAAGTGATAGCAGCTCCTTGCATTCTCTGCTCCACTTCTCTGTACATGCATAAGGAACAAACATAGTCTGGGTGAAGGGATTTCAGGACTTGGCCCAGCAGGTTTCCCTTCTTTTTTTATTGGGCTCAGGAACTTCATTAGAAATGTCTGAGCAAAAATTCATATTCTATAGTGATCGTAGTAGGAAGGACAATGTCTGAATTTAGTCCATTCTCCCTTTTGTATATGTATGGTCTCATTCTCCCTCCCACCTCCAAGAATATAATGGTTAACATTGCAGAACTGATTTCTTCTCTGAAAGCTACTTTGCACTGGGGAATTGTGGGAAGCTGCATAAAAGTTTTATAAATATTTAAAAATGTGTATTTACCATGTCTTTGTGACTTTAGTTATAAGAAACAATGGTAAGAAATTGATTAAAATGTGTAGATTCCTTCTTCCCTGCTTTGTGCTGTTTCTTCAGTTCACCTCTGTGATTCTGAGCAGTGGGGGACATTTAGGAGGTTCCTAAGGCTAATTTCATATTTGTTTTCATTTCAGTTTGTTTTCCCTTGCTGTTTTGTCAACTTTTTTATCCAATTTACATTTCTTAATGTTGTTAAGCCCTTATGATACTTTCTGATCATTCAAGATGATGACTCCTTATTACATACACGTAATAAAGAGCCTCACATTTTAATTTTCCACTGGCAACCAATTTTGCCGTATGAATTGTCTGTTTTCTTTTTCCTGACATAATTTTAGTGACATGTTCTTCATAGAGAACTGTATGTGGAGTTATTTTTCACAAGTCTTTTACAATCTCAAGTGACATTCCTAATGCCATGAGTACAACTGACAAAAGCCCCCACTCTTGCTGATAAAAAAGTATTTCCCAGTAGTAGGGAAAGTTTTAATGTTGCTGTAACACACATTCATGATGCTACATGCTCTCAGTGCAGATTTCTAAAATCTTCACAGGGAAGCATTAGGGTTCATTCATCCATTTTCAGTTTTAGTCATCTGTGCCAACAAAGCAAATAAAGAATAATTTGTATGAGAGGTGTCTTGTGACACAGGGCTCTGCTGTTTTATATAGTTGTGCTTATAGACTGCTTATTTTTGTTGTTATTTATTAAAGAGCAAGAGTAATATAAACCCTGTCACTTCAAACTGCCCTCTCTCTGCCCCACAACCCTAGAGCAAAACATATTGAAACCAGGACAAAAAATCAGAGAGTGTATGCCATTCCTCCTCCTCAAAGTAGCACACAAGCCGTAAGCTCATCTCAGAGAAATAGGAGCTGAGATCTAGACAGGGGAAAGTGCCTCAGCGTAAAAGAAAAAAAATGTGTCTACAAGCCATGAAATTTGAGTTTAAGTTATGAGCCAGGATGGTCTTGTGAGAATCTTCAGTGAGGAGTGGACAAGATTAGGTTGAGAAAACATAAGCCTTGACCCACCTCCCTCCCCAGTTAGACATAAACCAGCACCATGTACCTCACCTCCTTCCCAAGAGAGACTGATACATAAATAGGGAAAAGGGGGAATTTCATACCCAAAAGACAGATTTTAAAATTGAACTATCCAACTGCAACCCTTAGAGTAGGCTGACCATATTTCCTTGAGACAAAAACGGGACATTGTGATGGCAAAAACGGGATGGGGTTGGGGGGGGGTCTCACCAGATGAAATCGGTGCAGTGGCTGCAGAACCTGGGCTGAAGGGCGCTGGGGGGTGGTGGTTGGGGGCTCTGGGGGGGCTTTAGGGGGGCTCTGGGCAGTCTGGGGGGGCTCTAGGTCCCAGGGGGTCTCACCAGAGGAAGTCGGTGCAGTGGCTGCAGAACGTGGGCTGAAGGGCGCTGGGGGGGTGGTTAGGGGCTCTGGGGGGGCTTTAGGGGGGCTCTGGGCAGTCTGGGGGGGCTCTAGGTCCCAGGGGGTCTCACCAGAGGAAGTCGGTGCAGTGGCTGCAGAACGTGGGCTGAGGGGCGCTGGGGGGGCTCTAGGGGGGTCTCACCAGATGAGGTCAGTGCAGTGGCTGCATAACGTGGGCTGCTTGCACAAGCGTGCAGTGACTTTATGGCTCTTGACCATGTGGATCACCTTCTGGCGCAGCGCCCCCTTGTGGCAGAACAGCGGCTTGGCCAGGCACTCCAGCTCGGTGGGCGAGGTGACCAGCGCCATGGCCCCACCTGGGCCCCCCAGCGCCGGGTGGGGGGGAGGCAGGGGGGGACTGGGGGGATGGATGGAGGAATAAGCAGAACAGGGATGGGGGATGAAGAGGATGGAGGGAGAGAGAGAAGGGGGGATGAGGGATGAAGAGGATGGAGGGGACGGAGGGAGAGAAGGCACGAAGGTGAGAAGGGAGAGGATGGATGGATGAGAGAAGAGATGGGGGTAGGGAGCAGGGGGGATGGAGGAGGCAAGGGACAGCGAGAAGGAGGGATGGAGAGAAGGGAGATGGAAGAGGAGGCAGTGGACTGAGGGAGAGAGAGAAGGGAGGAAGGGAGGTATGGAGAAGGGAGATAGAGAGAAGGAAGAGAGGGCTGGAGGGATAGAGAGAAGGGAGGAAGGAAGGGATGGAGGGATGGAGAAGGGGATAGAGAGAAGGGATGGAGGGAGCGAGAGGAGGCAGCGGACGGAGGGAGAGAGCAGGGAGGAAGGGAGGGATGGAGAAGGGGGATGGAGAGAAGGGAGGGATGGAGAGAAGGAGGGAAGAAGGAGGAATAGTGAGAAGAGGAGGCAGCGGGCGGCGGGCTGAAGCCGACGGCGGAGCGGAGCTCTCCGGAGCCGCAGCCAGGGGCTGAGCGCACTGGCAGGGGGGCTGCCGGCCGGGTTTTATGAGACATAATCACAAGTATCAGATGTCAAAATCTCCGATGAGCGCAGTTTGCTCATCGGAGATTTTGACATCTGATACTTGTCCTTAGGTAGCAAGATTCTTCACCTGAGCTCTTGCAAATCCTGCAAAGAAAGAACCTCCCCCTAGAAAGCAGCTTGGGACCTGCCCCAAAAACGGGACAAAATTGATATTTTTGTCAAAAAGACGGGACAGTCCAGAAATATGAAAAAAACGGGACTGTCCCGTTCAAAACGGTACGTATGCTCAGCCTACCTTAGAGTGACAGACCTTCTAGTGAACTCCCACCCTTGAATCATGGAGGCAGGAAAGGTGAACCATGTCATGGGAATGTTTATCCAGAACTGAAGATGTGTAAGGGACCTCAAACTCCTCTACCCCTTCCATCTGATGAGGAGCAAGAGCAGGATGTTGAACAGACACCCGGCTCCCCATCTCCAGAAATTAAATCCAAAGTCTACACTGTCACGCTCTTCCCTAACAATGGGAGAGGTTACTAATTCTTCATGGTTGTAGAAGGGCAGGGTGGGAGCCTCTAACTCCTTGTGGCATTATATAGACAACAACAGAAATGAAGTCTGCTTCCCTGAATGCAAGAGCTGTGCAGGGCTAGTGCCTCTAATGCTAGGCACCGCTATTCCGAAGTCCAACAATCAGAGGGTACCATAGACAGGGGGAATACAAAATAATAGTGACATGATTAGCTTCAGTGTAATAAGCAGCTTTCACAGAACACCAGCTGCCCAGCTACTATCAAGGGTTTTGTGGGGATCCTGGCAGAGGTAGGTTTTAAGGAGAGAATTGAAGAGGATTTTTATGGCTATCTTCTCAAATACCTAACAGGTGGCATGGGGAAAAGCTCAAAACAATGTCTCTTGCAGGCCAGCTTCAAATCACTTCCAGCATGGGACAGTGCCTACAAAAGGCCATGCAGACCTCAAATGTAATGGTCTCTAAACAAGGACCTTGTCTTTTACTTGTTTTGTATACTATTATTCATGTTTATGGCACTGTATAAATTATAGCTACTATATGCATAGACACACAGCTAGGCTGAAGAAGCCAGAGATTATTCACTCTCACATATACATCTCTACAAAGTTCCCACAAACTCTCAGGCCATGCATTCCAGCCAGGAATCATTCCACACCAATAGGACCCAGTATGTGCTGAGGGGTTATTGCTCCTCTTAATGAAAAGCCTTTATCTGCAGAGTAGCACAGGGCTGCATGTACATAAAACTTCAGCAGGCTGGGCTGCTGTGAGTACGCCACTCCCGTCTTCCGCACCATATATTAAGCTCCTAATCTGCTTCTGTTGCATTTCAAACCTGGGTGGTATGAAAACTGTCTAATTCTAAAAATCACATTTATTTCCATTGGGTTGAAATGAAGAAATCATAGAACTATATTCCTCCAACATCTAGATCAACGTTACATTCACAGATTCACGCATTGTGTGATGGTAAAGTCACACAAACATTTTCTACATATGTAAACACATGGAACACGAAGAAACTTACTGAAGCATAAATGTGTGTGTAAGTCATTGTCTATACACATTGTGTTATACCCAACTGCATAACCACATCACAATTTTAAATGTGCAAATATGTTGTGTGTTCAATGTATGTCCAATAGTTTATATGTTCACATTCCAATAGTACTTGGAGAATTTTAATAATAAATATATAATACTTCTAAAAGGAGATAACTACCACGCTACGTTGCCAGAACTGTGACCCTGTTACCAATGATCTTAATGACAACAACCTCAGCCAATTGCTGATATGAACCTCCTTGAACTTTACACTAGCACTTTTATTTTTTCCTTTGCTATAAATGTTTTATTTTACCTGATACAGTAATGAAATTGTCAAGATAATGAACAGAGTCATAATTTCCCACAAATGGCTAACTTTAATTAAAATCACAGTGTTGACTGCTGGCAAATGGGGCTAACACAGACCATTGATCAGATTACTGATCACTGATAATTGAAATATGGCTGGAGACTTAGAGGTCTGTGAACAATATACTCAGAAATTAAACCACCTTATTCAGTGATATAATGCTCAGTGTCAGTTTCAGTAGCCTCAGCACATCATTAGCCAATACACTTACACTTCTTTAGTCAGCTGTTCAATCTGCAAGGACAAATATTACCTGCTATACTAGCTCTAGTGTAACAGTTGAAATTAATCAGGCAATTGTGAAGGTGAAGAGTGTCAAAGTTCTAAAAATCGGGTTTCCAAAAGCAATGAGTAGGAAAGAATGTTTGTTCTGCTTCCTTAGTTTAGTAGTGAGGAATAGGAAACCCGTCTCTGATGTGAAGCCATTATCCTGATATGACCAAGGACTTGTCTGTACTTAAAAGGCTGCAGTAGCTGCTATAGCTTTTCAATGAAGACTCATAGACTTTAAGGTAAGAATGGTCCATTCTGATCATCTAGTCTGACATGCTGCACAGAACCTCACTCTCTCCTCCCCCTGCCTGTAATAGACCCCCTGATATCTGGCTGACTTACTGAAGTCCTCAAATCATGATTTAAAGACTACAGAGAATCCACCATTTACAGTAGTTTAAACCTGCAAGTGAGTCATGCCTCTTTCTGCAAAGGAAGGTGAAAACTCCCCAGAGTCTCTGCCAATCTGTTTCAGGGAGAAAAACCTTCCTGACCACAAATATGGCAATCAAATATGGCTAAATCGGGGCCTATATCATTTTTAAGAGAAGCAGCATCAAAAACAGCTAAAGCTAGTATATTTCTTGTTATATAGTTAATGAAAACTTTACTCAAAACATTCCTCAGCATTTTAATAAACTGATCTACTGTAGTTTCATTTCAATCAGTGCATTGCTTAGGCTCTAGGATACCAACAATATATTTCATGCACAGTATGAGGCCTGAGTTTTCCAGATGATGGCACACTTGAAAGCTAGCACCTTGAAATAGCTTGAATAGATTATGTGCTACTTTTGAATCTGCTCTAGGGTATTTAGTGCTTAAAAGTTATACACTAGGAAGTTGTCCATTAAAATAAATATAAATAGTAAGAATGATAATACTTATTGTGTATGCGGCACTTTATATCTTCAAAGAGCTAAGTTTTAGAAAAGGGAGTTGTTTCTTTGAAACTAGATATGCCGCTAACCGTCTGCATGATGGCCTCATTTTAAAAATGTTATCACTTTTTAAAAAATGTTACAAATGCAACCACTTATTTTTCCTAAGAACACAGGAAAAGGAGAAGACCCCCCATGCCAAGGGGCAGAATGGGTCACAGGGCCAGATGCTATTCTACCCTACAAATGCAGGCTGAAGAGGACGTCTGCCCCTCCAGTAAAGTCAAACAAGCTCTGTAAGTACTCAGATGAGTGGTAGAAGTCTGGTGTTTTCCTTCTGCATAAAACTGAGTACTACTGGTAAGTGAGTGCTTATGCAGGAGTTCAGGGTTAAAACATATATATTGCTTTATGTCAAGTGCTTAGAAAAATGACTTGAGAGCATTTTCACTACTCTGCCCAAATGTTTCTCTTCTCTTATACATATTGAAACAATGATCTTTAAATTAAATGACACTCGGTAGCTTTTTTAATTGTTTTTTTTAACTTTGGTTATAATGAATGTCTAGTAAATAAAACTTTTCAACAGTTTCACAAAGCAGAAAACAATGATAATGTTCAGCCCTCTGCTGATTCACTCTCCCAGCCTAGCCCAAGAGACCCTGAGAATGGAGATGATATTGCATTTCATTACCTTTTTTCCCTCTCTAACATTAATGCTGTTTCCATTTAACTACATTGGGTGGCGATAGATCCTCTTGAATTTGGAAAAAAATAAATGTGTATGAGATAAGCAACAGTTCCTGATAAGCTTGGGATGTCAGCAGACTTAACTGACCTCTCAGATTTGCTAGGGAAGGGAAGGCACAGACACAAATAAAATTGACAATCTATGCTTTACAGCCAAGTCAGTCCAATTAAATCAGTGGAACTACTCTCTGCCTTCAGATTTGCTCCTGCTAACAAATGCTTGCCGTTTTTTCTCATGTTGCACACACCACACTTCTAGAAATCCAACTTTTCAGTTTAATATGGCAATTATTTTTTTTAGCCATGGTAGGTCTTGGAATATCAGACCACAAAAATGCATAATTTTGATTGACATCTTGCCTCTCCCTCCCCCTCAGACTGACCTGTTGTTAGCAATTCAAAACTGTTAGCTTTCAAATGGCAGGGAGTGTAAATGGCTGTTGAAATCATGCTGGAATAGAAAGGGACTAGAAGCAAGGAAGCACAACTGCGAATGGCTTTAGACTTGTCTGTCATCTAATTTAGTCTAAAATATTTTCTATTTATTTTGTATACTGAATACCAACTATTTGTCTGGCTGGCCAAATGAAGGGAACTGTGCTTTATGACTGGGACGGGAAGATGAAAACTGCTGCAAAAGGGGAAGCCTGGTTGCTGACTCAACCCCTGCAAATGAGGGGTTTAAAAGGAGCAGCTCTGTGCCTTAAGCTGTCACTCATTCAGAATCAGGGCAGCAAAAGTAGCAGCACAGCTAGGCATGGGATCAGAGGCAATTCAGGCAATCGGGCATTGGCATTCGGACATGTACCGAACCTATGTGAGACCTCAGGCGGTAAATCAGCATTCATTTGTTGCAATCTCATTATGGATGTTGAATGACCGGCCATGCAGATGATGGTGTGGATCTGTGGGCAGAGTGTTGTCTTCTAGGTGAATAGGCATGTGTCGAAGGGTTCACAGCTAGGCTACAGAAATGAAGCAATCCTCAGCTGGCATGCAAAGGGGTATGTTATAGGATCGACTAATACTGCTGCAGTATGCTCTACAGCCCATCAATGGTCACCAGATATAATTGTGGTGCATCTTGGGGAAAACAGTTTGGGAATACTTAAAGGGGTGGAACTAATGCTTAGACCTAGGAGGGACTT
This sequence comes from Sternotherus odoratus, assembly GCA_032164245.1. Classification (NCBI taxonomy): domain Eukaryota; kingdom Metazoa; phylum Chordata; order Testudines; family Kinosternidae; genus Sternotherus; species Sternotherus odoratus. The sequence continues at coordinate 30,553,022 of JAVMKO010000001.1, forward strand.
GAGGCTGATCCTTGAATTTTTCCCAGGAATTAACACTGAATGGTCAGACATGCTTCAGTACAGAGTCTGGTGGGGAATCATGAGGCCCCCTCAGGGTGGACAAGGCAAAGAGGTGTGTGAGCAGGGAAGTGGCCACATTCTTTGGGACCATAAGAGGTGCAGTAATTTTTATATCCTGGCATAGTATATGGGACACCAGAGCTGTTTCAGGAAATGGGGTTCTCCTGTCAGATTTAAGTGCTGTCATATTTTTGACTGATACAAAAGAAAGTGTTAGGAGATGTAGAGGAATCTAACTGGGGGTGGGAAGGAGGCAGCCAAGCTAATGGCTGATGCTAGGGTGACCAGATTTCCCGATTTTATAGGGACAGTCCCAATTTTGGGGTATTTTTTCTTATATAGGCTCCTATTACCCCTCGTGCTCACTCCGATTTTTCACATTTCTCATGTGTCAGGTGACTCTAGCTGACGCCTCCTTGTGGCAGATGTCCAGCACAGGTACTCCACAGGAGAGATATAGAGTGACAAGATATATGGCTTGGAAAAGGACTTAAAAGAGGTGTTTTTTAAAGGAACAAACAGGGAGCGGGCTTTGGGAACTCCTGTGATTGATACGGAAGGAAGGGAGCCTACCCCCAGTTATTATAGCCCACTTTTAAGCTGCCTATGAGAAGGGTGGGGCGGATGGTAATGGATTTGCTGGAGGGCCCTGGATGGAAAAAGAGGAGGAGCTGGTGGAAGCCCCCCTGGGTAATTACGGAATAAACAAAGGGCTTATCTGCACTGTACATGTTTATCTGCCAGGTAGTCCCAGACATCAAATAATAAAGTTGTGGCCCGTTTAAACTCATGCCAGATGTCTCTTGTCCTCCTTTCAATATAGCCAGACAATTAAATAGCTGTTGCCCTCTTGATCCAAGCATTCTTTCAAAATATTATACAATTTAAAATAAGATAGTGGCTGTTGAAGTATATATTATATAGGTATTAAATTTTAATATATATTTAATTTGTTAGTTCTTAAAAGCATAGTTTATATCAGGGATGGCCAAATTGAGTCTCACGAGCAACATGTGACTCTTTTGCAGTTAAAGTATGGCTCACGGAGTCCCCCCCACACTCCCATTCTCCATCTACCAGACGGGGGAGGAGGGACAGTCTTGTGGCTTCTGTCCTACAGCGGGATGGTGGGTCTAAGGCAAGGGTCTCAAACTCAAATGCCCACATGACGACTAGCGCATTGGCCCGAGGGCCACATCATTGACACGCCCCCTCGCCACCCCTGCCCCCATTCCACCCTTTCCATGAGGTTCCGCCCCTTCCCCACCTCTGAGCTCACCTAGCCCCTCCCTCCCAGAAACTGCTAAGCCACCAGAGAACTGCCTGGCGGTAGATAGAGCAGCAGGAAACAACGCACGGGGGCCAGGGGGGGAGAGGCGGTGGAGAGCTTAGCGGACCCAGAAAACAACTGGAGGGTGGCGGGGGGGGGGGGCACGGGGATCTTTGCGGGCCGCAGGGAAGGGCTCGGCGGGCCACATGTTTGAGACCCCCTGGTCTAAGGGCTTCTGCCAGGGGCACAAGTAATTTAAATAACTTACTGGTATGCAGGGAAGCAAGGCAAGGGGTTGGGAGTGGGTCTGGGGCCCCGGAAGGGGTGGGGCCTCAGGCAGAGGGGAGGGGCTGGAGCCAAAATCCCCAGCCAGCCCTTCAATGCTGCCCAGCCTGTGATGCCTGGGGCTTCAGCAGGTGCGGTAGCGGCAGCAGTTGCTGGGAGCCCGGGTCCTTTTTAATCACTGGGCCCCAGGTCAGCTGTCCCTTTTGTGCCCCAATCAGTGGCCCTGCCAGTAGGGTCAGTACTTTCTCGCCAGTACGCCCTACCAGACCGGATCAGCTTACTTTCACCTCTGGCTTCTGCCCAGTGGGGTGAGGGGGCCAGGGTCTTCAATCCCACAGGAGGTGACTGTTGGGGCTCAGGGCTTAAGCCCCATGGGAGGTGCCTGCTGGGACTTGGGGCTTCAGCCCTGCCCTTGCTAAAGGCTCTTGCAGGTGCCTCCTGCAGGGCTGAAGCCCTTAGCTCTGCTATCCTGACCCAGGGAAAGATCCCTGTGCCCTGCAAGTGCACCCAGCTCTCGAACTTCTGAATATTATTCCATGAGGCTCACAGGGTCAGTAAGTTTGGCCATCCCGGTTTATATAGTGTAAATAAAGCTTTTGTAAGAGAATAAGGCTTGTTTGTTTTGTTGTATGCGACATATACAACAGCAATATTGGCCCAATTTACACAGGATCTAAGTCTCTGACAGACATTACCCTTGATCATTTAATGAACTGGCAAACACAAGACAGCTCTTGTTCTTTTTTTTGGCAATATGAATTTATGTGTAATAGTATTCAATCCATCATGTTTTACCTGCCAGAACTTTCAAATGAAAGCAGAGGAAGAAAGAAAATCACCCAGGGTTGCTAGAGTTTTGTCTGGTTTCATAAGTGTAAAAAGAAATGAATGGGAATATGAGAAAGGCAGGTCTTGAGAGTTTAATGCCCTCATACAAATGCAATTATTTTATCAATTACATTAAACACCACATAACATCTAAAAACATTCCCCGAGGGCCTCCATTCAGTTTGATGTCTGCTCTGTCAGCAAATTCTGAAACCAATCAGGAGAACTTTTCTAAGACTGACAGAGTCGGTTGTCATTTTCAAAGCAGGTTAAAGCAACATCACCCTAGAAGAATGCAAAATTTTCAACCAAAGTTTAACCTTATCATTCAAAAACCAAAGGCAGATCAAAGGCAAGACCATTGCTCTGAAGTAGTCTTTTCTTATTTCAGCTCAACAAGGTTTCAGCTGATCATCTTTATTTGTGCTTCTGTCAGATCCCACCTCTGAAAATGAATACAGTTTGTTCTGCTTTTGACCTCTTGATCTTGATTTCTTATAGATATGGAAATGCTTTCCACATTTAATACTTTAAATTTTTTATTAGCAGATGTAAAAATTGTTTAAGATTTTTTTTTAGCCATCAGACAACCTTTTGAGGCTGAACCAATTTCGCCTGGCATACATTTACTATACATTCGTACAGTTTGTTCCTATATTCTGAGTTATACCAAATTAGTTTTCCAATTTGTTTCCAGTTTTATGAAGTTTATGCTTTGTGATAATTTTATAATATATTTGTTAATTGGATTAATCAAAGTCTGGGTCTTTGGAAAACTGAGAGTGTCATTTGAATCCAAACTAACATGTGTGTTTGCTTTTCATTAGTACTAGTAATTACACAAGTAATCCATCCTGAGATGCTACAGGGAAGATGAGAGAGAAGTTCTAGATGATATTAATATTATTATGAAATGTATCAATTCAAACATATAATGAAGGGTAATATATAATTGAAGCCAGCTTCCACTGCTTTGACAACTAGCCCCAGTCATTAGTAAGGGGCTAAATGGTTGTAGAATTAGATTCTCAGCTATCAGGTCCACACTGTACAATGTGTATTTTGGCAGGCCCAAGTATTTTGCAATGTGTTGCTTTATTTTCCTTTTATGTATCAGCCCTGTTTGACTTGTCCTGCAGAAAGCATGTATGTTCTTACAATCTTAAATCACAGAATCCAAAAATGTTAGTTTGTGAAAAATACCTACAGAAGCAATGAACAGCATGAGATGGGATAGATAAACATTGCCTACAGAAGACAAGGCAGAGCAATATCAATATGTCCAGAGGATTACTACATATGCAGAAAGAAAAGAAAATATTTTGACTCCCATATATATACAAATAGAGGCCAAGGGATAGAAATCCTCATGTGTCCATAGACAAGACAGAGACCATGGAATAGACACCATTTGCATAGCTGTTTGAAAACCTCCTATAGATAGCAGAGAAAGCATATGTGAGTCTATACAAACATACCAAACAACCAAAGGTGCCCATTTTCCCCTTCTACATCTTACCCTCTTCTAATATCAAGAGGGTAAGCTGGACTGCACCATTCCCAGCCCTCATAAATTGTCCCTTGCTTAGGAATCTCCCTATCAGTGCCTCAGTTGCTGATTTTGCTGTTTGTCTGGAGGGGCCAGTTGCATGGAGTTTGAAGATTTGGGCTGGGCTATGGAAGGGTTAAAACTATAATTCATAAATACCAGATACAAAGTGTAAGAGTGGCTCTGTTGTTTTAGAACAAGCTTTAGAGCAAACAAAAATAAGCAGAGGGAGTTGTAAATAAATGTAGGGCTGGGAAATATTATGCCAAATTAGATCTAGGAAATACTTATTTAAGCATTCCCTATTCCAATGCATCACAATCTCAAAAGATTCCTGAGGTTTCTCTGGAAGGGAAAGAAAACTCATTGGAAAGTCATGGGGTAAAATTTTCTAAAGAACCTATGCAACTTTGGAGTGAAAGTAACTAACTAACAATGGGAGATAAGCATCTAACCTGATCAGGTACTTATATAAATCCCACTAGGCACCTATCAATATCTTCAGATACATAAATACCTTTGTAAACTGTATGCATGAGAGCCTATTTGTAGGTCACTTTAAAAATATTGGACCTAGTTTCTTAAGGGGAGGAGGGATAGTTCAGTGGTTTGAGCATTGGCCTCCTAAACCCAGGCTTGTGAGTTCAATCTTTGAGGGGGCCATTTAGGGATATGGGGCAAAAATCAGCTGGGGGATTTATTTGGGGATTGGTCCCGCTTTAAGCAGGGGGTTGGACTAGAAGATCTCCTGAGGTCCCTTCCAACCCTGATATCCCATGAAGTCACTTAGGGCCAGATTTTTAAAGTTATATAGATGCTTAATGTGCAGATAAGAGCCTAATGAAATTTTCAAAAGCATCCAGGCCCCTAACTCTCATAGAAATGTCACTAGGAGTCCTCTGTATCTTTATGCACCTAGATACTTTTAAAAATCTGGGCCTTAGATGCTTATGAAAATTTTGTCCCGATGTTTGAATTGTCGTATAATGGGTATTCATTGTGTTGTGAGGGTGGATGTCTCCCTTGTGAGGCTTCCAGGAATAAGATCACCAATGTACTGTGTATGGATGATGAGCTAATTTTGGAATGGGAAGATCATCCACAGTTCTTTGAGAGAAATGTCTCACTTCTTACACAGATTGGGATTCATAATCCAAAAGGAACATTTTTGTATCCATAGGGGAAGCAGTTTTAGGGTGACTTTTGGTGGGAGTGGGTGTTAATGGCTGCTCTGGTCAATTGAGATTTCTTCAGAAAATTGGTTCCTTCAGCCGCCAAATCATTTTTCATTCTTTTTATCATATAATATTTAGAATAGAGTAGCACAGAGAGATGCTACCCTGATGTTGAGGTGCCCAGGGCAGTATAGACAGGCATTAGAATGGTATTCTCCCCTTAGTTTGTTTTATTACTCAATTCATCTTTTAGGTATTTTTAGTGCATCTGTCACTAATATCTAGGTAACAGATACCAAATTAAATGATGCATCAAGATTGATCCTAAAGGCCATTGCTGTCATGCATAACTTCAGCTGCTATTACCTAGACAAGTTGAATTACTCGAAGAACTCAAAGTGTGACTCCTCTCCAGCACCAAAGCTGGCATTATACGTCCTTCTTTCAACTCATTGCTCTTGTTTCCAGGGACAGCCAGGGCTTAAAGGACCCAGAAGTATAGTTTCTATAGAACTCATGATGTCAAGGGGACAAAGCAGTATTGAAGCAAAGGGTCTCCACTCAGAAGTTGTTTGCCTCCAAGAGATTTATTAGAGGGAGCTAGAACTCTGGCATCTATCATGTAGAGGAAAATACTATTCTCAATGGAAGAATTCCAGGAGACTCCAGCAACTGAAATATAGTTCTCTATGTAACCCCCATGCACAAAAAAAGGATATACATGTTCCTACATACATGTGTTCTACTCTGTAAAATCAGGGCATAATAGGAAAATGTGAGGGAGTTTTCAACCACCTCAGCGCTGTTTGGCTTAGATGTTTATTTTATACTTTAAATAGTTTTTAAAAAGTATATTGCAAGAGTTGTGAACAGAAAATATATATTTTAATCTATGCCTATAATTCAAGTGTGTTCAGAAAGAACAGAATGTGACTTTGCAGTTTCATTATGAATAATTTCTTAATTTAATCAGCAATATTTTTATAGATGTTTTCAAAAGGCATTTGACAATTCAAGGTTATACTAATGAGAACATTTGGGTTGTGGGAATCATGAAATAAGTAAAATAGTGAAAAGTAATCAGAGCCCTACAGACAATGGTGTGTCATAAAATATGAAGATTAATAAATATCAGACTCCCTGGAACAGAAAATGTTCAAGATGCAGAAGGCAAATCTTTGTGTGTCCTAAAATGTGACAGAGTAAAAGATTCTCATGTTGTTAAATTAGTTTTATTAAATATGAAAAATATAAAAATAGATGAGTCTATATATAAAATACAAGAGCACAGTCAAGGACTTGAAGGCTAGTTGATTATATTGTGTTACTAACTACAAGGGCAGAGTAATAACACTTCCCTGTTTAAAAATAGGGGGGAAAAAACAGTTTGTAGGATACAGTGTGAGAGATTTGGTTAACAAAATATTTATGAATTACATTTCTGTTCAGAAATGTTAAAGATTCAGAAATATAGAACCTGCTTCTGCTCTCACTCAGTGTAAGTCAGGATTGACTCTATTGAAGTCAGACTGGATACATCATTTTACATCAATGTAACCTGATTGACTTCACTAGTGCCACTCCGAACTCCCACTGCCATAAATGGGAGCAGGATCAAGACCATGATTTTAAAAGCGGAGATGTGTAGGTAAGTTTAAAATGTTGACCATTGTATAGTGTCATCCATTACATAATCCTGCCGCATTGATAGGAATGGTCAAGAGATATTTACTTACACTAGACAGGAACTCTGAGGCTGCCACCATGATAATATCACTGAGATTGCAAAATTGATTAATATGCAGCATTGGTTAATTGATTGTTCAAGGTGGACACATGCATTACATAAGAGAGTTAGAAGCAGTTCCCATGATTAGCTGAATCTACATTAGTAAGCAATGCATCTTTCTTAAAATAAAGAGAACTTATTCTCCATTTGGTTATATTACGAAATTAACAAAAACTGAATGCATTTCAAAGAGCAAAGAGCACAATAGCTCAGTCCTTTAAAATTAATGCCTTATGCTTAATAACTTTCAGTTAGCTGACTACTCAGAGAAACAATTCCATTTGGAATCTAATAATTGTGAACTTTGACATACTCAGCTGCCATCAGCTATTTCACTTATTTAAGGTTGAATAAAGATTTAAACAAATAATTTCCCTTAACAAAACTTTTTAGTCATCCTCACATTGGAAGAAATGGGAAACAAAACAGCCATAACTCAGACTTTCTTGGTCTTGCTCACAGGGGTATTTCAACAGCAAATGGTACTTCTTTTAAGTTGGGTCAAATAGGCCTCCAAACACCAAAGACATCTCCTATTTCATCATAGCACTGCTTTATGATAACATGCTAGGGAAAAATCTGCCTTACATACTGAGAGCTTGATTCTCTTATCACTTACACATTCTCTTATCTCTTATCACTTACACATATGTAAATCAAGAAAATTCCAGTGAAGTCAATGGCATAAGTGAAATTTAAATCGGCATCTGATTCTTTCATAGAAGTCCTAATTCATGCAAAACTCCCAGCAAAGCCCCATTCATTCAATCCTCAAAAGATGCCTTTCTTTTTTAGTGTGATCAATGTTGGATTTCTTTATCATCTTCTTCCACTTCGCCCTCTATGGGACCATCTATAATTATTCTTCTCATTTGAACTTTGAGGATGATTTGGCAGTTCTAATTTTCCAGATAATGAAATAGATATTTTATCTTCAGCTTGTAGCTGGAGAAGGTGTACGTGTGATGTTCCCCAGAATACAATCTGGACTATTGAACAGCTGTGTCCCCTCAATTCTCCAGTCTGGGGTGCCTTTTACTCTGCTTCTCTGTGAGAGCAACCTCTCCTGGTTGGTTCACACTCAGCTTCCAGCATGTAAATCACTCCCAGCTACATTGCATAAATGCTATAGCCAGCCACCCATGAATTACACTGTCGAGCAACACTAACAAACTTTCAGTCCCAGACTTTCCCACGGAAATGTGCGCCTTGCACTGCCCAGCACCCTGCTGGACAGTACAAGCTCATATAAAGTATGTCATGTCATTAATAGAAAATGATAAGCACAACTCTTGTTATCTCAAATGGAGTTTCCCAAACATGTGAATCCAAACAAAGCAGTTTGTATAAAACAATAAGACAAGTTTATTAACTATACAAAGATATATTTGAAGTGATTACAAGTAATGACCCATAAAAGTCAGGACTGGTTACAAAGAAATAAAAGGTAAGAAAGCAACTAATACCTAACTTAACAAGTTAAGGGAATTTAAAGCAAAAGGGATCTCCCTCACCACAGGTTCTAGCAGTCTTTTTGGCTGAATCTTTCAGCCAGGATCCAGGACCCAGTCTAATGATGCTTCCTTTGTCCTTCAAGTGTTATCGATACTGTGAGTAAAGATGAAGGGAGAGATCACTTGGGGCATTTGTTCCGCATTTTCATATATTTCCTCCTCTTTGAGAATTATCTCCTGCTGGGGTTCAGAAGACAAAAAGTCAGTGGGACAGGAACCTTCAGCTGATTCTTTGCCAAGGTGTAAATTTCTCGCTCACATCCTTTTTCATGCCAAAAGAATGGCCGCTTAACCAGGTGAGGGTCCATTTGACTTTGTTGACAACTGGTTGAGGTGTTGGTTTGCCTTTTGTTTCTGAGGAACTGGTCTATGGCTGTTTTTGTAGACTTGGGCTATGCCTCAGTAATATTATATAGTACAATCTTATAACTTTACATACAATGTTGCCACACTCATTTTACCATGACAATAATGACTAGCAAATTACAAGTTTTCAAATGATACCTCACATGGCATACTTTGTACAACATCCATTTTAGTTTTGTAAAAATGATGAACATAGGAATATAGACTGTCATAAAACGCTAATGTTACCTTCCATCAACTAGTGGGAATATTCATCACCATAGTACCCAGCAGCCCAGAAAGCAGTTGTTTCTGTGACAGCCTCTATCTTCGCCACTGCACTGGGAACGTCCAGACCTGAAAGAATGAGTCTCTACAGCCTGAGGTAAAAACCCAGGATCTGAAGTGGGGGCCATCACAGACTTTGGATTAGGCACACAGGGGTTCACATAACAATACCATAGAATAAACTGTAGGGCAGGCACCATCCTCTCTCTATCTTTCCTTTTCCTTATGAGCACATTGAAATATCATATTCAGATTGACTCCTTTTGTTTTTTCCACAGACAGCACCCTGATAAGAAATAATAATGGCACATTCTGCAGCTTACACACAAAGATGTGATAAATTTCAATCTGTTTTCACTGCTTGCAAAAATATTATCAATCAGCTTGTCCCTGATGGCCCTGGGATTCAGACCACTGGAATGCTGAACATGGTTCCCAGTTCTGCCACTACAGGCTCTTTCAAACCCCTGCCTCATTACCCGATGAGTTCATGAATTCACTTACATCTGCCTCTTCCAGTCAGAGTACTCCATATCTAGGTGTGGTGTAGTATATTGTGGTCCTTTTGGGTGCATATTGTAATTTGCTACCAGTCTGAACCACATTTGGAGAGGGCCAAATGCCCTCACTATGACCATTCTGGTGGGCCAATGTGCACTGTGATATCAAACCTGTGCCTTTGTTTCAGTCTTAGAGGGGACAGGAGCCAGTTTGGGGACAGGAGTTTCAGTCTGTAGAGGGGACAAGAGCCAGTGAAGAAAGGAGACCAAATATTAGAATTAATTTTCCATCACTGTCACATCTGTGATTGACTTGCGTGTGTCTGCCTGCTGTACACAGAATTTACTTTTCTTACTCACCCAGAATGAAATTTGCCAGCTCCACTCTCAAACAGTGTAAGAAAGGAGGGTTTTCACTGAGTATAGAGGACATGACTGGTTGGGTAATCAGGACACAACCACGGGGAACTGCAGTGCATGGTCTTATATTCTTTGTATTCAGTGAGTAAATGTCCTTCCTACTGTATGGGACTGTCCATAGAGTATTGGGGTGGTCCTTAATTTGGTGTGACAGAACATGACGGGCATTTGTTTCAGCATTATGAGGCAATGGGTGGGTCTTGAAAAAAATTACAAAAATATTATATAGTTTATGCACAGCCCGTATTCCTGGAAGCAACTTAGTCCACTCTGGGAGGCCTCAGAACCACTGTGACTAGCTCTGAAAGGAAGAGGAAACTTATAGCATCCCTGCATAGTCTCCAACTGTATGAGAAACATTTATTTATTGTGCAGCCCTCCACGTTATGGCACTGAGGAAGTCTTCTCAGTAGTGGGAGGCTGCAATGCCAGTGCAGTCAAATGATCTTGAAGTGTCTGGTGGCAAACATCTCCAGGGCTGTGGCAACCCTGACACACTCTAAGAGGATGTGGCTCCTGGGTGCTGCCACTCTTAGCTCCTCACAGAGATTCATGATGGCTTTCTGAGCAAGCATGTATCATAAACTGACTAGCTCACATCCTTTTTCATGCCAAAAGAATGGCCGCTTAACCAGGTGAGGGTTAAGTAGTTTAATCTGTGCCTGCTGAGTGACTGAGTCCTAGATTCTAAATCCAGAAGGAATGATTATGATCATCTAGCCTGACCACCTGAATAACACAGGCCATAGGACTTCCCTGAACTAATTCCTGTTTGAACTAGAACATATCTTTCAAAAAAATATATCCAGTCTGAGTCATGCCCCTGACATGGCTAAATCAGCAGCATCTGACTTAGTACTTTGGGGCCTCTGAGAACTTTTGAAAATCCCAATTGAGAATTCAAGATCCTTAATCACACTAGGGTCACAACATTCAGGAGTGCTCAGTCTCCAGCTGGGAACTTAGGTGTGACTAACAAAGCTTTTCTAAAAATACACCGCTCCTCGTTTAGTTCTGTGTTTGTTTACCTAGTGTAATGGACTCCCGGTCCAGGAATGGGGCTTTCTATGTGCTATAATGTCATCAATAATAAATTAGAATAATTGGGACCATGCAACAGGGTATTTGTGCCTGGGCAGGCTTCTGAAAAAAGTGTGACTGTGTTGACAGCAGACAGTGCCTTACTGTCAACACATCCACCTCTTCTCTTGCAGCAGCTCAACTCCATGTATTTTCATGTTTATGCTTCATACAGAAGTAGAACAAGACTAACGAGACAAGGGACAAAGCAGCCCACACCATGACTAACTTACTATCCTGACTGCAGCAAGACCAAATCATTATCTGCCCTTGTGGTAATAAATCTCTCTAGTTAGTATACACTGTCAGCTCCCAAGAAGAGAGAGATAAATATTTACAGTGAGATATCATTAGCTTTGAGAAAGTGGCACATACATTGAAAGTGCTCAGATTTTACTAGGGGACAGAGAAAAGCAGGGATAATTCACTTGGCATCAATAGGCATTGCAAATTTGTTATTCCAAAACCACTCCTCTGCCATTACAGGGCAAAGGCAGATGAAAAGTTTCACTAAACCAAAGGAAATAGATGATCAAAACTTGAATCATTTGTTGATGCATAAGTTATTGATGCCCTGAAGCTCCAATAAATAATGCAATCTCTTAAAAAAAAAAGGCTTTACATGCTGGAGGTCAAAAATAAAAATGCCCTTCCTTGAAAGGCTTGGTCCTCTTTTGAACTTTTTCACTCCCTGAGTGCATAATAAGAAATGGCCTGTTTTGCACTGTGCAAAAAATACTTTTATGAGTTAGTGGGAAATCATTCTTTAGATTAAAAAATCCAATCAGTCTATGTGACGATCACCTGGAACTAGACAAAACAACTGGGCCGTGTCATTTTTTCTAGGGTGACCGGATGTCCTGATTTTATAGGGACAGTCCCGATTTTGGGATCTTTTTCTTACATAGGCACATATTGTCCCTCTCCACCCCCATCCCGATTTTTCCCATTTGCTGTCTGGTCACCCTACTTCTTTCTCTCCATCTCTGCATGAATACAAACAAACCTCTACCTCTGGTAAACAGAAAAGTATATGCTTGGATTTCGGCAACTGGCAAGCAATGCATGCCAGCAAGGCTGAACATTAAATGCAAATCTTTACAGCTCTAGACAAATTAGAATAAAAAGTTCTCTACATTTCAAGATGTTTGGAAATTGATGGAAAGGAAAAAAAAGATGTCCCCTTTCTCCTTTCCCACAATGCATCATTCATGTTTGGTTTAACATTATAGGAATTTTATAATACAATTAAATGAGACACCACTATTGTAGGGAGCTCTGGATTGTTTTTAAATCACTTGCCTAGTATATTCATTTCAAATTCAGCACCTGGTTTTCAGTGCAGTTTCAAGGGATTTTTTGTTATTATTGTTTTTCAGCTTGGTTGATTCCGACACAAGGAGGCCAAGGCCAGGTGACTTTCCCAAGTTTGAAAAGTGAATCGGTGGCTCAAATAGAATTTCAGTCCAATATATCCCTCCTCCCAGTTCTATTCTCTAGCTACTATAACTCATTACCTCTCAATTTTGAAAAGATTAACAAGAAAAGTGTTATAGCTCTACTTAAACATGGTCTTCACTACATCTACATTTAGTTTTTATTTCTTAAAGCTGCAACTGTGGCAGATAATGATAAAACTTAAGACAGCAATTTGAAATGATCAGGTAGTGAAAAGCATGAACTCTCTAATGCAGTGACATTCTACAAAGGGATAGAGAACAAAAGGGTGAAGGATCAGGATTTTGCTTGCAGAGCTGTTTCCATATATCTTAAAAGACTAAAAGGATTTCAGAGGATTATCTTTCTCTAGATTGCTGTCACTCCTATTAATCAGTCTTTATTGATTGTTTGGTCTTTGGTCTTTTCAAGTTCAACAAAATGTCTAATATACTACCCTTGAACACATAACAGAAATAAATCCAGCTGAATTGCACATGGACATAGACAATAAAATGATATGATTTTTCTGCCTCTTCTAACCTCCGGCCATGAAACAGGTTATCCCCATTTTTTTAACAGCATCACCAGTATATGCAACAAAGTTTCAAATATCACTATCTGTGGACATGTAGAATCTTAAATGTGTTCTACACCATTATCATTATGTGACAAGAAGTGGATGTAGGTCATACAAACTAAGAAAGAGATGAGGTAATTGTTCAACTTAGAAACTGGGTTTCAATTTGGCCTGTGCATGCCACTAGTTTTATTTACAGCTTGTGAACATCTGTGTGACTGAAACTTTGTTTGCTGGGTGTTGATGAACAGTGTGTTTGGGGGCCATAGTAGAGATTTGTTTCAAAATGAACTGAAATATGTTCTGTGAATAAACCAAATACATTTGGCTGGAAATAGCAGCAGTTAATAAAGGTTAAGTCAACAGAAGTAATAATCAGAGAGGTAGCCGTGTTAGTCTGGAATAGCAGTGTGACTTAGGTGACCAACCACAAAATTCAAATAGAAAAATTTGAATATCAGATAACTGACTAACTGGGAATGGTATTCAGGCAATCCTTAGTTAAGTTATATTAATAAAAATGATTTTCTGAATAATTTTGATCATGAAATCAGTTAGTAATTGTTGTGATTACAGAAAGTCCACAAGCAAAGGGTCTAAATTTATCAAAAACTGTATTCCTGTTATTCGTTATTATTTTTCATTATTTGTAATGTAGTAGCACCTGTGTAAATGATGAACAGGTTTGGGGACAGAATGCACCCATGTCTAAGATCCTGCCTGGTTGAAAACCACCCACCCACCTGCCTGCTGCTGTTCACACTGTGGTTTGTTGTTGACAGTATAGACTAAAATGACTTCAATGAGATGCTTCAGATTCCCGTTTCCTCCAATATACCCCAAAGATGGTTATTTCATTTCATATCAAACATTTTTGAGTAGTAAATGAAACACATAATGAGTGAGTGATTATACTGTCTGCATTTTTCAATGCTGTGATGGACGTTTCTCATCCCTCTCTGAAACCAGCTTGTTCAGGTGGTAGTTCTGCTTCTATCATTTGCATCATGTGATCCTTGATTATATAAGCAAAGTTTGATCATGTGCAATATCAGGGAGATAATAGAATTGTTATTACACTCTGTTATGTCTCCTTTACTAAAGGCAGAAGGATTCTCTTTGTCCAACCATCTGGCCAATTTCTAGCTATCCATACATTGTTGCAATTTTTCCACATAAGAGCAATACCTTGGTCACCAGTCACTTTCAATAATTCTGCTAGTACTTGTGCTTTCCCCAGATTTGTTTTCACAATAGCACACATGACTTCCTCTTTCGGGACTGATGGCTCAGGATTCATATTGTCCTTTCTGTCATCCTGTATTGTAAGTGGCTCTTATGAGGGACGCAGATTGACACAGTAATCTTTCCACCAGCATTTTACATCATCACCATTACCACCACTACCATCACCACCACAGAATTTATTATGAGACAAGTCCTGGAAGGTTTTGACAAAGTGGGTGGAGCTGGGATTTCCATTGATCCACACCTGTTAAAGCAACCTCAGATTCGCGGCAGACACAACACTCTTTGCTACAGTCATCAATGCAATGAATGTTAGCGTCTGTTAAACAATTAGCAAGGAATATAGACTACCCCAGAATGAGGCAAAAACAAAATGTGTTCACGATGTCATGATTAACATCACGTGGTCATCACGATTAACAATACAATACAAAACAATACAATACAATACAGAAGCAGTAGATTAATTCAGTTCTCTGGAATCATACGTATCCAAACAAGGAGGCTGTTCTAAAGAAATAGAAAAAAATATAGAAATGGCTCACTAAGCCATGGCCTCTCTTACTAAAGTTTGGAAAAACTTGCATTTCAAAACGTATGAAGGGTTGATTGGCGAAAAGCTTATTTTTTTCATAGTGTCTTATGGTGTGAACCCAGGAAAATTAATGCTGCTTACATGGGGGAAAAGTGAAGCCTTTGAGATGTAGTGCTGGCAAAGACATTTGTACATCAGCTGGATGGAAAAGACAAATGCTTATGTTAAAAATATTATTGGAGTGCACCAGACCCCCGCTGTCAGAAATCAACAAGCTCATACTTATCTTCTTCACATCAGGTGTAGCAACAAAAATGACCTTGATAAAGTTACTTTGGAAGGAATGGTGGTGGGTCAGCATAACAGCAGATGAACAGAAAGGAGATGGATAGATGGTATGTTGCAAATTACTGGGAGGTCAGCTGCTGAATGTCAAAACTAGCAATGAATTGAGAAGGTTTCCAAAAATTCTACCATGATGTCACCAATGTTCAAACATGAATGAATTTTACCTACTTAATAGAACCTCGATGACCCATCTGAGATGAGGGGCCTATTTAAATACATACATATTGAGATGATCCCAACTACCCACCCTGAAGAATTTATAATCTACATAGACTAGACTGAAAGGCTTAGTAAAAAAGTGTAATATCCCCATTTTATAGATGAGGAAACAAACTGTGAATAGTCTGGTCAGCAGTGGAGGAATGCATGAATAGAAATGTAAGGCTGGGCATTTGAAATGTATAAAATATCCACAGTGATAAAATCTAAGCAAACTCCTGAACATACATAGCCGATGAAAAGGAGGTTTAACTGTACAAAGTTATGATGAAAGAAGTTATGACTCATATGGTCCAAATAGTAGATGCCATTTTAATGTTACTGCTGGTTAATAATACAATGAAATCAAACTATGTCTTCTAAAAAGTGGGGAAATAGCACCAGAAAAATTTCTGTATGCAAGTCCTGAAACTAAAACAGTACTGTTCAAAATAAATGTCTTTAAAAGTAATAAAATATATCATCCACAGGAGTTATTGATCTTTAACGATTCTTGAAGGAAAACCAATGGCTCAGAACATTTTTCAAAATAACAAGTTAGCATAAGAATTACAGCTTGGAATATGGACATGGCTAACTAAGAGCATCCTGATATAGATTCTTACTGAAATGCTAAGTTTTGATCTTGGAAGCTTGATATGATTTCTTTCTAGAACAGGAACAATGAGGGTTTCCAAATATAACATTATCTACATAACTGCAGGTAAAAATAAGTATATATATGAAGTGCACAACAGTGTCCCTTCATCTTCTAATGAAGTCATCCTAAAACGTGGAGTCACATCCATGACTAGTATATGGAAATCAGCATAGATGCTTTACACCAGTTTACGTCAGCTAAGGATCTGGCCATATACTTGAAATCAGGTATCAGATTTAGCTATCAGAAATAGAGGCTTGTGGTTTCAGGCCAACTCTTCATTGAATCAGACACTGGAGGAGAAAAGAACTATTAGATAAAGTAATTTTAAGGATCCTAATGAAGACCCTGATCCAAAGCTTATTGAAGTCTGTGGGAAAGGTTTAACAGTGCAGAGAGGACACCACACAAAATGTGATACAGTTTAAGGTAGGATTAAACTTTTTGATGCATTCACTGTTGGTTGCCAGGGATGATACTGTGCATTCTTCATGGCCCTGCTTCTCTCAACACTAGGGTGACCAGACGTCCCAATTTTATCTGGACAGTCCCGATTTTAGGGGACTTGTCCCATGTCCCAACCTTACCTCGGTCGGGACGCCCTTTGTCACGATATTTGGGACCGAGGAAAGTTCCGGGAACGCAGGCAGCCGCTCATAGCTTCTCTGCCTGGGGCAGCTCCCAGCAAGAGCTTGCAGATTGGCCCCAGGCAGGCACAGAAGCAGCGAGGTCTCTCCGCTGCCACATGTTGCAGGGACGGGGCTTCCAGAGAGTCCCCAGCCACTCCTCCCCCCCCCAGATAAGCACTGCCTGCGCCCAGCCTGCGACGGGAGAGGGGGGCTACGCCTGGTCCCGGAGCCAGGGGGGGCCTGGGCTGCCGACCCGTAGCGGGGGACTGCACCCGGAGATGGGTAGGGGGACACATGCACCTCTGGAGGGCTGAATCCAGAGCCAGGGGGAGCTGCACCTCCAAACTGTGCCGGGGGGGGAGGCTGCCCTCCACTGCCGACCTGTGGCGGGGGGGCTGTGCCCAGCTCTGGAGCAGAGGGAGGCCCCCTGGGCTGCCAATCCGCAGTTGGGTGGGGGCTGTGCCCGAAGGGGGTTGGGGGGCTGTGCCGCTGACCCATGACTGGGAGGGCTGCACCCGGAGCCAGGGGGTGCCACCCACTGGTACGCTTTGTATCACATGCCCCCATTGGTAGGGAGGGGTCTGGCTCCCTCCCCCCCTTTACCCTCCTCACCTCCCCCCTCCCCCCCCCCGATGTGTCCTGATATTTTGTTATTGTCATCTGGTCACCCTACTCAACACTTCCCATCTCCTGAATTCCTTGGTTCCAGGCCCCAGGGACTCTCTCTGGATCCATTCAGGACAAAAAGTATGGCATCACAGAGGTGGGATATCTTGAGTCACAGGTCTCGGGACAGACCAACTCTATACACAAATCTTGGGGCATTGTCGGGTTTTCTTGATAGACCATAGTCCATAATACTGAAGTGCTATATATTTATCACACACATTCAAATGGAAAGTCTGTTTACAAATCATGGCTAGTTACAGAATCAGAAACACCTGTTAGCTTTCCCAGAACCCCTTTCTGGAATTTTTGGATGACAAGAGTAGAACAACAAGCTGAAGAATTAAAATGCAAATATGTTTGATAGAAGGTTAAGAATTGCTTTGGGGGAGGTTAAAGAAGTGAACGGACTAACTGTCCCACTCAAGCGTACACAATTAATTCAGCAGCCATGGAATTAGCAGGGCCTGAGGAAAGTTAAATATGAGGGTTAAAAATCACAGTTAGAAGGCCATATGGAGAAACTGAACAGTGTCTGATAAGAGTCAGAGTACACCAAGATTCATCACTAAGTCCCATTTTTGCTCATGTTCATTCTTGATGCACTTCCAGAAAACATTCAGAGAGTGGCACTCTGGTGTTTGCTTTTTGCAGATGACACAATGTTTGCAGAGGTGAGCAAAGAGGAAACAGAAGAATATTTAGAGAGATGTGATTGAACACTTGAAAGAAATGGCATGAACATAAGGAAAAATAAAACAGAGTATATGGTCTGCATAGTTGATGATACTGTGCAAGAAGACAACATGATGGCAAGCCTTCGGGGATGCGGAGGGGCAGCCACTACAAAGGGTACAGAAGTTCAGGTACCTAACCTAGGTTCAGTAGTACAGGGTAATGGTGAACTCAACAACAAACTTATAAGGAGGAAAGGTGTGGACTAAATGGAGAGATGTGAGCATAGATATTTGAGACAGGATATCTGGAATGATAGACCATATTGAAAAGTGAGGTCTACAATGCAGTCATTAGGCCTTTACTCTTGTATGCCTCTGAATGCTGGGCATTGAGGAAGAATAGGAGCAGATCTTGAATACAGTGGAAATTAAAATGGTAAAATGTATGCTTGGCATTACAAGGATAGACCATGTTTGGAAAGAATGAATTAAGGAAATTGTGAAGGTGGTACCAATTATAGAAAAGCGGAGGCACTATAGGCTTAGATTGTTTGGCCATGTAAAAATGAGATCAGAAGAATGTACAGAAAACAGGGTATTAAATTTAGAAGTTGGGGGTAAGAAGACGGTTGGAAGACCCAAAACTAGATGGGTGGATGTTATACAAAAAGATTTGATTAGCCACATAATTTCTGAGGCACTGCTTTAAGACAGACTGGAATGGAGAAGAAGGACTCAAACTGCTGGCCCCATATAGATGTGACAAAGGCTACTAAGAGAAGATAACCTGGAAACTGCGGATGAAAAAGAAAAGTTGTTTCCTAGCATGAAGATTAATTTAATGAAAGAAATTGTGCAAGAGTATTTGGTGGTCAGCAATGAAAACACATAATGAAAAATTATACAGAACTATCAGTCAAAACAAGACTCCTTCCACTCCCCGACTACTTGCATCAAAAGAGAAGTTCGTACACTGCAAGGGCTGCTTCCCCCACTACTCGCAGTTGCCCTCTGAAATAGGTGTCAAGCTGTCTAGAGAAGATCAAATGTGTGAGAACCAGCCTCTAGGGCAGGCTGCTAAGAAGCTGATTATGAATTCTATACTTAGATTTCACCAACCATGTATCACCTGTATAAAAGTGTAGTTTAGGCCCGACAACAGCCTAACCATGGAGTCACAGATAGTCTCTTTGGGTACTGTGGTCTATCTTGTCACCTATGAAAACTTGCATTTATGACAAACGATACCTTACACCACAAATCACAACAATATTCAGGTTACTCCCAGTCCCAAAGGACCAGTCACTTACACTTACCAGGTCAATTACACTTTAGATCTCACACAAAAGACAACACTTGTAGTCAATCCTATAATAAACTAACTAAACAGTTATTTACTCAAAAATAAGGGAGTTGTTTACAAGGTTAAAGGTTCCCCCTCACATAGAAATGAGTTACAGTAATAAATTCTAAAAGGTGCTAAAATTTTCTTTAAAAATTAAGCTCTGTAAGTCCTGTAATGCTAACCCAGAGCAACCACTGGGGATCTTTTGCTTATGGCTAGTAAGTTTTGCCCTTCAGAGTCCATGCAGCATAAATACACAGTTTTTGCATGTCAAGGATTTTTATTCCCCCCACCCAGAGTTCCTGCATGTCTCTTCTTTGTGGGTTTGCGGGGGAACAATCAACAAAGTCCTTTGCCCTCTGATGTTCCACAACAGCTTGTCTGGTGTCTATAGGCCTTCTTTGGTTGGGTAGTAGATAACGTCTCCTGTGATAAACTAGTATTTCATATCTGAGTGGTGGTTTACAGTTTCAGAGCAAATGCTTTTGCAGTTAAAGAGCAAACACTTAAATATTATATTATAACATGGGATACCAAATATTATAAATGAGATTAATGCATTGAGCAACTAACAAGCATTTCATAAAGTCGAAACACATTTGTTGAAACCTAATACCTAGTTTAACAATACAAACACAGTGATGATCCAGACTGGTTTCCAGTTATGCATTGTCAATGTTTAGCTGAGGCCTAGAGGCCTTCGCATGACCTGGAACCTGGACTGCCAGCACCACAATAAGAAGATCACTCAGGAAGATAAGGACACACCCTTTCTCACATATGTGGGCACTCAGAAAAAGCCACAGTCTGACTCCTGAAAGATATTCCAGAACATTCTTGGGTGAGGATCCTAAGTATGAACGTCAGGTACCATGCAAACTGTAAATACAATAGGTAAACATTCCAATTAAGATTACTTACTGTACCCAAGGATAAAAGGTTTCAGGGATACAGATATGAGAGATCAGTATTAATTAATGTTGAAACACAGAGTTTACAATCTTCAGGCTTGTAAAAAAAATTAGTTTAGCAAAATTAGGCTTTAGTATTTAGGATAAATTAGCTATATTATAAAGATAAATTAGCACAAGTGAGTTTTGTCTATGTTTGTGATTTGCTGATATTTTGAAAGTAACTGCTGAATGTGGATAACGATGGCTATGAGAGATCAGTAGGCACTACAAGATTACTGTTGGTAGCCAGGATGAAATGATAGAGACTTCCTTAACGTCACCATGTGTTACTATGGAGATAAGTGACATAAATGTTAATGAGTATCGGGGAACTAATGAGTTAGCTTATGATAAACAGGGTAAACCAGATATAGTGGGGGTAGAAGTTCAAATAAAGAAAAGGAGTTAAAATCTTCATAAATATGTATGAATCCCAGTAGGTGTCAGCACAGCATGTTATAAAAGCTGTATCACCTGCATACTGTGTGGGAGGAGATGCCAGGATGATGACTACTGGCGGCGGTGATGATGATGGTGGTAAGGGTGACACCCAGCATGAGGACTCAGACTGCGAGTTTTCCTGCAAGGTATGGTGTAAGTAATGCAAATACTATGCCTTCTGTATTGGGCTCTCTCTCCTTTACCAGATTACAGTGTGTGTAGTGTTTGATTAGCTAATAAGAGTAATTATTATAGTAAAAAGACTATGTAGTGTCTGTTGTGCACCATGGGGTTCCCCTTCTACTGATAACCTCTCTAAGGAGTCGATCACGGGGGCTGAACTCTCACAGATTAAAATAGGTGTAAACCCTCACTTTGGGGTGGATAATTGGTTAAAGTAACCCACCGTTATAGATAAGGCTATGTCATGGATGTGCTGTAGCTGATGATTTGGCAACAGAACCAATTTTAGTCACTTAAAATATGCATAATGTAACATCTGTGACAATGTGCAGTGACTCTCTTCTTCCACGTGCAGCACTATTAAGATGTCATTTTCTCTTCTTGTTGTTTTTAAATGACAATGCTTTGCAAATGCTTCATTTGGCATTCACCTATATTTTAATTACCTTTAGGACTGTATAAAGCTGATTTTGGCTTACTGCCAAGAAAACAATAGCTGAGAATAACTTCCAAGCCAAAACCAAAAATACCTAAAAAAATATAAGTATATATAAATTGCATACCATATGTTTGGGCCAAATTTTAAGAGGTCTCAACTAACTTTTAATATTTCACTCCCAGAAACTTGTAGGATCAAAATTATGAGCACAATTAATTCCGTGTACAAATAATAGAATTGTAGACCCTGTCCAAAATTCCGATGTCTACATTGGTTAATGAGTGCCAGCAGCTGACTGCATCTACAAACTTAAAGGTTGGCTTTGAAAATGTGGGGCCTGATTTTCCTTACTTACAGCAGTGTAAATCGGGGTAACTACACTGAAGGCAATAAAGTTACCCCCAGTGTAAAAGATTAAGCATGAAAAGAATCAGGCGCTTATAATACTTTAGAGACAGAGGGAGTTCTGTTGAACTGCTAGTGGAGTAAAAATTCAGGGTTCTTGCTCCAGGATATTTTACTGATTCTATGCATCTCTTCTGTATTTGTCTTGTTATTGAAAAGGAATGTAATAGTAAAGGTTACAGTGCCAAAAAGCTTCAGAGTAATAATTTATAGGTAAATAGTCCACTGGAAGCAATTAGCTGTACTGTGAATGCAAGCAACATATTGCTAAGAACATTGTCAGAAAATGTGTCAAGAAACGGCAAACTATGTTGGTTTCATTTGTTCTTTCGCTGCTTGTTTGTACTTTGCTTTTCTGCTCTTCCCTTCCATTCATTTGCTCCCATCTGCATGGAAAATTTTGCTACATTTTTATAGACTGTCTACTGGCATAGAAAAATATTTGTATTTGTAAATGGAAAAAACTAAACTAAAAAGAAAAATGACCTGACAAAATGTTCTCTCTGCAGTGGTAGACAGGTAGATAGGATAGATTCTTTCCCTATGAGGACATTATATATATATACACATACAGGGCTGGCCCACAACATTTTGGCACCTGAGGTGGGGAGTTCAAATGACACCCCCATTTCCCCTCACTTAGGCCAAAACTTTGAAAGGTCTCTTGTGCACTCTTTCCTTCAGCAGAGCACTCATCATCTCTGTGCATCTAGAGCAAGGAGACTACATAGGCACCAGGAGCAGACACAATTTTCTACACTCTGGATCCTAGTGGCGCCGCCACACAGTCTGGCACCTGAGGCAGATGCCTCATTTGCCCTCCTCCTCCCCCCCCCTTCCCCCCGGTAAGGCCATGCCTGTACACATATACGTATACATAAAGAGGGAGAGAAAGGAAAAAGAGAGAGTTACCCCTTATCAAAATATTGAAATAGAATTGTGTCAGAAGAAAGATGTAGCAATAGCAAACCAGACTGAAATGGAATATCAAGAAAGGAAACTGAAACTGGACTATTTTGGGAAGAGTCACAAGGATGTAATCAAGTCAGCCCCAAATGTAACTATTAACATTTTGGATTTCTGTCTTAAAAGGACCTTTTTATCGTTTCTCTAAGAAAACCACTGCAAGACTTTTCAAGTATTTATTCTCAGGCTTTCAAGTTATTAAATCACAAATAGTGCATCCTTCTTAAAAAAAAAAAAGACATGCAACACAAATAGTAAATCCACTTATTGTACCTCTGTATATAAGAGATCATGAAAACAAAACAAAGTTTTTGGCTGACTGAGTCACATCACTTTAATATTTCAGGCTGGAATTGATGTTCCATACATAAGGTAAACAGAAGAAAGCAGAATTACTAAAGAAAACTGCAGGCAGTGATATTATTGGTCATGGAGAGAGTTGTTCAAAAGAAAATGCATTTTTTCTTTTTTCCTCTTGGCTGGATAATAATGGAGATCTAGCCTGAAATAATCAACTAGGTGGCTTAAGGAAAGTGGAAAAAAGGTTTAAAATCCTGGCTCATTCTTTCTTTTGAGTCTCCAGATTTCATTGTTACAGAGACACAGTGTGCAGCCTGGTTGTTGGGTTGTTTAAAAAAAAGAAAGAAGATTGATTTTTCTTTTCTTATAATAATAGGATATGTGCAAAGAATTCACGAAGCTATTTTGCCAGTTTACTTAAGATAAACAACTTTCCCAATGTGTGGGGCACAAATAATGAGTGTTGGGGCGGCGGAGAGAGGCTTTTTTATTCTTGGTTGTCTGTTTAATGTGTGATGACATTTTAGTTAGACATTTAATCAAAATAACATTACAGACATCTGGCTGATCTTCAATACTACTGACCAGCAACTTCCTTTAAAAAAAGCTGCAATTGTAGGGGCTCAGGATGGCTGAAAATCAAACCAATAATATTAATGAACGCAAACATAACATGAAATAAAACCAGAAGGCAAAGTAATGCCCTGGTTATGTATTCGTTAATGGTAAGCTTTTCTCCTATTGCAAATGTGAACTTTAGTATTATAGAAAAGATAGTATCAAACATCTCTCTCCTACTGCATTGAGCTTAATAGGAAAAACTCCCATTAATAATAATAGGGGCGTGATTGGGTACAGTATCAGAGATTCCTGACTGATAGCATATCTTTTGCGAGACTGAAGAATCATCCAGGAACTTTGTGTATGTCCAACAATTAATCTTTACAGTAAACACTGTAAACACAGAGTTGACTGCTATTGGCCACTGACATATGGTTGAGATTAGTGATATTGGTGACTTGAATAAATTGCTTATTGTCAACTGGGTGGAGGGTGTATCTAGTGAGGTCCAGCAGTGGGTCTGCCCTATGTTCGGTACTATTCAATATTTTCATTAATGACTTAGATAAGAGAGTGAAGAGTATGCTTATAGAATTTGCAGATGACACCAAGTGGGGAGGGGTTACTAGCACTTCATAAGAAAGGATTAGAAGTCAGAGTGACCTCAATAAATTGGAGAATTGATCTGAAATCAACACAGTGAAATGCAATAAAGACAAGTGCAAAGTACTTCTCCTAGGAAGAAAAAGTCTAATGTATAACAACAAAATGGGGAATACCTGGAAAGGCAGTAGTACTGCTAAAGAGGAGCTGGGAGTTATAGTGGATCACAAACTGAACATAAGTAAACTATATGATGAATCTGTGTAAAGGGGTAATATCATTCTGGGTGTATTAACAGGAGTGTCATGTATAAGACACGAGAAGTAACTTTTTCTCCCTCCTCATCAATAGTGAGGCCTCAGGGAAGGCCTAGACTTAAAATGCTGCATTGGTGCATCTGCACTGCTGTAGTGCTTTAATGAATAGGCTCTGCATCGATGGGACAGAGCTCTCCCATTGGCATAGTTAATCCGCCTCTCTAAGAGCGAAATTTATGTTGACAGGAGACACTCTCCCGCCAACGTAGGGCTGGGATTAGGATGGTACAACCACATTGCACAGGCATGTGGATTTTTCACAACCCCTGAGTGATGCAGATATAACTACATAGGTCTGTACCATAGACCAGACCTTAGATGGAGTATTGTTTCCAGTTCTGGGCACCACAATTTAAGAAAAAATTGGATAAATTGGAGAAAAGCAACAAGAAGATAAAAAGTTTAGAAAATATGACCTATGATAAAAGGTTAAAAAAACTGGGTGTGTTTAGTCTTAAATAAAAGAGACTGGGGAGGACCAGATAG
The DNA here is from genome assembly GCA_032164245.1 of Sternotherus odoratus. Lineage (NCBI taxonomy): Eukaryota > Metazoa > Chordata > Testudines > Kinosternidae > Sternotherus > Sternotherus odoratus. Next base: position 30,578,103 of record JAVMKO010000001.1, read on the forward strand.
CAAAATATGTTAAGGGTTGTTATAAAGAGGACTGTGGTCAATTGTCCTACATGTACACTGAAGATAGGACAAGAATAATCTGCAGCAAGGGAGATTTAGGTTAGATATTAAGAAAACTTTCTAACTATTAGGATAGTTAAGCACTGAAATAGGCTTCCAAGGGAGGTTGTGGAATCCCCATTATTGGCTGTTTTTCAGAACAGATTGGACAAACACTTGTCAGGAATGGACTATGTATCCTTGGTCCTGCTTCAGAGAAGGGGCTGGACTAGATGTCCTCTCAAGATCCTTTCCAGGCTATGATTCTATGTCATAGCAAATCTGTCTTCAAGTCATGTTCATAACCAGGAGCTGAAAAATGTCCATGCACTTTAGAAGCTGCAAAATATTACATTATTAAGCCCATATTACCACCTATGACCTTGGAACCCATCCCCTAGGTATAGCCCCAAGGGTCGCCAAGGATAGCCAGGAATAGCAGATATTTGTCTCTCTTCCCTAGAGTGGATGAGTAGAGGCAAAATTGTGACAAATATAGCTTTCATGTGTGACCTTAGAAAAGTTCAAGAGGCCAGGAAAGAGCTGAAAGCCCAAAGGCAAGGATAAGGCCTAGCTACTCACAACAATATATGTAAAAATATGGCCAGCATGGCAGTGAAAGGGAAGCTATATCTTCCAGAGATACTGTGGGTCTGATTCTGATCTTGCTTATATCGGTTTTAAAACAATGTAATTCTTCTGATTTCAGTGGAACTGTTCTTGACTGACACCCATGTCAGAGGAGAATCAGTCTCTAGGTGTGAAATGTTAGTGGGTCAAGAATCACCTTTTATTTATAATGCACTGTTTACATGCATGGATGGATAAGCACCAGAGAGGTGAAAATTGGCAATGGAAATGGCTATCTCCAGGAATCTATTTTTTAAAAACACTGGAATTTATATTTTTATTCTTCCATTAGTCATGTCAAGTGAATTTTGTCTAATTGTTGAGAATGCTTTCAATTAAGTATTTTAAACAATCATAAATATATTCTCTTTCACCCCAAAGTACACATAATCCTCAGTGATGAATTCCCAGACATCAGAAAGCCCTGTGTGCAGGGGACAGAAAGTGGAGGTGTAAATGCCCCTGAGGCAGAAGTGACATACCTCCTAAATGTGTACATGAGACTGCTATCTTGCCCATTGTTATTTAACAACATTAATGGTTAGGCCTTTATTCTACAAACAGATGTAATGACTGAATTAATCAGCAAAACTGGTCAATAAGCACAATTCTACTCTCATGTAAATGTGAGAGACCCCTGTGAATATAAGTAAGAGAATCTGAAACCAGATTTGGGCCCAATAAATGAATCTTGCTATAATAGACCACTGTATAAATGAGCTTTGAAAGCTGTAATCACCCACCAAATCTTGCTAGTCACTAATCCAGAGTTATACTTTTAATAACATTTCTACTTTGATCTTTACATGCAGTTAAGCAATTTATGCATGTAACCGTAGTCAATAATTATTTAATCTACTAACAGCCAATTGGGACTGTGCTGGCTATGTACTTAAGTAGATTATGCAGTGTGTTTTATGGAAACCTGTTTGAGTATTAATATTATTCATAATAATTAAATAGCTTTTGTGTTTCTGTTTTCAAACCAGCGTGTTAGACTAACACTGAGGCACTGGATTTCACAAACATTAAGTGTTTTGTAATCTGTGAAGATGAACATGTTTCAGAAGTAAAAATGTGTTTGAATCATGAAGATCTGAGTTAAATCTGAACTCATCACTGTTATCAGACCTTCAGAGTTAGTGTTAGGATGTGGCATATTTTACAGAGACACAAGATGTGCAATATATGAATCAGGGTCTGCATCAAGATTTATATTTTTCCCACTGCATTTTTGGGAAGAGGGATGAAGGGTGTGCAGGGTTTTGTGTCCAATGTCATGATTCTGGTCCAGCTGTAGATAAGTGAAACATTCAGTGTTAGATATAGAAGGATAGTAGTGGGCCCAGGCCACAGAGTTTGAGTCTGAATTTGAGAGGTAACTTAGATTTGAAGTACCATCCAGCTGCATAAGAAAAATGAATGCTACAAATCAGAATTTGATTCTGGTCCTCAAAGGTTATTTGAGGATTTAGATTCAAAGTTTGGTTTCTGGATCACCTCTGCTAGTTCACAACTAGCCAGACTTGTATCCTCCTAGGGTCAGCAGTTTACTCTCCTAACTTGTTATTGTGCCACAATGGAGAGCAACACATGAGGGAGTAATGATTATAGAAAGTTACAGAAGAGGAGGATGAAATATAAAGTATATATAAAGAGATTCGTGCATCTCTGTATTGTGTGCCACCTGATTCTGTTTAATTAGCTACAAGGTGTGGGACAAACTTGAAAAGATTGAGCAGGGTATTTTGACAGGAATTCAGATACTATAGACTTAGACATTGCAGGTGTACAATCAAACCAGGTGGTATTAGCATATTAATTCAAGGAGAATCAGTGGGGGCTGTTAGCATTTATATAATCACCCTACATTTGCATTGTAGGAGATCCGCTCTTCCCCCACGTCACAACAGGCAGGAGACTCTTTTGTGGCTTCCAACAGTGCTCTTTATTTATAGTGCAAACCCCACCTCTGATATACAACTCTACACAGTTCAGCTGAGCCCCAGCCCTCAACCTGGCTGGTCTCTGGAAGCAGTCAGCTCTACAGGCTCCTAGCCTCAGCTCTACTTCCCTGCTCTATGTCTCTGTACCTCACTCTGTCTCCTTCTCTCTCTCACACACACCACCACACTGGGCTTCCTCCCTGGCAGGCTTTTATCCCTTGAGGAGGCTTCCAGGTGCAACCCATTAAGCCTGAGCCCTCTGCAGCCCAGGTGGCTGATTAGCCTTCCCTCGCAGGGAGGTTTGCAGAGGCTTCCCTGCTCTCTTAAAGGAGCAGCATGGCTGGGTCAGGCCCACCCTGCCACAGCATTTAAACAAAAGAATGTGAATTTCTTCAGAAATGCCCATAATCCTGCTCTCTATAAATAACTCACTGCTAGATATAGTCACCATTTTCTTCTCAACTGTTTCCCATGACAAATTCAAGCAAAACATGTCCCAGTCCATACTAATACACAGTATGAATGTAAGGGCTAAATCTTCCCCCATCACACCAAGTCCAAATATATGTTTTGCAGGTTTGTGAAGTGGTGGGCATGATACAGAGAGATTGGTGGAAACTTCCTTCCCCAAAGTCTTCACTCCCACCAGCCTATTAATGAAGACCCAAACCTGTAATAGTTCTTACTGTTGAAAGCCTGATATGTGCGGGACAATAGACAATGGATCTGTATTGAGGTGGGCCCACTTCATTTCCTTCATTCCTGCATAAGGTGTGAGGTGTGACAGTTTGGGAAATTTGTCTTCTGGAATATGAATGCTGGTGGATTTTATTATATAGTGGTATCATTGAATGCTTCAGTGTATCCCGAGTCAGCCATTTATTACCAGGGCTAATGTCATATATCACCCAAGCCAGGAACAACAGAGTAGTTAATGTGAATACCCTTCCATTCAAATGAGAGCACCTTAGAATAATGGGACAGTTATAGGGTACTAGTTCTACCCAGACTGTCTGTAGGAGCAGGGCTTGGAGTGGTGGAAAATTCCTAGCAGAAATGAAGGAGAAAAGACAAAAGGGGATAGGAGCTCCTGTTAAAAGGGTCTTGATCATTGAGCAGACAAGAACCTTTTGACTGGTGGACCTAAACAAGCTAAAGAGAGCTTGGTGCCAGAGTCAGAGGAGACTCCATGAGCCAGAGTAGTGAAGTTCAGGAGAGGGGATGCTGAAGGCACTGAAGACAAAAATCCAAAGAATACTGCCTCCATCTGAAATATAACCATTTATAGGATCCATAGAGCTAGTCTGCATGGCACAAAGAGGGAGTCAGCCACTAGAGAATAAAAAATGGTTGGCTTTCATAATTCAATGAGTAGACGGAGGATATGATGCTGATATTTGTATATATTTAGAGAATCCATCATTATGAAAGTGAATCTTGTTTTGTAACTTAAAATATACCACATATGTGAAGGTCACATTCATGTGATAAATTGCAAAGCCAAGTGATAAATAAGTTATAATTCACTTATAATTTCCTCATTTGTCCTCTCTCTCAGGACTTCTAATGTTTCAAACCCCTGAACAGTTTTCAAACATATGCAATTTTTTTTAAAAGCAACTGTTCAGAAAAACATGGGCGGTAGACCACTTGAAAGTCTCTGGGTAAAGATAAAAAGGGTAAAAAAAAAAAGGAGTGACATCATGGTAGGAGTCTACTTCCTTTTAGCAAATGCACAGTTCTGCCTGAGGTAGCCATTGACTGGGATTCATCACTAAATTTGATCCATTGACTGGATCATTAGCTTGCCCATCTTGGGCCAGGTATTGATGGGGAATCTGATGTGAATGTGATCCATACTTACCAGTGGTCTACTAAATCAGGAAGAGGATGTAGTTGAAGCATTTCTGGAACAAATAAAAGGAAAATCCAAAACATAAGACCTGGTAGTAATCAGAGACTTCAACTACCCAGATATCTGTTGGAAAAGTAATATGGCAAAACACAAAATTTGCAGTTCTCAGAATGCATTGTGGACAGCTTTTTTGTCTCATAAAGTGGAAGAAAATGTTTAGGAAAATGGCCATTTTATACTTGATTCTGACTAGCAGGGAGGAATTGGTAGTGAATCTGAAGGTGGAAAGCAATTTGGGTGAAAGTGATCATGAAGTGATGAATTTCATGATTCTAAGGAAAGGATGAGAGCAGTAGAATAAGTACAATGAATTTCAAAAAAGCAGACTTTAACAAACTCAGAGAACTGATAGATAAGGTCCCACGGGAAGAAAATCTAAGGGGAAAAGGAGTTCATAAGAGCTGGCAGTTTCTCATAGATACATATTAGAAGCACAACTACAAACTATCCCGATACAAAGGAAAGATAGAAAGAATAGTACAATGCCAGTATGGATGCATAAGGAGTTTTTTTAAGGACCTGAAAATCAAAAAGGAATCCTACAAAAACTAGAAACATGGGCCAATTGCTAAGGAGGAGTTCAAAAGAATAGCACAAGCATATAGGAACAAAATCAGAAATGTTAAGGCATAAAATTAGTTACACCTAAAAAGGGACATTAAAAGCATTAAAAAGAGGTTCTTTGAATACATTAAAAGTAAGAGGAAGGAAAAGGTAGGTCCTCCGCTTAACAGGGAAAGAGAGCTAATAAGTGATGACATCAACAAAGGTAAGGTGTTTAATGCTTGTTTTGCTTCAGTCTTCACTCCAAGGGTTAACGATAACCAGATACTCTACACACTTAAACAACAAGGGTGGGAAATGCTAGTCAAAGTAGGGAAAGAACAGGGCAATCTGATAACTCAAAATCCTGAAGGGTTAGAAATGTACGTTTTATATTTTATGGAAATGGAAATGGAAGATTCCCAGTTTTACAATGTGAAGTGTACCTGGAAGGTCCTGAGATCTGGAAACTTAGATTAATGGCATTTTAGGCATAGAAAGATGTTTTAGGTTATTTATATTGTTTGAATATAAAGCACCTAGCTTCCAGGTGTAATGTAACGTAATGCAATTTGAATATTTTAAAACTCAAAACAAGCAACATCTCTATTTCTAAATTAGTTTCTTTGTAACAGATACAGAATAAATTATGGTGTGATAAGAGATAATGGTTTTATGAGTCCTTATATATTATCACCTATATATTTCACTCAGATTTAACACAAGAGTGTAATCTGAATGTCCCAATAATCATAATGAAATAGTAAAAACCTTTACACCACACTATACTATTGTGCATTCTCTGCTAACAATACGCTGTAAGTGCATGTATATTCACACAGAACATATTGTGATGGGTTCAGTCACATAGACCCCCTTGGGACTGTCACCTGACATGCTGGAATTGACTCTGAGCCCATTTTCAACTGCCAGCTTGGGACTCCAGAACCCTGCCTTGTTGAGCCAGACACGCTAGTCTGCTGCAACACAGACCCAGGTCTGGTCCATGCCCCCAAAGCTACAGACTTTAACCAAAAACTGCTCAGCAGGTCTCCTATCTCCGGCACTCAGACATCTAGCTCCAAATGGGATTCAAACCCAAATAAATCCATTTTACTCTGTATAAAGCTTATACAGGGTAAACTCATAAATTATCTGCCCTCTATAATTCTGATAGACATGTACAGCTGTTTGCTCCCCCAGGTATTAATCACTTAAACTGGGTTTATTAATTTTAAAAAGTGATTTTATTAAGTATAAAAAGTAGGATTCAAAGGGCTTCAAGTAATAAGAGATAGAACAAAGTAAGTTTCCAAGCAAAATAAAACAAAACACGCAAGCCTAATACATTAAAAAAACTGAATACAGGTAAATCTCACCCTTAGAGATGTTCCAATAAGTTTCTTTCACAGACTATACTCCTTCCTAGCCTGGGCCCAATCATTTCCCCTAGTACAGTTCTTGTTAGTTCCAGGTCAGGTGGTAACTAGGGGATTTCTCATGACTGGCAGCTCACTTTGTTCTGTTCCACCCCCTTTTATATCTTTGGCACAAGGCAGGAATCCTTTGTCTCTCTGGATCCCGACCCTTCCTAAATGGAAAAGCACCAGGTTTAAGATGGATTTCAGTACTGGGTGACATGATCACATGTCACTTTAAAACCTCAATCTCCATTTTTTTCAGGACTGGCCTGCACTCATCCAGGAAGGTTTGTGAGTAAACAGAGCTATTCACAACCAATAGTCAGTTAGTGGAAGCCATCAAGATTCCAAGCCACCATTAATGGCCCACACTTTGGAAAGTTACAATAGGATTACAGATTAATACTTCATATTCCTAGTTTCAGATACAATAATGATACATTCATACAAACAGAAGGAACACACTCACTAGACTATAAGCTTTGTAATGATACCTTGCAAGAGACCTTTTGCATAAAGCATATTCCAGTTACATTATTGTGACGGATCTGTTCCTGGTGGGATCCAACTGTGAGTGTCAGATCAGGACAGATTGCTTCCAAAGGGGCAACTACAGCCCAAAGCTGGGGTTTTTCCACACTAAGGCAAACCAAACCAGCCAAACAGAAAAGACTTTGGTTTCGCCCCACTGGCTAACCACAAGTCACACAAGCAATTCCCTTAGACACTCCAGCTTCCCAGTATCACCACCACCAGCCACCTGTCCTGGGGATCAATGGTTATGAAAACCAATACCCCAAATAAAGAAAACGGTTCTCCCCAATTCCAAAGAATCAGGCCCCAGACCCAGGTCAATATACAAATCAGATCTTCCCACAAATCACGCTGTTGCCAATCCTTTAGAATCTAAAATCTAAAGGTTTATTACACAAGGAAAAAGGTATAGGTGAGGGTTAAGAATGGTTAAAAGAAATCAATTACATGCAGTAATGGCACATCTCTTGGTTCAGGCTTGCAGCAAAGGTAGAATAAACTGCAGGTTTAAATCAAAGTCTTTAGAAAGCATCCCATTTAGGGATGGGTCAGCACCTTAGTTCAGAGTTCACCTGTGTAGCAAAGTCCATTCAGAGCTGGAAGCAAGACAGGCTGCAGGCTGAAGGTAAAAGACGAAGATGGGGGGCTGTAGCAGCTTCCTTTATAGTTTTTTCTCTTCCTGCTGTGAAAAGTCCAGCCCCATGGAGTTCTGGATCCACATGGGCAGATCACATGACCATGCATGACTCATATTTGCAGGCAGCAGCCGTTATGCACAGGCTTTCTCTTGTAGACTTTTTGTCTGGATTGGAGCATTCCAAGCTCCCAGAGTCCATTGTGTTGCTGATAGTCCCTTAATGGGCCATCAGGCAGCCCAAGCCAAGCTGATGCCCATTATTCAGGAATCTTCTTCCCCAGCAGAGCACGATATTTGGAAAGACAGACAGTCCAAAGCTAATATTATAGCTCTAACTACAAAATTGATACACACATATCACTGGCATATTCATAATCAGCCATTCATAACCTGGTTATAGGCACCCATTATGACCCCCTGTACATAAGATTTGGTGCCACTATAGGACCCTGGTTGCAGCAATGATTTATAGGGTCCCAAATTATTTCAGTAATGTGACAATTATATTCACACTCATTAGCATATTTCCATAAAACATATGGAATACAACATTGCACACATATACAGTCAGTCAGCAAAATGCATGCAATTCCACTGCCTTTAAAAACATTATTCTTTACTTACAGTTACCACAGAGAGGTACGTGAGTTAGCACAGTATTTCCCCATGCTTATAGCAAGAGATGCAGTGCTATCTCAGATACTATTGTGAGACCTGGACTTCACAGATGATGTCGCTCTCCTGTCACATACCCAACACCAAGAAAAAAACAACTCGACTCAACGCATTCATCCAGCAAATTGAAAATCTGAAAATCAACTACAATAAAACAGATAGCATGACCTTTAATAATTGCCTCACCATCACCAGTATGGATAGAGGATTATGTTCTCACCAATGTAGAAAAATTCACATGCTTGGGCAGGACCATCAGCAGGACTGTGCAACAAAATCAATAAAGCCAGGAACACCTTCAGGAGCTCAAATACAGTCTGGAAATCATCAAATACAACCAAAACCAAACTCAAGATTTATCAGAGTTGCGTACTTTCAACACTACTTTATAGTGCAGAATGCTGGAGAATGAGAAAGTATGACATGTCCAAACTGTCTTCATTTCATACAATCTGCCTGAGAGAAATCATCCATCTTTTGGCCAAGAACAATCTCAAATCAAGATCTTTTGACACAGTACATCCAAGAGGATCTGAGCACAATCATTGCCAGGAGGTGCTGGAGATGGATCAGTCATGTGCTTCAGATGGAAACTGATTCCATCACCAGAATAGCGATAAGATGGACACCTGAAGGCAAGCAAAAATGAGGCTGAAAACAACATGGCAAAGAACGGTGGAAGCTGAGTTGAGAAACCTGGGGCACAGCTGGGGAACCATTAAAAGACTTTCCAGTAACAGACAGGCACGGAGGAGCTTCGGCACTGTCCTTAATGCCAGAGGTGTAATAGGAACATGATGATGATGATGATTGTGGGTTAGGGTCAAATATATTAACTGAGAAAACTAGTAGGTTCTAGAGTCATCCTAAAATCATGAAAAAAATATTTTGATAGATTGACTCAAAAGGCAGTCAATTCAGATAATTAAGCTTGACACGCTGAGGCAGCTTGCATATTTTATTTGTTTAAAAGCTGCGCACACAGCCCCAGTACATATCATAAAACACTATCTTGGCAGAGTCAAAGTGCCTCTGTAGTAGGGTAAAAAACACTTGTACGTATCAGCAATTCAGCATGTCTGAGTAAGGACTTTAATTGTATTGAAAAGATGTAGTACAACAACCATCATTTTCCCTCACCAAATGTCAAGTGACTTTGGCTCTTGCCAATGGTGCTGTACAGATAAATCTAACTTTAAACTCCAGAGTTGTCTTCTGTTTGTCCACAGAAAAAGGACAGCATGACCAATGTCATTGTAAGCTTACTCCTAATACTATTTAATGTATCCCATTGAGGGATCACCGGTAGGTATATTTAATTTACATGTCCATTAAAGCCTTTTCTGTGGTTCTACTCAAAAGTTTGTTTCACCCCTGCAAGGATAATTATTGTTTCAGAAAATGACATTTTGTTGTGGTTAAAAAGTTACACATAGACAGTAGAAGAAGTGAACTTGGGCTGTGTCATTTTTGTGACAATTAGGGTAAAACCACCTAATTTTTTCACCCAGATTGTTTTTGCTTATTTTGCCATAACTGAAAACTCAATGATCTCATTAGGGCTTGATATGGGTACGAATATCCATACAAAGGGAGCCAGTTGCAGCATTAGGCCAAATTTACAATCAGCAACTCACAAGATGCCAGCCCAAATCTTCTCCCAGCTTTCAATATTCCTTGGGTCATTCCCTCAACACTGTTCATCTCAGACTATAGCTCCTCTCTGAGCCAGCTACATATATGATTCAGCAGGATTCATGTAGCACCTTCCACCCAGAACAACTGCTGCTCTCAGGATGCTTTCACAGAAGAATAGCCATTTATAGGGGCATGCCTAAATTGAGCCTTAATTCTTGAGTCAGGGGTCATGTTGAAAGATAAGTTTTTGTTCCAATATAACCATTAGCTTATTAATTTCTTAAATAATGAAGCACTCATAGCAAATCCTAACATGGTCAGTTACAGTAATGGTGATACTGAATTTTACATCAAACAAATTTCATTACCACAAAAACAGTACCACAGATTAGGTCAGAAAATCATGGTTCAAATCCAGATCCTAAACTATTTTAAAAAAGCCTTTCTAGCACCTCATCAAAAGCCATAGAGGGAAGGATAAAGGACACTGACCATCACTAATAATGTTTTCTAAACATATTTGTTCTTATTGTGCCTATCCCATAGTATTTATTCATTTTATTCCTGAGGATAAATTCCAGATCAGGTCTTTTTAAAATGTTTCAGTGGAAATGTAAATTGCAAAACAGGGGGCACAGTTACAAAGTATTGTTTCTTTTTTTAATTACTACTGTTCTGGTGAATTCCCTATCCTCCCTCCTCAGAGCAGTCTGATCTTACTTAAAGAATAAAATGATAATGAAAGCTTTTTAACTGCATGCACGCTACAGTAGAATTACAAAGAAAGGTAAATAAAAAATGGATTTTCCATCCCATGGGAAATTGATATTATTTTGACTTTTGGTTTCATCCCAAAACATTTTATTTTAACATTTTTAATTGGAATGTTTCCACATTCCTAAATCAAAATGTTTCCTTTTGGTTTGTCAACCCAAAACAAAACATTTAGTTTCAGGTTGGGTCAGAATTAGTCTCTGCATCTGTTTGAGTTGTTGCCAAGCCTCATAGGAGTTTCAATTCTAGATTTCTCATGGTACCATCGGCCAGGGTCCCTGATCCCTGGGCCGACTACATCTGCATTTCTGATTACACCTGGATACCACTATCACAATATTACTTTTACTTCTTGACGCCCTTCCAGCAAGGAGAGTTTGAGTTCTCAGTTGCATGTTAATTAAACTCTAAAAAGACAACCATACATAAATACCTGTTTATCATTAGAAATTAAAAACAAAACGAATGGACAACTACTACTTTGTCATAATTACAAGAAGAAAAATCACTGACTGATGCTATTGCTTAACCAATAAGCCATTAGATTGAAAGTACAGATCTGGTAATGAATAGTACTGAATTCTACCACTAAATCAAGTGTGGCCTTGGGCAAATCAGTTAACCTTCCAGTGCCTCTAAATCTCCATCTGTAAATAGGGGTAATAATACTTACCTACTTCAGAGGGGTGTTGAGAGGCTTAATACATTAATGCTTGGAAAGTGCTTGATAAGTACCTGGTTACAAGGATAAACATCATCAACAATGGATTAACTCTTATTCAGTATAGTATATGAGTTCATGCCCCCTATGATATTTTCATTTAGCTGGAGCTAAACAAGCAGTTACTCTCAACTGCAAAATGCCAGAAAAGACATTCCTTTTAATTTTCAGCCTGCAGGAGAAACTTGAACTTTGAATAGATCTCTCACAACCAAGTGTTGTTCCTAACAAATAATGTATGAATCTTTCTACATGCTGATCCTCACAAACAAACAGCTCCTACATCCTCACCTTTATGAAGTTCAGCATTAGTCTTACTATCAATCATGTGAAACAAGGTGAATCAAAAATATATTGTTGGGTCAACAACAGGTACAAACTGGCTGCTGACACTGCTTGACAGGAAGAGATAAAAATAAGAAAATAAATTATACTGAGGCAAAACTGTAACTCAGATTCATCTTCCGTCTCCTGAAATACAAAACTATGATGTCAGTTCTTTGCAGGTGCCAAAGACATAATCCTGCATCCTTTGAGCTTGCTTGTTTAGACTTTCTGGTTATAATCCCATAATATGGTTCCATACTTCCAGGCAGATTGTGAGTACACTGCCACACAAGAAAGCACAGAGGAATAGAAATCCCCCTTACATGCCTGCATGGACTACCTAGATATTAGATGTGGGCTTGAGCCCCATTACTCCCCCATAGAACAGATAGAATGAACAGTCTTGGTTCTGCTCTCCCCTAGTGCACCGGCCAGCACAACTGAGCTAGCACAGGGTTGTTGCAATTTCCTATTGGTATAAGCCATCATATAATTACTAACCTCATCTTCAGATCCAGAGAGGAATAGGGACAGGATCGCATCTTAAAGGAGTGTCTCTGGGGTACAATGACTTCAGGTATGTCTTCTGTGCTATGTTAACCAGGTGATCAGCACGTAGGTCTGAGCATCCTGGTTAATATAACCCCACTGTGAGCAGCCGCGCTGCAAAGTCTTTCCCAAGTTACTGTGTCCTCACTTTTGCTGCACTTCTCCATGTGTGTCAGCAGGACTCCAGAGGCACATCCCATGGTCCTTCTGTGGTGTAGTTAGCTGATCATGCTAGAGCTGGTCTGTTATTCTGGGCACACCAGGGAACTTTGGAAAGGCATTGGAGAACTATCAGCATTCAAATGATTTTCCCAGAGCAAGTACTGTAAATTTGCAGGTCCCTACCCCATGCCCCCAGCTGTGCCAGTGAGCTGGGGTTGAAATCCCCACTTTCTGTGAGTCAGAGCAGGACTTCCCTTATCAGTGCTACATTCCTTCTTTGTAAATGCAATGTTATTCCAATATTTTTATTAAATAAAATATAAAACATTCAATCCAACCATTTGACTTACACCAGTTCCACATGCTCATAAACTTCCATTCTCAGATGAATCTGTCTCTCTGCTCTTTCACCAGTTTTGGTACTGATGATAAAAAATTCTGCATTTCTGCAGTTCTGCAATTCTGACTCAGACAGGCTGGGTGGCCCGTGGAGGTGAGTCGGGGGTGGAAGTGACGCTCTGTCCCTGAGCCCCACCAAACGGGGCTGGCCTGTGCTGCCCGGCATTGCTGCTTGCCCTTCTCTCCCTACTCTCCAAATATTCCTCCATGCCCCCTTCCCATCTCCAGAAAAAAAGGAAGAGGAAAATAAAAACAGAAAACCCTGAAAACCAAAATGAAATTTAAACTAAAGGAAAATGTGCTTTGATTTGGAATCCTACATATCAGATCATATGTCGTCATATAGTAGACTCTCGATTGGATGATAGGGAAAAAAATAATAACTGTTAACAAAATCCTGGATAATCACCATCCATAGGAAATATGGGGGGAGGGGGTTGGTTCACCAGCCGCCCAGCGCTGGGGGGAGCGGGTATTGGTTCACTGGCTGCCCTGTGCACTGGTGGGGTTTTTTTGTGTGTGTGCTTGGGGCGGCAACAAAGCCAGAACTGGACCTGCGAGTTGCGCATATTTTTTTTTTACATCCTGGTTAATCCACATCCTGGTTAATCGAGAGTCTACTGTATTACATTACAATATTGACAGGATTATAATAATTTACTATTCATTCGGTAGGGTCTATATAAATAGATATCCCAGAGGAAGCTCAATATCTCATTTCCTAGGTTGGTATCATGAGGATACATGGGATAGTTACAGCACATGACAAACCATTCATTCCAATGCGGCGTTGGCATTTTTCCCCCAAATCTGCAAGGATTATACAGACTGTGTAATCCTATATTTTCATCAGCATTACTCCAGATTTATGTATCTAGTATCATTGAGAGTGGAATTTGATCTTTGTCTTTTATTTGTTTCTAAAGGGCCAAATATCTTTTTGATGCCACATAAATAATATAATTAATTCATTGATATTCTAATGTTGCTTTTGCATTCATCCATTTTGAATAGCTACCATATGATTCCCCAGAGCTGATGGTACTGACTTTGTTTAATTTAAAAGTTCTTTTCACATGGAATGTGTTTCCTCATACTTGAGCAATACAGTATAAGGAAGAGTTCATATTCAATAAATTGTTTCTTCAGAAATTGTCCACTTCTTTTATTAACTTTTGCTTATTTGTCTTATACTGTAAAGATGCATTTATGATTCTGATAGTGCCTTATTACTAAGATTATGTCATGGGTATTTTTAATAAAAGTCAAGAACAAGTCTTAAGAAATAAACAAAAATTAATGGAAGGCTGAGACCTGTCCCTACCTTTTATTTAAAATATCCTGGGAGTGTTGGGGGGAATGACTCAAACCTAGCCACTACTTCAACCCTTGGGACACTGCTCTGGTGGTCCAGGGATTGCTGCTCTGATGGTCAGCCAGACAGGGTCCAGAGGACCCGTGCCTGACCCCTAGAAACCCCTGGAGGACCTGACCAGCTATTCCATTCCTGCTGCTGGTCCTGTGACAGGGGTTGACCCAACCCGGGCTGCTGCTTCAGACTTGGGCCACTGTCTTGGGAGTCCCAGGGCTGACAGCTGCTCCATCTCTGCCCCAGAAAAAGTTACAGAGGTTCCAGAAAGTCACAGAATCCACAACCTCCAGGACGGAATTGTACCCTTACTCATTACATTAAATTCTATATGTCTAACCTAATGTCCCATATATCAAGAAAATCTGAGATTTTGAGTGCTGACTTGATGTATGGCAGAGATAGCTTTGTTTAGACTTAAATAAGTCCACCCCTGGGCCAGTAGCCCCCAAAACACTGCAAGTGGAAAGGTGGTATGAAGGTGATTTTAAGCCACTTTTATACTCCCTTTATTCCTTCTCTCTCTCTCCCCCAACCACACCTTCTTCTTGAATCAAGTGGAGGAATGGAATGATGGAGAATTGGGTCCGATAAGTCTCTTCATAGCTAAAAATATGCAGACAGCTTTAAGAAAATATTATTTTAGATTTTTCAGCAAGGAAGATCATAGTTATCAAAGCACCATCTTTCTTTCAGTCTCCTGTGATCTGGATTTTTTCAAGGATAGTCAAATCAGGCCTTTTACACTTGCTTTCAAAAGATACTACTTAATATCAGTGTTTTAGCCTTGACTTAATGCCTCACAATGAATAGCGTTTTCCAAGCAAGATGTCTAATTTACATTATCATTCACATTTCCATGTCATGAAGAATATATTTTCCATTACATCCCAAACTAACAACAAACTAAAGCATCAGAAGAATAGATTTTTCTGCTTATTACGTTTTTTTCCTAACATTCCGTGACTATTCAGATTTAAGGTACTCAGCCTCCAGCTGAAAAAGCATTATTCATGAGTACAAACCTCCATTTCAATCCATGTGACTTCTACCACTTTATTTTTGTTTTCAAATAGTTTCTGTATTACAGTTTGTTTGGGGGGCATTTTTTTCATATCAGCAGGGTAAGTTTAGCACTGACATTTGTCGTGAGCTATTGACGAGACAGCAGGAATGCAGCCTTAATGTTGATAGCAGCTTTCAATTTCCATCAGACCAGCCTCAGCACTCCTGCTGACATTATAACACTAACTCAAATATTAACATAAAATATTGAAAATACCATATGGATGCTGTTTGCGAGTACTTGCTGAGAATACTGAAAAGATGTGTTTCTCACACAGTAAATATTTATAACTTTGGATGAAATAGAATGGATATTAATGGTAGAAAGAACTTTGCACAAGGCATTGGGGACTTGGCAAGGCCATTGGTTTAGTAGAAACACATTAGAGTGGAAAGTTACAAGAAGTCCCAGGTAATGTTCTAGTATCAGGTGACAAGATAACCTGACTCTCTAGTATTACAGCATCCATGAGTTGGGGCAACATATTTCCATCAAGTATACGGAATGCCACATCACACTTGGTAGCACACCAGCCAAGCTAAAGAATCTCACTGTTACTCCCAGATCGAAGACAGATGTCAAGGTGGTTGTCACATCTGGATGCAGGAGGAAACACAAAATACAAAGAGATTGACCTACACTGAGACTCCAGAGATACTACTCTAGTATCTCTGAATTTTGGAAGTGTTCTGCTTTGAAATGTCAGACCCATTTTCCTAGGTTTGGATCTAGAACTGATTTTTTTTTCTTCTGAAGTTTTGAAGTAGAAGATAGGCTACAGCCCCATCTATGGGTCCCTACTCCCTTTGTGTGAGTGGTGTCTTTGCACTGTAGTTTAATGCATTGAGTCACGGGAATATTGTCTAGTTAAAGTATAGTCATTGCCACCAAAGTACAAATCTCCTAGCTGTAGTTTTCTAGTTCACAAACTACAGCTAGAAGATTAGCACTTCGGGGTGATGACTATGCTCTCTAACTAGAAGAAGCATCATGAATGATGGAGATGATATCCAGTTAATAGATTAATTCTGCTGCTGGTAGGAGTTCATTATTCTGATTGGCCACTGTATTGACATATAATCCCATGCTGTCTATAGGCCTTGCTGGATCCCTAGCTCACAGGGTGGCCTAGCTTTGGCCTTGTCAGAATAATAACACACCAGACATTAACTAACTAAGTAAGCATAACATTTCTGACCCGATAGGATGGTACAGAACCACTCACAGTTTTAAAATAACTATATAAAAGCATTCCTAGGAGATGGTACCGGAACATATCAACCCTTCATAAGATAAGGATGGATAACAGGAAAATGGATGAGGATGTTTTGTTCAAACTAGCAGGTACAAGGTACAGGATAATAATGAAAATCATATGAAATGTAATATGTAACTTGTTTGTATTCATCTATAAAGGAGTGTGGGAGGAGGGGATTTTTTCTGCTAGCCCAGGAGACAAAGCCCTGGTATGTTGAGTTAAGTGGTACCTTGTCGTCGGCATAGATGTGGTCGTGTACCTGTAGCTTCTATGGGGTGCTAGTACCCTACTCTTTACAGACACACATAGCAGACTCCCTAGAAATCTGTTAGCAAATGTTTCTCAATGGAATAGCATCTTTGTGATTCTGTGCTCATTCCATTCTGGGGTTCAATTATGATGACACAATGAACAGAATTATTTCAGAAAGGCTTGTATAAAACAGCCATAGACTCTCAGACAAGTCATGCAGGAATATAGAATAACACAAAAACATGCTTACCTTATCAGTGTCTAGATTTTCTGTATTTTCCCCTGCTGTGAATAAGATGAAATACTTACACTAGTGTGGGAAGTAAAACACCTGCTGAAAACTGGCTACTCACCAACTTCAATACAGTACGATTTTTTAATCTCAATATTGGATCCCTAAAATCATGGAAAATTCCCAAAGCAGTTTGTTTACTTTATGGTTTAGCCTAAGATCTGTTTTCCCATTAATGCACAAGATATAGCAAAGTAGATCTATAAAATGAGAAACAGAAGTAACTCCCATTAATGACAGTGTGAAACTTTGCCTTAACCCATGAAGAAAATACTCTTACCTTCTTAGAAACTTTCATCATTCAAGAGTGGGTCACTTTTGCTGTAAGAGATACACATTCCTGTTGTTTTAGATGCTTTTGTAAGTCTGGCCCTCCGAATCCATGATAGTCAAACCAATATAAATACAACTTTTTTTTAATGTGTTTGGGCTGACAACCGGTGAGCTGTGGCTGAGTGATAAACCCTGGCAAATGGTGTTTATAATGGAAATGCTGACAGATCCTTACCCTAGCAGCACTATCATTATCTATTGCATTGCACATTAAACATACATATCACCTGATAAATACATACCATGTTAAATCTGATAAAACTTTTACTGAATCAAACAGACAAGCAGCTGAACATGATAAACAAGCTTCTATATCTGATCCATCAGCTTCTGAAACAGATAAGTAAACAACTTGAACATGATACAGTACATCACTGTCCTGTGATTAAGGTCACCCCTTAGGAAGTACCTTCCTCAAAGTGAAATTTAAGGGTTTTTTTTAAAAAAAAAATCAGGATGCCCTAAAGTTTTTATTTAATTTCTCTATTTTTCTTCTTCCCCAAGCAACACCACTAAAGGTCCCTCGTGTACTAATATCTTAGACAGATGGCTAATGCTAAAATAATAATAGTTTAAAAATGTGTGTTGATTTAAATGCTTTCTGGCAATATCTTCACTCCAGTGAGTATGTTTCTATCATTTATACAGAGCTGTTTACTTGCCCTAATGTACTAGCATGTTAAGTAAGAACCAATTTCTTACTAAAAGTGAATGAAAGTCTTTCTCTTGAAATGATCTTTCCTTGCCCACAATCCATTTACACCAGTGACTTTTGTGACATAATTTTCATTATATGTGGCAGTATTCATTGTGTCATTAATTATATTTCAAGTCTGAATTGCTTTTACTCTGCAAGGGTGTGGCTGAGGGCTGCCAGAGAACAGCAAAGCCATCAACAGGCTGCTAAAAAGGACACTGTTAGTCATGATCCAGAAAGGTGTGAAGATTAGGCACTACCCTCTGGTTTGTCAGTAAAAACAGTGTGTCCATCATATGTCACAATAATATGAATAGTTGGATATCAGAGTTAATATTATTTTTTTTATATTATTTTATAATATTATAATATTTATAATATTTATAATATTTTTTTTTATATTATATATATTATTCCTTGGGAACCTTCTAAACCATTTCAGTCAGTGACTGGCCCATAAATATTCCCCTGCTCTCAATTTCCCCTAAATACATCTCTCAAGCACACTTGAAGGAGCCACTGCTATTGATTGGTAGTAGGAGCAAATTAAAATACTAAAACTGGCTGCTGGGCTCATCAGTCACTGGATTGCACTTTAAGCACCTATATCCTGGCCAGGCTCTTTCTCCAACTCACCACAATCACAGCTCTCACTCTCTCTTTGATCTCTCCCCTGTACTCAGATCAAAAGAATTGTCATACTGGAGCAAACTATTGGTACATTTTCTAGTCTAGAATCCTATCTCTGATACTGACCTGTAATGAAAGCTTCAGAGAAAGGTGCAGAGAAATCCTGTAATGGACAATTATGGAATAACCTGCTCATCAAGGAAGTGTCTCCCCATCTTTCTACATTACAGGTTTGCTTGCACCCTGAAGCATATATATCGCTAATTTTTATAGTAACTAAAGTTACCATGCAATGTGTGACGGGGTCTGGCCAGAGGGTTACAGGATAGTACTTCTATTGGGTTTCAGGGAGGTGGGCAGGCTCACGGGGACACTGAGTAAAGAACCCTGGACAGTGCCCACTTCTTCTCAAAGATGTCAAGGGAGCCTGCAGATGCCACCCAGAGGAACTCTGCCCGGATACGTGAAGGGAGGAGTGTTTGGAAATAGGCCCCATTGTCACAAGGAACCCCCTCAGCCAACATCCTCTCCCTGGTGTTATAGAGGCCACTTTGGCCGTCGCTAGGAGGAAGTTGACGAGGAGGTCCTACAACTTTGTGGGGCCACAGACAGGGTGTCCATATATAAGAAGGTGTGGGTGAAAGTGCAGCCAAAAACATAAAAGGAGATCTAGGAGGAGCCGGAAACAGGGCTTCAACCTGGCGCACTCAAGCTAGACATGAGCCAGGGTCTCCCTCACACTGCAAAAGAAACAGACTTCAGGGACAGGAGTGAACCACGCCAAGTACATGCCCTGGCTCACAGCTCTGTGAAGGAGCCACCAACTGATATCCCCGGCAGACCTCGGGGCTAGGGTGGAATACATGCTGACCCACTGGTGTTCCTTTCCTTCGACAGGTGACATTAGATCCCACCATTTGGTACTGGGTGGGACATGAGGGTGAGGAAATGAAGAGTATGGAGCACAAACGTGTATAGAGGTACCCTTGGCATGATTTGAAGACGAATCAGCTGCAGATCATGCAGCTGGCTTGAGGTATAAAGGTGGGGCAACAAGGGAGCTCATAGGACAGGGGCCCAATGATCTGAGGGCCTGGGAGCATCCTACCTCAGGACCTGCTCAAGGTAAACTCGAGAGGTGGACGACTAGTCTGCCCTTACCTCCTGAAGTATGCACCAGGGAGTACAACGGAGAGCATGGTGGAGAACCGCATTCACTGAGTGAACGTCAGAGGGTATCACCCAGTCTCCCTGGTCATAGTCCAGGAGGTCTCCGATCCTAGTGACTCCTGCCAGGACCAACCTCTGGTGCACTGAGGGGACTCCACCACCTGCACACCAAGTTGGAGATTGTGCAGCAGGGGATCCGTGAAGTGATCTACCCCCTCGTTGGCTGCCACAGATCTGGTTGCCGAGACCAGTTTCCAGGTCCGGAGGGGGTCCTGGTACAAGACCAGCAGCTCAGAGAGGTCTCGCGGAAGACCTCTTGGATGGAGATAAAAGAGTTGACTGTCATATGGGAATCCTTAGAAGTGGTGCAGGAAGGCATGCACCAGCATACTCCATGCCGGACTACCTGCACCATAAATAAGTCTCTGCAGGGCCTGGAGGTGGAAGACATGGACCTGAGTGTGAAGCCAGATCAGGCCCCGTCCTTCCTCTTCCAGTGGAAGACTCAAGACCTATACAGAGACTCAGTGTGGTCCTGGCCAAAAGAACTCCAGAACCACCTTCTGGAGGTAGGCCAGGAAACCCGGAGCTGGGATCAGGGTGTTGAGCCAGTGCCAGGACCAGTCACTTAAGCACCATTGCTCTCCCCCGCAGGGAGAGAAACCGGAGCAGTTCTGTCCATCTCCACCCTGCCTTCCAAATCCTGCCAGTATTGAAGTCAAGCTTACTGGCCTGAAATTTACTTGAAGATTCTGAATCTATACTAAGTACATGTATATCCATTCTTCATTCCTAACCAGTCCAAATCTAATTCCATTTTCATCAATGGAGCTCCATGGAGCTGAGCTGATTTACATTAAGTGAGAATTTGCATCCACTATAGTTATGTCAGTCTTCTGACTGGCTTTTTAGCCTTCCATTATAAACACTTCATAGTCACACTGTGAAGGAGGACTGTGCTGACATAAATACCTAGTTTTTCCTTAAGATGTTTTGTAAATTCAGCTGGTTGAAAATTATCTTGAGAAACACTGGACTGACATTCTAACTGGTCAAATGATTTTCAACTGAGTTAAACTTTAATGTTTATTAACAAATTCAAAATTATAGCATCATATCATAGGATTGGTTATAAGTGACAGTACATTCTTTGGACAGGTGACTAAAACAAGTGCTAAAATTAATCAGAACGGCATATCTTTATACTTCCCAAGGTGTCTTTAGGTTTATGACCGAAGATTAGCTCTACGTGACAGATATTGTCAGCCATTGTTTCAAGTGTTGAACATTTCCTCATGAGAAAGCTTTTAAGAAAACAAACAAACAAAATCTCTTGTGTAGAAAACAAAGTCCACCATTGTCCCAATGTGATCTATTCAAATTCTTCAGTTTGGAGTGGAGTTTGATTCCCCATGGCTGAAGGATAAGGCTTCCACTCATAAACCCAATTCTTGAGGGATCCACTGGGACCAAGGGTTTGTCTGTGGAGGCCATTTGCCCCAACACTCTGTTTTATCACCTCACAGCTGCATCCCCTCCCAGAATAGCCCTCAGTGAGGACATCGTGGATATCACTGATCATCAGTGAACCACAAAACCATCCTTTGGAAAGGGTGTCTGCCTATCATGTGGCAGAAAGAAAACTGCACAAACTACTTCTGATTATGGGACTGAGTCAAACCCCACTGAAATCAATGGAAAGTCTCCTCCTGTCTACACTGTGCTTTGGATCAGGTTCTATCTCTGCAGTATTTTACACCAGTTTTGTTGGAAGAGAAGAATTTTTGCACCAGTTAAAGGAAACTCAGATCTATGTGCAACTGCCCCACTCTGAGCAACTGATAGTAGTGACATCATATTCAAAATGTGTAGTGCAATAGGAGACAAGATTACATATCACATGTGCTTCACTGGTGTTGGATGTCACCCATTTTAGTCCAAAAGTGCCTTATGTGCCTCCTAAATTTGGTGTCCTCTGTCTTATTTTAGAAAATAATTTCATGACTCCTTATTTCTGATATAAATGGAGGTTAGAGAAAGAGGCACTTAAACTAATGGGATGTCATTCTAAATGTACTGTGTGACTATTTGGTTATGTCTTCCATTTTGCGTCTTTGTCCTACATCTGAGCCTTCACAAGGATGAAAGATATGAGAGACGAGGGAGTTAGAATGTGAAGTTCCCTACCGTTCTACACTTGACTCTGAGCTATATGCTATGCATCAAGGACTGAGGAAGCAAAATTCTGAGAGAATCATTCATTCAACCCATTCTGACACATGGTAGAAAAGAAATTAAAATATTACATTAATATCGATGAGCCTATGTCTTGTTAAATTTCACATTTTCAATCGCCACACTTTCTAAGCTGAGATGTACAGGGAAAGAAGTTTTCAAACTTATAAAAAATAATCAAAGACATTTAAAAAAAACAAAATATCATAAAAAAAAGGTTATGGCCAATCTGAGATTTTGTATACCAAATTTTAGCCCCAAGCAAAGTTTTATAGCTGAGCTATAAACCCTTGAAAAACAATGTTTGTAATGGAAATGATCACATTGCTTGAAGTATAGCAGCACCTCCGAGCATACAAATAATAAATACATCTTGACTCTGAAATAAATTTATGAAGATAGTTTTTCTCCAACAGTTCACTTCAAGCTCAAAAAAAGTTTTTCATATTGGTATGCCTAGCTTGTGCACCTCTTTAATCATAATACGGCAATTAAAAATGAAGGCCACAAGAGTAAAGCAAATTGATTGTAAATTAAATATTTAAAATAAGAGAAAGCTTAATTCTAGAAATTCATGTTGGAAAGATAAAATGAATTGCTAGAAAAGCTACAATTCCTATGGAAGGTGATTTCTTTTCATTTACTATTACAGGCATTGATTTACCATAAAAGTAGAGATTGATTTTATTGCTTAAATTAGCTTGTGGAGATGTGACTTGAGCTATAAACAACTATGGTTAACTTAAGCTATAAACAACTTTTAATGAACAAGCACATTGATAATAAATATATGGAAAATAAAATGTTAGGAAGTAAAACCTGTGAAATCAATTCATACTGTACTCTACCAAGACTAAATCATATGTCTTTTTGATTATATGACGTGAAAAGGGAAAGCCAATTGGTATTCTTTTTGGAAAGACTAGCAGTCCTAAACAAACCAATAAATACATGTTTTGTGTTCATTACACTCTGTTTCTTGATTTTACCAATAACTCACAAAGAAATCTCTCTACTTAGGTTTCTGGACTATGAAAATACAAATATGCAGAAACACTGTAAATATCCTTTCTGGCAATAAAAAACTCACATTTATGATGGATTTGTACATCACCTTATATAAAAAATAGACAAAAATCATGAATATTATATAATAGAAGGAGAAGGAGACCCAAAGGAAAAAGGTTTGCAATAGAACAACATATTCAAATCCTTTCAGGGTATATTTACACTGCACCCTAGAGCACGCCTCCCATTGCAGGTAGACAATCATATACTAGCTCTGCTCAAGCTAGAATGCTAAAAGTAATAGTGCGGGTGTTCTGGCATGGGAAGCAGCTCAGACTAGCCACCCATAGAGGTACCCAGTGGTCAGGCATGTTTGTACTGAGGTAGCTAGCCTGTGTTGTCACCTTTACTGCCACAGCCGCTCTGCTATTTTTAGTACATTAACTCAAACAACGCCATTACATGTCTGTCTTCCTCATCCGAGTGACATGTTCCCAGCTGCCGTGTGGACATACCTTTAGATCTGTCAGACACGGCACATTTTAAAGTTGCAATTTGCTGCTGTTAGGAAAAACAATCCTTCCCTAGCTCCGTATGTCATTCCCATGAGTTTTTTGAGAACAGTAGAATTTAATAAATAATAAACTATATATCTCAAGTGCTCCTCCTCCAGCAATTATAATATGGAACCCTTAACCACACCTGCAGGGAGTCCCAGCAGAAGATGATTCTTTCCTCCAGTTTCCTGAGCACCAGGATCTGTCAATGTGGGCCAGATTATTAACCTCTTGTGCATATTGATGAGCAGTTATTCATACAAGCAGTCTCCTTACTATCTCCAGTGGAACTTCTTGAGGGACAAATTGCTCACCAGTGGGAATGGGGGATTTTGTCCCTATAACTGAAGTAGATAGGTGCACCCTTATCCTTCATGGAGCCCCACCACCACCACCAAACTTACATTTCCCGGGGTACCATGTGTCTGGCCACTTCACTTTTCTCTCACAAACTCTCATAGTGCCCCTGAATTTATGCTATTAGCTAGGCAGCATGGAAAGAGGGCACATTGGTGCACCAGCAATGAGTTTTTCATAGGCACTGAGCACCCAAATTCAAACTGAAGTCAATGGAAGAGGCAAGTGCTCAGCAACTCTGACAAAAATCAGGCCCCGGGGAGGGGGGGGGGGTTGTGCACCCAAAAATTTAACAAGCCCGAAATGAGAGGCCCCTTTGGAAAATGCAGGGCAGATCCTTCTGAGAAGCTGGTCTTGAGCTGGGAAGTACAGTAACTCACAACAATTCCAATTAAGCTTGCCACCTTCTGGATGAAACACAAGGCATCTCTTTAGCACAGCTTTCTAATAACGCAGCGAGCACTGAAAGTGAACCGAAGGCTAGACTTACTTCCTGGGGAATGTATGTAATTGCAATAAAGGGCTCAGGTACAACAGCAATGAGTGTGATATAAATAGATAGATTTGTCAAGTTTAATGCAGATGCTTAATTCTATTTTACTGTGGAGCAACTAGATTTCGCCTACACACACACACACACACACACCTCCAGCCCCAATGTTGAATTAAAAAAGAAGAAAACAATTTTTCATGGAAGGATATGAGAGATGAGATAATTTTAAAAACTCAATGAACTGTGACAGTTACTTTGTTTTTAAAGTCTAGTTTTAAACTGTGTATTATTTACCACAGAACCATTACAGTCTGTCATGTCACAGGTACTGCAACACAAGCACACTAAATCCATACACTAAAGCTCCTCATGAAATGTGCTTAGTAGATGATTTCACATGGGCATTAGCTCCTCTTCTAAGCAAAATCATTCATATTAACTTGTTTTTAGGCTTCCTCTAAATCTTAAAAGACTTGTTCATTATGCAAAATTGATGTTCAGAGAACAAGACATGTCTGAATTACACAAGTGCAAAAGTACAAGTGCATGATACAATTCTGCGGTGATCTGGAAGCCTACTTTCGCTGTCTCCGACTCAAAAATACTTTCAAGACAACATGAAACAGTGCACTGATACACAGACACCATCCCACCAGCAGCACAAGAAGAATAACTCCACATGGGTGGAAATGACAGTCTGGACCTATACATAGAATGCTTCCACCGACGTGCACAGGCAGAAATTGTGGAAAAACAACATCGCCTGCCTCACAACCTAAGTTGTGCAGAACGCAATGCTACCCACGGCCTCAGAAACAACCCTGACATCATAATCAAAGAAGCTGATAAAGGCTGATAAAGGCTGATAAAGGCATGGCCCCACAGTATGCCAACATCTTTATGACTAACTTGGAACAACGCTTCCTCAACTCTCGTCCACTCACACCCCTTCTCTATCTATGCTACATTGCTGACATCTTTATCATCTGGACCCATGGGAAAGAAACTGGAAGAATTCCACTATGATTTGAAAATTTGTCCCAAAGTTCTCTTGCACCACTGTACTGAAATATGGTATAATTGCCTGAGCAGACTAGCAGAGAAATAGAAGAGGTTCGACTGAGTCTGCACAAAAACCTAGGCCCTTAATTGCAAGTATATTATATTCTAACACAAGAGCATTACATCTAAACAGCTTCTGCTCCTATAATTTTCAGGGTTTTTTTTATTATAATGGCTATTTCTATTTTTCCTGGACTATTATTTAAGTGTAGGGTGGATGACCAGTGCAGACACTCCATAGCAAAGGTATACAGTGACCAGATAAATGGCATGGAAAGGAATTGAAAAGAGGTGTTCATTAAAGGGGAGAACTGGGGACTCCTATGATTGGTATAGCAGGGAGCCAACCCCCCATTCTTATAGCCCACCTTACCCCTCTTATGAAAGGGGGATGGATGGTAAGGTCTCAGCAATGGTTTTGCTGGAGGGACGTGGATAGAAAAAGAGGGGGAGCTGGTGCAAACCCCCACATATGGTAAGGTCCTGGCAATAGATTTTCTGATGGAAAAAAAGGAGGAGCTGGTAAAAGCTGAGTATTTATGGAATAAACATGGAGTTATCTGCAATGTACACTTTTAGCTACTGGGTAATCCTAGACATCTAATAATAAAGTCATGGCCTGATTAAACCCATGTCAAATGTCTGCTGTCCTTTTGGTATGGCCAGACAATTGTGTTAATAAAACTATTATAAATACGGGAAGTTTTTCTTAAGTGTGAGTGTTGCAACTGTGCATGTTGAGGTTGCTAACTAAACTTTAATTTTGGTAATACAGGGCCTGATCTTGGGATAAGAATCTACCAAACCTCGGAGTGTTAATTGGGAATTCTCAAGTAATCAATATAATTCATACACAGTCAACAGATCAGGCAACACACTTCCAAGTCCTGCTCTGATAACAGTGCATGGTTTGAACTGGTCACTGAGGGACACTGCTCTCACAGAAAAAGTTCAAAGAAAGGGAAAGAATTTACGTTAAATCATGAGATGACCCACTGTCTGCCCCTCCTCTAGCACAATACATATGTATGTGCATAGAATATTAAGTTAGTGACAAACTATAGAAAATGAGCTAGGAAAACAGAAATTTACAGATGAGTTTCGGATCTTTGAAATCCCATTGTTGGCATCATTACTTGCACTTATCAGAGCTCCTACATCACTTGCCAATACTAGTATCAACAAAGGTTATGTGGTGGGTTTTTGCAAAAGCATTAGAACCTGAACTCCACTTAATATTCCAAAGTATGATTTGCTGTAATGATCCCTCTCTTAAATGTCTGCAGAGTGGACATTTTTGACCCATACCTATTATCATACCTTGAAAGCTTTCTGCAATTTTCCTAGATTACGATTTCCACCTTCTTGCTAATGAGCAGTGTAGTCTTTTGGAGTATTTTTCAGGAACACAAGAATTGCCATATCACTTCAGAACAGTGTTCTGTCTACTCTTGTCACCAACCATGATTGCTGTCAGGTGCTTCAAAGGAAGCGTCTAATTATATACATTTTCTGCCTATCTAAAAGCATGATGTTGTTATCGTCATCCTTGTCCTCTTTCTCCACCTTCCCATTTTTTGCGTTTTGTCTTTAGATGATAAAATGTTCAGGGCACGGACCATGTTTTATGCAGACTCACCCCTGACTATGGCTTTGGAAGGTATATGCAACACATGAATAAAGAATACAAGGAAGAATTTTTTAAAAATATTAATTATTATAACTGTTGTGTACTTTGTTTGGCAACACAGCACAGTCGAATCCCAACATGCTCAGGCAATCAAATATAGAACCGTAGTTGGTTCTAAACATAGAATCATAGAAGCGTAGGGCTGACAAGGACATCAAGAAATATTCAAATCCAGCTCCCTAAGGCAGGACCAATTATATTTAGTCCATCCCTGACAGGTGTTTATCCAACCTTTACTGAAAAATCTCAATGAGGGGGATTCCAGAACCTCCCTTGGAACCCTGTTACCCTTATAATAATATCTAACCTAATTTCCCTTGCTGCAGATTAAGAACCTTACTTTTTGTTCTACCTCCAGTGGACATGGAGAACAACTGATCAACATCCTTTTAATAACAGCCCTTAACACATTTGAATATGGTTATTAGGTCTTCCTCAGTCTTCTTTTCTCAAGACTAAACATGCCCAGTTTTTTTAACCTTTCCTCATAGATCAGGTTTTCTAAACCTTTTATCATTTTTGTTGCTCTCCTCTGGATTCTCTCCATTTTAACATCTTTCCTAAATTGTTGTGCCCAGAATTGAACACAGTGCTCTACCTGAGGCCTCACCGGCACGGAGTAGAGCGGAACAATTACCTCCCATGACTTACATAAAACATTCCTGTTAATACCACACATCCCCCTCCCCCGAATAATATAAGCCTTTTTTGAAAAAGCATCACATTGTTGACTCATATTCAATTTGTGATGCACTATAACCCCCAGATCCTTTTCAGCAGTACTACCATTTAGCCCATTATTCCCCATTTTGTAGTTGTGCATTTGATTTCACCTTCCTAAGTGTAGATCTTTGCACTTACCTTCACTGAATTTCATCTTATTGAAGTCAAACAAATTCTCCAATTTGTCAAGGTTATTTTGAATTCTAATCTGATCCTCCAAAGTGCTTGTAACCCCACCCATCTTGGTGTCATCTGCACATTTTATAAACATCCTCTCCACTCCATTATCCAAATCATTACTGAAAATATTGAACAGTACTAAATGCAGGATTGACCCTTGCAGGACCGCATTAGATATACCTTCTCAGTTTGAAAGGAAACCATTGATAATTACTTTCTGAGTACAATCTTTCAACTGATTTGTGCACCCACCTTATAGTAATTAAATATAGACCATATTTCTCTAGTTCTTCTTTTTATTTCAGTGGGAACATCATGTGGAATTGTTTCAGAATCTTTACTAAACTCAAGATACATTATGCCTACTGCTTCCCTCCTATTCACTAGGCCAATAACCCTGTCAAAGAAGGAAATTAGGTTGGTTTGTCATGATTTGTTCTTGCCAAATCCATACCGGATATTCCTTATAACCCTATTATAATCTAGGTGCTTACAAATGGATTGTTTAATGATTTGTTCCAGTATCTTTCCAAATATCAAAGTTAGTGTGGACAGCTCTTTACTCACTATAATTTTTCCATATTGCTTTGAGAGTAGGAGAGGTTGTTTTACTTTCTTTGGTTTCTTGTTCTGATATGGGCCAATCACATGGCTACTGGCCGCATGAAACAATCATGCAAGTCACTGGGCCCAGAGTGTCTCTTTTGGTTTTTAATGCTGCCATGTGGCTGCCCTGGTTACAATGCTGGCTGGACACTATATTTGAGTGTATTTTCCACAGTACGCGCTTGTTGCAGAGAATTGCAAAGCATTTTTTAAAATTTAATACTGCTAAAATATCTTGAATGGATGTCACTGTGCTAATTTGTTGCCATGCTCGATTCTGCAGAACAAGTTGATTTTTGTTAAGTAGCCTAAAGGGCTGAAGTGCACGATACAGAGAAGCTGTTTTTCATGACAGTTTAGCTCTGTCTTCTATGCATTTTACTACAGATATGTTTTATCTGTCAATATTGCTGCAATGCAGCTTTGTAACACAATTCTGTTTTCTCCATCATCTTTCATACATAGTGTATAACAAATAAGTTAAATAAAATATATAATAAAAAGACAGAAAAGTTCTGAGGTAAAATTCCATGAAACATGCAGCAAGAACTTCCCAAATGGGGAGTATATCCCTTAGGTTCACTTCTAATGGAGACCCCTAGAGAAGATATACCGTTTATTGTTTATAGCATGGTAGAGCCCAGAGACGCTAACTAAGAGTGGGCCCCATTGTGCTAGGCAATGTACAAATACATAGCATGAGACAGTCCCTGTCCTAGTGAGCTTACTATCTAAGGCTAGATTTTCAAAGGAGCATAAGAGGGTGGGATGTCTACTCCCACTAAAATTCAATGAGAGTTGGGTATCTAATTCTCTTAAGCATCCTAAAATGCTAGACTAAATAGACAAGGTAGACAAGGGAAGTATTATCCCTACATTATAGATGAGACACTGGGACACAGAGATTATGAACAGCACAAATGACAGACACCTAACTGCCATGTGCACCTTTGAAAACTTCCCTCTGAGGCTATGTCTACTCTGTGAGGTAGGGGTGTGAGTCTCCTGCTTGTGTACACATACTTTTGCGAGCCAAGTACAAACCTGACAAACTCCGCAGCCACGTTACCATTTATACTCTGACTAGCTCAAATATGTGTACGCAAACAGGGAAAACACACCCCTAGCTCATAATGTAGACATAGCCTATGTGACTCCCCAAAGTCATATAGGAAGTCTGTGGCAGAGCTTGGAATTGAACGCAGCTCTCCTGAGACCCAGCCTACTGCCTTAACCATGAGATCATCCTTTCACAAAACTAATTGCTCCGGAACTTTTAAAATGTTTCAAGCCCAATTTGATCCAGGGATAGGGAAAGATTCCAGCTTGGCTTTATTTTGACCAAAGCTATTGACCCATCTCTAATTCTAATGCAGATTTCCATGTTGTATTGCAGAATATCAAGTTCTTCTGATCCTTCTTGGATTTCAGTTTGCAATGATTTTTCATTCCCATACCGCATATTGTTTCCAGAACTGTGCAATTTCACACACAAATTGAGTAAATTGAGCCTAGATTTACATTGTTATTCCTAAAATTCTTTAAAAGAGAGATGTATTTAAACAAAAATCCCTCCACCGCAATTTTAGGGTATATATTTTTATCAAAGTCTGCCATCGTTCACATGCACCCAGCGTCCATTTACTTTGCTGCTGGTTTCATAGGAGTGTTTTGTGCCTTCATGTGTCTTCCTCTGCGATGGTTGTATCACAAAACTGCTCTTGCCCCTATGTTAGTTCAACTGGCTGGGAAGGATAAAGCATAGTTCTGTAACACTAGCAAATGCATCAATGTTTTGTAGAGAGCAGTGAGGAGTTAAATATGCAATTGAGATGAACATATCTTCTCTAATCAGTATTTTAAGAAACTCTTCATTTAAAGCGATTTGTAGTTGCCCTTCCACAGGTGTGAAAAGGAATGTGTGGGAGCAGGAGCGAGCTGTAGTGTTGCTGGAAGGTTCCAGCACTGCACATAAGTGGTGCCAGCAGTGGGGCTGGCCTCCTCAAAAGAGGTGGGATGGAGGCACCAAACTATGTACCAACAGTAGACCTGACAAGGTG
This sequence comes from Sternotherus odoratus, assembly GCA_032164245.1. Taxonomy (NCBI): domain Eukaryota; kingdom Metazoa; phylum Chordata; order Testudines; family Kinosternidae; genus Sternotherus; species Sternotherus odoratus. The sequence continues at coordinate 30,609,051 of JAVMKO010000001.1, forward strand.
TGAAAAGAAACAAACATTGCCCTCTCTCCCACCGTGATAGAGCTGTTGCTTCACTACAAGGTTTCCAGAGGCTCCTGTTGGGGTGCCTTAAGAGTGAAGTCAGCCTTTAGAACTACACAAATGTTTAGCTAAAGTTTGTCAGCAAAGCATCTGAAACCACATGCGTGCACACACAATTACTTATTTAAAAACTTAGTGACATATTTTACTCATTTTAAAGACATTAATTTGCTCCAAAACTAACTAGTAGCCTAGAGTTAAGTTTAAAAACAGTCAGTATAGAAACCTCTTAAGACAGAGTTCATAATGGAAATACGGTAATTCAGCCCCAGTTACAGGAGAATGAATGTAACATTCTGCTAACAGGGAATTGATAGATTCCCCTTTATTCAAGATGTTTGCTTTCCTAAATTTGTGTGGGTATGATCTTTTGTGGAGCTCATTATCTAATAAACCTCTAACCTTTAAAATGTTTGAGATAATTTACAGTAAAGATATTTATCTTTTTAGCCCCATACATTAAATATACAATGTTAAAAATTATCACCAGGAGAGCCTCTTGAACATCCTGTTAAGGGGCACTTTTATAGCTGGCTTTGGGCATGTCAGACACATTCTGTAGACTTTGCTTCAGCTGAAATAATTAGGATATGTCACAATGTTGTTATAAGTTGGCAAAATCACAGCTAGAAATAAATGTACTGCAACTGAAGTTATCATTGAGCTCATGACCACAAAAAGCAGAAAACAAAGAAAAACCCAACACGTGTTAAAATGTAAAAGCCATCTTCAAGCCCCATTAAGAGCTTAAACATTGCACCCATTCAAAAGCATAGGAACTCCCCTTAGCTTGGGATACTGGAATCCTAGATCTGGGCACGTAGAAATAAGTGGAAGAAAGGATGGAGCCTTTGTTCTACCCTTTTACTCACTGGCCAGCACAGCTGAGTCAGTCCAGAAGGTAGGCATGCAGGGGGAGGGAATTAATTACTTTCTGTTGGTAAAAGATGAAGAAGCAGGGAATGCAATGTGACGAAGTTATTTCTGAGGCGCAGTCCCTCTTCTGGTTACTCCTGGGTTGGTGCAGCTTACACACCACTCTCTGCATAGATCTGTGTTAGCCAAAAAAGTCAGAATCTAGCTGTTTTGGTGGGCAGGCCACCTTTACATCAATCAGCCCCTAACCTCACTGACTGGTTTCCTTGCTGGCTTTTCTTTCAGTTAAATATTAGTTGCGCACAAATGAAGCATTCATATGCAAAAATAATATATTGTATGTGAAGAGATATGTTAATGTGGTGTTAAGGGTATGAATATAAATGCATAAAAGTCAGGGAATATTAGTTTAAAAAAATAACACTTTACTCTCAGGATTTCAGTGTGAACTTGCTGTTTTATTCAACTGCACAGACTGGAGTGGAAATGGAATGGGAAACTCCCACTTACAAAACTGGAAGCAAGGGAGGTGTGGAACATGGCTCCATCCCATAGTACTCTGGGTAACTCAGTTAATCTTATCAAGACCACTTTACTAAACTCCTAAATCAATCTACCTTGTGGCAAGAGCTGGCATAAGTATCAAGATACAGTAAACCCTCGATTTAACGGACCCCGATTTAACGGACTTCGGATGCAAGGGACAAAATTTCCGATGCATCCGAAATCCGTTATTCAGGGGCTGCCGGCTCCCGCCGGGCGGGAACTGTCAGCCCGGGCGCCCGGCGCAGAGAAGCCGGGCGGGGGGGGGGGGCGGTTTGAGAGCTCCCGCCCGGCTCCCCCCAGCGGGAAGCCAGGCGGGAGCTGTCAACCCCCCCGCCCGGCTCCCCGCGGGGAGCCGGGCGGGCGGGCTGACTCACGGCTCCCAGCTGTGATAAAAGTAAAACCTCCATATAACGGACTAATTCGGCGAGGGGGTGTCCATTGTCAGCCGAAAGTCCGTTATTTAATAATTTTAAAAAAATATTAAATAACGGACTTTCGGCTTTAACGGACACCCCCTTGCCCGAATTAGTCTGTTATATCGAGGTTTCACTGTAATAGGTTTAGGCTGTATGAAGTTAAATCTGTCATCATGTATTCCAGGAAGCTATCTTGCGCAGGCCCTACTTGTCCCCTCACTGAAGGACTACCACCAAGAAGCCATCACAGAGCAATCTAGCACCATCATCTTGGACTGTCTCTAAACTGGTGGCCAAGCTCATGGATTTTCATGGATTTTCATCTCAATTTTCTGGGTTTCAGTGACACCCCCCCCCCCCCAATCATATAGTCAAACATGGACATTTCCCTTAAAAGACCATTTTTGTCAAAAAATGTTAAAAAAAAACTGAAGAAAATGTGTTGACCTAGTGCTACTTGAGACTGTGTTAATGCACTTCTCAACATCACCATCACTTTACAAAAGCCATTTCTCACTTTGTGTTTTTATTTTTAAATCAACAACTTGCAGGGACGACATATCTTGATTCACTCCCCGTTAGAAAGAATCCCAGGCTGAGTATCAAGGAAGTTTTTCAAGAACATATTGAAACAGGACAAGGTGGAGGATTTGAGGGGGAAATTCTGCTCTTAGTTACAATAGAGGAAAGTCAGAGACTTTTTACTGATATAAATGGAGTTACTCTGGACTGGCATAGTGTAGAAGAGAGAGAAAGAAAATGCACCAACATTTTGGCTCTGTTGCCCTGGAATGGATCAAGCTCATGGCAACCATATTGCATGCATTCAACCACCATGAATTAATAAAATAGAACACCACGTAGTTAGGGTTAATTTGAACAATCAGGGCTTCTGGGGGAAAGGCCAAATGCTAGCTGCTGGCTTACAGTTTCTTCTAATCAGAATTGGAGGCGGGATGAAAAGAATCAACAAATTGAGACTGAAAGAAACTAAGTGGATGGAGACCTTGAGTTTGGTGCCTTTGATATAAAAGCTCATTATGACAAAGATTGTTAGGAAATTTTGTTGATAAATAGTTTATTGAAGTTAGGAGAAGTGATGACCCAGTAGAGGGTCACTATGAGGTGTGTATTTTGTAAAAGTTAATTATAAAAAAGATTAGATAATAGGATGCACTTCAGAGAAGTTCTCTGAAGTTATCCTGAGAAACTTTCCTGGCACCATACTCCCCAGTGGGGAAGCAACCGGCCATCACCAACCCGCTGCTAATTACTCAATACCAGCTCAGATTGTAGGTAATTATTTGGGGTGTTCTAATCTAAACCTATTGCTTATGCCTGGGTGTGGTTAAATCTAATAAACTGTAGTTTTAGGTAAGAGCACACTTGTATCAATTTTTCATCAGTCAGAAGTGCTTGTTCTCATTGATTTATTTCTGACACTGCCTGGTGTGAAATAGTTAAATTATCACTGCTTTGGATTCTGAAAACCTTGGGTAACAGCTCCTGCTCAGGCCCATATACATCAGTTGGTGGCATATATGGATGCAAGGGACCAGAAGAGAATGATCTCCATGTAGGGCCTTACACTAGCCCCGCTCACAAACACCCTGGCATAGGTGATGTGCAAGGGAATAACTGTAATACCTGGTGATTGCAGCTGCCTGGAATCCCTGCATCATAAAGTTGCTGTGAAAGCCCATTTTGTCTCCTTCACCTGAGCTGGCCTTCTCTGCTACACCGTGCAGGACAGAACCCAGCTAGGTCTCTTCCAACTTCCTGGAAGGAAGTTCCATATGTCATAACTCAGGTCACAGTTCTGATAAATCAGGATTGCCTAATTGTTCTCTTTTCTTAATAATTGTCATTAATGTTTATTTATTCCCCATGTGAGTGTTGAAGTGCAGCAATTTCTTTCTCTGTAATTTGCCATATTTGATACAGCAATTGGGGCTCTTTAATATCAACATTCAGACAAGTACTTGAATAATCCACTTTGGTATTTGTTTTTATGTACAATGCCTTTTCCAATTTTGGCCACTTCTGCTGCATCTTAAGCCTACTTACTTCTAGTTTTGCTCTGATTGATCGCGGACATCTTTGTAACATCCCCTAGGGTATACAAAGACAGCTCTCATGTCCCCCTATTTCTCTAGTCTGAGCATGCTTAGTTTTTTTAGCCTTTCCCCCATAGATCTCATTTTGAAAATCTTTCATCACATTTTGTTGTTTCCCTTCTGAAATTTCTCCAACCTCTCTCTCTTTTTAATGCAGTGCATGCACGGGACTGAACAGATGACCCTGGGGAAAGTCCTCATTCACTTATTATTTAGCTACAGTCCCCTGGCCTGACTTATGAGTTTGCCTGAATAAGTACTTCAGGAATTGGTCTCTTGTTTGTTTTACATGTGCTATTCCTCAGTTAATGCAAATCAATATAGCATTTGCCTTTTTGTACCTGCACTGCACTGTTGATTCATATGCAATTTACCATCCACTACAACTCGAAGATTCTTCCCTTTGGCACTACTGTCTACTCCATTATCCTCCATCCCATGACTAACTATTCCTTCTTTATGTGAACCACTTTCTTTGTTGAATCTCATTTTATTGATTTCAGCACATGTCTCTAGGCTGTATTTTAATCCTATCCTCCAAAGTGTTTGCAATAATGCCTAGCTTTGTATCAACTGTGAATTTGATTTTAGGAAGTTCACCATCCTTCAAAAAGGCTAAAGAAAATATTAAATAGGAACCTAAAATAGCCTCCTGCACAAAAGCCTAATTCTGAGGACCTTAACAGTTGTTATTCAGCCCTTGCTCAAGCAAATTCTTATCACAAAGTCAATAGGAGTTTCCCTGAATAGAGGCTGAATAAAAGACACTAGCTGGCCCCAAATTAATGAATTCTTCATTAATTCTACATTATTATTTTGTATCTTATGAGTGTCATCATAAAACCACATTCTTATCAAAGATGTATTTGAACGGGAGCATTAACTAATCATATGTTCCTGTTACTGGTGTCAGAATATCCATTACCATGATGTACTGTGCCACAGTTAAATGAATGTCAAAACAAGTTGTGTAAGTAAATCTCAAACTCTGTGACCAGGAATGTGTCTACACTGCAATTGCAGGTGTGGACGAAGCTGATGTAGATCTACCTATGCTCACTGTCATCTAGCTAGCCCAGTTAAAAACTGCAGTGCAGACACAGTGGCATGGGCTTTACTGTGGGCTGTACGAAAGTTCCTCACCCAGTCCCCTGCTCCTTCAAGTACTCCTGATCCAGGGTCCATGCAGCTGCATCTTCACTGTTATTTTTAGCTGTGCTTGTTAGATTAAAGCTAGTGAGAGTATGCTTACATGAACTGCAATCACACCTCTGACTCCAGTGTAAATATGGCAGTGAAATATGGATTTTCCTGCATCAAACATGATATCAGTTTCATTCAGGGATTTATAACTTTTTTGTATTGATTCACCAGTTACATTTCTCAGATGTACAATGTACAACATTTTTTTCTTCTTCTTTCTGTGTGTATAAATGCATCTTACTTCAGTTCCATTCTATGCATCGATGAAGTGAGCTATAGCCCACAAAAGCTTATGCTGAAATAAACTGGTTAGCCTCAAAGGTACTACAAGTATTCCTCGCTTTCTTTACGGATACAGACTAATACGGCTGCTATTCTTGAACCTGAGTTCTCAGATTGTGGTTAGATGGCTCCTCCTTTTAACGTTTGCCAATCTTTATCACATAGTTGTTACAATATTGCCTATAATCTGAGCTATCATTCTGTAGAAGGGAGGGAGTGTGAGCTCTTAAATAGGGCCGTGGCGTGGGATTCAACAGGCCTCAGTTCAAGACCCAGCTTTACCATTATGGGGTGATCCAAATGCTAAGTGTTCGATGGCACTGTATCTCTGAAGAAACAGAAGCACTTCAGCAATGTCAAACTCCATTTCTTTGAGGCCTGTAAGGAAGAAAGAGTGCAGAGAGGGATTTCAATCATTGCATGACCAAGCAGGTGTCATTATACTCATGCAATTGAACAAGTAGTAAAAGTAGAATGTCCAAAATAGCTTCCATTTCCCTGGCTTCAAGCATAACAAGTTAAATAAAAGACATTTAAACAAGTGATGTGTTAGTAACACCGGTATGTAGAATAATTATAATGAAAGTATATTGTCAGAATCACCTGTATGCACCAGCTGCTTCATACCACTTGGGAGCAGCTGTAAGCCCAGTGAAACTGGTTAGTTGTTATGATGTGGTTTATGGATGCAGCGTGTTGCTGGAGAGAACTGTTAGATTGATAAAGTCTCTTCAATTATAGATTTCTCCAATTTTTATTTACTGTATATTGATATATCAATACTACAGAATACATTGGTGTACTTTTTAAGAACTTTTAGAAATAGAACAATGGCACCATCCCACTTCCTACATGAAATATCATACAAGACAGCCCTTCAGCTTCAGAGAGACGGCTTGGCATCCTGCCTGTAAATTTGTCATCCATTGCTGAAGTATATGAAGTAGAAGGTATGCTTGTGTCAGAACGTTTAAATCCATTAAACTGAAATCAGCCACGGATGCATTTCTGTTGCTGGAATTAGGTGAAGTAACTCTGTTTTCTTTTACCATCTTAAATTGATTTGAAAATAACAAATAATCCCACTAAGTGATCTGAGATTGCACAGTTAAATTCTAAAATGTGTCATGGAACAGAGTTCCTGTCAGCACTTCCCAGAAAGATGTGAGTCTATCATATTTCGAACAAATTAGTACACTTTTGTGCTGAAGACACCAGCTTCTATCCCGTCGTCCCTATTGTGGTCAAACTCTCATTAACATCAACTGGATTTTTTTTTATCTAGAAGAATGCAGAACTGGATTCTTCTTCTACAAGGAACAAAGGGCCAAATTCATCCATCCCTGATCTAGCTCCATTAGCTTTAGTTTACTTTGGGTATGCCTGTACTGGAATCAGAGGGGTGACTGCAGTACATGTAGGCATAGCTGAACTAGCGTTGATCTAGCCAACTCAAACAACAAGTAGCCACGGCAGCATGGGCTAGCTGCTCCAGTTCAAACCTAGCGTAATAGGTTGGGGGACTTCTACAGCCTGTGCTGCTGCAGATTTAGTGCTATTTTTACTCAAGCTAGCTAGATCAAAGCTAGCTCAGCTATGTCTAAACATGCTGCAGTCAGGACTCTGATTGCAGTGTAGACATACTCTGAGACAACAGCATTTGGCTTCTTGTGACAGTAACTATAGTTTTTACTTAAATGTGTTTTTTCCTAAATTTGGTCAGATCATAAGTAAAAAACTATAAAATTCTGTAATTATCACAATAGATGTGGTATAGTTTAATAAAAAGTGACCAAAGGACTAACAATTAGTTACCTATTAATATGTTGATAGATACATATTTACTGGACTCAAAAGTGCCTATGATTTGGCCTGTCAAGTTATTTTGGTAATAAGTCATTCCATTTACTCCTTGTATGGTACATTCCGTTATTGGCTAACTGTACATTTATGACTTTCTCTGTATACTGCATCTGTTTTGACACCTCTCAACTAAATTGATCAGTTGTTTTCCACATACAGTCCTCTTCAGTTGACCCATTCTAAGCACAGACACTTCCCAATAGCATAGAAAAAATCTTTTCAGCCTCAAGGACATTGTTTTTACCATCTTGCAACCATGAAGATATCTAACCTTACCAGACAATACTACTCTTACAAGATGGCTTCACTGTTGATCCTCCCTTCAACCCTAACCCCCGTCCTCTAGCAATAAGATAGTAGGCCAGGTCCTCAAGCTGGGTTGGTGCCTTTGCACAAAGGTGTTGTATTCCAACCCCAAAGGCCCAGAGAATTTCACTATTAAAGGGGAACTGGTTCCGTACCACTGTTAGACCCTGTTCCTTGACCCCGCACCCCAACTCCTGATGGAGGGGTGGTGTTGGATTTCCATTCCACCATGGCAATACTGCCCTGGCTTTGGGTCTGATAATAACCCTAAACTAGACAAATATCTTAAAGCTGATTTGGAACAACTGCAAACATCATCAGGTCTGGGCTTGCCCTGGGGTTCAAAGAGCCTTATCCATAAGCCTGATGCAGTACCGACCCCATGCCTAGTGGAGATCTAGTGCAGAAAAGAATCTGCCTCAACAGCTCTCTTGTCCAAGAATTGATCTGACACAATCCTTAGCCAGGGATAACCCCAGAAAGAACTTTTCACATGGTTGCACAACTTACTTAATTTAAAATGTCATGATGGAGGGGCTGCCAGGCCAAATTTCAGTGAGTTGCACTTTGACCCTGTGCAGAAGGTCGCAGTGACCCTCTGGTTTGCACAAGAGCCTCCTCCGCCAAGGGGCCAGCAGGCCAAACCTGAGCAGTGCTGCAACCCAGCATGCTTTGGGATGTTTGGGAGTCCTCTCAAATTGGGGGCCTGAGGCACCTTCCCCCACAAGTAGCCCTGTTCTCCAATTGTACTCCAGCTGCAGACACGACTGCCCTTAACTTCTGTCCTTTTTCTGTTAAGGTTTTCATGAGTGTCTGTGATGCATATGACTTCAGCAGCCACAGTCTTGAACATTAACTGGAGAATAATAATTGAGGTAACAGAAAACAATGCTTCAGTATGAGCTTCTCTCTTGAGTATCACCACACTGGCTTATGTAGGTATCCAACAGGAACTAAACTAACTTTATGAGTCCTGGTTCTCACAAGTATTGCCCCATTTTACAGATGGGAAAGCAGAGACACAAAATAAAGCTAAGGTTCTTGTGCCAGGTCACACGGGTCAGTTTTAGACAACGAATGGTAACTAGTGAGGGGTCTGACTGTGGTAGCTTTGAGAGCATAGTGAAAGATATGTCTGGACACTGTCAGTGGTAAATGTTTGTTGAAATACAGATGGCAAGGGGAAAAGGCGAAAAGGGAAAGAAACTCTGTACTATATTCACAGTCATTCTATTTACACTCTCTTACTCCACTATATGGTTATATTTATTTGTTTACACTTGCAAAGTAAAACAAAAGACACTTCAGTCCTTTCAAAGTATTATTGTTTTCGATACCAAGCTGACACCACAATGAAGAAAGCTAGTAATGACTTCAATTCTGCATTCACATGTGAAAGAAAACATCTATTTTACAGGAATGAATAATATACCAGGAGAGGCTATAGATCACAACCTATGAAATTAATGGACACATTACATTGGATACGCACGAAAGCATTGGAGGCATAACAGGCCTAAAATGAACATTACAGATGAAGTAATTCAAACATGCTCTCTGCTTTGAAGACTATTTGTTAAAGACATATTGCATCCACAAACTCCTGAAAACAGGCACAGTTACCTGCAGTTCAATGGGAGTGTTCATGTTGTGTGTTTGCAGAATCAGTCCCTAAGAGATGAGACTGGGGTTTTTTTCCCCAAAGGCTTCACTCAATAACACACATTCTGCAGCAATGACATCAAGAAATTATAAACCTTGAAGATTAAGATGTATAAGTTTTTGACAAAATACCCCATTAAAGTATATGAATAATCCTTTGGTGAATGAACATGGCTAAACATGATGCATTGTTTTACTGCTGAAAATGTATTTGGAGTATTTATAGCTGCTGATTATGGCTAGACTGTTATTAAGGAATTTAATGAAAAAGAAGCAGTAACTCCACCATTTTTCTATGATACTATTCATACCGTTATAGCACCTTACATAAATAAGTTAATTAAAAATAATAATTACAGTTATGTCGGAATTGGCTTTAAACAGGAGCCTGAGTTCTGAACTTGGATATACCAGAGTCTGTTTCATAGGTGCAGGGAAAAAAGTAACTCATTTAGGCAGCACCGTGTCCCACCCTGGATGCCGCTAACCTCAGCGGCTCTGTCCTGCAAGAGACACTCCTGGGAATTCAAGGCACTCCTCGGGCTGTTCCTACAACACTCACTAATGTTGCATACATTTTTGCAGGACCATTAAGACATGAGATTGGTTTTTTCCCCAAGATCTTGATAACCCAGCCCCATTTTTCAGTATTCCTGCAAATCCTACCATCCCCGTAGTATTATGAAGCCCAGAATGACTTGGTTATGCACTAGAAATGAGCCAGTCTAGGCCTGTAGCCTCCTTTAAATGTCCTTTAATTCCGTTCTATGAAACAAATAAAAGGGGCAAAATCCAGTATGGAAGTTAGTACAGCCATGGCTACCCCTACTCTATGGCAACCCACACCTCACACTGCACCCCCAACCCCTTTGTTTGTATGAAGGCACTGGATGTGCAGAAGAATCAGAGGAAAGGGGTACTCTGCATTGCTATTTACAGAGGTGAGGTGCTAGTCCAAACCTGAGGAGCCTCAGCACTGGCTAAGGGGTGCACAGCTGCTGTGAATCCTCTTTGCTGTGCAAGGTCATGAAAGGCTTGGGCAGGTTTAAAATTTAAATCCAGGCAGGGGTGAAAGTAGAAATGGGGACTTACTTGTACATGGCTGGGTTAGGGCCAGCTCTGGCCCCCAGAAGGGGTGGGGCCTCGGGCAGAAGGTACAGGGCTGGGGGTCAAAGCCAGCCCCAGTCACCCTGTACCAGTAAGTGCCCTTCCCCCCGCCCGGGGTAACAGTATCAGCCGGGGCTCCGGCAGCAGTTTAAAGGGCTGGGGCCGGCCGGGGCCATTTAAATAGCCCCGGAGCCCCACCACTACTCCAGGGATCTGGGGACTATTTAAAGGGCCCAGGACACCTCTGCTTCTACTGCCTCAGCCCTTTAAATAGCTGCCGGACTCCTGGGGTAGCAGCGGCAGGGCTCCAGTGGCTATTTAAAGGGCCAAGGTGGTAGAGGCAGGGAAGCCCCAGGCCCTTTAAATAGCCCATGGAGCCCCTGAACCACTACCCCAGAGCTTCAGCATCGGGGCTTCGGTGGCAATTTAAAGGGCCTGGGGCTCCAGCCCCTTCTGGGAGCCTCAGGCCCTTTACAATGCCACCTGGGGGAAGCCGGGCCGCCCCGGTACATACCGGCTTACTTTCACCTCTGAATCCACCAGAGGCCACCAGAGATAGATTTGTCCCATTATAACTATTGGCGTCACCAAGTTTTCAGGTGGAAATATGCTTACAAAACCACAGCACATTTTGGTGGCTATTCTGACTCTTAAGTTTGTTGTTGTTGCTGTGACTATGATGCTCTAACAATAACCAGGTTTCTTTTGAGTTGGGTTTTACAATAGTTACTAACTTAACCACACAGGTGAGTAATTGTTCACTAACAATGGTTGCACAACCTAGCCCTATATATTAATAATGACATTTTGCCAAAATGATATCCATGCTAACATTTAAAATGTAGCTGTCTTGCCTCTGCAGGTTTGCTGTTCAGATCTGAGATTAGAGAGTTTCTCTCTATTAACTTTTATAATAACTGCATATTGTGGATTGACTCAATATGTAGTAATAACTCTTTCAGGACAACAATAATGCATTATACTGAACATCTGCTTGCTGATCTCTCCATGCAGTGGATCCAAAATAATTATTATATATTATGTCAACATTTTGCCTTATTAATGCTTTATGAGGCATTGGTTTCTATCCGTGCCACAGAGTTGCAATTAATGGGCCTCAGTGCACTAAAACATTTTCAAACAGAAGTCCCTGGAAACAGAATGTCAAGTAATGAAAAAAATGCTTTTTTAACTTTATTTTATTTTGGTGTCAGGAGGAAGAGGAGTCCCAAATTCCTACATTTTATGTTCTTTTTTCATAGTTTACTACTGTTCAATATTTAAATATTATGGAGGCTCTGTATAGGGCCTAATTAATTCCATTGTAATCACTGGAAAAACTCCTATTAGATTGAGTGGGCATTGGATAATGCTCTAAATAACTAAGATTAGACAGATAAACAGATTAGATGAAAAAGCATGAAAGTTAAGCATTAAAATTAGTTTGACTAAGTGATTGAACAAGGAAATTGAGAAATAACAGTATTCTGACAACCTACAACCTAGCCTTTGCAGCACATATGACATTTAATACTGAGCACACTGGTGAAATACTGCAGTTCTCAGCCAAAAAAGAGGTGACTTAAGGACAGAAGGCATCTTAAATCTCAAAAATATTTATTTTTGTTAAATTATTTCACAATACCATTAGTGAAACAGGGTTTGGGTTTTATTCTTGGTTTGCACTTTTATTTCTCTCAGCTTAAAATATGGAAAAGACCCCATAGTTATTCTTTTGCTGATAACCAGTGTTGCAGTGTTTGAGTACAGACACTGTAGATGGATATCGATTTACTTTTGTTTTGTTTTTTAAACAACTTCCAGTGGAATTTTAAAATGTAGAGTGGTTTTCCTTTTTTTCTTTTTTGTTTTTTGTGAGAGCTTTTATAATATAAAGAAACAAACTTTCGGGTCAGATTTATCCCAATGGTGCATCTTTATGAAAACTGACTCAACGGTTCAGTATTTGAAGGATCGTGGCGTCTACGGTATTTCCCTACAAATTCCTCTTCAGTAGAACACAGAATTCACCCAAATGGGTCAGACCACTGTTTTTTTTCAACTGGGTAGCCTACCTCTGGCAAACACCACTAAGATACTGCAGCAGTGGGTAAAACAAGAATTCTGGTTACCCCTATGTTTGGAAATAGATCTGCTCAGAAGTCAATGTTTAAACAATTTGAACCGCACACATCCACAAGATGAGTGGCACTATTCCCCTGATGTCAATGTTCTGCTCCCCAGCATGAATTGAGGGGAACCTGCACCCACAGGTCACGGCCACATTTTTAATTGCACAAAATCAAATACCCTTGCCTCACGGCCTGCTCTGCCCATTCCCCGAGCACCACCTCTGCCCCACCCTTCTCTGAGGTTCCACCTCCTGCTCACTCTGTCTCCCCTTCCTCTCCTCAACCCTCGTTCACTTTCACTGGGCTGGGGCAGGGGATTGGGGTGCAGGAGGGGGTGAGGGCTCTGGGGTGGGGCTGGAAATGAGGGTTTCGGGGTGCAGAAGGGGGCTCCCGGCTGGGGCAGAGGTTGAGGTGTGGAAGTGAGGACTCCAGCTGGGAGTGTAGGCTCTAGGATGGGTCTGAGGGGTTCAGAGTGTGGGAGGGGAGTCAGGGCTGGGGCAAGGGGTTAAGATGCAGGAGGGAATGCAGGCTCTGGGAGGGAATTTGGGTGCATGAGGGGGCTCAGAGCGGGGGTTGGAGTGTTGGAGGGGTTTGGGGTGCATACTCCGACTGGGCTGAGGAGTCAGCGCTCAGGATGGGGGAAGCGCGCATAGAACCTTGCGCCTAGGAGCTGGACATGCCAGCTGCTTTTGGGAGCCACACAGAGCCATGGCAGACAGGGAGCCTGCCTTAGCCCCGCTGCACTGCCAACTGGGCTTTTAGCAATTGAAAATTGGACTCCTGACAACCCCAGTGTGAGGGGAAACAAAGTGGTGACTGTCCCTCTTCTCTTTCCCCTACAGAAGGGCATTGGTTCTCAAAGTGGGGGTCGGGACCCCTCTGGGGGTCACGAGCCAGTTCTGTGGGGGTCGCGAGCCAGCCGGCCCTGAACAATGCCGCTGGCACGGGCTGCTGGCATCCGCCCCCTGCTGCTGCAGGCGGCCCGTGCCCCTGCCATGGTGGGCTGCCAGCGCCCCCATAAGGCCGGTCCCGGACGTGGCTCCTGCCACGGCAGACTGCTGGTGGCCCCACGAGCCCAGTACCAGCTTCCGCCGTGGCAGGCTGCTGGCGAGCCCGGTCCGGGCCATGGCTCCTGTTGCGGCGGGCTGCTGGCACTGCCACGCGCCTGACCCAGTCCCTGCAGAGGTGGGCTTCCGGAACCCCTGTGAGCCTGGCCCCTGCCACGGTAGGCTGCTGGAACCCCCCCTCAATCCCGACCCCTTCCCTGGGGGCTGCTGGAACCCCCCAATCCCAGCCCTTGCTGCAGTGGGCTGCAAGCATGTCCCTTCCCTGCCTGGCCCCTAGGGGGGGTCGAACTTAGAGGCCTGGTGTGGGAAAGGGGTCACCACTACAAAAAGTTTGAGAACCACTGGTTTAGGGGATCTTTAGTCTGTGGGTGGAGAAAGGGTAAGGTGGTAGTAGAAGTCACCAGTTACTCTTCTCCTGACTACATACATGCAGGCTCACACAGACACACACACATATTCCTATGAGACACACCCTCATAATAATTACTATACATGGAGCCTACAGTAACTTGTGCAGGTTCACTCTCCTTGCTATGGAAACGTCCTGAACACAGAGATTTTAGAGGCAGTGGTCAGGAGATCTATCAACCTGGGAAAAGTGAAGATTCACCTACCAAGGAGCAGCAGGGAAGTGATTAGCTAGGTGGGAGTGTAGTCACAAGGGCAGAGGTTTGGATGAGAGGGCTGTAACGGAGCCGGTCACTCACCCGGCGGCGCCCCCGTCTGGTCGTCTGGGAATTAGCTCTTTTTGACCCTGGAGCGCCCTCTGCTGGCCGACGTCCGCTTCTCCACACTGGCTCCGTGCCCCTCCCGGGGCATATGCTCCTGGACGCCAGAGTAAAGGAGACTGAAGGAGGACTTCCTGTATCCTATAGTGTGAGACATCAGCTGAAAGTGCGGTGGTTTTATTTGAGGTTAGGCTCATATCTAAGCACTGGCTCAACCATCTGTTATCACGACTTTTGAGAGCCAGTTCTGCTCTCACATATATGTCAGATTGATGTCAATGGGAATTGCACATTCATCTAAAGGCAGATTTTCATTCTTAAAATTCTATGATATTCATAAGGTGAGTAAGACAAACATAAGCTAGTGACAGATACCATATATGCCTAAGAATCAGTGAATTGGTTCAGGTAAAATACTTTGGATATTATGCTAAAATTCAAATCAAATGCAAACAGACCCTTTTCAGGAGTCAGAATTTCATTAAGCTGTCCCACCCTATTTTTGTTCACTTCTGAACTCTTCAGAGCACTTGGGTTTTGAAATACCACCAGAGTGCCTGTATTCCATGAGTGAAGTTTTTTTAGAAAACCATGAAAACCATGAGTGAAGTTTTTTAGACAAAACTTTCTTTTCCGTTGAAAAATGCAGATGCAGGACAACCAAAATATTTCATGAACTCATTTACAATTCTCTAAATTGTTTCATCCATGTTAGCCAAATCATATGTTAGGTGTAGTGTACCATATTAATGGGTATTATGCACACAAATTATAAGTGTAGCAAAGTTATGTTAATTGAATATATTATCCCACAATTCTGTTCACGCATGTCAAGCATCCTACAAGATTTTGCAAAGCTGAAGTCAACTCTGGCATTAGAAAATAGGAAACTTGTCAAAGCAAAGATGCATGAATACTTATTACCAAGTACAGTTAGGGAGTACTTTCATGGCTCATCAACACTTGAAATGTAGTATTCAAAACAAGATATTGGAAAGTATAAGGAGGTACCAAGGACAAAGCTGGCACAAACTAGTGAATTAAACTGAAACCTTAAGTAATGTACTGGGAACTTTTACCTTGTAAACAACCACTATTTACATAGAAGCAGATTTGAGGTGTATCTTTGAAGCACACCTCTGGTGTTTGGTGAACATACTGCAAGATGAAAATTGCCTCCCAGAAGAGTATGTGCGCTCGCTCTCTCTCTCTCTCTCTCTCTCATTATACTTCTTTGTCTTTAGAAAATAAGCTTGGTTATTTGCTCTCTCTAACATTTATAATGAACTGTGAGTCAAACAACTGGCTACTATTAATCAACTGCCAAAAAATCAAAAAAATTAAAACATTGACACGTTCCATTCTTTTCAATTTGAAACTACTTTTCATTTTGAGTTTTACCTCAGTTGTATTTTTTTAAAAGTAAAAGTAAAACTAACATTTCATTGAACCCAAATTGATTTTTTTTCAGCACACACACCAAACCAAAAAAAAACACATCAGTTATTCACATAGCTCTACTGGATGCTTCCTTCCCTACAAGGAGGAGGAAGTATTAGTAATCTCATGACAAGGCTTATTCTAGTGAAATTTCCAGAACCATTTTGCTGACCAGCAATTACAACTTTCAGACCAGCTTGAAAGTGCTGCTTAACCCAGCCCATTGAGCACAGGGATATATTAGGGGATCAGCTGGAGAGTGCTGACTGACCCAGTCCTTTCAGACTTGCTCTGTTAGTGTGTGTGTGTGTTCATCTAAGCTCTGGGGAACCTAGGTCCTGCAAGATAGCTCCATTGGGAAGGGAACTTGCAAAGGGAAGGAATAGAACTCCATATGGACACACAAGTGACATAAGCAGCACATTAACAGAATTAAAGCAACCCATCCCCCCAGAAGAGTAATCCTAATAAATGAGCCTACCCCAAAGTAACTGGCACATCTGGTAACACAAGTCCCAAATTCCACTGAAGTCACTAGTCAATTCCTGATTTGGCTCAGGTCATATTCCATGTAAGGTTCACTTACGCATAAGAAAATTGTTTATCTAAGCTTCTGAATTGAATGATCTTTGGAGGTTTATCCTTCAGTGGAGTCGCTAGTGTGAAAATGTTCCCCTTCAATTATCTAAAGAAAAAATATTGTATAATTAGCTTGCCCGGGCAGATATGAAGCGGCAAGTAATTGAAAAAATTGACTAAGTGCACTAAGTCTGGTTATACAGATCTTCAAAAGACAAAGGGATATTTATGTAAAAGCTATTAAAAATAAGAAGGAATTAAAATAGGTTTTTACATAGTTTTCAACTTTGGGTAAGTACAGTTCAATATTGCTTTGACTATGTACTACTGATGAATATGGTATTTTTTGCTTGAATCACTTACACTGGATTCATTATTTCTGGATGGCTCAACAGATGATAACCTTAGTTCAGAGATAATCACAAATCACATTCAGAGCATCTGAAGAAGAGTACAATTTGGTATCTATATTATCTTGACTGTCACAAAATTTATCCAATCATCTTTTTGATTTTGTACTGATCTTGAAAGAATATTAGTGCATTTATTAGTTTTATTTGGAAGGTAGATAACTGAACTAATTAACTTACAAAAGTAGGGTTACTCATTTGATCACTTCAGGACAGTAGCCAGCTGGAATTTACATTAATGTAATATTAGCAGTCTTTGTTAAAAAGAACTAGCGAAAATACCCGGCGTTGCTCGGGTCAGTCAGAGGTGGGGAGGGGGCAGACAACTGAGTGAGTGTGGGGTCCGTTGGAGGGGGGAGAGAGCAAACCTGACACCCCCACCTCACCCCCCCTGACCAAACCCGACACCCCCACCTCACTTACCCCTCGACCAACCCGGACTCACATTTTCACCCCCCCACACCCAAACCCAACACCCCCATGTCTCCCCCCTACCAACCCCAACACCCCCTGATCAACACCCACACCTCACCCCCCGTAGACCAAACCTGACACACCCACCTCACTTTCCCCCCCAACCAAACCCGACACCCCTACCTACCACCACAAACAAACCCGACACCCCCACCTCACCCCCGACCAAACCCGACACCCCTACCTCACTTACCCTCCGACCAAACCCAACTCGGGTCCATCGGAGGTGAGGAGGGGGCAGAGAGCTGAGCGAGTGCGGGGTCCGTTGGAGGGGGGAGGGGGCAGAGAGCTGAGCGAGTGCGTGGTCCGTTGGAGGGGGTATTATGACATCATAACTATGTCACAGAGAACAGCAGCTGCCCAGCTGATGTGAATGGGCTTTAAAGAATTTCACCCCTGGAGGGCGTCAGAGGTGAGATTTGAAAAATTTTCAACTCTTACCCTGATTAGGACCCTAAGACCTCTAACTGTACCAAATTTCAAGTCTCTAGCTCAAAAGGTGTGGAAGGAGTAAGCGCACATACATACATACATACACGCATACATACACCATTTGACTTTTATATATATAGATAGCGAGGAATTACATTAATGTTCAGAAAGGAATACCCCCTCTCTATTTGTTTAAATGTTAGACTGGAAGGCTGCATCAACTTCTTCACAATTTTATTAAGTGAAGCTTTTCTCAATTTATCTTATCTGTTTACCACAATCAGAGTTTAGAATTCATGGAAAATATATACATCATTTCTAAATAACAAGGTTAGCATACTATTATCATGTTAATCATCCCAAGCTATGCACCAAATCTTTTATCTTGTCTTTAATATGCAAAAGTAGAATAATCACCTTCATTTTTTTTCCCATTTTCATTTTGCATAGCCTGTGCATTGTGTAGTATGCACCCGATGCGCAGCATAAACTGAGGAGCAAAAACTGACCATCTGCACAATGAGAAAACTCATCTAGTTTCATTTGTCTCAGTTCACATAACTGGGTAGATTACCAAGGCTGTATCTAATAAGTAAAAGTGGGATAAAATCACTCTGGATTCAAATGCTCTGAAATGTGGTAAGGCCCTGCTTCAGGAAACTATGGAATGTGTTTAAATCAATAGGACCAGTAGCTTTAATAGGACCAAAGCATATGCTTAAGTGCTGTCCAGTATTTGAATTTTTCAGGTGACTATTTTTTCTATAATAGACTGGTCCCACATCTTCTGATCCAAAATCCCTTGAATTTTGGTGAAGTTCAGAATATATTTTAGATTCAAACTTTGCAATTTGGTCTTATCTCTGCTAATAACATGAAAGGTAAATCATGGTTTTGAGCTAATCAGTTGCCACATCCATATTGGTTACTAATTAAATAACCTTCAAAAGGACCTAAAGTAGCCTGAAAAATAATTATCAATATGTATTTTGAGAAAGCTCTCAAAAGACCTCAATGCAATAGCACAGTCCCTGTCTCAGAAAAAGGAAACAAAGCATGTGTTACTTGAAAGAAGCTAAAAGTGGCCTATTGTGCCAGAGAAAATAACTTGGTGAATGAAAATGAGACGGAGAACCCCTAATCAATGGAACCAAGCTCTGAAAACTTTCATAAGCTTGGAAACTTTAGAGCAGGGGTCTCAAACTCAAATGACCATGAGGGCCACATGAGGACTAGTGCACTGGCCCGAGGGCCGCATCACTGACACACACACATACCCTCGCTGCCCCGGCTCTGCCCCCACTCCACCCCTTCCATGAGGACTAGTGCACTGGCCTGAGGGCCGCACCACTGACACACACCCTGCCCTTGCTGCCCCGGCTCTGCCCCCACTCCACCCCTTCCATGAGGACTAGTGCACTGGCCCGAGGGCCGCACCACTGACACACACCCTGCCCTCGCTGCCCCGACTCTGCCCCCACTCCACCCCTTCCAAGAGGTCCCACCCCTGCCCCACCTCCTCCTCTGAGCACGCAGCTCCCCATTCCCTCCTGGAAAGTGCTAGGCACCACCAACAGCTGTTTGGCAAACAAAGCAAGAGCAATATAGGAAGTCCAGAGCTAGAAACACACGTGGCCCAGCCAGGCAGCAGAGAAGCCTCCACTTCTGGCCCCTCCATCCTGCAAACTGCTATGGGGAGACCGGGGGGAGGGGGGGCACCAGGAAGCTTGGCGGGCCGCAGGGAAGGGCTTTGCGGGCCGCATGTTTGAGACCCCTGCTTTAGAGGGTTTTTCCTTCTCTAGAATATGAATCAGTGTCCCTTTCTTAGGCTCCCCAGATTACAGGCTGACAGATGTAAGACTGCTTGAGTAAAATATGCAATTTTCCTGCATACAATATTACCCCAAGGGAAACCACAAAGATTTCTCTCTCATCTTTTGATAAAAATGAAATTCAAGATGTTCTCTCAGAGGTGATAACCCAGATGTGCAACCCTTAGTTGCTGATTAAGGAGTCTTCGAATGAGTAAGAGCTGCAAGCTAGAGCCCTGCAATTGCTTACTAAACCTGGTTGTGCCCAATTATTTGTGTATTGTGTATGTTCTGCATTTGTACAGCACCTAGGACAATGAGGACACTGGTACATGATAGCGTCTGATAGATGCTAATGGAATACAAGTTTGTAACTAACTATTGCTATTATCATCATCAATCCCAACCATGAAATATCTATTTGAAAATGTAGGGCTGTATCTTAACTGTGGACTTCATGTACACAAATGGGTAAAAGTGAAAGTCATATAAGCAAGTTCTGGTGTACTCTGACCTCTTTATAAGAAATCTATTACAGGTCCGAGCCTCATTCAAAACTTTCATGCAAGTGTACGATTGCTGTCTTTTTGTGGCCTAGACTGTGTCTTCGCTGTTTGGAAAGTGCCTAGCACATTTTGGGCAGTACTGCAACCTAAATAAAGCAATAAAGCTCACAACAAGGAGAGAACATGCAATTAGTTGATTATCGTAGTTATCAGCTTAAATGCAATCCTCTGTCCTTCATGCATAAGTTTGGGCTTCAGTGTGGCTTTCAAAAGTAGGGGACTCAATGTAGGATCAGGAGTGTGACTAAGCCATCCCCCGGAACAACGTAAATTACACCAACCTAAGTGTTGGTGTGGACAGAGCTATGCTGACACGAAGCTCTCTCCTGTGAGCATAGGGCAACTTCACCTGATGCTCTAGCGTAGTTGAATCGGTGCAGCTTCATCACCATAGAGCTTTTAATGTAGAGTAGCCCTCAGTTCCTGTGTCTTTCAGTTCCTATTTGGGGGTAGACTTCTTTGTCTGTAAACAGTGAAAGCATCTGTCTATAGAATACAGTGGATTCTCGATTATCCAGGATTGGATTAAGCAGGATGTGGATTAAGCAGGATGTCAAAAAAAATATGCGCAACTCGCAGGTCCGGCTCTGGCTTTGTTGCCACCCCAACCACACACACAAAAAAACCCCACCAGTGCACAGGGCAGCCGGTGAACCAACACCCACTCCCCCCAGCGCAGGGTGGCTGGTGAACCAACCCCCTCCCCCCATATTGCCTATGGATGGTGATTATCCAGGGTTTTATTAACCAGGATTAATTTTTTTCCTATCATCTTGGATAATCAAGAGTCTACTGTATATCAGTAAACCATTCCCTCGCAAAGAAAAAGAAACCTCTCCTGGGGGGATGAGATTCAGCCAGAGGTGAACAGTTCTTCTACCTTACAGAAGAACTTAAAATATTTCTCAAGACACATGTAAGGAAGCTTTGTAATTGTAAAGGAAAACTAAAGCTAATGGATCTTCTCACAGCAAATGAGATTAAATGCAGAAAGATATTACAAGAAAGATCTGAGAAGAGCTTATGTGGAAATGTCTGACCTATTCATACTCAACAGGGTTAGCTTTATTTCAAAAAAGAAAAAAGAAAACGATTTTTGTCTTTGTTGTTGTTTCGGGTGGATTTGTTAAATATCAGTGAAAATCCCTTTCTTGTACAGGAGTACAGCAGCATTTAAAGGACTAGAACACAGCATGAGAGAAAAAGGAAGGTAGCAGATATGCTGCAATGGCCTGGAAAGATCATTTTCACTCTTTGATGTTCCTGACCAGGACACTGGGGAACTGCTAATTAGGGGCTTGTCAACACTGCCCCAGAGCGCACACTATAAGGATGTGAGTTGTAGCATGCCAAAAAATGTTGTGCTGTAGCTGCCCCTGGATAGACAATGTTAGCATGAACCAAGAGGTACTTAGTTTGTATGAGTTTCAAACAGGACCATGCTAGAGCCCCATAGAGTCATCACTGCAGGGCTGTGTAGATAAACTACAAGTCACACAACTGAGATGTGAATTCAGTTGGCGTATATAAAGCTTTAATGCAACAAGTACTCACAAAACACAGCTGCACTGCCCAACAGATAATATAAAGTGAAAAAACAAGAAACTGCAACAGGAATTCAGGGAGGCAGAATGTAATCACTATAGGGCTGGGTGAAGTTTTTTGGACAAATAGTTTATTCACTGAAAATGCAATTTTCATTGACAGAACATTATTTACAAGTTGCACACAAATTTGCCCAATCATTTCAGCTAAAAACAAATTCTGAGAGTTAGATTCACAAGGGAATATATGTGCCATTCACAAAATAGCTGAAGAACAAAGCAGGGCTAGTCTTCTTATATCTGTTAGCTCAGTGGTTATCACATCTATCTGGGATATGGAAGACCCAAGTTCAAATCCATCATCTAGAACAGAGTTTTATTGTTTCCTCCAGGTATGTGTCTTAACCATCAGACAATATGCCATTCTGCAGTGGGAATCTCTCCTATAAAACATGTTCTACTTGATTTAAGATACTTCAATTGTCGATGATGATCTATTCAGGGCTCCAAGTTTTCTGCACTTTCTCCAGGATGTTCTATCAGCAGGTGAGTTTTATGCATGAATAATTTTATCTGGGAACTAGACTGAGTTTATTGGAGCATGGATGTTGTCTTCTAATTTGTTTAAAAAATAAATATTTCTCAAAGAACTAGTCCACAGACATTTTAAACTATAATTTGCAGCTTGATCACTGAATGCAGAGCTCTGTCAACAAACTCAGACTGAAATAAAATTTTGCAAGCTTTAAAGTGTCTCATGATGACACAATAACACCTGAAATGTATAACTTCTTGCCACTGGAATTTCCTGGTCCAAATGTATTGTTGGCAACTGATATGCAGCCTATAAACCAACTGATGTTGGAGGGGCTATAAACACATCATAGACAATATGAAGTTCACCTAAGGAAAAGGTCATAGGAAATTAAAAACAGAGATCATTTTCTGAGTTTAGTGAAGGCAATCAAATGAAGCCCATCCATCTCAATAGATTTTCATAATCATCAAGTTCCACATCTGAGCATCCCTCTTCAAGTTCATGGAGAAAATACAGAAAACTTGGTCACACTTTAGATTATTATTCCATTTATAAAAGGTGAATAAAAGATTAGTAAATGACTAATAGACGTTAGAAGCAAGTTCCCAGCATGAGTGTTTTATTGAGTGTTATAGATGGCTATAAGAACATCAGTTAAAGGTGTTTATGGATGGTACAAGCATGATTATAAGCAACCTCTTGATTGCTTAGACTCTAACCATTTTAAAGAATTGATTAACCATTTATTAAAACACATATTATTCATGTATTAATCCTTTATAAATTATTTATAAATGGAATCTCAATGTAAAGGGTGATCAGAAAATTATTTTGTTATAAATCTTGGAAAAAACACATACCATGTTAAAAATGAAAATGACATTTTTCATTCAGTTCCAGATCTTTGGTAATATAAGTACATCATTAATACATGGATTTTTATGGGTACAGAGAAGAGGCCTTAACTGATGAATGGTCACACTGACTTTTCAGACAGCAGGTAATATTTACTTCTTGCCAATGATATCTGATTGCGTGTCAGACCAAGACTCAAGAGTGAAATCAGGGTCTGAATAACACTGACAGATTTAACAGCAGACAACTAGGCTGGAAAGGAAATATATGAAGAAGAAAGAAGGAAAGACATGAATATCCTTTTACATTATTTCCCCATTTTCAAGCAAAGTGACACAAAGATACCTGTACGGTTTAAAGCAGTTTTTTGAACTGACTCACTCCTCTGGCAGTATATCCCCCTCTCTTCTATCCCTGGTACTACATACCCAAGTAAAAAGACAAAATAAAACATAATCCATGGCTGCAGAAAATGAGGACCTCTTCTTACAGTTGAGAATCCAGCTTCTAAACTACTTATTGATGAAGAAGGAACTGGAAAAGCATGTTCACTTTATGCATATATAAAGCCTCACATTGTGTGGTCCTAGCAGAACTGTAAGAACAGGAGGGTCATAATTTTTAAATGTATGTGTTCTTTTAGTTTAATTCATTCATTTAGTATGCACATAGCACTATAGTTGCAGGACACATTACATACATTCAAACGAGACTGTAAAATGCCATCATCCCATCATCTACTGATTAGCTAGTGCTAGAGTGCAAACAAAGAAAACACAGCACTATAACTCTATTGTTTTCTTCTTCTTCCAACAAGAGCAGATGATAGCAGCAACACTGAGATGGTTAAAGTTGCTTATCAACATTGGTAAGTGTGTTGTAGTAAATGGAAGAGAACCTGAATGTAGGGGAGGATAAAGGTATCAAGATGGTATCATGCCAATGAGGTGGAAGAAATAGGGGTGCCCTACTTTAATGGGCACTTCATACCATCTGGTTAATTGATTTAGGTTCCTTCTGTTGCACTCCTCCCTTCTGGCTTTTTTGCACTGCTTGAATTATGCATAGTGTTCCTGACACTTTGTGACTCTAAACATGCCTGTACTCACAGTCTACAGACCGTAGCAAAATATGAGCCTAGATAGAACTACTGTAAGATAAGTGCATAACTGATTGGAAAACCATTCCTAGAGAGTAGTGATCAGTAGTTCATAGTCAAGCTGAAGGGCATATTGAGTGGAGTCCCATAGGGATTGATCCTGGGTGCAATTCTATTTTGTATCTTCATCAATGATTTAGATAATGGCATAGAGAGTACAATTATATAGTATATTTGCAGATGATACTAAGCTGGAAGGGGTTGCAAGTGCTCTGGAAGATAAGATTAAAATTAAAAATGATCTGAAGTAAATAAGATGAAATTCAGTAATGACAAATGCAAAGTACTCCATTTGGAAAGAACAATCAAATGCACAAGTACAAAACAGGAAATGACTGCTTAGGAAAGAGTATGGTGGAAATGGAGCTGGGGGTTATAGAGGATCACAAGCTAAATGAGTCAACAGTGCAACACTGTAGCAAAAACAAAAAAATACATTCTGGGGATGTATTAACAGGAGTATTGTAAGCAAGACACAAGATGTCAGCATATTGGGTTGCATTAGTAGCATTGCCAGCAGTTTGAGGGAAGTGATTATTCAGCACTGGTGAGGCCACATCTGTAGTATTGCGTCCAGTTTTGGGCCCCACACTACAGAAAGGATTGGAAAGAGTCCAGCAGGAGAAAACAAAAATGATTAGGGGGCTGGGACACATGATTTATGAGGAGAAGCTGAGGGAAATGGGTTTATTTAGTCTGCAGAAGTGAAGAGTCACTGATGCCAGCTTCATCTAAGCTAGTGTAGCCAGAGTAGCATGGGCAGTGGTGAGCAGCAGTATGGGCTAGCCACCCTGAATACAGACCCATGGGGTTCACTCAGACCAGCTAGCACTGTTGTTGCTGCTGCTGCCCTGGCTACTGCAGTTACACTACTATTTTAGCATGGTATTTTTAGAGCTAGTCTGAGTAAAATGAGCCTCTGTCTCGAGTTTAATTTATACTCGCCACACTTGAAGCCCCTTAAATGGAATCTGTAGGTGGTCTGGTCCTAGCAATGTATGAACATTTAAAACATGCACTTTTTATGGAATATAAATAGGAATCAGATAAAAAGATCATTAAACCATTTGGTGTCTAAAAATGGAATTCTCTTCATTAAGTTTGCCTCCTCTAGAAGTCAGGTAGTGACTTGGGGAGAGTCTCAGAGAAAGTAAAAATATTTCCCAAAGTCCAGAGTCTTAAGGAGTACAGGCTAGTGTGCACCTACCATGTGAAAATCAGGCCTTGTGCCTTTAAAGGTGTCTCAAGTTGGCACCCAAAAAAATCACTAATCACTTTTGAAAATGTATGCCCCTGTCTTCAGGTATGTATACGAGTCTCTTCCAAAAGGGTTTAATTGAGAGTATCTTCCATTAAAATAATACAATCACAGTAATATTTCCACAATAAACCTTACTTTTGTCCTCTTCACCAGCAGCACTAAGTATACATGTGGAATATCATGGAGTTACCACACACTCCTCTTGTAACTGCTCACTTTCCCTTGCCATTGCCATAACAACTTTAATTCTCCTGGCACATTGGGAGAAGTGACTTCTTTGAGCTTGTCTACTGCAAGGGGCAAAGGACTGTGACAATTGCCACATAAGGGGTGGCTCTTCTGGGATTCAAACTCAGATGCTCAGAATGAAGTCTTGTCTGTCCAGAGGAAATATGTAATCCACCAGGAAGTGTGTATTGTGCCATCCTTACTGGGTGATCTATGGAGGATATGGATATAAGTGGCCGAAAAAGAGAATATCTGCCCCACAGGAAATATCTAGTACTGTATATTGACCAGAATGGGGTCAGCCAAAAGCATCTTCCACTAAAAGTTTTAATTTTGTTACCCCAAATCTCAAGGGAAAAGGTAGAGCTAAATGAAATTTTAATTACATTTAAACTATTCTTCTTTCACATTATAATTGTGAAAGTGTAGCGGACCCAGATGGGTCCGCTACGGAAACGAGGGCTCACCCACCGACGGAGGCGGCCGAACGACGGAGCCGCCGCGACCACGCCGCCCCGCCCCGGAAGTACACCCGGCAACCCGGATGTACAAAGGGTGGGGCCGGTCGCCAAGGGGGGGAGAGAGGCGGACGGAGGGCTCACCGGGGAACGACTGGCTGCCCCCCTGGAGCGAGAGCGACCAGGGCAGGGGCGTGGAAGTGGAGAACCGGCCCGAGGGGCCAAGCCCCCCGGCCACCGCCCACCGGGAGGCCGAGAGCGACGACCCCGGAACCCCAGAGCCGGAGCCTCCCGCAGCAGGGGACGCCGGGACCCCGACCCTGATGGTCGTGGACCCCGAGGTCGCGAGGAGCAACCTAACCAGCCCCGCTGCAGCAGACGCGGCAACCCCAGACGACTGGCCAGAGCTTCCAGCAGCCACATACCCAGAGGAGCTGGGAATGGAATGGGCCCCCGAGGACCAGGGACCCTGAGGACAGCCGCCGGAGGGGTGAGTGAGGGCGGGGCTTGTTCCCACCGTGGCCCTGGAAGGCAGCCCAGCCTAGTAAAAAGACTGTGTAACTGCTGGCGGCTGGGACAGACCAACCCAGACTCAGCCCAGCCTAGTAAAAAGACTGTGTAACTGCTGGCGGCTGGGACAGACCAACCCAGACTCAGCCCAGCCTAGTAAAGAGACTGTGTAACTGCTGGCTGCTGGGACAGACCAACCCAGACTCAGCCCAGCCTAGTAAAAGACGGTGTGACTGCTGGCCGCTGGGACCAAACAAACCCCGGCTAAAGCCCAGCCTAGAAAGCGCCTGTGTAGTTGCTGGCGACTGGGACAAAAGGAAGCCGGGTTAGAACCAACCGAGGAAGACGAGGGGTCCGGCCGGGGTGACACAACACCGACCGGGACCCCGGAAGACGTGGAGATCACCCGAAAGGGGGCGCTCCCGACGCTGGACTAAACGCTAATTCCCCCACAACCCCAGCAGGAGGCGCCCCGGGCAAGAACGAACACGTCTACACGTGGTGGAGAATGCAGGCACGTCCCCTCCCCTGAGAGAAAGGGGAGCAAACCACAGTGACGGAGGCCCTGGCCACACCGACGCACGAGATGGAGGGCGGAGACGTGGAGAAACTGATTAAATGGCTGGCCATGAGCCAGCAGCAGCAGCTGTTGCAGCAGCTGGGGACGCAACAACAGCAATTGATTCAGCAGCTGACTGCCCTCTGGCCCCGGGCGGGAACCGGGGGCCCCAGCGGAGCTGGGGGACCCCCAGACCCTGTGGTGCCCGTACGTTTAACCAAGATGGGGCCTGAGGACGATCCGGAGACCTTCTTACTCACCTTCGAGCGAGTCGCTACTGCCGCCCGCTGGCCCCCCGATCAATGGGCCACCCTGGTGGCCCCGTATCTCACGGGGCCCGCACAAGCAGCCTACCGAGGCTTGCCTGTCGCCGAGGCCCACGATTATGGACGCCTAAAAGCTGTGATCTTGGACGCCCTAGAGATCACCCCTGAAACCTTTCGGAGGCGGCTACGCGAGAAAACGTATCCCCCCGGGGCCCGTCCTAGGGTGATCGTGCAGCAAGTGAAAGAGGCCTGTTGGAGATGGCTACTGCCAGAACGGAAGACGGGCGAGGAGGTGGCTGAGCAGGTGGCCCTGGAACACTTCTTACACATCCTACCCACTCGCGGACGGACGTGGGTCATGCGTCATCGGCCGGCAACCCTGAGCAAGGCGGTGGAACTGATGGAAGATTTCTTGGTTGCCGAGGCTCCCGCAGGGGCCGGGGCCCGGCCCCCGATGGGCCCCCCCCTGCCGCACCGAACTGAACGGGTCCCGGCGCCACGACCGGAGCCCCGACCCACCCACCAACCCACAGACCGGTGGGGGCCGGGCGCGGCCCGATCCCAAGCCCGGAGAGAACGCGAACCCCCACGGGGCGACCAGCGAGAGCGGAGAAGTCCGGCCCTCGAAACCTCACCTCCCAGCCCGAGGTCGCCAGAAGGGCCCCGCCACACCACCCTTGGACCGTGCTTCACGTGTGGCCGCTTTGGACACCTCCGGCGGGAGTGCCCTACTATGGAGTGCAATTATGCGCAGGTTTGGACCGGCGAGGCACGGGCCCGGGCCCAACCCCCCCGGAAACTCACCATCCCAGTCGTAGTCAATGGGACCCTGAGCTCTGCGCTCCTCGACTCCGGCTGCAGCCAGACGATGGTTCGGGAGGAACTCGCCCGCTACGCGGGACCCCCATGTGGCACCGTCCACCTCCAATGCGTCCACGGGGACATACAGACCTACCCTAAGGCCTCGGTTAAACTAACCGTGCAGGGGAAGACCCGGACCCTGAACGTGGGTCTAGCCCCAAGGTTAGCCTATCCGGTTATCCTGGGCCGGGATTGGAAGGGGTTCACAGGACTCTTGTGGGTGGCTGCGGAACAGGCCGCGGCAGGGGGAGAAGCCTTGGAGGGTGAACCGGCCGACCCTGGGACCTCGAACCCAGAGGGGGCAGAGGAAGACCAGCCATCCCTCGGAACCCCAGAAGAACACGAAGGGGGGGTACCGAGCCTAGGAGAGGTTCCCATCCTCAGTGCCGACTTCCCCCAGGACCAACGCGCAGACCCCTCTCTACAGTGGGCCTATGAACAGTTGGCCAAAATAAACGGGAATCCGAACCCCCCCACCAGGCCACCACATACCCCCACTTTGAACTAATCAACGACCGCCTCTACCGATTCTTCCGTGACGCCCAGACCCACGAGGTCCGAACCCAGCTCGTGGTCCCCCCGCTGCCATCGACGGGTGGTCTTACAGTTAGCCCATGATGTCCCGACGGCGGGCCACTTAGGCCGAGAAAAAACCCTGGCCCGCATAATGACACGGTTTTACTGGCCCGGCATCCACCAGGAGGTCCGAAACTTCTGTGACTCCTGCCCCGAATGTCAACAGGTGAGCACAAAGGGAAATGTCCGGGCCCCCCTGATTCCGTTACCCATCATAGGGACCCCGTTCGAGAGAATTGGGATGGACATCGTGGGACCCCTCCCTAAGAGCGTGGCTGGGTTCCAGTACCTGCTGGTTATCCTCGACTACGCTACCCGCTTCCCGGAGGCCATCCCCCTCCGGAACATCACCGCCCGAACAGTGGCGACGGAGCTCCTGAAAGTCTTAGCCCGCGTGGGGCTCCCGCGAGAAATTTTGACCGACCAGGGGACCAATTTTACATCTCGACTATTACGCCAGGTCTGTGATCTTTTGGGCATAAAAAAAATGCAGACGTCCGTTTACCACCCCCAGACCGACGGCCTTGTCGAACGGTTTAACCGCACGCTAAAACTGATGCTGCGGAAGTTTACTCCCCAAGACCTCCGTCGTTGGGACCAACTAATCCCTCCCTTGCTCCTAGCTATCAGGGAGGTACCCCAATCTTCAACCAAGTTCTCCCCTTTCGAGTTGTTGTATGGAAGGCAGCCAAAGGGGCTCCTGGATCTAGTGCGTGAGGACTGGGAACACGAGCCCTCTCCCTCCTGGAATATCATCCAGTACGTGTTGCAACTCCAAGAGCAACTCAAACGGGTAGGAGAGCTCGCCCGGGAAAACCTCCAGAGTGCCCAAAAAGCCCAGGAGAAGAGTTATAACCTGGGGACCCGGGATCGGACCTTTTCGCCCGGGGACCGAGTGTTGCTCTTATTACCGACAGAGGAGTCCAAATTGTTGGCACGGTGGCAAGGCCCGTACGAAGTCCTGCGCCGGGTAGGCCCGGTTAATTATGAGATCGCCCACCCCAGGAAAGGGAAGGGGAAGCAAATCTACCACATCAACCTGCTGCGGGCTTGGCGGGACCGAGAAGGGCTATTAATCACACCCTATCCCCCGGACCCCGAACTCGGACCAGAGGCCACCCACATCACGGACCAAGGGGCGCCACAACTCGGACCTACACTGACGGTAGAACAGCAAAGGCAAGTCAGGGGGCTAATCAAGTCCTTCCCCAAAACATTCACTACAACCCCCGGACAAACAACCCTCGTATATCACGACATACGCACCAACCCCAGAGAAGTCGTGCGAGAGGCCACCCGACCGCTACCGCGCTGCATGCACAAGACCGTGGAGAAAGAGGTTCAGATGATGCTGGAAATGGGGGTGATCGAACAATCACATAGTGACTGGCGTAGCCCCATTGTACTGGTCCCGAAACCGGATGGGACCGTGCGGTTCTGTATTGACTTCCGGCGAGTAAACCACATCTCTAAGTTTGACGCCTACCCCATGCCCCGAATCGACGAGCTGCTAGATAAGCTCGGGGAGGCTCGCTATATCAGCACCCTTGATTTAACGAAAGGCTACTGGCAGATCCCCCTTACCCCAGAGGCACGGGAAAGGACGGCCTTTGCCGCACGATCTGGGCTATATCAATTCACCCGGATGCCGTTCGGGTTACATGGGGTGCCCGCCACGTTCCAGAGACTCATGGATCGCCTCCTCCAGCCACATAAAGCATATGCGGCGGCCTATCTCGACGACGTGGTGATCCACAGTCGCAGCTGTGAGGACCATCTTCCCCAGGTGGCAGCCGTCCTGCGGGCCTTGAGAGACGCAGGCCTTACTGCTAACCCCGCAAAATGCAAGATCGCGTGGCAGGAAACGACCTACCTGGGCCATACCCTGGGGCACGGACAGGTGAGGCCTCTAATTGGAAAAGTCCAAGCGTTACAAGCCTATGAGGCCCCTAGGACCAAGAGACAAGTGCGGCAATTCTTGGGGCTCACAGGATACTACCGACGTTTTGTTCCAGCATTTGCCTCGATCGCCGCCCCATTGACCGAGTTGCTGCGAAAAGATAGTCCTCGGCGTGTCCGGTGGACTTCCGCCTGCCAGGACGCCTTTCAGTGCCCCAAGGACCGGCTGTGCGAGGAGCCGGTCCTCTTTAGCCCCAATTTCAACAGGGAATTCATCGTCCAAACCGACGCGTCCGCTTGGGCGCAGTCCTATCACAAGAGATCAACGGAGACGAACATCCCATCGTCTACATCAGTCGGAAGCTGTTCCCCCGCGAAAGAGGGTATGCAGTAATAGAAAAAGAAGCCCTAGCGGTCAAATGGGCAGTGGACGCCCTGCGATATTATCTAGCGGGCGGCCCCTTCACCCTAGTAACCGACCATGCCTCTCTACAATGGCTGCAACGGGCCAAAGACACCAACCCCCGACTAAAGCGGTGGTACATGACTCTGCAACCATACGCCTTTACAATTCGGCATCGGGCAGGTAAAGAACACCTTAACGCTGATTTCTTCTCCCGCTTAGGAGAGGTGGAGAAGTACCACCCCGGAGTCCCGGAGTCGGACTTAAGGGGGGAGGTGTGTAGCGGACCCAGATGGGTCCGCTACGGAAACGAGGGCTCACCCACCGACGGAGGCAGCCGAACGACGGAGCCGCCGCACCCATGCCGCGCCGCCCCGGAAGTACACCCGGCAACCCGGATGTACAAAGGTCTACACTTAAAATGCTTCTGTGGCACTTTGGAGAAAACACTCTCTGCCAATGGGAGAGTGTTTCTCCAATCAGCTTAATTAATCCACCACCATGAGAGGCAGTAGCTATGTTGGTGGGAAAGCTCTTCTGCTGACACAGCACATTCTACAGCTATGCTTAGGCCAGCACAACTACGGCGCTCAAGGGTGTGAATAAGCCACACCCCTGAGTGACAGTTATACTGTGATGTAGATCAGGACTTAGCAAGATTACTCCTTTTATTCTTTAATAGAAATAACTGTAGGTTATCTAGTCTTTGAAATAAAACATCACCAATTCTTATTCTCTTAACCCTGGGATGGGGCAAGACTTCTCTCAAGCTGGCTAGTCTGGATGCCAGTTGCACATAAAATTCTGCAGCTTCTTGAGTTGGGTTCAGTCAACTCTTGAGTTCATAGTGACCTCAGTTTATATACCCTATTTTGGGGGCTGGTTGGAGGGCGGCCACCCGCTGATTCCTATTGGACACATGCCAAAGTGGGTTCTCAAATTTCAGCTCCTAGTGGCTCTGCTGCTTCCACTGAGATCCAGTAGATGGTGGTGATGTATATCAAATTTCCTTAATCTTTTTCTTATTGGAGGCTTTTAAAGTTTGATTAACTTGACAAGGGCTCTATTTCATTATTTCTCTTAATATCCCAAAGCTATACCTTGGGAGTATCTTTCAACATTTCTACTTCCTCGTGCCAGACAATTCCTGTTACTTCTAGAGGACAACAATTATTTACAATGAAAACCAACAAAAGTCTTATAATCTTCTAAATTTGGAGGAAATACTCTCTACGTTCTTTGATTATACTAAGCATTTCACATTACTTAGGACTGACAAGAAAACAATTTGTTCCACATAAAGAAGGCTATCAATCTGATTCACATGGCAAACAAATATGCAGAACCTAATTTTGGGGTGAAAGATTATTCACAGTACATTTAATTTACAATATCATTATATCAGATTATAATTTGAGGTGAAAATATGTCTTGGATTTCTTGGGGTAACAGTTTGCTGAGGGAAGCAGGGTATGACTTATTTGGTAACTTGGAGTTTTTTAAGTGGGTTTGAAGGGATAAAGAGGTTTCTACATATGCAAATAATGATATGACTAGGTAATTAATAATACCATCATTTAGTCATTTTAGTTTCATGAAATCATAGAATATCAGGGCTGGAGGGGACCTCATGAGGTCATCTAGTCCAACCACCTGCTCAGAGTTGGGGAAGGGAACACTCAACCTTTACTGATCTGTGGTCCTTAGAACCACAGATGTGAACCATTTTCTTATTGTCTTAAAAAGTGGATTCTATCTTGAGATAAAGAGAGGTTGGATCACTTTTCCAAATTTTGAGGACCAGAAGGAATCATTAGGTATGAACCATTCAAGGCACATCAGTCCCATATATCCCTTACAGAATGCATCAAGTCAACGTCTAGATTGTTGAGCCATCTAATTGCTGCATCATAAAGGGTAGTAAGAT
The DNA here is from genome assembly GCA_032164245.1 of Sternotherus odoratus. Taxonomy (NCBI): domain Eukaryota; kingdom Metazoa; phylum Chordata; order Testudines; family Kinosternidae; genus Sternotherus; species Sternotherus odoratus. The sequence goes on from JAVMKO010000001.1 coordinate 30,642,172, forward strand.
GTTGTCATCCACCCTCCAATCTTCTAATTATGCTCCTCCACTACATGCTTGATCATATGCATCACTGAGGCTGGAGGCGGAAACAGGGTTGGAGCAGGAATAATAATAGGGCAGGCTCAAGAGCAGGACTGGAGCCACCCAAGGCTTAGAAATTCTGTTGTCACTGTTAGGCAGGAGTGAGTTCCAAGCCCTGGAGTGACATTGAGCAGACTGAGATGCTGTTCCTCCTGCGAGGCTTTGTAGCAGGGTGACCACCCGCTCCGTGCCTGAAAGGGCTGGAAGAGCCCAGGGAAGGGGTTGTGGACGGCAGGGCCGGCGACAGGGGGGTACTACGGTTACAGCTGTACCGGGCCCCCTGACTTTAGGGGGGCCCCGGTACACAGCTGTACCCGTTGTCGCCAGACCTGGAGAGCGGGGAAGGGGCGGAGAGGCGGCGCGGCTCTCCCCCGGACAAGCGAGCCTGGCCCCAGCAGGAGCTGAGAGCCCGGCCCGATGGCAGCAGCGCTGTCCGGGGGAGGGGGGGGAGAAAGGGCGGCTCACGCAGCTCTCGCTGCTCAGGGAAAGGGGAGGGGGGAGCGCCGGCTGGGCTGGGCTGGGCTGGGGGGGGGGCCCGGCTGGGCCCCATCCGCTGTCGGCTGGGCTTGGGGGAGGGGAGCGCCGGCTGGGCTGGGCTGGGGGGGGGGGCAGCCACCGTCGGCTGGGCTGGGGGGGGGGGCGGCTGGGCTGGGGGGCCCCCAAACTATCAAAGTAGGGGGGCCCCAAATTTCTGTCGCCAGCCCTGGTGGCCGGGAGCCAGCAAACTCCCAGGCCTGATTAGGGAGTAGGCGCAGCTGGGTGGCCACTCCCCAAACACTCAGAGGCCTGTTTAAGAAGGCTGCGAGGCAGAGAGAAGAGTCAGTCTCCTCTGTCTCCAGAGGAAGACAGGCCTAGCAGCTGGGGCTTAAGCAAGGTATCTGGATTGGGGCAGGGCTGGGGCAAGGCAGTGGGAGCTGGGGAGGCTCTAGCCTGAGAGCCCAGGCTGCAGGAGCCTAGCAGAAGGCCCAGCCCAGGGGTACTGGGGTTGCAGGGGGCAGCCCATGGCTAGAGTTAGAAGCAGCAGGCCAACCCCCCCTTGCCGGTGATGAGAGGCTATGATACTGCAGTCTGCCTCAGTGAGCGGAGGCAAGTCCCTGATGTTCTGTTGTTCTTCCAAGACTGGCACTAGGCTAGCAGCAGTAGACGCGAGTGCATAAAGGGCCACTGCAGACTGCAGGTGTGGATGTTTTCTTGCAGAGGCAGGCAGATCTTATTAGAAGTGTGTATCTACCTATCTGCACCTATTGGAACCATTGTCAGCCTTGTGTGCAGCACGTTGTTTTTGTCCATCATAGCCCTCCATGACATTTTAAGGGTAATGGCATCTCAAAGTTTAAGGGATCCATATGAGCCAACACATATCATTAGATGTTGATGTGTGGCTGAGGCTATAGTCATAACATTCCCCAGAAATTTGGGCTTTGAACTTATCTAATGTTTAAGTCAGAATGAATGTAGCTTGGAATTGTGATTGGCATCAGTATAAAGTGTGTTCTGTGCAGGGAGGTTGTTAGATCATCATCAGTATACAGTTCCCCCACTCCATGTTGTTACTCATACCACTTATATTAGGTGGTGGTGGGGTGCTCTGCTGTAAATTACTTCTCATTCTCCACCTGAAATCTAATGTAGAAACCCTGCAAGACACTTATTCTGCATTAGCTGGAAAAGCAGGAGTCTCAGCATCTGATCATTCATAACTCTCATGCCTGCCCATCTCAAAACTGTATAGTGTTGGTGATCCCAGGATATTAAAGACACCAGGTTGGTGAGGTAATATCTTTTATTGGACCAAGAGTTCTGCGGGTGAGAGAGACAAACTTTCAAACTACACAGAAATCTCAAAACTGGCTGAAATATTTCAATTACCCAAAACAACTGAGGCTTGCTAGACACTAGGAAAGCCAGTTCCCATGATCACATTAGCTTTTTTCAATGGCATCAAAGACCTTTCTTACCACAGTATAATTAAAATAAACCAGGGCAAAGTAATTGTCCTGACTATAGAGGTCCATTTTGATTCATTAGTCTAAAATCACAGATTGCTTTACCACTGAATGAAATTGTTTACAGTCAGTACAGGCAGAAAATTATGGAGTGACAAAAGAAAACTCCATTTGGTAATTTCTGGACCATTTGCCATCCACTGGTGGTGACAGTAGCAGTTCAGATAATTAAGATCAGAGTCACTAAATGTTCAGTTATCTTAGTTATGTAAATTGACAACAGCCATGCATGAATGGCTTAAAACTTAGTAAAAGTGAAATTTTTATTACCCCTTATTTTCTACCTATGATAAAGTGCTGCCTAGTTAATGTTCCATTCCACAGAGAGATCATAGGTTTTATGCTATTGTGTGGGAGAATTCCCGCATCACTCTTCACATGGTATTTAGCAGGGTACTAACTTCAGCTGTCTATACTCCTGAGAAATTATCAGTTTCAAGAATTTTGGAGATTTAAATCTACTGCAGTAGAATCATAGAACATTAGGGTTGGAAGGGACCTCTGGAGGTCATCTAGTTCAACCTCCTGCTCAAAGCAGGACCAAACCCCAACTAAATCATCCCAGCCAGGGCTTTGTCAAGCCTGACCTTAAAAACTTCTAAGGAAGGTGATTCTACCACCTCCCTAGGTAACCCATTCCAATGCTTGACCACCCTCCTAGTGAAAAAGTTTTTCCTAATATCCAATCTAAACCTTCCCAACTGCAACTTGAAACCATTACTCCTTGTTCTGTCATCTGGTACCACTGAGAACAGTCTAGATCCATCCTCTTTAGAACCCCCTTTCTGGTAGTTGAAAGCAGCTATCAAATCTCCCTCAGTCTTCTCTTTTGTAAACTAAACAATCCCAGTTCCCTCAGCCTCTCCCCATAGGTCATGCGCCCCAGGCCCCTAATCAGTAAGCAGAGTCATACCTATATAATATATGGAGATATAGCTATCTCATAGAACAGGAAGGACCTTTAAAGGTCATAGAGTCCAGTTCCCTGCCTTCACTAGCAGGACCAAGTACTGTCCCCCGACAGATTTTTTTTGCCCCAGATCCCTAAATGGCCCTCTCAAGGATTGAACTCAGAACCCTGGTTTCATATACTTAACGTGCACTGAACACATCCGTCAGATTTTCCTGGAGAAGTTTTTTGGCTGGAACCATCGCCCTTTTCCATGAAAATAATTGTAATTCGTTCAGATGAAATTATTAAATGTGCCTTTATTGTTCATCAGGTCCCCTTGAATATAGGGATCCAAGCCCATCTTTGATGTAAATCCTTTGACAAATGAGTTATCCCCAGGATGATTTAAGCCTAATATATCTACTGTTTAGGATTTTCATTTTATTTATTGTATATTAATGTGTACAAGTTAAACCACAAAACTACCTTAACCACTTCCATGCTGGCCTTCCACACCAAATCTATAGTCCTGTGTTCTACTAACAGCCTACCAAAATCAGAATGGAAAGGCCTGATTTAGCCAGCAGCATTAGAAATGCATTTTCCCAGGGTACTTGGCATGTACAAGACCCATTGGTGCTGAAGAAGTCCATAACAAACATACATTATACCCGACCATGAATTTACCTGCTGCCACATAGTGGGGATTGCTCAGCTGTCAGAGGTTTAGCCATTGCAGCAGTGGGCTGTGATCTCCCCTCCACATGGTGTCATATGGGTGGTGGCACAGTGCACTGCTTTCAGGAGCAATTTTAACTCTGAGTTTCAGTTCTTGAATTCTCCTTCAAACACCCTCCCATCGATAGTCTGGGGGAATGGTTGACCAGAAAGTATCCCTCCGTGGGAGGGCTGCATCTGTTAGCGCACACAAATAATTTCCTGGGTATCTCCAAATCTTTCTGAAGAGGAAGGGCAGGAATACCCACATGATCATCACTGATGGCATAAATATAGGAGATATTGTGAATTATAGTAATTATGCAAGGCTTCACCAAACTACCAGCTCTCTTGTAGTGTAGTGACAGCCAGTGAAAAAAAAATAATTACAGCTAAGATGATGCTGAAGCAGCAGCAGGAATAGCCAACAGGATGACTGACTTCAGTGGGAGCTGGTAGGTGCTTGATACATTTAAAAATCAAGTCACTTATTTAAGTGCCATAAATGACTTTATACACCAGTTTTTGAAAATCTTGGCCTTCACCTCTGGAGTGCTTTAAGTCCCCCATCTATAAATGGGAGCAACAATCAGGCATCCCCTCTCTCACTGTTTGTCTCTCTCGTCTATTTATACTTTGGTACATGTATTGTTTTATGTGCATATAAACTTCCAGTACAATGAAATCTTGATCTTGTACACATAAAGGATAGGAGGAAGAGAGAAAGACAGGATGAGGGTCACTTGCACAGGCTCACATGGTGTGCACAACTTGATGTTTTAAATCATTTAAGTATTTCTGAACCTGTTTTACAGTTTGAGGGTTCTTAGTATAAGTGAGAGGGACCCTTGGATTAAATGAGATACAGGACTTTTGGTCTGTCATTTTTAGATATTTTTAAATTTTAGGGGAGGGGGTTGTGCTCCCTTAATATTAACTTACTCCTGCTTCAGAAAAGTGACCTTGGGTTCATTTCTATTATATTTCTCTTATTTATTTACTTCAGGCTGCACAGATGTAACCGATGGCAGGATTTAGCCCTCACCATGACTTAAACGTATCTTGTTATCAACATTTAAAAAGAAAAAAGGAAGTTTGTGTGTCAATTTATATCATGTAACAGAGTAGAAAAGACCATTACAGCAAATCGTTCCTCAGGACTATCATGTAATTTGTAAATACCTGTACTTATTTGTATGCTTTTTAAAGTGTGCATTATTTAACAGGCAGCTTACAGTGGTTCCAAAGAACTGTTGTAATCCATAATGTCAAGTCCTACTTATAGGCACTTTACTCTATAGATTTTTAAGCTGACTGAACTGCTACAGTGCATTAGTCTATCAAGTACTACATAGGCATGGTAAATCTGAGTGCTCAAAATTGTGGACATTGTGTTGAACTTCCTGAGCATGCAGAATGGGAATTGGTGAACCTCCAAAGAATGCAGTGTTTGAGTTAATCAAATTAGCTATAAACTGCTTGAATTATCACCCAAGAATGTTTTGTTTCCATGATGGGTACATACCTTTATGAGACTTGGCTCTCACTGAAGATCTAAACAGGAGTCCTAGAGGTTTTACACTGATGTAACCAATACTGTGAGCAAGTTTATTAGTAGAAACATTCCCTAAAACAGAGTGGACCATGCAGAATCTCTCCAGACAGCTAATTCCAGAATTAGAATTGCAATTACTTAAAATGGAAACTTGTTTATCTTCGTCCACTCACAAACAGGATTATGCCAAGTAATGCCAGTGTCCAGTATAAAGACTAAATTTTATATTGTGAATATATTAAAGTACTCAAAGTTCTCTTCTGCAAGCAATTTTCCAACAGTCTGCAGGTGGAAATATGCGGGCAGAAAATATTCATTGAATAAGTTTGAACATCAAATGTATAGAAACTGAGCTATTCAGACAATGTGTCAACATGAAAAAAAGTCTAAATTCAATATCTAAAGTATATGCTGTGAACAGTCTTCTTTAATCTTTATTTTCCTTTTCCACAAAAACAAGTTAATATTGTTATGTGTGCTACTCCTAAAAAATTCCCTATGATGTCATTTAGCAGAAAGGATTGTTTGATGCTGTATATTGTAACACAAGCATACAGCATGTTCCTAAAACTTTTACACTGGAAAAAGATGTTAACAGAAAAACTAAGAGAAAGAAGCCATTCAGCATTGTTATTTTGTGTCTGACACAGTATACTCAAAAAAGTGTTGAAGAAGCAAAATACCCACAGCTGAATGGCTTGCCTGCTCTTAGTTTTTAATATATTTCTCAAGGGAGTCATGGTGTTAAGGTAAATATTGAAAGATGCCTGTTGCTAATGTAAGCCACCAATTTACTGCCCTGATCAATATGGCTGGAGTTAGAAAGATGACTAGATAACCCTTTCATTCCTGTCACAGGGTTTCAGCTGCTTAGCCTGTTTCCATGGTCACTCACATCACAAACACACTCAGGCAGTTTCCTTTTTCACCTTTTTTCCCCCCACAGTTCTCTAGCGAACAGAATATGACATAGGCATAGTGTAGCAGGAGCTTTCCACACAGCTTCTGTCCTCTGCACAGCTCACCCTCCAAGCTCCTCTCCCATTCTCTGGGCTTGGCTACACTTGTAATAAAGCCTCCCAGAATGCTCTACCTTACTCCCCATCCACACTGGCAAGCCACGTAGAGTGCTCTGACTCCCTGGCCGGAGTACTCCTGGTACTCCACCTTGGCGAGAGAATTAATGTCTGATGAGCCCCCCACCCCGCTCCCTCGACCACCGCAGCACCAATGTGCACAAGGAGCTGCATTACTGCACTTGAAATGACCTCCTGAAATGTCCCATAATCCCCTTAAGTCAAGTGGCCTCTCTTCTCATAATTGTGAAATCCACTGTAGGAATGCGGAAGCATCTTTTCAAAGCTCTGTTTCTAACAGCTGGCTGCTTATCTGCTTATCTGATCTGAGACAAAGCAAACAGTAAACGTTTCCTTTGAGTGAGTAAGGGGGGGCAGGGTCTGAACTTACAAGATAGAGTGCTGACACTCTCAGCACCCCAAAAACCCACTCTCTCTCCCTCCACACATACACAACACACTCCCTGGCACACTCTACCCCACTCATTGCACCACTTAAACCCTGGGATAGCTGCTCATAATGAACTGCTCCCGATGCAGCTGTAAGTGCCGCATATGTGGCACAGCTGTCAATGTGGACAGATTGCGGCACTTTCCCTAGTGCGCTCCCCGAAGGCTGGTTTAACCCAAAGTGCTCGCTCCACAGCTACCTAGCAGACTCAATTCCTGAATCTATGGCTGCCATGCACCATACTTCATGTCTTAGTGTCTCACTTTTCCAGTATTCTTAAAGAATTGCAGAACTATTTTCCTTGTATTCTTAATAGATGTTGCAAAGTAAATTGTTACTTTAAGACTTCTGAGTTTTTGTATCACACCTCCTTTCATTGGTACAGTCTTTACTATCCCAAAAGATATCTGTCTTTTCTTGGACATTACACATAATCCATCTTTATGTTTGATCATTAGAAATAGGATTACTATTTAATCCACAATTCCCTGTTAGACTTCTAACTACTGCCACTTCACAGTCTTCCTCACAGGGCCTTGGATTATATCAACTGCTAGTCTACTTCTCAGAATTTTTCACCCTCATTTCACTTGCCCACAGTTCTTTTCATTCTTAGCTCATTTTTTATTAGATTTTTAAATTTCAGTTTTCTTGAGAGGATACCTAGGTCACCTTGCTCATGATTAACAGCACATTTCGCCTGTCCAGCCTCCACATCGTTACTTTCTATCGCTACATATGCCAGGATCCATACTATTAGTATAGTTCTATCGAATTGCACCAGTTTGGTTGTTAGCGGTAATGTTTCATTACGAATATAATTTCTGCTATCAAATTTACCATTCTAAATTCATTGAGCCCTGATAAAGAATCAGAGAATAGCCACCACAGCTAGTCACACATCTAAAGCCCAATTTAGTGCTAACAGAATCCCTGTAAAATCACCTGTAAAGACAGATACAAATTAGCCATCCCTTTGGCTTTTTTAGTCTGAGTGAGGCATGCAGTGAGGTTCTCACTTGCCCTATTTCTTCCACTTTGGAGCTATCTGTATATATTTGGCAATAGTGTTCCCACTTATGACAATATATTGATTTGCTATAGCTTGTACATTTATCATTCTTCTCCTTTTATTTATTTCATTATATAATTCTATGTCTAGCTTGGGTGGAGAGCCGGGAGGAAGGGCTGTATTTTCTCATAGCTATTCATTTTTGTTTCTTTCAATCTTCTCTTTTCATTAAGATCCTTTATCCACTTCTGTACTCTACTTACATGAGGAAAGTTGAGTTTCTCTTATTTGGCACTTAATTCCCAACAATCATATCTCAGCTTTGTGTTGTCATCTTCGCTATTACCTGGTACTTTGGCCCAGAAGGTTAATTAGCAAACTTCGTTTTAAGTGTAATAGACATTTCAATTGCTGCCCTCTGTAGCACATACAGATGCATTGTAATAAAGGCACCACATGTGCAACACAACACTTGTGCTTGGTTATTGTCTAGTTTTCTCAGATTTGTGTTTGCTGCTAATCTAAAGGACTGGCATTCATATCCAGTTGGTCTAATTAGACTGCTGTATAGCATTTCTGGTTTTCTTATATGCTCTCCAGGATGCAAAGATATATTTAAAGATGATGATTCTGCTTTTGCACTTCTTTAATATTTTCAAAATGCTCCCTCTAAGTGAGCTTGCTATCAAATATCATAACCTCACAATTTGTAATTTCTCACTATATCATATAGATGTAACTTTATATCTTTGGGGATTTTTTCCTTATTGTGAAGATCATTTGGAGAATTTGAAGCCCCACCTGCACTTAAGTGCCTATTGAAAGTTCTGCCAAAAGATTCAAGGTTTCTGCTTTTGGACCAGATGTCACAAATAACATGCAAATAATGTGTTCCCTATTCTTGTACTCATCTCCTTAGGGAGGTCATTTGTCATGATGTGAAAGAGGGTTGGGCTAATTACACTTCCACTGTGGAGTTCCATTTGCAGTTGATTAATCATTAGGAAAATAAATTTCCCTACTAGAGCTTTTGCTTAAGACGTCCCTTTATCCATCTGTACATTCTTCCTATACTATAGTCCCCCTCTCCATAACATAACACACTGTGAGCTTTTTCTATGTCCAGCAAGGTTATCATCATGAATTCTCATGCTTTTTTGTGCTTCTCTCTCTATCCTTACAATGTGGTAAATCACATACTCCTACCTCTTCTGAACCTGCTTTGCATTTCCTGTTTCTTTCTAGGCATGCTATTATTCTCTCTGTTTCCATTCTTTTCATGGTTTCACCTAAACATGCTATGAGGGCAATTGGTCTGTATGCTTGAGGTCCTGAGCACAATTTACCTGGTTTAGCCATTGGGACAATAATCACATGTTCTCAGTCCTAAGGTATTTCACCTTTTCTCCGTACATTACATAATTTTTAGTATCACCCTCAAACTTCCTTCACTTCGGTGTTTAAGTATTTCAAAGCTTATTTTGTCCTTTCAGGGGTGGTGCTTAAGCACCTTATTATCCCTTTTTGGAGTTCTCTCAGATTAAAGATTTTAGTTGAAATAACCACATCCTTCTCCAAACACTTCGTCATCCATAATTATCTCTAATGAATGTTCTTTTCCTCTACATAATTTAAATCTTAAGAGCAGCACCATTACTGACTTTTTTAAACACAGGGGCCAGAATTCCCCCTCTTTCTTTGTTGGAGCTTATTATTCCATACTCTGCAAGACTTGGTATTATTGGCTCTTATTCTTTATTCCATTCATTTTCCTAGTTTGTTTATATACCTCTGCTGTATTTCTTATCTGTGACCCTAAGAGCATCCCAGTGCCAGTGGGCAAGGGGCTTACTGGTATCAGGTACGGAGTTTCAGTTGGCCTGACCACTGCAGTGTACCCCAACTCACTATGGTTATAATCTGTATCTAAAAGGTGTCATGTAATTTGTAGGAAAACTAATAACTCACTGATCATTCATATTTTTGTATGGTGAATGTATGTGGTATGTATTCAGAGTTATGGATATATTCTGGAATGGTGAGTTAAAATATGTTTAAACTAGGCATGCCAAGGGAAGTTGGATAACTGGTCCACCCTAAACAAAAGGTATGTGTATTTGTTTCTCTGGCCGAGAAATATAGGCAGAGACTATGAAGGTCAATTTAAATATTAGATAAACAAAGCTATCAATCTAAAGAGCCAGGGAAGAGAAGCATGACATCTATGCCCAGGAGGAAAGAGAAGCTTGGTCTGGGTTTTACCTTTCAAAAAATACTTTACAAAGATCTAAAGATGGGGGGGGGGGGGAAATGAACCTCAAGTGAAAAGCAATAAAAGTCAACTGATTGTATGCAGTATTATTGGTATTATAAAAATTGACTGAGGTGTTTTATGAAAGTCTGTCATACTGGTGATGAATATCATAAAAATGTACATAACACTATACAAAAGCATGGATATTCAGTGATATTTATACTCTGTATCCAAACAAAGGGAGAAACAGGCCTGTCCCAGATAGATAGATGTGACTTTCCCTCCTACCTGTCTTCTACGTAAATTAAGCATGGCAGAATCAAAACACTGGAAGCCTCATTTACATACAGGGAGATGGGAAGCCCACAGAAAGGGCTCTTGAAACATTGAACTTGAAGATATAAACAAAACCAAAGCCATCTTTTAGCATCCATCAAAACAGACACAGAAACAGAGCACTTGAAGCTGAAAGAGATGCATTGTTCAACCAATGGTGGATTGAAGTCTCTGGAAATTGAATATAGGTGAAATCTATTCTCTCTCTTCACCCATCACCCCCCAGCTGGGGTATGGGCCACCAACTGGTGTTGGTGTTTCAGTAGCAATTGGTTCCCTTATGGGGTGGAGTTGCTATCCCCACACCCATATTAAGCCTACAGCACCTGGTATTCCCAGGAGGTCTCCCATCCAAGTACTAGCCAGGCCCAACCCTGCTTAGTTTCCAGGATCAGACAGAATCGGGAGATCTATTCACCTAGCAGAGAAACCAGTCCAGTGTGCTTCTATAGAAGGTCATGACAGAGACAGTCAGCCATGACTGGAAAGAAGATTAGTAAGAAATTTACATTGAACAAACTTTGTTAGGTTAAGTCTAAGCCACTAGAAATTGTTTTGTTTTACCTGTAATTCTTTATCTTCATTCTTTATACTATCTATTGTGACAAAGCTCCAAGTCTATACTTGCGGGTCCTGCATTTCCTGGCAGATTTCACTAGCCTTAGAGGCTCACTGTGACCCTACACGTAGCCCTTCTCTCTCTCTAGAGACAAGGTCACAGCCTATTGAGCCATTTTCATCATAAGCCAGTGAGGAGAAATTATCCTTCCTGGCACAGTCTCTGTTGTCTCCCTAGTCTCAGTGATTAATTGGGGAAGATAGGAAAGGGGGAGCCCAGGCCCACCCTCTACTCCGGGTTCCAGCCCAGGGACCCTAATAGTATCAGCTAAGATGGCTGACCTTTTAACCACCAAACACAATACAATTCCCTGGGCTACTTCCCCACAGCAGTCCCTGCTTCTTCACACTCCACTCCAGCCTTACCTCAGGGCCTCCTTCCTCACGTATGATATGTTGCCTAACCACTCAGTCTCACCAACAGCCCAACCTCCTCCCACAGCTCCTGACACCCACACCCACCTGACTAAATGGGAGGGTTTTTAACTGGTTTCGGACAGCCCCTGACTGACGTCAGGTGTCCCAATCAGGCTAGCTGTTTCTGCTGCTTTCTAGAACCTTCTCCTTTGTTTGGCTAGCCAGGGACCTGCTCATCCTCAGGCTGATATACTTCCCTTCCAGCACTCTCCTATACCCTTCTGGTCTGACTCCGTCACAGTATATTTTGTTTAAAACTATTTTACTAAACCAACTCAGTGCTGCGTTTGAAACAAAAAAGGTTTTTTCCCCTCCCCCAGCTAGTTAAGTTAATAAACTATGATTGCTTTTGTCTCTTTAAAAGGAACAAACTAACCTTATTTTCCTGAGAGGGATGGACTCTTCAGGGCAAATGGTTTGGGGGAAGTTCAACACTGGGAGTGTGTTGGGGTCACCTTGCTGGTTGCAACCCTGGCAGGTAGAAGCCAGAGTGGAGCAACAGAAAGGCTTCTGTGGTCAGAGCTGCTGAACCAGCTGTCTGCCACAGACACTCATGGGTGTGAACAGACACTCATGGGTGTGACCTGTGGGCTTGTAGGCTGGCTGGGAGCATTCCAGGCTGGGAGCTACAGCAGCAAATCTCTGTAGGGTTTCAGGGCAAGTGGTGACAACCCCTCACCGGTCTGAATTTCATCCTAGAATGTGACAATCTTTATTTACTCTTCTAGAGTATGTTCTCTGCCTTTCTCTTTTTATAGCCCTTTGTACAGTGTCCTTACTTTTTTCAGATTTCATTAAGTCCTCACTATTTAAAGGATTTTTGCTCCCTTGTACGTCTTATTCCTTTTCCTAATTATTTCACACTCTTATGTTCCACTATGATACTATCACTACCTAAAGACAGTCAGCCCATCTTTGGAATACCCAGGCAGCTATCTTTATGATTCCCTTAATGGTATTATTAGAGAATACTCAGTATCTTCATTTATACATTGATCATGCATGTAATCCTCAATTTTTGTTTTGAAAGAGTTTCTAGGTTGCTTGTTTTAGTTTCCAAGCAGGGATATTATTCTTGCTATTCCCTTCTCTCTGTAAATTTCCCAGCTGCATTGACTTGCTATAGTGCTACAAGCTATTCACAGTCATGAAAAGCTTGTCAGTTGTAATGAACCTAGTAGATGCACCATTATTTATTATTATTTTTAAAAAATCCTTCAAATAATTGCTCTAAACACTTTCATTTTATATTTTTTCTGATTTCCCCACAATCAGTTGAGACTATTCAGAGAACCACAAATAATGAATTGGCATGTGACGTGCAATTGATTCTTTCAGATTCATAATCTCTAATTTGCTGTGTGGGCTATAAATAGGGCCCTACCAAATTCATGCCATGAAGAATGCATCATGGACTGTGCAACCTAGTCTCCCCCCAATGAAATCTAGTCCTGTGTGTGCTTTTACGCTATACTATACAGATTCAATGGTGGAGACCAGCATTTCTCAAATGGGGGACCCAGAAGGTTGTTGCAGCGGGGTCACGAGGTTATTTTAAGGGGAGTTGCAGTATTGCCACCCTTACTTCGGCACTGCCTTCAGAACGAAGTGGCCGGAGAGTGGCAGCTGTTGGCCAGGTGCCCAGCTCTGAAGGCAACACCCCACTAGAATCAGTGCAGAAGTAAGTATGGCAATGCCATACCACACCACCCTTACTTCTGTGCTACTGCCTTAGTCTGGGCAGCCGAAGTGTGGTGGTTGCCAAGGGAGGGCTCAGCTCTTCATGCAGCAGTGCAGAAGTAAGGGTGGCAATACCATACCATGTCATCCTTACTTCTGTGCTGCTGCTGTGCTGGTGGTGACTCAGCCTTCGGAGCTGGGCTCCCGGCCAGGAGGCGCCGCTCTCCAGCTGCCCAGCAGTAGCTCAGAAGTCAAGGTAGCAGTGGTGCAACCCTCCCTACAATAACCTTGTGACCTTCACCCCCTCTCCCCCACTGCCTTTTTAGGTCAGGGCCCCTACAATTATAACACCAGGAAATTGCAGATTTAAATTGCTGAAATCATGACATTTACAATTTTTTAAATCGTCTGGCCATGAAATTGACCAAAATGGATCATACATTTAGTAGGGCCCAAGCTATAAACATTATAAAGACTTAGAGGTGCAGAATTGTTTTGTATCAGTATCTCAATAGCTTTATAATTGATCTTGAGCCTTTTAACCTTTATTTCAAGGTAGTTCAGGTTCTCTTTAATGAAGTGCAGACACACCCACCCTTTCCTATTTATCATGTCAACATATATATATATCCCAGGATTTTGTAGTCTAGTTTTTCCATTAGCCACATCTCTTGTATGGATAGTATATCAGGCTTTGTTTTCCTAGCAATAATATTTTTCTTTCATTCCTGCCCGTGCACTGTTACGGTCTGGTTGCTTCCGCTGAAAAACAGTCACTACCATTCTTTTAACCTTCAATATTTCCTTCACTTAGGAAAGTATGAAGTTGTTCCACTGATAGGTTGTTAGCATATAGGTACTTTTCAGCAGCTTTGATTATAACTCTCATTTTATTTGTTTTCATTCCTGTTTGAGATCTACAATTTTATTCCAATCAATATTTCTGTTTCTATAAGTAGTATGTCATCTCCTCTTACCCCAATGTCATTCATGACTTCTTTTCCATTAGTTTGTTGCTGACTATACCTTTGCCTCTTTTTGGTATTTCCTATCAGCTTTTGTATATGAAATAGTAGAAGTCATCTTTGATTTTTGTATTTCTCTAACTCGCTTTGCCTCAGGACAGCCACCATAGACTGAGCTGTGTTTTCTTCCACGGTTGCAACACTTTTGTTCTGTCCCTTCTTCACAATCATCATATGAATATTCATCCCCACACTTATTACACTATGTTTTCCACTAGCAATTATTTACTACATGACCAAATTTTTGGCATCCGTAGCATCTCGCAGGATACGGAATATATGGCTTGGTTAAGAACACTAAAAATACTCTGGTACTATTCTTCCCTTAAATGTGACCTGCACAGCTGTCATGAGCTTGCTACTACCTCCTCTTCTGCTAATTAGCCTCTTAACAGTAATCTTATATTCACTTATCCCTTGATTTATTTCCTCTCCTGACATTTCAAGTCGCACACTATATACTACCCCTCTTGTTTCTGTGAGGAATTTGAGTAGATGACAGTTTTTTGGGATTTTCTTCTTTTCAACCTAGCCATCTTTCTTAAGGAGCTTCCCTGCTTGTTCTTCATTTTTACATTCCTCTAATAAGTCTCCAAGCAGTTTCTTAACTCTTACTATATCTCCAGAACTCTTTTTGATCCACTCTACAATCTTCAGGGGAGTTGATATCTCTATGTCCTTATCTAGGGATTTTACTAGTATGTAATTTTTCCCATTTCCCTTTCCTGTCCTATGTGCTGGTCCTTCTGCTTCCAGAGAATCTACCCTTTTCCTTGTTTACATCCTGTCTTTGCTGTCACTTTCCTCATTGTCTAGCCTGGTTGCAGTTTTATTTGGTATCATTTCCACTGCACTCTGTCTAGCCTGTCAGCCAGCCAGCCAGCCAGCCAGCCAGCCAGCTAAACCCTAGCTCAACAGCCCAAGCCTTCTTTCATCAAGCCCTCACCTCACACCCCTACTTCCTGTTCCTTCCACTTATATCCTCCCAAGTACTGCCAATTATACAATAGCCTAATAATTACCACCCACCTGCTTGTAATCCCCAAATTGAAAGTGGTTAGCTGCTGCCAGCTGAGCCTGCAGCCTTTTCTGTGCTGTTGCTATCCCTCAGTCACACTATTTCACTGTGGCTTTGTTTTCTAGAGGAAAAATGAAGCATGATCCTTGGCCAAAATGCTGCATGTAAAATAAAAATGTTCTCAGTTCTTTAAATGCCCACTGCATTTATAAAAATAAAACTCCACATTCCTGCTTCCTGTAACTTGGTTGAAATCAATGAAGTTACACCAAAGATGATCCAATACTAGTGTAAATTGCCAGGGATCTTTTAAAGACATTGCACATGTTTATTTTATTAAAACTGGCCTGAATCTCTAAATAAAAATGGCTCTTTCTAATCTCCCCCCATCTATCTCTATGATTTAATAAGTCTATTAGTATCTCAGGAAGGATTCCTTCCTCACACCTTGTTAAGTTTGCAAACAAGCTCCTGTGCTTTCTCTCATGATGCCCCCACACTTGGGATGAGCTCCCTGTAAACATATTCAAAGCTGCCTCCTTTCTGTCCTCCAAGACCCTCCTTTTCCAGGACACCTACAGAAAACTTCACAATGGTTAGGCCTCTGGTGTGCTGAGACCACTGTCTATCATGCTGACCAATACCATCTCATTTCCTCATACCCCCCCATCTTTGTGTATATCCCCCTCTCATCTCTTGTTTTATACTTAGACTGCACCCTCTTTAGGGCACACCACCATCTTTATCTCCCCTCGATGGGCTGAGAGGAGACAGAGAACCTATGGCAAAGGAGGGCCCCCCCTGGCAGCTTCCTGCCGTGCTCTCCTCTCCTTCTGAAGCTATCAACCACCCTGCCCTACCATCAAGTCTTCCACCTGTTATGCCAGATAGATGGTAGAGGTGCCACTATGGTAATACAAATTATGATCATAGTAATATATACTGGTCTATTCTAAAATAGCTTCTTGAGCTGATAATTTTTAAGTAATGAACTTCTTAAAAATACAGGTTTGTAAATTTACACCGATAATTTCCCCAGTCTATACTTTTTAAAAAAATCAACTTTGCTTTTATGTTATTTCTAGATTTATGGCACTGCTGTGAAACGGCTGCCAAGAAACTGTCAGTCCTACATTATTCCTTGAAATAATGCATAATATCACAGGATTCAATTTCACAATTATTAGCACCAGTAAGCCCCTTAAATGTAACAATAGATAAAAAGCCATCTGCCTGTTGCCTTTCCTTCCTTAAATAGCCAGGTCCAAATCAAGGTGTTCCAGAATCTAAAGATAGTCAAAATGATTAAAGCCAAAGCTAATAGCAATTTTACATTTGCTTAAAGCCCTTCCACATTTGTTGCAATATTAGCATGACAAGAACTCCAATGCATAATCTAAACAGTGGTACTGAGAAACCTGATCCTAATGCATGTTCTGTGTACTGTATATATTGCTTGCAGAATTAGGGTATATAAACTAATTAATCTGGGTGACAAAGGCAATCAAGGTGAAAAATTGTCTACGTTTTAGACCTACTTCCCTACACTAGCAATTGTGAACAAAATTAATCTCACCACATTTTCCCTGCTAATTGCTGCTCTATCCCTATGTAGCAAGGCTCTGCAGCCCCTTCTTGGCTCCTGGCCCTTCTGTGCTAACAAAAATCACTCCGAGATCCTGGGATTCAGTAACTGGTGCCATTTATTTAGCAGTTGTGCTCCTACCACCTTTCGACCATACACTGCTTGAGTTCTACTAACTGCACCCAAAAAAGACCATTTCTCCTTCACAGCTTCCTTCCGCTCAGCCCTTTATACAGCCCCAGGCTAACTGGGCAGGCAGCTGTCTCCCATTTTCCAATTAGGCACGGGTTCTCTCTAGCCAATTCCAATTTACCTCTCTTAATAGGAGCTGGCTTGACAGAGGGCTGAGTCAGCAGTTCTTCCCCAGCACCCTGTCACACTCCATTTTGCATTTTTGTTTTTATTTTTTTATAAGTATTTACTGAGCTATGTAAGCTTTGGCTACATACACAAAAGAGAGAGAGCCCCAGGGGTTTACTCGTGGCCAAAGTCATTAAATCATTACAGAGGTCAGGATTACAGGGCTTAACCTTCCGCTGATACCTGTGATTTTTCTCTTGGAGTATTATCCATTCATCCCCATGATGAACTTCTATAAAGACTTTAAAACATCCCCTAATCCTGATGGTGAAAAATATTATTGCTCATGTATGGAAAAAAGAGTCGTCCCCCCCGAGACTGGTCCAGCAAGGTTAAGAGTATGCAACACCTAAAGGCTCCAGTTAGCTATTTGCAGGACTGGACCCCCTACCCCTGAACCAAAGCCCACTGAAGTCTAGAGTCCCATTGATTTCAATGGGCTTTGGATCAGGCCCTTAGTGAATCAGAATGCATAGGGTATCTTGAAAATCAAACATGTAATCACAGTGCGACTCTGTTTTCATGTATTAATCTCTGTAGAGAAAAATTCATTTGCTTACCAAATTGATTTTTAAGGAAACCTCAGGGAATGAAATATAGCAGCACAGAATTATTAAAACAAATGGGAGTATGACCAGCCCTGTACCCAATCTATTACTGTCACTACAGCCCTCTATGTCCACCATTCTGTCCCTACATGTCAACATGGAGATACACAAAAGTGTGAAGAAAACTTCAAGTAGGTTAAAGGAAGCAATATTACTCCTGGATATTTACTGTACAATATAAATATGGTTATGTACCTACATTAATGCTAAAGGATGTGTTGTATTTATGCCTAACATTTGGCACTGGGAGTTTAATCTGTTTTTTTAGATCATTAATAAACATGTTAACGTGGTAATTCTGCATTAAATATAGTGTTAGTGCCACACTGCCTGTTGAGATTTATATACAGAGAGTAACTATCAGAGGCTTCCACCCATAAGAAATACACGTAAGTAGGTTATAGCGCAGGGCTGAAACTGTTTTTAGAATTCTGGACTTCATCGATCTTTAAGAATTCATAATGGACATCAGCTGGCAAATGAACAGATATCTGATGAGGTGGGAATTCTCCCATCAGCACCACCGGTCTCTAGTAAGCAGAGTTACCACCATAGGTTTGCACAGTTGACAGTGTTTTCTTAGTTCAGGCTTCTGGTGGAGACTAAGGCTATGGCTACACTACAGAGCTTATAGCACCGATGCAGATGTAGCACTGCTAGTGCAGATGCTCTAAGCTAAAAGGAGAGAGCTCACCGGTTGACCTAATTCCTCCAGCCCCCACGAGCAGCAGTTGCTATGTCAGTGGAAGAAGCTCTCCCACCATATAGCGCTGTCCACATCAGCGCCTAGATTGGTGTAATTTACCTCTCTTGGGGGTGGCTTATTCACACACCCGAGCAATGTGAGTTATACTGCAGTATGTGGTAGGCTGTAAGTAGCCTGAGTCACTTCTCATAAATATAGGAAATTATATCCATTCAGGTAAGGGTTAAGGTCAATGGTGAAGAATTATAGGAGAAGCTGACATAGCAATCAGCAGCCAAAATGAAGTGTGAATATATATATAATTTATTGCCTTCAGTACATTCTCTTCAACCGCTGCATGTGGAGAATACAGACTCTTTCATACCGGAGTAAAGATTTGGAAAACCTAGTATTTTTAAAGCTGTATGGTTCCCACAATAGTATTATTCCACAATATGAAAATGCTGCTGACATATTGTATTCAGAGTGCATTTTAGGAGAGAAGATCTTAGAACTATGGAATTTACATTTTAAAACTTTTTACAGATAATCTATAAAAACAAAGCAATTTAACAAAATGATTGGAGGAACATCAATTGTTGTTAGTGAAAAAATTAGAACAGTTAAGCTTACAGGAAAAGTTAAGAATGTGTGACGGATGTGATTTATGAAGCATGGACTGTATAATCTGTTTAAAGTTTGGTGCTGCTATGTATTGCTAAATCAATTGTTCTCACACAAACTATGACCTGAAAAAGGAGTAATGTCATTTACTAATAGTTTCTAACAAGGGGTTCTAGAGAAATAAGTTTGTGACTTTTAAAATAACCATCTCAGTGACATTAAATAGCAGTATGGTAGACACAGTGATTAGGTCAGAAGTGGGCAAACTATGGCCTACGGGCCATGTCCGGCCCGTAGGAACATCCTGGCTGGCTCCTGAGCTCCTGGCCGGGAAGGCAAGCCCCCAGCCCCTTCCCTGCTGTACCCCCTCCCCCACAGCCTCAGCGCACCGTGCCGCCAGCACTCTGGCCTGCTGCTCCTGCTGGGCAGCCCTGCACCGGCATGGCTGGCTCCAGTGCGGCTGTCAGCTCCTGCTGCTCTGAATGGCATAGGTGGGGGGTTGGATAAGGGGCAGGTGACCTGGGGGAAGTCAGGGGACAGGGAACGGGGGTGGTTGGATGGGGCAGATGTTCAGGGAGAGGGTGGAGAGAGGAAGTGGGGAGGGGTGTATGGGGGGATTCCAGGGAGCAGTTATCGGCAGGGGTGTGGATACGGGTCGGGGCAGTCAGGGGACAGGGAGCAGGGGGGTTGGATGGGTTGCGGGTTCTGTGGGGAGCAGTCAAGGGGCAGGAAGAGGGGGTAGATAAGGGGGTGGGTGGATAAGGGGCACGAGCCAGGCTGTTTGGGGAGGCACAGCCTTCCCTACCCGGCTCTCCATATAATTTCACAACCCTGATGTGGCCCTTGGGCCAAAAAATTTGCCCATCCCTGGTGCTAACTGTAGGTAATGAGAGAGATTATCATCTGACCTGCAAATTCAAGTGGCGTCAAATGTCTGGTTTATAATATATAGGAAAATACCTGGGGGCAAGTTGATTTTGAAGATGTGCAGAGATTCATGAGTGTAAAGCCTTGTCTGCACTACACCGTTTTGTTGACAAAAGGCAGCTTATGCACAAAGCAAAAAACTTACCTTATAGCAGGTGATAAAGATATTATAACTGAGATTAAAGCATGCGGCAACTTCCAAGCATTTCATAAAGTCTAAATACTAAACACATTGTTATAAGTTCAATGTCTATATTAACCACACTGGCACACAGGGCTGGTTTCCACCAATTAATTTGTCAGCGCTCGGCTGAGGCGTAGAGCCTTGGCAAGAGCTGGCACTTGGTTCACCAGCATCACACAGGTAGCATGAGATTTTCAAAAGATTCCAGTCAGAACTCATTTATCTAAACTTTCATTAACCAAAACTCTCCATTATGCAAAGGCTGACTCTGCCCCTTAAGTCTCTTTGAAGCTTTAAGCCTGTGGAGCTTATATACTCCCATCCTGTACTGTTCCTAAAAAGCTACACAGAACAGAAGATATAGTCCTGCAAAGCTTATCAACATGGTGAGTCAAACAGCAGTAGATCAAAATGTACCATGGAACTTAACAGGGTCCCCTCAGACAGAGCTGCTCACTGTACACCCTATCCTGTACTCATTAACTGCCCATATGGACAAGCCCTCAGAAGCTCCTTTGAACTGAACAAGGGTTGTGGAGTAGGATTGGAGCTTTTGAACTCCATAGGACTAAGTTATTCCAGACCTCCACTCCGGAGGTCTTTGTACAACCCAGACCTGCAATGCTCTGAGACCTGGGCCACAGTGAGAGTTAAATTTTTACTCCAGAGGAGCATTCTTAACATCTTACCTGAAGACATGATTCCCACTCCTGGTCACTGCATGCGTCATGACTTCATCCACTGCCACTCAGATGGTGTACCACCCACTCTGCACCCAAATCTCTAAGACCTGCAATGAGCCCAAATAGTGGAGTGGTTACCATGTTGCAATAGTATATGGATAACATTATGGCTGTGTTGCTGTTCTGTAAAATACTATAATTAACATCCCGCTACTGAGTGCATCCATTAGTATTTAAATCAGTTCACAAATAGTTTCCATGAAATTAATGCTTATCTAAGCATCTGGTCATAGTAGTGCTATGATTTTGTACTTAATACATGATTATGCATCTTAACAAAGGGAAACTTTATACGGTAAATACCTATTGATGTTTAAATTTATTCAAAGAAAACTAATTTGAAAAAGAATTCAGGTTTCAAAATCTGGCTTCTATTTATACAATAATTTGCACATATAACTTTTGTGCAATCTAATTTCTGCACACAAACTACAGCGTTGATAGAAGCAACACTCATTTGAATGCCCAAAAATGAGTTCAAATTACTACAAATTGCAAATTTGGGCACATAAATTCTGAAATTCATATTGAGAAGTGTCAGTACAAAACAGTTGCAGACACAGGTGATTTGCTGGCAAAGTTACATACAGTCATATGAAGACTGAGTTGAAAGCTTGGCTCTATGTTTCAGGCTTATTAAAAGAGTTAATCCAGAAGAAGGGGCTTGTTCATTTGAGAGGAGTTTCCTTTTTAGAGTTTCACCTAGAAATTCACTTAGAACTAGATTGTTTCTGGCCCTCGTGACCATCCAACGAAGTAAAAATCCATGAGCTGAACCCTAAAAAATACCCCCAATTGGTACCATTTGTTTAAGAAAATTAGTTCCTTCATTTTGAATAGCCCCATGTCAAGAGATGATAAAAAAGTTATGGTGGATCTTCCTGTAGACCTGAAGAAATGTCTCTCCCCACATTTTTGCAGATTTTGCAGTTCTGTTGATGTTATTGTATGTTCTGCCATAACTACATTGAAGAGGGGCATATCAAGTCACAATAATATAAAAGGGACAACCACTAACAATCAAGGATTCAGCAGCTGACCAGAATGTCATCTCCATTTCTTTCATCATCCAAATGATCACATCCTCCTTATCCTCATTCATGTTCTCACACATTTGCAGCCTACATGCTGGAGAGCGTTCGAGGCCATTTGCAAGGCACCAGCAATCAGGCAGTTTACATTTCTGGTGCACTTGCAAGCCATCAACTGCAAGTTTAATTCAGGGCAGAAGGTCCTTTCATCCATTGTATTGTTCGCTCCTGCTCTGTTTCAGAGTGGAGTATGACAGGAAACATCTCCAGGTTTCTATTCCAGACAGTAGTCTGGTAACTGGAACACAGAGCATGCAGGTAGTGGCAGTCTTTGCAAGGAGACAGTTGGTCATATTCACCATATCCCATATCATATATCATATTATACTATATCATATTATGTTTGTTGTAAGCAAAGCACCTGGGAATGATGGCTCTTATCATGACTACATTAAGAAACCAGTCGCCTTCTCAGGATGCTCAAATAAGCCCAACAAACACATCAAGCATACCAATGTAATTCATCCAGAATGGCGATAGGTCACTGATTTAATGCCACAAGAAGTTCTGGTATGTGTTGAAGAGCTGAAAGATCCAACCACAGGATGGATGTTTGAGGACATCATTCAACTGGTCCTGTGCAATATGGCCATTCAGCTTCTCTGTCTGGATTATTATGTCATTGAGGCTTTGGAGGAAAACCACTTGGTTGACTTGGATCCAGCTATAAAAGCCTTTCCAGGCTAATCGCAGCAGGTCCCTTCAGTACACTGCTGATGGAATTTTCAGCAATAATACCATACTAATAATAAGACCACTGAGGCCAGCATCTTGGAATCTTTTCCCAGTGATTGACGTCATATTGAATATTGTATGAAATGCTCCCATTCTAATCATTATGGATTTGAATGTTTTGTTATTCTTGCACAGTATTTTTGAAGCCATGGCATACAGGGCTTGATCAAAGACATGCATTCTCTTTTTCATATCATGTTTTTCCAGTATTTAACAGAGTCTGATTAGGGATTTCACAGACCATGGATACCTCCATTGCTGGCACATTCATGATTGGCAAATGCCCAACATTGTCCTGAGTCACCCTGACCTAGTTGTATGTCTGGATGTTGAAGCCAGTCCTGGAGCTGACTGTCTAGTTATTTACATTTGTTTGCCTGACCAGCGATCAAACTTGATTCTTAACTCAGAATGGCCTCTTCATAGTCGATAGCCACTGGTTGCATCACAGGAGGGCCAACTCGGTTACCACCATTTTAGGGAGAAATCAGTAATAGCAGAGGAGTGATCCTGCATTTTTTCTCAGCATCTGGAGGTTTCTTGGGTTGTCAACAATTTGCACCTGAGGCAGCACTGCTATACCATTTATTCTGCACCAGTGAGT
This sequence comes from Sternotherus odoratus, assembly GCA_032164245.1. Lineage (NCBI taxonomy): Eukaryota > Metazoa > Chordata > Testudines > Kinosternidae > Sternotherus > Sternotherus odoratus. The sequence continues at coordinate 30,665,450 of JAVMKO010000001.1, forward strand.
GTCTCCTCACTTCTGTCAATGTTAACATATGCCAAAGCTGTGGGAGTGAAAGGAAGAATGTTGGATGATATTGCCACACCTGACTCATCCTCAAGAGCTAGCTTCTGTAGACAAAGGTCAGTATTCATTTCCTCCAGCTGACTATAGGACCTACTCAACTGAGTATCTTAATCTACTCCACATTACCTGTAAAGGATTTCATTATCTTGTAATGGTGTTGGTTCTGGCGGGACCCAACTGAGAGTGCCCATTCAGGACAAATTGCTTCAAGCAGGGCCGTTACAGCCCAAGGCTGGGGTTTTTCCACCGATAAGGCAAACCAAACTAGCCAAACACAAAAGACTTCGGTTTTTCCCCAGTGGCTAACCACAAGTCACACAATCAATTCCCTTAGACACTCCAGTTTCCCGGTATCACCACCTGTGCCACTCTATGGGGATGAATGGTTATGAAAACCTATACCCCAGTGTGACGGGGCGGACCGGCCCCGCACGGGCCAGGGCTGCCCCTGGCCGGAAGTGCTAGCAGCGGAAGTCCCGCCCCCGCTGCACTGGGCATGCTCCAAATGCTCAGGCAGTATAAAGCAAGGGAGCACAGCTCAGTCGGGGCTGGCTGCCGTAGGAGGAGGACGTGCTGGCCGAGCTCCAGCGGAGGACCAGCCCCAGCCACACCAGGAGCCGGAGCTGGAGCCATGGCAGGACCCTGCCCTAGAGTCTGATGCCGACCACAGCCAGTCAGGAGCCTTAAACCACCACCTGCCTGAGGGGGCGACGGACCTAGCCACATACGGGGGATCAGCAACCCGCCAAGGGACCCTGTCGATGGACCAGGTAGAAACTGACCCCAGGATAGTGAGGGATTGGTATTGCCCACCCGAAGACACTCAGCGTGTTGCGGTAGGACCTCCCCGCTGAGTGGGGGTCAGGCGCAGGCCACTAGGCCACGCTACCCCAGTGAAGGGGGATTGTCACTGACTCTGGCCGTTAGGCCACACTGCCCCAGGGAAGGGGGGTTCTGATAGACTCTGCCCATTGGGCCATACGGCCCCAGCCGAGGGGGCTGATATTGACTCTGGCCATTGGGCCGCACTGCCCCAGCCGAGGGGGCTGGTATTGACTCTGGCCATTGGGCCACACTGCCCCAGCCGAAGGGGCCGATACTGACTCTGGCCATTGGGCCACACTGCCCCAGCTGAGGGGGCTGATATTGACTCTGGCCATTGGGCCACACTGCCCCAGCCGAGGGGGCTGATATTGACTCTGGCCATTGGGCCATACTGCCCCAGCCGAGGGGGCCGATACTGACTCTGGCCATTGGGCCACACTGCCCCAGCCGAGGGGGCTGATATTGACTCTGGCCATTGGGCCACACTGTCCCAGCCGACGGGACTCGTCAGGGACTCCGGCCACTAGGCCTCATTGCCCCGCCTGGGGGGCCTGAACCCTGACACCCAGTAAAAGAAAAAAGGTTCTCTCGATCCCAAAGGACCAAACTCCAGACCTAGGTCAATACACAAATCAGATCTTACCTACAAATCTGATGCTGTTGCCAATCCTTTAGAATCTAAAATCCAAAGGTTTATTCATAAAAGGAAAAAGATACATATGAGAGCTAGAATTCGTTAAATGGAACCAATTACATACAGTAATGGCAAGTTCTTGGTTCAGGCTTGTAGCAGTGGTAGAATAAACTGTAGGGTCAAATCAAGTCTCTGGAGTACATCCACAGCTGGGATGGGTCATTCAGTTCTTATTCAAAGTCTCAGTTTGTAGCAAAGTCCCTCCAGAGATAAGAAGCAGGATTGAAGACAAGATGGAAATAAGTCATCAACCTTTTATAGTCTTTTCCAGATGAAAGAACACCTCCTTGTTCTTACTGTGGAAAATTACAGCAAAATGGAGTTTGGAGTCACATGGGCAAGTCCCTGCATACCTTGCTGAGTCACAAGTTGTGTCTGCCTTCTCTCAATGGGTCTGTTGTATAGCTGATGGACCTTAATGGGCCATCAAGCAGGCTAGGCAGAGCTTGTCTGGGATGTCACCCAGAAGCACAGCATAAGTTTGAGATACAGACAGTATTATGTTGTATAAAAGCTAGATGGAATATAAGAATTAATTAAACGTAATGAGTACTATATAATAGAAAGAAATGTACAAAGTGCTCTGTTCCCCCTGACCAGAATACAAACATCAGAAACAGTGATAATGATTAAATGAGCCTTGCGTTGTAACTTGCAAGGCCAAACTAAACTAATTGTACTAGTACTGCCCAAAACAGAAAGTGTGTTTTGAGAAAGAGATAAGTAAGTGACTTTGTAAAACAACTGTATGTGGAAACTGCTATCCCTGTTATGCTTTGCTGTTTGTTTCTGAATTTGTGTGATAAATGGGCCAAACAGATCATTGTGATCTGCTATGCCCTGAAAGGAAATATGTTAATGAAAGAATACCTGAAAGAGTAGGGATAGTGAGATGTATGTTAAAGTTAATTAGTTAGGAGAATGTATGTGAATGTATGTATGGTTTAGATAATAAATCAAAGAAGTTACCAGAACCAGCCCAACTACTGTTTCAACATTGCTGGGCTGAAGATTGTGCAGTATAAAGATAACCGAATGACCCTGAAGTGTGGGCCTAGATCTAGGTGGCCATCACCAGATGATGAGGCTGAAGAATGAAGAAGATAGAGAATGTACCCCATGGTCGTCATGAAAATAGCATCTCCTGATTATCACATTGGGTGTTGCAACAGTATGACAAGGCAATTTCCATAGACTTGAATGGGGACAGACTCCTATAAGAATCCAACTCAGCCAAGTGAGAAATTGAGTCTGGTTCTGCTACCATTTATTCTCCAAGGGCATCCAAATGTAATGGATGGGGCTCAGCCCCTCCACCCTTGTGAACAAGCTACCTGGCCAGTAGCTTGTCACAAGCAACGTTTAGGCTGGTAACTACAACAACTCTGCAGACCTTCATAGGAATAAATAAGAGAGAGAGAGAGAGAGGAGTAGAAAGAAATAGTAATTAATTGTCTTTTCTTTCCTGTCTGTACTTACAATAAATGTGGCATATTTTGGCCTTCTCCACTGTATAAGATCCTGCTGGTCTTTATTTGGTACAACAATAGAGCCAATATTTCTAACTTCAACTACAAAAATGACACACGCATCCAAATAACATAATCATAATCAGCAAACCATAACCTGGTTTTCGACACCTTATTTGACCCCCTTAATATAAGATTTGGTGCCACTACAAGACCTTGGTTGCAACAACGATCCATATGGTCCCAGATTATATCACTAAAGTCACACACCCATGGTAACAGGGTGTGCTTGTCAGGTTTCTGCACACATCCACCACAGGGATATATATAATCTTGGGGAAAGGACTGCATGGATCTTTGAATTCATGAGGATGGTATAGTCTCTTTTGTGTCTCTGGTTAACAATACTTTGAGAAAGTCCATGAGAGATTTTGGCATTGGAATGTAATCATTATCAAGCCTTTCTGGTTGTGGAGTTCATGACTGATAAGTGTTGGATGTCTTCGGATCCAACTGTAGGACCATAGCACATAACTTCAAGACCTCATCCCGGTCTTCTGACAAAAGTGAATCCAGAATCAGAGGCCAGTTAGTGTCTCCTTGACTAACATTGCTTTATACATGTCATCTGGTATCACCACAAGTTTGCCATTATCTTCTGATATAATTTCCACACTAGTATGCAATGCTGCTTCTTATTTTCTCCAAATGTGTGCTTTTCTTTGTGGCTTGCATAGTTGTCTGGTTCATAAGAACTTCCATTTCCCCTATGGCTGGGAAATGGCGGGAACAGGCAGAACCACAGCTCCACCCTAGCACTCCCACAAACTCACTGAAAAGTACAGATGAGCCAATGCAGGGTGTGGAGGTTACTAATTTACAGATGATAAAATCCAGCACCAAATTCTTAAGCCTTCAGAGCAAGAAGGAAATAGAGGAGGAATTGTGACTCAGAGACACAATGCACCACATAGCTGTTCCTGGCATGATGCAGATTGTGTCCTGCTCGTCACACAAGGCTGTGTCTAGAGTTGCAGTCTAACCCTTGATCAGGGCAGAAGCAGGCAGGGTGAAAATGCCTAAATGAAACAGGCAGGGTGAAATCCTGACCCAACTGAAGTTAATGGAAATTTTGATATTGGCTTCAATAGGGTCCGCATCTCACCATCTAAGTATAAAAAGAAAGCAGAGGAAATGACATCGAGAGCAGTGGTTCACTGTGCCTGCATGTAACTACTGAGATATGCCTTTTTATTTCATTTAGGGCTAATGAAGGGATTAGCCTAAAATCTAGTAAGTAATCAGAATGATTTGGAGAATTATTTATGTCACTCCATCGCTATCAAAAAATTGCACTTTTTTAACCCTTAAGACTCTGTATTTTGAGATAGTTACCTTAGAGTGTCATTCCTGGTCCTTCATGACAGCAATAATTTTAAAAGATATAGAAAGGGAACTAGGTAGTCTATATACACGTCTTCTTTTCAGGAGCTCCTCTGGAAGATCTATAAATACTTTTGCTGCTCCAGGCACAGCAGCTTTCATCATAGGCAAAATCTTTATATCAAATGGAATCCTTCAAATGTAGAACTAATTGTACTCAGTATTAATTTTATTTAAATCCACTGCTGTTACAACAATGGTGCTCTGATCAGTATTAAATATTTTAATTGGGTTATATCGCATCGTCACCATTGCCATATAGTACTTTCCTACGCACTTTGATCTACTAATCGTTCTGAATCTGCAAGTCTTCTGCTTAGCTTCAATATTGTTGCACAGAGTCAACAATAACATAAAGCGGTGGAAACTTGAATGAATTTTGATTTCTTTGTTTTGTGCTGCCCACATTTGTTCTCACTGAGGTTTTATATTTTTTTTCAACAATTAATTTATTGCACTGGTGACCTGTTTGATCCTAATTGCTGCAAAAATGTTTAATAATTGTGAAAGACAACATTTTTAAGCCATTCCTTACACTGAGGATATTGTTAATGTTTACTATACCTCACATGCACTGCTTGTTTAATTAAAGACTAAAGGGTAAATCCTGCCCCAACCAAAATGGGTGTGGAGATCCACCTGAAAGCAAACTCAGTGTGTTTCCACTGCATAAAGGGGACCAGCATTTGGAGAAACCATTTTAGATTGTTTCACCTCCTTCGATGATGCAAAATTCAACTCCCCGCTTGTTGTGTGCAAGTGGGCTGTGGATAGGTCAGAAAAGGGGCAAGGCTGGAGGATCCAATGTTACAGAGAGCATCCCCCACTCCCATGAAAAGGGTCACCTTAGGGCTATGAACTGGGACAAGTCCCTGTGCTCTGGTGTGAAGGATTTGGCTCTAAGAATTACATGCTGAACACCTTGTTCAGTTTTTATTCAGTACTGACCCAGGCCTAGTCTTGGTCCAGGCAAGCTCTAATTTTGTTCAGGTCTACATATGCTTTTTATCGCAGTTAACATCAAGTGCAGTTCATTCACTATTATATTTTAAAGTATATTAATTCACTTACATTTTAAATTGAAATCTAAAATCTAATATTACAATTAAAATTTAATAGTCCAGAAGAATGCTCTTCTCAGATGGGTGACATACAGGCATTTTGGGTGACAGAGATATCTAAGTGTGGGTGTCGCAGGGCAAATGCACCCTGTCCTCTTTTGAAACAGGGGGAAGGATGTTTTAGCCCCATGGCTGAGTACACCTGACCACCTTTAGCCTTAGGGCTGTGTGTCCTAGTAGACAGAGTCAACATGGCTGCTCTCCCTTGCAGGGTTGCACAGCCTAATGGCCAGAATCAATATGGCTGCCCTCCTTAGCAGGGCAGCAGGGCCTAGTGACCAGAGTCAATATGGCTGCTCTCTCTTGCAAAGCCAGACCAGGGCCCTATCAATAGCGAGTGTACTCACCACTGTGTTAGCAGGGATCTAAACAAAACACACTAACTTAATGCTTGGTCCTATGCCCAGATCAATGACTAGTCCCCTTGGGCTACTTCCTACCATGTCTTCCAATGGCATAGTCCACACAGATCTCTTGGGTCTCCAGCTGTGAAGCTCCCAATGGTTCCAATGTCTCCTGCGTGTCTGTAGGTAGCTGAGTATCCATCTGGGTCTTGGCAGGCTTGGCCTCCACAGTCTTAGCTCTAGCAACTCCCAGGAGGAAGCCTGCAATATGCCTCCTCTCTTTTCAGTGGTCCACTCTGACAGAGTTGGGTTCCTCCCTTTTATACTGACGCTCCAGTGAGGCAGTGTGACGTCCTGGTTTCGTCTGCCCAAAGTAATGGGATAGCCCCTCCTTGTCCATCGTGGGGCAAGTACACCGCGTCACAGTGTGATTCATAAAAATCAGGGTTCCACGTTATGCACTTTTAAACCACAATAAATATGTACTCTATGGTGCTCCAGTTGAGGAATTCTCTCATGGGAGGGAACCAATGAGACATGGAAGAACAAATGCCCTTAGTTAGGAATCATCCTCTGATAGAAACAGAGAAAGCTCATTAGTCCTCATTCACTGAGGAGGTCACTTCACTTACATTAGACAGGACTGAAAAATTACAGATATAAACTCTCATGCTTCAGAGCATAAACCAACTATAACTGATGGGTTTAGAAGAAAATGTCCATGTTATTCTATAATTGCCACTGAAGGAGGTTATTGCACCTTCCTGTAAGGTATGGTCACTAACAGAGACAGAATATTGAAATAGATGGACCTTGGGATGTTCTTATGTGCCTATTTTAGTTTTGTTTAAGCTAATTAAGGATAAGTTAAGAAAGATTGTTCGGCTTTACCAAAAGGAGGACTGGAGACATTACATATGCTTTTTAATCATGCCACAATTGTATTATTAGATGTCTGGGACTACCTGGCAGATAAAAGTGTACAGTGCAAGTAACCTCATGTTCATTTAATAACTTCCTCGGGGGCTTCCACCAGTCCATCTCCCCTCTTTTTCAATCAGGGATCCCCAGCCAATTCATTGCTGAGACCTTACAATCCATCTATCCCCTGCCATTATAGGATGGCTAAGATAGTCTATAAAAAAGGAGGGGGTTACTCCCTGCTGTACCAGTCATAGACCCCCATTTCACTCCTCTATCCAACACCTTCACTTTAAGTCCTTTACCAAGCCATTTATCTGGTCACTTCCCTATGTCTCCCCTATGGAGTACCTGCACTGGACATCCACCACAAGGAGGCGCCAGTCATTAGCTTGGCTAATGTGTGAAAGGGGGTGTCACCACATGGGCTGCTCCTTTTAAATCTTTCTGCCCATCTGGATTCCTTTGTCCCCTTTTGCAGCAATATGAGCTCTCTCTGTCTCCTCCCCAGCCATAAAGCACTGTTTCTTTCATTTAGCTAATTAGGCAAATCCACCAGCTCCTTGCTTAAAGGTGTGGTGTGGTCAAATGTGCTGTTAATAGTTGGAAGTGCTCTGGTTTAAGGCTTTAAGAGAGAAGGAAGCATTTTCTAGTGACCTGAGCACAGCACATAGGGACAGAAATTCACAATTTCTAATCCTTGTTTGGACGGACTCCTCCAATTGCCTTGGGCAAATCATCTAATCTCTCTCTTTCATCTTCCTTTTCTGTACAATGCAAATAATAATATTTACCTCAGGATGCATTGTGGGAATAAAGTTGACATTTTTGTATAGCATTTTATAAATGAAAGAGGTTCTGAGTAGAATTTTTAATTTAGGAAAGTTGCAGCCATGTAGAGGTACTATTTTTGTTCCTGTTTTTTAGCTACTCTCTTACAAGCTCTCTTTCTCTTGCTAGTACTGAGTAAGAATATAGTGCTTAAAACAGGATTATTTTACAGTGTGCTATAGCACTTTTACTGTAGGTTGGAGAGCCTCTTGACTAGAGAACCATCATTTTATCATTCTTTTGATTGAGCAGCTACTAGCTGAGGATGTCTCAGAGGTGCATTACTTTCTACTGTCCATTTTAAATAATGGCTTGAAATATATTCGGGGGTGGGGGGGAATGTTGTGGTGGATTGAGAGTCCAAACCCAAAAGATGCCCGCAATCTTTCACTAAACCTGCTGAAAAGTCATAAGATATTATTTAAAATTAAAATATTTTCAAGAATTACAGCAAAAAATTAAATATACTGTATAAAGGAAAAAAGAAAGGTATAAAGGGGCACAAGAATTTACCATTTACACAGTGTATTAATCCTGGAGTCATTTTGAGGTTAATTACTCAAAAGCTACAATTGGGGTTAAAGCTGCTTTTAGAATTATTGATTCCAAATGCTTTTTACTTGCCACATTCTTTAAATTAACGTTCTGGGAAGGAGTTTCATTCTAACCGAGTTGGTGTCTCTTTTTCATTTTCAGTTATCTTCTTTTGGATGTTGACAAGAGGTATTTAAGAAGTGCCATGGAGAACTCCAGTCTCTCGGGTGATAATAGATGATCCAGCATGTGGTGAGCTGGTATGCCCTGCACAATTTTATCTTGTTTAGCGGACATCTACCCAACACGAATAGAGCACATAACATTCTGGAGATGAATTGTATGCAGGAGTTTGGGCAGATCTATCCATTATTATATGTCCCATTTGGCAGCCACTGAGTTATTCATCAAACTGAGAGACCATGAGAATATGACCCAGGCTTTTGTTAGTGGAACACAGCACAACTGAGTATGGGATGAAGAGATGAGCAAATGACAAAACTAAATCCATCACTCATCAAATACTGAATGTTCTTCACACTGTTAGGGCACAATCCTACCAGGTGTTGTGAACCTTCTGTGACATACTGAACATCCTCAGTTCCTTTTGACATCAACAGGAGTGCTCAGCACCACCTGGAACCCTGAAAAGAACTTTCACTTTCTAATGATTAACGGGCTTTGTCTTATTTGCTTATCCCCTACCAGCCTTTTCCTCACACTTTCCATCAGCATGTGACTTTAGAGGATGCTAAACCAACCGCCCTCAAAATGATAAACTTAACCTAGGTGGCTCATATCTACAAATTATGTGTAATAAATGTATGTAGTGAGTTAAGAGTGGTTTAGGAGGGGCAGCATGAGTGGATTATATTATGCAGGGCAGAAAATGTCATTTTTGGTCCTGAATAGTTGTTGACTGCATACTACAATGATAACAAGTACATAAGCTAAACTCTCATTGGCATGCACAGACATGGAATGCCAACCAAATTATTGCTGTTTAAAGGCCCTGATTCACCAAGATACTTAAGTATGTATGTAACCGTAAGCTTTTGAAAAGTTCCATTGATTTCAATGAAAAAATTATTGTGGCAAGGATCAGTGTCAATTATAATGTTTATGGGACATATCCAATTATCATTGAGGTGCGCATTTAATCTGTGCGATCAGAGTTGTCATGGTATAATTAAGAATTTCCTTTGTACTAGAAAACAAGTCACATTGGTAGCTACAGTGCTCCAAATGTATTTCAAATTACTGAGGCACAGGTAACATTTATTACAACTGTCATTTGAACCTTCAGGTTTTTTTAAATTGAATCATTTTAGGTTTGTCAGCATATTTCAATGACAGCACTGTTTGAAAGAGGAATAAACATTTGTGTACCTTATGTTAGACTTTAAACCCAGTTTTGAGCTGGGGCTTGCAATCTCTCTACTGTAGTGGGGATGCTTACTCGTATTCTACTTCAATGTGCTGAGCGTGTCACCTTGCATTGCTCTTCATATCCAATGCCTCTGCGTCCCAAAGGCATAAACAAACAGGTATTTCTCAAATTAATGTAATTTACTGTCAGACCATGACACCAGCCTATCTTATAATATTGTCTCTGCCTTGCTGTGACAGTTACATTGTAGTATTAGCTTCATGTTCTGTTATCCACGTAGAGAAACCTTAAATCAAATAATAGCCTCCTGAGGTAATTTTTTGATGTCAATGGAGTTACACCAGAGATGAATTTGTATCAAAATATATAATCTTAATATGTATTTATAAATGTATAACACTGAACCTGTACTCATTAATTCTGGGGTGTAACTTTTGTAACTGAAAAAAATCAATATAAAAATATGAATTTATAAGCACAACCCTGATGTTCCCCTATATTTTGCTTGAGAGCAGGACTTTTTTAACTGGTTTTTAACTTGGTATGACATATTTTTACAGCAAATGCATTTGAAAAAGGAAGAGTACTTATTCTGTCACAATTATTGCAAATGTTTTTTCTTAGTGTTTTCAGAACATTTTTGTTTATTCCATGGCACCAGACAGGATACATTAACCGTCACCTGCAATAGGAAATACAAAGTAAATCACAGATGGAAATGGTTTATAACAATTACTCAAGTGTCAGATGGGGAATAAGCCATGAGTAGGCGGTGGAAAAATCTGAAGAGGACATTATGCTTTGGCAGAGATGCAAAAACTGCCAAAATGAACCTTTTTAATATTCCTCCTATTTTTAGGAATGAAATAAAATAATCCAAGTGCAGAGAAAGTGTCCTGTCATTGACAATAATTGCCATCAGCTCTTGGCTGCTCTGTTCTTTTTACTTTTGTTTTATTTAGTCATTTGACAGACATTTCTCCTGGATTGATAGATACCATATACAGACAACCTTTCAAAAGGAAAAACAGATTACATTAACTTCCTTGCAGATATCCAAAATAAATGCCAGGCAGTAAGGGACCTGTGACCACTGAAAAGTCATTTTAATGCAGTTTAGTGCAGGAACTTTCTGACAGTTAAATCCCACATGGATACACCCCCGAATACTGTTGCTTCTCAGCAAAAATATAGTTGCAATAGCATTTTTCTAGCAGCAATGGGTTGGCCTGATTGACTTGTACTGAACTGTTCCTCATCTGGCTCATCCTGCAGTCATCCAGCCTGTAAGTGCTTGAAGAAAGAATTGTAGCTGTCTATAAAGCACTCATGGCTCAACTTAATGCTGAGCACTGTGCCTCCGATTTAGCAAAGCACTTAAACGTGTGCTTAACCTTAAGCTTGTGAGCAGCCCTTTTGTTAAAGGACAGCATGAGTGTTTTGCTGGATCAAGGGCAGAGTGCTCAGCACATTACAAAATCAAACACATTGTTGATAATATTCAGGCAATAAGGATCACACTGTTTTACTACAGAAATCTATGGAACTGATCTAGATTGAAACAACTGCCAATACCAAAATACCACCAGGCTGCAGTGTATGTAGGTAAGGACTCTATCTGTTGCTATCACTGTACAGCTTTGGCTTCATTTTCTTTCTCAGACCTCTTGTGTTTTATATTGCTAAAACTCTCTTGGGTTTGGAATTATAAAACAAAATCCAGTGGAAACCCTTCCCAGAGCTGTCGTGCGGGCAGGTTGCATTAATGCACAATGAATTAAAAGCCTGAATTGAAATACTGCCTTATCTGCTATGTTAATTGATGCATATTTGGTTTTCAAACAAAAGAAAAACATTGTAGAGAATATTGATATGTGCTGTTTTTTGCCTTTTTTTCCCTTCATCCTCCCCTTTTCATTGGTTTATGTTCTCTTTTAACAAGTCCTATATTTCTAGGCATGCAATTCCGCACTGGGAACTCTGGGTGCTTAGAATAACCTCTCTGTCCATGCAACCCAATTTTGAAGATTTAGAAAAACTAATTTTCTAAAATTGAGATCCTTGATACCCTAGGAACCAACCTCAGCCTGTTTCTTATCCTGAAGTGCCCCCTTGTGTTTTGCTAACGGAAGCAAACGTTACCAGTTTCACTGTACGACATGCAGAGGCTGGTGGTAGGCAAATATTTATCAAAGCACCTGCTGGCATCTTTTGAAAACAGTGTTAAATCAAAGCTCAGTGAATATAGTTACATTGTATGGTTTTTGTATAACCAGAAGCTACATATGCTGCCATATTCATAATGAAGTGCTTTACCTTGGATATGACTGGGAGTGTTTATTCTGACTCTACACCGATGCAAAGATTTTAGAGATGCCATAGGATTTTGGTCCACAATATGTAAGGCTGAGGGTTATCATCAATTTGAACGATAGTGATAAATTTCCATCAGTACACATAAGCTTCTCTTCTGTGAATCAATAGCAGGGAATTTAAAGGATTAAGTGTGTTCAATGAATTGCACATTAGAGTTAATCTCGCAGTCTCTAGTAAACCTTTTCCTAGCTGATAACATGTTCCCTCAATGAAAATAAAATCAGTGCTAACACAGCAGAGCTGCTCTTGATGAAGGAATCTCGAGAACAGAAATGGATGAAATAATTACAAAAAAAGTACGCATTCTCCTATCCCCCCAGACATCATGCAGTTTAAGTACTGAACGTGAACCAAACCTTTTTGAGACTCTGAAGTACCACGGTAGATTTTCTCTGCCTCCACCATCTGGCTGCGGACCTGACCTATGTGCTAGAAATACTATGAGCTACGCTGCTCTTGTTTTATTTCTGGCCACCCAAAAATGGACTCAAGGTAGGTCAGTACATCAGACATAGTCTGAAGGGGTAGTGTGGATCTTCTGGATATTTGCTAATACAACAGAGAGAAGAAGGTTCCAACCACCCATTTCCCTTGTAAAACAAAGAGAAGGTTCAAACCTGTCAGCCCTTCATGATGTTAGATTGCTCAGGAAAGGAGTGAGGTGTGAAAATTGACCCTGAAAATGCCAGAAACACATACAGGTTTGAGGATGGTAGAGTATGACATAGGACGCTACCTTCCCACACCTGCAAAACACAACAGTTGGGGTCTGTTGAGGAAAGGGGTTGGAGGTGGCAAGAAAGAGTGGGCCACTGGGACTGTAAGGCTAGAAGGGACCATCATGATAATCCACTCTGATCTCTTGCACATTGCAGGCCACAGAACCTTAATAGATAACTGACCTCTGGCTGAGTTACTGGAGTCCTCCAGTCATGATTTAACGACTTCAGGTTACAAAGAATTCACCATTTACTCTAGTTTAAATGTGAAAGTGACCAGTTCCCCATGCTACAGAGGAACATGAAACCCCCACCAGGGCCTCTGCTAATCTGACCAGGGGATAATTCCTTCCCAATCCCAAATATGATGCTTTCAAATGTTCTGATGATTTGGAGCATTGGAGAAATAGCTGAAATTAGATTGTAATCAATTTGAAACAAAGATATTCTTTTTTGGGGGGGGGCTACAGTGCCGAATACCATGGGACCCTTATTAAATTCTCTAGTCTAGACACTACTGCAATATTAGAATAATAATTAATACACTTTTCAGTTCTTTAAAACTTACTTTCTGGAACCTCACTCATTGCCTCTTGTTGTTACAGATTACAGCCAGTCAGAAATTCCCATGGGAAATTCCAACATTGACATTTATTTTCATTCCAAATCTGAGTAAAGAATCAAAATTTCAAAGTCTTGTGGAATGGAAATTCTGAGAAGTTTAAAATTGGAAACATATAAAATGTTTTCTTTCAATAATTCCTGTAGATAATATCAAAACATTTCATTCTGATCATGCTGAACCAGTACAATATAAAGTGTTATATATGTGTATAAATAATATTAAAATGACTGTATAATATGAACCAAAATGAATGATAGGGTCAAAATGAAGTGTTTCAACATTATCTGAACAAAATTAGAAAGTTGAAACAATTTGTTTCTACACATCTCCATTCACTGACGTCAACATGATCCTGCAAAATGTTATGATTTCTGACAGAAGACTGTTCTGTTGAAAAATTATCAATCATCTGCATTACATATTATTAAAAGATAGGGTGGTTTTTTTACCAATTCTCCCAATCTTCTTCTTTTTACATTATGTACCTAGAAAAACAGACATCTCTCTTTCCTTCCAAGTTTATAATAATTGGAGCATATTCAGCTTGGATGAAGGCAAGCCTCCCTTTGTGCAGGTACAAACTATATACACCAAATCTACACACACACTTTTGCACCAAAAATATGAACAGATGGCTCTAATCTGAATATTTGCATCAGTATTAGTTTTGGATCCACAATCAGGTTTGCATCTGTACCCAAAGAAATTATCCTCTTCCTACCTAACCTCTTAACAGCTCAGAAACCTCTTCTGCCTGACTCCCCCAGGCTTACCTCAGACCCTTCCCAGATCATCCAGGTTCAGAAAAAGATGTCCCTGGACTCAGAATCCTTGCCATCCACCATCACCAGGATGAGAAATTCCCCTGCTCCCTACATCACAACCCAAATGATTGTGCTGAGTCTGCTGGTGTCAATATCAAACTATATCTATGAACATGTTAGGGTGAATTGGGACTGAATAGTTGTTGAGGTTTTTCTGCAGATGACTAGCATTGCATTGATACCTTTGTTTGCGTTTCATTTTTAACGTGTTATGTCATAAAGATTTATGTTGCACAATGAAAAACAAGAAGTCACATGGAAAATGTAGCTGAACATCATCCATATACAGGGTTTCTGCCTTCAGCTTCCCCAGAAAGCCACACAAGCAGTTTTATTCAGCAAGGTGGTTGTGATTTAAGGAACTGCCAGAATTTATTCATAACATAAACGAATTATGTGCTTCTCATGGATGCTCTTTTGTGGGGAGGAGGGTGTACAGTCCTATGTTAAAAATGCTGATAGGGAGGCTGACTTCTCCCAGTTCCTGATGCACTCAAAGGGATTATTGTGCTGGTTAGATACCACTCCTTTGCTTGCTGCTTACATTTCTTTAGCATATATTCTGACATATCTCTCTTGCACAGCACTTTTTAAAGCATCACGTAAAGGATTTGCTATATTCAACCAGAAGTTCCCGACTTGTTCCCTCATATCCTGTTTCCTTATCTTGCTGTCTGTTCTGAACACTAAGGGCCAGATTGTGGAACCCTTATTCAGCTTGGTGAGCCCTTATTCATTCATGTAGCCCCACTGACAACATGAGGGATCCTAATCAGGCCCTCAGTGGATAATGTGGCATACATTTAGGGAAATTTTTCAGAAGGTATAGCTCCTTACACCTGCTAAGTTTGTACCTGAATTTTTAGGCCATGTTTAGCAGTAATGTGATTGAGAAATGTGTATGAATTTTACCCATTTAAAAGCATTTACTCAGTGTTAACTCCTTTGATGTAGCACCCTTTGTCTCATCCTCCACCCCCAGTTTTCTACCTTCCTTTCTTTATTTCAAAAAAACATTATTTAATGGTAAAAGAGCTCTAGATTTGTATTTTTAGACCCATCAATCCTCTCATACTTCCACAGTCATTACCATAGACAATATTAGTGTCAGAAACTGTATTTGATCTGTGTTCCAGTCTGTTTTAACAGGTGTTTAATTAAGTGTGCATTGTCATTATGACCTTCTAGTAAAATATTCATGATGGATCCCAATCTATTTGATTATTTTAATGTACAATGAGAAGCCATTACATACGAGTCTTGGAGGTGGAAGCTACCATGTATAATAATGCTTATAAAAACAAATAATAACAAAGGCACAAACTGAAAATGTACCAAAGAAAGTCTTCCAAGTCCCATATAGTGCGATCATACTGGGGCAATTCTCCACAGGCACCCAGGTTGCCCCTCTCACCCACAAAAGCAAACAGGTGGATTTGGGAAGGAAAGCAAAAAACTGGCCCCACATGCAGTGCTGGATCCAAGTCCACTGCACGTCTCTGTAACACAAAGAGGCTGGTGTGGAAGCAGAGGAGATGATCTGGAAGATTCACCGATCTGTAGATCCTCTACATTTATTGCCATGCCAGGGGCAGATAGCTGCCGCAGCGCTATACTGCAGTCTGGGATGAACTAACCTTCATGGAGTGGCTGTGATCATTCTACATCGCGAAAACGCAAGGGAGCTGCCCACTGGGGTTCTAGCATTGCTCGCCCCTCAACACAGAGCGGCTGAGATGTCAGCCTTTGAGGACGGTGCTCTTTCTGATCCTTTTAAAGATATTTTTTTCAGTCTTCTCATCTGATCCTGGAAAATTACAGCGGTTTTCTCTGATTATACCTCTCTCATATGTTTCATTTTGCTCAAAGCCATCTCTACTGTAATAGCTCAGCTACACGTGTCATTCCTTTCTTCAGGCAAAATATTCGGCTTCCTTTTTAGCAACAATTCCTGTGTGCAGATCCTACAGCTGGGTATTTAAGTCCCGGTCATTTTCCAGCCAAGTTTTAATCAGTGAAATGCCAGAATTTAAAAACGTAGTGCTCATTAACAACAGGGAAATTGCAAAACCCTTCTACTGCTCTGTAAAGAAATATGGGGGTGGGGAAGGGAATACATTTTTGTGATTTGCCTGGTAAAAACATGTCAGTTTCCGAGGTTTGACATTCTGCAGCATCTATTGAGCTATCTGTCTAGTCACACATTTAGGCCTGTTGTATCTGAATACTTCACATTGCTGAAGTTATATTAATAAGTATCTCTAAGTTGCTTTGGTATGCATACTGCATCCATTATTTGTATTTTTATGCTGATATGATATTTCAAGATAATATATGTCTTATACTGTCTTCTCCCTCCCCCTTTACTTCGTACCTGCAATATATCTGAGAGCACTGAAGATGGTGAAGTTCTTGGTCATTCTAATCTCCTGTGCAAGGGAGCTTCATAGTCATGGGCCATCTGCTTAGAAAGTTCTGTCTTCCACACTCTTTCTTCTCACATTTGTGAGAGATAGTTCCATTATTCCTGAAAAACATAGCTGCCAAGGGAGAGCATGGTCACAGAGAGAGAAGGGGTCTCTCTTGTTGGTTGAGCACTTTAACATGAGGATTGAGATGTTGAATGTGGTCTCTTATTCAATGGACAGTCAGTGAATTCAGTGGAGCACCAGCCTCCTGAGTTGCTAGGTGAGCAGGATGTTAAAACATTTGGCACTTTTTCAGACTTAGCATTTTTATTCCTTGATACAACATATTGCAACAGTCAAGCTAGATGGGTCAGACTCAGTCTTTGCCTCAGAGGAAAGGGCATATTCACCAGGCTTGGTAAGAATGAAACAAATCATTCCTCACCACTGTAGCAATATTTGCATCCAGGAAAAAAATGGGAAATCCAGCATGACTGCTTTGACAATCTGTAATCTTGGCATGATTAGGGTATAGACAAGTTCCTTGAAATGTTTCTTCCTTCCCACCAACATCAATTCTGGTTTTGCTGCATTGAGGTAACATGCCATTAATATAGTGTCTCGAGGTAACACACCATCATGTTATGTGTTCTTCCATGTAACACTGTAACGGCGCGATGACTCACTGACATGGCACCTCCTACTGGTCATCCAGGAATTAGCCCTTTCCCCAGCCTTGGAGTGCTCTCTGCAGTGTGGTGGCTCACCTGCCTCAGGCCCCATGTCCCTCCCAGAGCCTGGTGCCCTTTGCCCTGGGGTTCTGCTGACCACAAGACCCCCCCTGCTCTAGGTCTCCCCTCCCAGGGAACCCCAATCTCCTATTCCCATCTTCCCTCAGTGGCTACTGCCATTCATCATCTAGGCCCCGCTCACTGGGGCAGACTGCAGTCTGTAATGGCCACTCATCATTGGAAAGAGGGGTAGGACATGATGGCTCTCCCTGGCCATGGGCTGCCCCTCTGCAGCCCAAGTACCTCTGTAGGCCTTGCATAAGGCCCTGCAGCCTGGGGGCTTGCCAGGCTGGAGCTCCCCACTCCTTTGGCCTTTTCCCAGCCCTGCTCCACTCCTTTTCTCACCAGCAACTAGGTCCTTCTCTCATCCACAGCCAGAGAGAGACTGATTGATCATCTGGCTCACAGTCCTTTTATAAGGTCCAGCTGTCGCCTGATTGGGGCATGGCCCACCTGTGGCTGTTTCCCCAATCAACCTATCTGATTGACTCTCCAGGCGGAAGCCTGCCCCAGGGCTGCTTTTGACCCCTTCAGGGCCAGAATGGGGTGACTACCCTGCTACAAACACATTGGAACAAATGCATTGTCTGGGTATTGTAACTCCACTAAAGTCATATTAGAGAGACAGGTGGGTGAGGTAATATCTTTTATTGGACCTACATCTAATAACAAATTGGTTCAATAAAAGATATTATATCACTCATCTTGGCTCTAATATCCTGAGATCAACATGCTACTACAACACTGTAAAATAACTAAAGTCAGATGGGATTTGTCATACCAGGCCAAAGTCAGCTCCAGTGTAACTCCACTGAAGTAAGTGGAGTTATACCTGTGATGATTTGGTCCTGTAGGTTGGCATGAGAAGTTCTTTAGGTGATAAACCTTCAAACAATTCTTTTAAAAGAAAGAATTTTTACTTTTACCAAAGCAGACTATAGAATGCTTGAAACTGGTTGAAAAATTGGAATTACAATAGCATTAGCAAATTGGTGCACAGAATAATTCCCATTAACAAGGTATAATAGCAAGTGGTCTTCTGAAAATAGAAAGAAACAAATTAGTTCTAACCTTAAAACTGTTATTGCCAATGGCTATGAATGCAGAAATTAACTTTAAGCCATTCTATCAAGAAATGATGCTGTTTTCAAGTAAAAGGGGAAAAGGTTAGTTTCTATCAACAGAAAAATCTGGTTCTATTTGCTTCTTGAGAATGGCTTGCTGAAAGGTCTCAAGGCTATTATTTTATACAAGAAACAGAAAGACACGATTATCTGGGCTACACCTAGAAACATTTTCATAGTAATTGGGAAATGATGCCATCAGTGAAGTGATGGCAGAAATGTTTTAACTTACCAGTTGGAAATTAAGTTGCCTCCAGATATGGTACAACCCAAACCTGCCAACAGCAGGTGTACACGTGAGCATGAAACATGAACACTCACCTCTCCTGTCTGCTAAAGTAATCTGAGCAACACAAACAAACCCAAAATATGTGAGCGCAGAAATGAATTTTCATTTATTTTGACTTATAATTCAGGATTACTACTAGCATCATATAATAAGGTGACTCATATACTGCCGTGTACATGTTCTTTATAAATACAATATATTTTGCAGCCCTGAGGGTGCAGTAGCAGTCACAGAATGGTTCTACAGTCCTGTTGGAGCTTGGAGACAAGGAATGAGTCCCCTCCTGCCCACCTGAGAACTGCTCTGCACACAGGATGGTTGGTTGGGTTACATGTGCACAAATATCATGCTGAGATAATATATCCCTCATGGGGGGCATTCTGGCTTAGTGGATGGAGTGTGAGACTGAGAAGAACTAGGTTCTATTCCTGGCTCTGTCACTAGGTGGCATTGGGAAAATCTCTTCAGTGCTCTGTGCCTCAATGTCCCCATCTGTAAAATGGGGATAATGGTCCTGATCTTCCTTTGAAAAGCTCATTGATGAAAAGTGCTATATAAGAGCCAGGCATTATGATGTCTGAGACAAATAGTTTTGCTTCTAATACAAACAAAGAGTAAATGGTGTCTATTTAATCACAATGAGGAAATCTTTGTGTCCCCTCCTTCCTCTGCCTCTTTGGTTAAAGGGGGACTTGACCACTGCACAACTCAAGTGGTTCCACCGTACAAAGGATTAGGAGGGGGTATAATCCAGCAACTGTGCAGAGGACAGCTCCTCCTAAACTTCCTGCAACTCATCACGTAAAATAGTAAAGGTTAGAAGTGTGTGGATCAATGGATCTGTAACTACATGGATTCAATTGCCTGTGGGGGTGGAGAGAGACACCAACTACCAGGACTACTGCAGCCCTGGGGCTATCATAAGGCTGCAGAGCAGCCCTACTAACTGGTCATGACTTGATGAATACATTTTTCCCCTTCTAGCTCCCACAGAATGCCCCAGTGCACAGAGTACGTGCTGGGATGAGGATTGTGTGGTAGGGTGGACCTGACCCAGCCTGCCGCCCCTTTAAGAGGGAGAAAAACCCTCTGCAAACCCCCTTGCAGAGAAGCCTAATCAGCCACCTGGGCTGCAGAGTAATCAGCCTTATGGGTTGCACCTGGCAGCCTCCCCAGGGGGAATAAAAGCCTGCCAGGAAGGAAGCCCAGGGTGGTGGTAGTGTGGTGGTGTGGAGGAGTGAGATAGAGAGAGAAGGAAGCTAGGGAAGCAGGAGGGAGGAGTAGAAACAGACTCTGGATCCCTGTGAGCCAGGAGGAAGAGACTTGCCTACCTGAGCTATAGCCTGTTCTCCCTGAGCTGGGAAGTACTGAGCTGGACTGTAGAGCTGTGTATAGTAGGTGGTGGGTTTGCACTAAGCTGCACTGTATAAATAAAGAGCACTGGTGAGGCACAGAAGAGTCTCCTGCCTGTTTGTGGAGGGGGACAAGAAGGCGATCTGTCACAATTGCACACACCATTTTTATCCACTCAAAGTATTCCTCATCCCCACTGCACCTCAAATGTACATTTATCAGATGTGGTGCAGCAAAAAACTGGGAACACAGAGCCAGGAGAGAACCAGGGAAGCCAGATATGTTCTTCGGTGAATTGATAATGGGACAGCATAGTTAAGACATTCTGAATGAAAGTGAGTCTGAACCTGTTCAATAGCTAGCCCTGCTGAACTAAAATTATATTCCTTACACAGGACAGTTTCCTCACTGGATATTCATAACAGAAGGTTCTTCTGTTTTATGAAGTGTTTCACAATCAGAAAGCAAGATCGTGGATTTACCATTTTTGACTATATGGTCCAACAGACTGAGCATTGAATTAACAGGCAGGAAATTCTAATTTCCAGCCATAATTGGGATGCTGACTCACTTTGTGGCTTTGAGCAACTCATTTCACTTCTCCACATTTCTTCATATTCCCCATTTGCAAAAGGGAACAATATCTGCTCGCCCCACTGGGTGATTGTTAATCATTTAGAGCTTGATTACATCTCCATGACTCACATTCAGTAGTACCTTTCCCCAGAAGTAGAGAGGATTTGCAGATTAAGGTCCTAACAGATATGAGCAAAGACAGCAAAATCTGTCACTGAATGTTTGTAGAATGCTTTGACAATGTAAAATACTACATATCATCATTTCTATTAATGTACAGCATGGAAAATGTTAATGACGAAGAAGAAATCAGATCATAGGAAAAACTTCCAGATATTTTTGGAAACTCTGAAGAGAATGATATGCTTTTAATGGAGGTGTGACTATATATTTTACAGAATACAACATGTTGCTAGATAAGACTAGGATTCAAAGAAGACAAATGCCTTAGTGTAAAATAACTGAAGAAAAGGCAGACACTACTGCTCAGTATATTGTGCTGTATTCTATTAATGGTTCCAAAAGACTTTTGCTTAGATGAAAATATAAAGAACAAGCTTTAAAACATAATATCCTAAATCCTTACTAAGAAAACAAAAAACACAAACACACAAAGGCAGGCTGGAAATTTGGTTGGGGTGTGATCAGAATGCAAGAGGCATAACTGATGAGAAGGGCATTTTGCTCTACAGCACAGCTTGAGATCCAAAACCTATCAAACATGCAATTGCATTTTCGACTACTAAACACGACCTTCTCAAAAACTTCAGTGCACAGAACAAAGAATAACAAATGCCTTCAAGGTCCACCTTAACATGGACATGTTACTGAAGGTTTCAAAAGCTCCAAATCAAAGCAAAAACCTTTGGTGTAACAGGCCTTAATGCCCTGGATCCCCTTTGTATTTTAAGTCTATGTCAAAGCAGTTAAATGCTTCAGAACGCCTGGGGTTTTTTGGTACTTAGGACATGGCTACACTTGAAACTTCAAAGCGCTGTTGCGGGAACTAGGAATTCACTTCCACGAGGGGATTAGCTTGGAGCACTGGGAGCAGGGCTCCCAGCATTCAGAGCCTGTCCACACTAGCTTTTTAAAGAGCTCAGACTTGCTGTGCACAGGGGTGTGATTTTTCACACCCCTGATCCAGCAAGTTAGAGCTCTATAAAATGTCAGTGTAGCCAAGCCCTTAGAGAATGTCCCAGAACCACAGAGCTTGAATCCAGAACCAAACTTTTCCAACATTAAGGGATGTTTGCACCTGAGTATTGGTTCAGTCTATTGTTGATTATTATTTACTATCTGTATTACTGTAGCACCTAGGAGCCCTCGTCATATACCAGGACCCCACTGTGCCAGGAGCTGTACAAACATTGAACAAAAGGTGGTCCCCTGCTCCAGAGAGCTTACATTTTAAATATAAAAAGTGACAACAGATGGAGACAGCAAGGGAGGACATAAGAACAGCCATACTAGGTCAGACCAAAGATCCATCTAGCCCAGCAGTGGCCAATGCCAGGTGCCCCAATGAACAGAACAGATAATCATCAAATGATCCATCCCGTCACTCATTCCCAGCTTCTGGCAAACAGAGGCTAGGGACAAAAGAATAACAATGAGACACTATTGATCAGCAGAGCACACCAGCAGCCTAGTGTTGTCAAGTTTTTGTCAGCATCATGGCCAAAGAGTTTTGAGGAGGGATTTGAAGGTGGATAGTGAGGTAGCCGGGTGGGCATTTATGGGGAGCATCTCCCAAGCATGGGGGCAGCATTTTGTTGCCCTGATAAGCTGAAGTTCAATGTAAAACTCCTGTAAGTTAAACTCATCGTACTCTCCTCTCCCAGCTGCACACTGGAGGAGCTGCAGTTCTGATTTCAGCCTCATGTCCTGCTACATTACAGTGCAGAGTCTCCAGAGATATCAAGTGATGCAAGAAGAAGGAAAGGAGGGACTGGTATTCCTGATAAGCTGAATATAAAAACCTTCTTTTAAAAAATGCTTCCTGCAGTTCCAACACATGCAGCAGCAGCACAGTTTCACCCGTATCTAGTTTGAGAGGTTGCTCCCTGCCATGGGCGACAGGTGGAGCCCCCGTTAGGGGAAGCTAGCTGAGTCTCCCTTGGCTTATTATACCCACTGCCCATGCTCCCCTCCATGCCTGATCAACTCTGCCAGCTGGTGCAGAGAAAAGGGGAGTCCAGGCTCACTGCTCCTCTAGGCTTCTTCTGAGGTGGCTAGTACCATGAGCAGTTAGGCAGGGGCAGGCCAGAAGAGCACATTGAAAGCAATTGTGGCTGGCCCCTGAGTGGTGGTGAGGGGAACATTTGGATAAAGTAACATTTTATCTCCCCCCGCTGGCTGTATTCTGGCTCTGTATTGGCCCTTCCAGAGAAGTTGAACAAGACTAGTGATACTTCCACAGCCTCACCTCTTCAGCAGAAACTACAGAGGGGCAATCCCACAACCAACTTGTGGCATGGAGAAAGATTTTTGTAGATTTTTGTAGAAGCAGGAAAAAAAAATGATTTTGTTCCTTCATTTACAGTTGTGCTTCTGACATCCCCAAACCTGTCTCAATCCCTTGTTAAATTTAGATATTTTTTCAGCAGAACTTAAAAACTAGTTACTTTCCACAAGTATTTATTATTGGTCTATTAACTTGTAAAGACCCTGACTTTATATCAAGGCCAAATCACTAAAATGTGGAGCATTAGTTCTAAATGCAATTTGAATAAAAAATGTATTCGGATGACCTTTAAAAATGGAAAAAGCAATATTAAATGGAAGTGTGTTTCATTGGCTAAGTGCAAATTGCCTCAGGATTCTAGTTATTGCATAAGGTTCTAACTAGTAGTAAGTCAAATATCCAAAGCACATCATATGAGTGAGAGCAGACATATTGCATGGGCAGCAAATGTAAAAGTTGAAATTTTATTATACTTTCCGTCTTTCATTAGGTCAATAACAACCTTAACAGATTACTGTGACATTTCACTTTGTATGAATCATTTAATGACACATATAAAGCAATTTTTTGTTATTCTTAAGGACATGTTCATGCTATAATCAATACATGGATACATTCAGAAATGGCACTGATTTAGTAGAAATAATATCTATTCCACTATGGCCAGCACATCACCATGCTCTGGAGAAGTTATCCATTTCCCATTTAGAGGGTGAAAGAGAGCATTTTTATGATGAATAATCTAATAAATGTTAAAGGTCATTACAATTCTTAGCAGATTTTTAAAAGGCCAAAGTGACATGAAAGGGAAAGTGTTTACTATAGTAACAACATTGTACTGGTTTCAGCAATGGAGAAACAATGGGTAACACCGGAAAGGTTACACTTTTGGAACCATGGTAACAATATATGATTCTGCAAACTTTTACACTTGCTTACTTGGTCCCTACTCACATGAGTAGACCCATGGAAGCCAGTGGGACTATACAAGTAAGTAAAGGCTTTCAGGATCTAGCCCATTGTTTCTGGTTCAAGAAGATTGACCTTATAAAGGATACTGGAGAAAATCCTACAGAGCTGTGCATCGAACATAATTAAAAATAAATCTCTCTAAGGAGAACATTCAGAGCCTGAAACTTTGGAGGAGGTTCTGAATCTGACAGATAAAGATAAAGCAACTTCCTTTAAACAATGCCTTTGTGGTTAGCAGAAACAAAAAAGAAAATTTCACCAGAGAGAAGACAAGGAAGGGCCTCAAAGTATATTTCATGTACAGAATAAGAGTGTAGCCACTTCTTCCCTTGCAAAAATTGTTAGCACTGGAGTTTCTCTAATGGGCATAATTGCTGGGGAACAAAGTTGCCTGGGCATTACAGTATAGCACAGAGGGAAGCCTAGTGTTTAAAAACACCTTCTTACATGGATTTGCTGTATGAAATGTATATTATTATTGGTAATCTCCCCCAGCATTCATAAGAACTAAGGATACATCGAGAAAATGACTTATATTTTAATGTGTTGTAGGATCTATGACAGAAACAGCTGCAAAGTATTAGTAGATTTGGTTTAGCGATGAAGATGCTGAGATGATTTAGTTGGGGATTGGTCCTGCTTTGAGCAGGGGGTTAGAATAGATGACCTCCAGAGGTCCCTTCAACCCTAATATTCTATGAGTCTATGAAGACTTTAAGCACCATCAGCCATTTAATGTCAAGAAAATAGCTGTTGCAGTAAAACTACTGGGAAATGGAACTCAGAGCAGCTCTCTAACAAGTGAGGGAGTCTTGATTTCTGTGATGCAGTGCTATCAGGCGTAGCACCCTACTGATCTTGCAAGTCTCCCCATGTCCACATTGACCATAGCCAGAACACTTGCAATACTCTCTCTAGGACCTACCATTCTCTCTCCTTTGACTAAATGTTTAGGCCACTGCCTCACACTTTCTTTTTGCTCCCTTGATACCAGATGTCCATTTCTTTCTCTTCAGGGCACCTGACAATGCTAATTCCTGCTTGCAAACATCACAATTACAGTTGAAATAATGCCAAGCATAATAGAAAAACATAAGAGAAAAATCACAAAATAAGTGACAATATAAACATGCTTCAGATTAATACTGTTAGAAATATTGCTAGACAGGCAAACAAGTATGTTATGTTATGCAGTATGATAGCACTGATGATAGAATGATTATAGCTCCAGGGTGGCTCTTCTGGAAACCTCATGGCTGACTAATGAACACATCAATTCACAAACACAGCTGACAAATCCAGAGGCAGTGCAAGCCCACTCGGGGCTCAAAATAGGAATATTTTGTTCCCTTACCCCTCACTCATCTCCTAAAAATACTAATTCCATTATTTCCACAAATCCATGATTTAGTTGGAGTTGGTCCTGCTTTGAGCAGCGGGGTGGACTAGATCAGTGGTTCTCAAACTTTTTGTAGTGGTGACCCCTTTCCCACACCGGGCCTCTAAGCGCAACCTCCCCTAGGGGTCAGGCGGGGGGGGGGGTGCCTGCAGCCCACTGCAGCAGGGGCTGGGATCGGGGGGTTCCAGAAGCCCCCCAGGACAGGGGTTGGGATTGAGGGGGCTTCCAGCAGCCCCCCCCCCCGAGGCCACTGGGGGGGGTCCAGCAGCCCCACGGAGCCGCTGGCAGCCCACCGCAGCAGGAGCCGGGCTCACAGGGGTGCCAGAAGGCCACCTCTGCAGGGGCTGGGTCGGGCACATGGCAGTGCCTGCAGCCCGCCTCAGCAGGAGCCAGGACCTGGACCGGGCTTGCGGGGCCACTGGCAGCCCGCCGCGGCAGGAGCTGGGACTGGGCTCGCGGGGCTGCTGGCTGTCTGCCGTGGCAGGGGCACAGGCTGCCTGCAGCAGCAGCAGCAGGGGCCGGATGCCAGCAGTCCACGGCAGCAGCATTGTTCGGAGCCGGCTGCTGGCAGCAGGGGCTCGCGACCCCCACAGAATTGGCTCGCGACCCCCAGAGGGGTCCCGACCCCCACTTTGAGAACCAATGGACTAGATGACCTCCTGAGGTCCCTTCCAACCCTAATCTTCTATGATTCTATAAAACCAAAAAATATCTCAATAAAACACATGCTAGTATTCTCATTTAAAAGGGCATGTTAAATATGATGAATGGTATTGGAGGGGTCATACTACATCAAGGCCCCCCTTGAGATACCTAGGGCCCTAAGCAATTGCTTAGTCTGCTTATGCCTAATGCCACCACTGCACAAATCAGACCACAGACAGTAAACATTCTTGCTATTCAACAGTTCTGAAGCAGTGGATAAAGATAGTATACACACCACAGTACCCAGCTGAGCACCTCAGTACATTTTTCACAGCTTATTTGCTTTGACATTAACAGCACAAATAATGACCTTCAAGCCCCGAAAACATGAACTCAATTTAAAAACACACAACAGAAGTCTAAAAGAATCTAAAAGGAGCTAGCTTATGTACAAACTATCCTTGTTCTTGTTTCTTTAACGACATATGGTAAAGAAAATTAGTACACAGATTCAAAAAGAGAGAGGGTAACCAGGTAACCTGTTCTTGCCTTCTTCGTTGGATTCAGTGCTTAAAAGATTTCAGATGGGAGAGTTTTATACCCAAATAATGAAATTCCAAGAACCAGAAACAACTAAATAAAAGCACAAATTCACTTTAAAATTCCAACTTGGTTGGAGACTTCAAAGAAACAATCTGTTATAGAAGCATTGTCTGGCAACGCCAGAAGAAAAACAGGAGGCCTTGGTTGTGACTTAATTAGACTGTAACTGTATTCACTTAAAATATCTGGGAATATCCAGCAACAAATTATACAATTCAGGACATTGTCATTTCCTTAATCATTTCTATATAACCCTCAAGCAGGTCCCAGCTATCCTGCCATTCTCCCTTCACACAAGGTGGAAGGCATCTAGGAAAAGGAGGGGGGGTCAGCTCCCTGCTGTACAAGACGTAGGAATCCCAAAAACCCCTTACTCAGCTCCCTTAAGAGATGCTTTCCCTCAAATCCTTTCCCAATCCATTTTATGTAATAACCATATCCCTTCCATACCAAGTACCTGCACTGGCTATCTGCCACAAGTTTTACATAGTAATTTGCAACATTATAACTTAACTAACCACCCCACCTTGGCCAATCTAGCAGTAAGCGAAAAATCCCTTTCCAGCCCCGAAGGGAAAAGGCACCTAGTGTAGTGACCACAGCAGGTCAAGAGAGAGCCTGATCCTTTTGCCAAATTAACATGTGGGTGTGACCAGCCCTATGCCAATATGAGAGCCACTCCAGGGCTGCATGAGGTATAAATATCCTCCCCATACTCTTCCTGTTAGTAGAGTGACCTTCCACTGACCTCACCCAAACTGTTCCAGGCCTTCCTGGCCATCCTCATAAGCTTCCCCCCTGCCCAGCCACCCTTTGTAGGAAAGCCCTGAAGGGGGCAATGCACCTTTTCTTACAGCTAACTAGACAAAGATGCCCCATGAGGAAAGTTGCAGTCATGAGATTTTAAGATAGTTTCCACTGTAAGGTGTGGGGAAAAGGCAATCTGCCACCTGCTTAAACCTTTGCCTGGACAGGATAGAACAAAGAAATTGTCACCCTTTGAAGTATACGAGACTGAAGTTTTACCCAAAGGGGGCCGAGTTTGTCATGGAAATGGGAAGGATTTAATAGAACATATGACACTTTCTCTTAATAAGAAATGTTGAAAAACATCTGTGATCTGAAATCAAGCACGAACTGGATCTGTCAGATTAATAATTTATATACATCTCAAATAGCAAGAAGTTTCTAAAAAATGAACTTAAAAGTCTTTAATAGTCTAAGGGTCCCAATCTTGTAAATCCTTCTTCATGCTGATAGCCAGACTCCCCCTTGCAAGAGTTTTTGGGCTAGAGCCCCAGGAATCCTATTGTTCTTCCAGGTTTTAAATTACCAGCATAAAGTTTAATAGCATTCAAGTGCCGTATGGCCTCCAGGAAGGAGGCACCCATCTATGTAACACAAAATGGGATGAAAGGTCATTCACATTCAAACATCTACCATTGGTGTTCCTTTTGGCTATGTCTACCCTGGGAATTGAACGACAAAACTTTGTGTTAAAAAACCCACCTCCTGAAAGACAAAAGTTTTGCCACAACAAGCATCAGTGTGAACAGAGCATTGTCAGCAGGAGCGCTCTCCTGACAACAATGCAAACGCCGCTTGTTGCAGGTGGGAATTTTTTGTTGGTGAGAGAGCCAACAAACAATGACTAAACCGCACAACTTTTAGCAGCACAGCCATAGCAACACAGCCATGGCTTGAAAGATTTCACTGGCTTGAAAGATTTACTGTTTCCTGCAGAGTTCCTCATTTTAAAAATAGGGAACATACCTAGAAGTTCCATGTCTATGAAAGAGACTGCCGAAGTGTTCACACTCCATATAATGTTGTAGCTGGACATATTGCAATGTAGATGGGTGGAAGGACTATGGAACTGACTAATTAACAGCATCATTAATGTGAAATGTCCTTCTAAAAATCATCTTTCTGGTCACAGTTGTGCCTCCTGAAGAAGAATCCTAAGAGGCACAGTTAGATTGCTATTGTTGATGCTTTTATAAAAGGGCCACCAGCCATCAGTGAAACCAAACTTGAATGATAATCTATTTACTGATGAATTACATGAAGTCTCTTACATACATGCAGGATAAGGGATTTGCTAGGCTAACACCAGGAAACATTTCTTTCAGCAAAATAATAGCTAATTTCTTAAAAGACAAACTTCCATAACTTATGACCAGAGTTTTGTATTTCCCTTCATGAACTTCACTGCAACGCTATTACACCTCAGGGTCATGGAAAATTAAATTTGGACTCTGACAATCCAAAGATCCCATCATTTCATAAAACTGGTCAGCTATGACAGCACTAACCATCAATTCAGAAAATTAAGCTTCTCTGCCATAGCTAGTACCTGCAGTACATTAAGTGAAATGAGGAAGTCCCTGTCTGTCAATGAACTTTCAGTATATAAAACAGGGATAAGATGTTTAAATGGTGTCTTTCTCATTCATTTGCTATGCATTAGGAGATGTTCCAAATTTCCCAAAGTCATTTGTGTGACCAGAAATTTGTAATTGCTACCAGTTCAAGGATGTCCCCTCCATTTCGGTTCCATAAATAAATATCAGCTATTTGTGACATTCTATACCTTGGGAGAGTGTCCTGTAACCCCATATTCCTCATTTTTGTGTAATCATGATCTTACATATAAAGCATGCTTTTTAAGGCCTGAGGGGAAAGGTTATGTTCTGCTGAAAGTCATTTCTCTATCCATATATGTATATCATTCATGCACATGAAGTTATGAGAATTCTGTTGTATGGTTGTCATTAAAATATGCTGTAAATTGGGAATCAGCCAGATATTAGCTTCCAAGAGGCAACAGCGAGGAAAGTAACCAACACTGGGGCTGGGTGTTAATCAACGCATCAACAACCATTGTCCAGCAAAGGAGCTACAATGCAATGACTCATCTGCTTGAGGCAACACCAGAGGAACTGCTCAACTTTTCCTGGAGACTCAGCAATGCCCACCCAGACATGCCTGTGTTACCCGGGGTCTTTCAACCCAAAGTTATTGGTAACTTTTACTCTGTGTGAGGAGGTGTCAGGAAATAAATCAGGGAAGACATGGCCATCCGACTGATAGGTGGCTGGCACAAAGAGGACAACATAAGAGTGGAGGTAACAAAGAGTCCTGTTGCACCTTAAAAACTAACTAAAGTATTGAAGCATAAGCTTTCGTGGGCTAATACCCACTTCGTCGGATGAAAGCCGGCTTGCATCCGATGAAGTGGGTATTAGCCCACGAAAGCTTATGCTTCAATATTTTAGTTAGTCTTTAAGGTGCCACAGGACTCTTTGTTACCTCTGCTATTCCAGACTAACACGGCTATCTCTCTGATTCTTAACATAAGAGTGCTTTCACTTAAACTTTACTTAATCTCAAGCACTTATGCATGTCCGCAACAGGTTAGTAAAACACCTGTAACCCTCGATAATTACTGAAGCTGAGTTTGGCTCTCAAGTGACACAGCAGCAGGCTTCCAATGGCCAAATCTTCCATCTGCCGATGGGGACCACAAGATGTATCCAGAGAGGGAGTCTAGAAGAGTCCAGTTACCTAAAACTTTCCCCCCTTACTTATACATTAGTAACACAGTGACATGTCCCTTAAAGAAAACTTGTTAAGTAAGCAGTTTCAATGGTCAAGCAAGAATTCGTTCTGATTATTGATTGACCAGGTGTGGATTTCTCCAGAGTTTGCAACCTTAAGGCTCAATAGACATTCCTGGGGCATATCCTGCTCTTTTAAAATGCATATATCAGCAACTTCAGCACAATTCTTATCAGAAAGGACGCAGGGTCAAGCTGCCCTTTCTGTGGCACCCAAAACTCCCTCCCCTCCTGCCTTGGTCAAACTGAGACTGCCAAATGGCCAATTTACAGCCTGCTGACTTGGCTGCTTTTAGCAACAAGCCATAGTGATTTCAAGCACTTTACTGGTTTGCTGCCATCTCCCCATACACCTGGACTTCTGTTTTCCAAGCACATGGACTCAGGGTATAAGACCGAACACAGGGGGCCCATGCTGGGCCTTTCTCCTTCTCTCACCTATGCTGGAAGCAACAAGGACATTCTGAAGACTCCAGCTGAGGGGATTGGCCCAGATTTCAAGGGTGAAATCTCTGAATATGAACTGAAATATCCAGAGAGGTGAAAAAACCTGCTTTGTCTACTTGTTGTCAGTCTAATAGTGTCAAGAGTTTACCCTGCATGCTTATGTTTTATTTCTTTTGGTAACTAACTCTGACTTTCCGCCTATCACTTAATATCACTTAAAATCTTTTGTAGTCAATACATTTGTTTTACTGTTTATCTTTACCAGTGAGCTTTTATGAAGTGTGGCAAATCTGTTCATGTTTTGCAAAGACTGGTGTAAGTCCACTTTCCATTAATGAAGTGGTAAACCTATTGATAAAGACGGTATATTACTGAGGTACAGTGCTGGGAGCTGGAGGGATTTGGCTCTGGTGCCTTGCTCTGTGTGATTCAGAAGTGGGTCTGAGAGCATTCATAGCTGGGTGTGGGGCCCAACATGCGGTTGTGCTGAGTGATCACACCACCTGGAGGGGCTTGCTGCTGGTCACTAACAAGGCATCGTGAGGTACAGCCCAGACTGAAGAGAGTTAAGGGGACACAGCAGTCCCACAGTCCCAAGCTGCACCCCGGGAATCACGTCACACTATTGTTATACCTATTCCTAGGATTTATCAACCCCAAACAAATGTTAAAACACAGTAAATTATCCATGGAGAGTATACCAGGCAGTCATGTTAGAAAATCAAACTAGTATAAAATGTAAAGCAGCTCAGTTTGCAGCTATGGTACCTTAGTTACCAGAAAACTGTGAAGTTCATCTCTACTTCTGAAATACTTGAGGTTACATTTTCCATGTATTGTGTGAGAAATGAGGCATGCATCTCCCATCAATGTTAATGGCAGTTGAACAGATAGTTCCTAGTACACTGAACTGAAAAGAGACCCTCTGGAATAAAGACTTAACTCCTGGCTGATTTATTAGATCTCTGGATTATTAGCAGATAGTTTGAATCCATGGTTAATTCACATACTGTAATTCTCTTTGTGACTCACAGATGTTCAGAATTCAAAAGTCCTAACTCGTAGCACTGCTGCTGTATTTGCAGTTAGCAGCTCTAAATTCTGACTCCTGGCCTCTTAGGAAATCAGACCATCTTCAATCCCACTGTAAAAGTTATTCACCTGGATTTGAGTTTTAAATGTGTGGAAATAGCCCATATTCTTTCTTTTTTTTTAAAGCGCCATACTCATATGCTCATATTGAAACAACCTAAGATTTCCCCGCTGTCTTTCAACACCTTTCCCCCAACCAAACTTTCCCCTTCACAGAAGATTTTTACCTTGAAAGTTAGAGTTTATCCCCAATAAAATGTACAAAGGTTGGTTTACTTTCAAAACTGTTTAGGTTAATCATGGCGATAAAGACTAAGGAGCTTCAGAGAGGCGTCAAATGCTAAGTCCATCATGGTACAATGGTGCAATGACAGATGAAATTCAGCATAGACAAATGCAGGGTAATGCATATTGGAAGAAATAATTTGAACTGCTTATAACATTGTGAAGTTCTAAATTAACTATAACCACTGGGATCCTAAGAACACCCCAATTTGATACATTGTTATCATAATACATACCCAAAAGGTGGTAATATATCATTGGAAAACTAATAACTCACTGATCATTAATATTCTTGTGGTATATAGGTATGGTAAACCCCAAAAGGACTTTATAGATATGCGCTGGAAATAGGTTCTTAAAATGTATTTGGCAACCAGTGCCTAAGCCTTGCCTGTTCCAGATAAAGGAATGTGATTCCACTCACTTGAAAGTGTTTCCTATGTAAATTAAGCAAGGACTGACCAATGAGAAAGAAAAGCACATTTACATGCAAGGTAAATAAAGCCATCTGGAGAGCAAGGTGGGGAAGATGACCTCTTAACAATCGTGTAGGAGGATAGAGACTGCACCCACTTCTCCAGCGTGCCTTTCTGCCTCTTGAAGCAGGGTCAGTGGGGAAAAAAAGCCATTTTGGAATCCTTCATGTGAGGAGAGAAAATAACCAAGCACTTTGAGCTGTGGAAAGGGTTCTGGCAGGGAATCTGGTCAACCATACTGGAAAAGAGAATTGGTGAGAAGCATTTCTTTGAACAGGAAACTCTAGCTTTTAAAATCAGGTTTTAGTCTTAAAAGCGCATGTTTCCTTTTGTTTGTGTGTAACCCTTTTTATCTTTATACCTTATACTTTGTATCACTTAACCCTATGCCTTTTTTAAAATAAACTTTTTTATTTTACTTTTCCTATAAACCAATTCAGTGCTTTGATTAAACTAGAGCAATGATCGGCAACCTTTGGCACACAGCCCATCAGGGAAATCCACTGGCAGGCAGGACTGGTTTGCTTACCTGCAGCTCCCACTGGCAGTGGTTCATGGTAGGCCAATGGGGGCTGTGGAAAGTGGTGGCCAGCATTTCCCTCAGCCCACGTTCCTTCCTACAGCCCCCATTGGCTTGGAATGGTGAACCGTGGCTAGTGGGAGCTGCATTGGCCGAACCTGTGGATGTTGCAGGTAAACAAAGCATCCCGTCCCACCAGCAGATTTCCTTGATGGGCCACGTGCCAAAAATTGCCAATCCCCGAACTAGAGATTGTTCGTTAACCCCAACTGAAATAATTTGCTGGGTACTGTCTCTTTAAGGGAGCAGCAAATTGTATAGCTTCTGTAAGCATTCAGTGAGAGGGCTGGACACTGCAAGGAAGATGGTTTGGGAGAAATTTGGGACTGGGAGTGTGTTGGGGTGGGCTTCAAGGTGGAAGCCAGGGTGAGGCTATTGTGCTGTGAGCACGCTGCTGGTGTCAGGTCTCTGAACCTAGGCTGCACAGAACAGAGACACTCAGTCTTACAGGGCAGGCAGTGACACAACCCCTGAATGGTCTGGGTTGAATCCCAAAGAGTCATAACCACTCAGGAAAAGGCTCCAATGTCCATTGTAGACACCTCAAAGAAAGCCTTTGGTCAGTCTAGCATATTGATCAAAAACGTAAATAAAGTTTTAAGACACAGTCTAACAGTGAGTATGTTATAATTGTGTAATATAAGACAATGAACACCCTTCATTGTAATACTCTCTTCAGTTATGGCAATCCTGTCTCAGAAAATCTATAATAGAAATAGATGGGCTATAATAGAAATCTATAATAGAAATAGTCAGGCAATGAAAATAATCACGTCATGGAAAGATTTCTGTTGAGATAAAGTTAAATAACTGGGAATATTTATTTTGGAGCAAAGATGAATACTACAGAGGTATCCAGTGACAGAGACCAAAAGCCCAGTTAGATTGCAGAAAGCATTAGACATATTTTAAGCAGGATAATATAAACACACGTACACCCCTTATAGTGGTTTGTATTCACACCCACCCGATCTAAATTTTCATGCCTCAGGACAAAAACCAACAAATAACCAAAGGAGCTGTGAAGACACAGTCCTTAGAGACATGCTATTTCCTGTAATTTTCCACTACAAGACTTCTTACATATTCCCTGAAACATCTGGTACTGACAACTCTTGGAGATAGAATACTGGATTAAGAAGGGCCACTGGTCTGATTCAGTAGAATACTTCCTCTGTTCTATTTACTTCAATTTGTGATCCAAACCCTGGAGGGTTGCCTCAGCTCTCACCTGTACCTTTTAAAGAAAGCAAGTCTTTTATATGTTTAAAGATTTATAGCAACTCTTACTTTTTTTTTTTCCAAATTTTGTTTATTGCTAATGTTTCAAGCAACCAAACACATTTTAAACAACCCACCTTTTTTTCAGGAAATATGGGCATTTTGACATTAAATTGAACATAACAAAATCAGACAGTTGTTACTAATTATGCAACATCTTTTCATAGTTATATTGCTCATCAGCAGAATAAAAATCCTAAATAATGAACAGAACTTCTTTAAAATGTAGGATGGATCATATATCAAAGACAGATCCTCTATAATGTTGTTTGCCTCTTAAAGCTAAGTATTATCTTAACATAAAAGGCCATGTCTTTTTTCCACTAAGCAGATTTGCTGTTTCTTAGCTGGAAGTCTTTGTTCTGAATGTTTTATCATGGTGAAATGTCCTGTAATGAATCCGGCATTTTGGTATTGTTATACATTAGATTACCCATTGTCTTAAGCTATTGTCTGTGAGAAGTGTTGCTAAAAGTGAAGGATTCAAATTGTTGTTCAAAGCATTTTAAACTGTATGTGACCTGTTTTTAATGAGCTGTCTTTTCTTTTAATTTGATAGATATTTACTGCAAAGGCGTAAATATATATCAATACCTATTTCTTTTCTGACCCAGCATGGCCTTGGAAATGAAAAGTCCATCTCTCAGAGAGGCTTTCTCCTGCAGTACTTTAGATGTATATGGGGGAAATAATTTGGTTGACTGAAATGTCAGTATATTTATTTTAATAGATTTTGTTTAAAATATAGTGTAAGGGACTGACTGCCTCAGGTGGTTTGTGATCAGATAGGCAGCCTTTCACCACTTTCAGTTCAACCCATATCAATGGTGATCAGAGGTTGGCAGACATGAAGTGAGCTGGTGTTTTTAATCCAGCTCCTGCTAAATATTTGCCCACATTAAAATAAAACAAACCAACACAAATGGCAATCCTAGAAACAGAACCCTCCCATTGAGGGCAGAGCCCTCCTCACGAGGGTTGAAAAATACTAGTAAAATCACATGGCATGCAATGCTGTAACCTTTTCTTTTGTAAAATGTTTCTACACACACAAGTTTCATTTTTGTGAATGTTCCTGGAACTACATCCTTCAAGACTGATGTCCTCTATGTAGTCACAGAACAAGTAGGGCACAAGCAGAAGAGGTACACATTTTCTCACCCCTGTGCCTCAGCCTTGGCATCCATCTCTAGAGCTGAAAGGGTAATTCAGGATCACCCATCAACTCACAGCTGAGGTGAGGCTTCTTGACCAAGACTGAGTGCAAGGGTTCCAATTAGTACCGGAAGAATGAGGCAGTATCACTATCAGTCAGGAAGTAGACAGTCACCTCAATACCAAGGTGATGAATGGAGAAAGAGGGAAAGAGCAAAATAAAATAAATAAATAAAACCTCTAAGCCAAATTCACAGAAGTAACATAACAACTGTCAGGAGATAGCAATCTGAGCCATCAAATCCCCCATACTGTATCCTTTTCTCTGCTCAAATAAAGGCCTCATCACTTCAATCTGGCATTTCTCCAAAACACTTTTTTTCAGACTCTGAGCTTCATGCTGGAAATACATAGGTTTCCCCGTGTGATTCAATTATATTAGTATTACATGACATCATAAGAGATGTTAAAATGTTGCTGATGAACTAAGCATCTGCTGCCTGAATCAAAATAATCTAGTAAACATAACCTGTGTAATCCAGTTACTATATAAACCATTACTAACAAAAAGTGCCCATAAATGGCCTTTATCTCTACTGATACTCGGCATAGAAAAAACACGAAAGCTAAGGAAGCCTTTTAAACAGTTGCTGACAACA
The DNA here is from genome assembly GCA_032164245.1 of Sternotherus odoratus. Taxonomy (NCBI): domain Eukaryota; kingdom Metazoa; phylum Chordata; order Testudines; family Kinosternidae; genus Sternotherus; species Sternotherus odoratus. The sequence continues at coordinate 30,701,848 of JAVMKO010000001.1, forward strand.
TTTAACAATGTTCCCTGGAGTCAGATTACCAAATCAAAGGTCTCTCATCAGCACATATCTCATACTATTGCCAACCTCACAGGCCACATAGAAGATGTGTGTGTGCAGGAAATTTGAAAACGAGGTCTTTTGGGAATCTGGAGCAAAAATAAGTTTTTCTGATCTATGCCCAGAGTAGAACTGCAGAGAGTTCTTTACTGGAATTGTGCAAAATGTTCATAACAAATTTACACAGTCAATTGTACTTAAATACATGGCCTAAACACTCTTTAGGGCAATCTGTGCATATATATTATTACCCTTAGGAAAAAGGTGCTATATACACATAGTAGTACAATGATTTGGACGGGACCCTTTAGGAGTTACCACAAAACAAATGGATCTATCTTAAGTTAGGAATTTATAGCATCTGAGCACCTCACAGTCATTAACGTATTTATCCTCACGACACCCATGTGAGGTAGGGAAGTGCTAGTTTCTACTTTTTACAGATGAATAACTGCAGCATAGACAAAGGGATTGCCCAAAATCACATAGGAAGTCGGTAGCAGAGCAATGAATTTAATTTGGGATTCCCAGATCCCAGACTAATTCCCTAACCACTGCAACAACTTTCCCTTCATGATCATGGATTAGACTATGCACCCATTAAGCAGCATAGAGGGATTAAGAACTTTGAACTAGTCTGCTTACATCTGAATCTGGCCCATTCCACTCTTGGTTACATCAGTGTAACACCAGAATTTGGCCCCATATCTGTATATAGTATTTAATGAATGTTTAAAAGATTAGAGATGTCATATTATAAAAATAGTAGACGATCAAGGCACTCCAATGCAAATATGTTTTGTTGCATGCTTGACCTTAATAACTATTCAAGATTGTCAAATAGCAGTCACAAATGGAATTATTTAATCAAAGACTGACAATCTGAGATGAGTACAACACTATACACAATACAGAAAGAATAGATGCATTACCAAAGTGAAGAGTTGGCCTCTATGCCTCTCTTCTGTAACTGTGGGATGCCAGCAGTTTGTACTCCCTGACTCTCTCTGGCTTTTATAGGATGTGTGACCTAATTACTTATGGAATTTCTTTTATGATATCTTCAGGTTATATAATCAGTAAGCTACAGGGAACTCAAATTTGTTTATTATTACTGACAGCTGACATAGCTGTGACAACCAACAGTTCTTACTGAATTAAAAACATCTTTCTGTAGATCCTTATTTCATCCATTACAGAAAAAATCTGCAAAACAAGTACTTCCTATCAATCATAGAACATAATTAAATCATGAGCATCCCCTTATCAATCACTTGTCTTGTTTGTACCATACTTCTGTGGACACTTTTGTCACCAGTTTAAGGGGGCTTTTCCCTAGACATCTATATTTCCATAGACTAAAAGGTACCAGCAGTAATGAAGTACAGCCCAATACTTAATCACATGAAGTTCCTGAATACAGGTGACTCACAGGTTAAAAACCAACATTCTGGGTCACTTTCTGGGACCTCCATGACTTCTGCAGTGGCCAGGGCAGCTGGCCCTGGGGCCTCCTGAGCAGCTTAGGCCGCACTAGCCACTGCTGGGGCAGTCTTGGGACACCATGCCATCCCTCCCCCTCCTCCCACAGCAGCAGGAGTTTGGATGTGGGAGGGGGTTCTGGGCTGGGGTATGGGATGCAAGAGTGGCTGAGGGCTCCAGGTGGCGCTTACCGCAGTGTGGAGGGTGGCTCCCCAGAAACTGCGACATCCCTCCGCTCCTGTGGAGGCATGGCCAGGCAGCTCTGCGCACTGCCTCAGCCTGGAGGCACCACCCATGCAGTTCCCATTGGCCACAGGTCCCAGCCAATGGTAGCCACAGAGCCAGTGCTTGGGGCAGAGGCAGCACACAGAGCTGACTGGCCACGCCTCTGCTTAGGAACTGAGGGAGGAGAATGTCACCACTTCCGCAGAGGCATGGAGCTAGGTAGGGACCCCTGCCAACTGCCCCTTCCCAGCACCAGCAGGAGTACGCTGCCGCCCATCCCCTCACAGCACCTGCAGTGCCCTCGAGCCACCCAAGATTTAGTCCAGAGCAGATAGTACAAGTCATGGACAGGTCATGGTCCAGGTCACTGCAATTCCTAGCTGACAGGCATTCAGCTCACAAAATTTGCTACCATAATTGGCACTAGTCCCATATTCATACCAATGGATCTCTTTGCAGCCTTTGACACAGTGGGCCACAAGGTACTACTAACACACCTATGTGACACACCAGGAATAGATGGCCCAGTACTACAGTGTCTCTAATTGTTCCTGTCCAGCACAACTCAGAGTCGCAATGGTTAATTATTCCTCCACCCCAAAGGTCCTTGCCTGTGGGGTCCTACAGGGGTTCATACAATTCCTCTTCTCATTAACATCTACATGAGATCACTGGGAGAAATTGTGAGACACCATGGGCTTAGCTGCCAACAGCAGGTCAATGACACTCATCTTATTCTCAATTGATAGAACCGTTGCCTCTACTAAAATGTCAGGATACCTACAGGAAATCATCTCTTGGATGAAAGCAGCTGGTTGAACCTGAGTCCAGGAAAAACTGAAATGATGCTGGTTGGAAAGGGAAGTGTTATGAAGAACTGGCCAAGTGTCCATTTTCTGTGGAAGATGTATATCTCCCATTTGTCAAAGTGGTGAAATCAGCTGGGTCCTATTGGACGCCTTGCAAAGCTTGGATGACCAGGTAAAATCAGTTTCTAAAAATGCCTTCTTCCATCTTCAGCTTGCTAGGAAGCTTTGTCCCTTCCTCCCAGACAAGGACATAGCCACACTTATCCATGCACTTGCCACTGCTAGGCTGGATTCCTGTAACCTACTCTATTTGAAGCTGAATGTGAAGATGATGCTACAGAATGTGGCTGAGAGCCTGCTCCATGGCTTAGGCCTCCATAAGCACATTAGGCCTGTGCAAGAGGCTCTCCACTGGCTCCCAATATAAGTTAAAAGCCATGGTCCTGGTTTTCAAAAAACTATTAAATCAAAGCCCTGCTATGTCAAAGATCAACCGTTGAGCTGTCTGGTGTGGTTCACAATTGTGAATGCCAGGCTGAGGTCAGACTGTCAGAAAATAGGGCAGACACCCCAAACTGGTTATATGTTCTATATTGAGATTTCACCAAGCCAGTAGCAAATGTGCACTCCTGGATCACTATACCAGCCTTACCATAGAGTCACACGCAGTCCCCTTAGGCTCTCCAATCTAACCTGCCACCCAGACAAACTGGACTTAGTGATAATGATCACATAAACCAAAAATCACTCATCAGGTTACCCACTCCCGAAGGACCAGTAACTTACCCCAGATCAATTGGTACTTTGGATCTCACACCAAAGACAACAGTGACAGCCAATTCTACAATAAACTAACTATACTTTTATTAGCTATGAAAAAAAGAATAAGTTGTTGATAGGTTAAAGCAGGTAAAATATAACAACAGGTGAGTCAAAGTTTGGAAGTCCAAAGTGATAGCAATTGATGTAATACACTGCTAGTTTCCCAAAACTCTTTTCAGGGAACCCAGATGTTTCTCGGGATCTCCACTTTGCACTTGGTATCTTCGCTGTAAGAATCCAAACCATTAGAGATAAAGGGTCTTTCTTTGAATTCATATTTATATCTTCTTCTCACAGAAAACAAGCTGACAGTCTCTCTAACCACGTGGGTTTTCCTTTGATGCTGATGAGTAGAAAATGCAGCCTGCATCTGTGAATTCCCATTGTTGAACACAATGGCCCTCGCTTTGAAGTTAGCACTCTTCTTCATTTACATTTCCAACCCTCCAAATCACATTTGATAGGTAATTTAATTACAGGGATATGCACAATGTAACAGTAAATAACAATCCTTCATTAGTTTTCATGAAGTTTATACATCAGGTACACTCATCTTAACACCAATGCACACTTTTGATCTAGGGTTCACTAATTACAGGGTTCACTAAATACATAATTTAATATGATAGCAATCAAGAGGTTATAGATAAGAGAAGATAATACCATTAACATTTCCTTTGAACTAAACTAACATACAAGTGAATTGGCAGGATTACATTACAATAGCTTTTGGCACTCCTTTGATTTCTATTATCACATGAGTGAATTAGCCTGCAGCCCTGTCCTGGCACCAATTTATAATATGATATGGAGATATACCTATCTTATAGAACTGGAAGGACCTTCCACAGTCATTGAGTCTAGTCTCCTGCCTACACTATCAGCAGGACCAAATACAGTCCCCTGACAGATTTTTTGCCCCAGATCCCTAACTGACCCCCTCGAGGATTGAACTCACAACCGTGGGTTTAGCAGGCCAATGTTCAAACCACTGAGCTATCTTTATCCAGGATCAGGGTTGGACAAGAGCATGCATTTGTCAGGATAAGATGTATGCATGTGTGATCAGTGAAGACCTCCTTATGTCTATGACTATACACAATGGAGAATTCAGTGGAGTAGGAGACTCCTTCTTCTGGAGTTAAAAAGCTGGATAATTGTGAGTTCAGTCCGACGTGACTGGTTAAAAATTAAAATTAAAAATCAAGAGGCTGGAGTAAAAAATGAGGACTTTCTCTGTGAGAAACACTTCCTTACTGAAGTGTTTTTGTTCTTCTTTCTCATAGATCATTCAGCTGAGATTCATGCTGTCCCATAGCTATAGTGTAACATGTGAACTCATCTCTTACATTGTGCCTCTTGTAGAAAGAGCAAGAAAATCATCCTTGGATTTACAGTGTTTCTTCTTGGCAGGTTATGCTGGCTGTCTTTGAAATGGGAGTACAAGTTTTAGTCAGTTGTACATGAGTTGGTGCCAGTTTTGTTTTCTTTCTTTTTAGGAGTATTCCATTGGGCATTGCTAAGTACCAATTTGTGTTTCAGATTGGTCCGTTGTCAGAGTGATATTATAGGCACTGTGAGAAAGTTACAGATCTTTATCTTTCTTTACTAGTATCCCTCACGACATCGCAAAGTTCTTTGAATGCTGGGTTTTATACATAGGGTCAGGAAAGAACTACATGATGGTCTCAGTGCTCATGTTTATAGATAGAGTTGTGGTATGTTCACAGCCTAAGTATATTTTTAAGATATCATTAAAGCATAAGTTAATGAGCACTTTGTTTAGATAGATACATATAGACCGAGAGTTTGTTTTAGGTACTTCTAATGCTCCTATCACTGTCATATCTAAGGGCTAGATTGTCACTAGGGCTGCATGACCATGTAGGGAATTAAAAGAGCTACCAAGACCTGGGGTCTGGGACACATGAGTAAGTGGGGTTGCATATCTCCTTCTCCATTAGCAGGGCCAGTGCAACTACTAGGCGAAATAGGCGGTCACCTGGGGCAGCAAGATTTGGGGGAGTGAAAAAGTGGTGCCCCCCAAAGAATTTTACAGCAATTCAGCCTGCCACCCTCTCCGTGCTTGCACTGGCCCTGCCCATTAGAGAACCTATCTAAGAAGGTGCATGGAAGGGGGCAGAGCCTTGGGTTTACCTGCACTCACAGGCCAGCGCAGCTGAGCAGGAGTGGGGAGATGTTTTAATTTGCTTCTGTTACAGGCTAGCAACCCACTTCCACACCATCCCAAGCAATACAAAAGCCTAGGTATTGTTACTCAGAACGTAATGCAACTTACACACCATTCCTTGCTCAGGGATCTGCCCAAAGTCCAAATTCTAGTCCTGAGTGTTCATAAAGATAAACTTGTGGTGTGGTAGAAAATTGCTGCAACTGGAGCTGTTCATGGAGCTATTCCATCATGGCTTCTTTCTGCATGGGAGAAAGAAAAGAGGTCAGACGTGACATCATTAAGTTAGTTAGCAACATGCCATGAAATCAGGAATAGACACTAAGGACAAACAGACACAGGACAGAAACCCAAAAGAACTGTACTAGGCAGATCATACCTACCTTTGTAGGAGAACTGAATGTTTTTCTTCTTTTACACTTTTTGTAGCTTATCTTGCCAATAAACATCCCTGGACTGAATTTCATTGGGTGGGTGTGAGAGAGAACAAGAGAAATAGAGAAGATGAGTAAGGATCTATGGGAGTGTGGTGTCAGTGAATGATTAGCTGCATGGGAATATGGTTAGGATAAGTGCATGCAGGGATGGGCATAGGGTTTCGGTGGCAAAGAGGACATCATGATGAGCATAGAAAGGTAGTAAAAAGGAAGTAGAGAATGGAATATGAAGAAAACGGGGAAATAGAAAAGACAATGGAGAAATTAGAGAGGAAAGAGAAATATAAGAAAAGAGTCTATGGGGTTGAGGGAATTTTTCATGAAGGAGGATATGGGAAAAAAGAAAGAAAAAGAGAAAATGACAATTTCATTGAAAGTGAGACAGACTGAAAAAGACAATGCTGGGAAAATATCAGGATTCTCAAGAGAAAATAGAAGTGACGAACAGTGAGAAAAAAAGTCCAAAAGCAAAGCAGACTGCTCACTGAAGTTTAATTCCTAAATAAGATAAATGGACATACACTCTGGATGACCATACAAATGAGAACTCATCAGCAGTCCACAAAATCCAACAACTCTCCTCAATTTACCAGTGTGCATAAAATTAGCTTAACACTGTCTCCAAATGGTTTGGTTAAAGTAAGAGGAGTTGTGAACTGCTCACAAAGATATTTCCCAGGTATTTGTTCCTCTAGTGCCTCCCTAGATTCATTCAATAGCATTGAATGGCGATTAATTCAGCCGCAGTTGAGTGTTCTCAGTACCTCACATGATCGGGCCTTAGAGAAAATGATACTGAGAAGAGTGGCCATGTTTTAGGACAGTTTATGAGCTAGCAGGAGAAAGTATAAATTGTCTAAAGTGACTGTAATATGGGAATGTGAGGTATTAAACATCCTCCTGAACCAGCTAAAATAGCTTGTCTTCAATATGGTCCAATTTGTGGCAACTCGAACTGAATGTAATGCACATATTTCAATATGATTAAATGTTGAGCAGGAATACCCCGCATGCTACTACACAATATTCTCATAGGTATTTACTTTTTCATATAAGTAACCTGGCTTTCCCTGGAAGAGCAAGGACACTAAGGAGACTGCAGAGTAAATTTAATCAAACACAAACTATATAGATTTTTATTATATTTAGGGCATTGCTTTGATGCAGCCACATGTTCTGATTCTGAGAGAGGCTAAACACCTACTGCAAAGTTAATGCACTCGACCCCCATTGACTTTCATGGAACTGAAAGAGCTCAGCACCTCATCAGACTGAGTCCTGAAAGAGCAAATCTATCATAACTAAATGCAAAAGACTGCATCGATACGATATTAGGGACACGGCATTAAAATCACAAATATCCATAAAATGCAGAAGTTAGTACCAAGTAGCTACAAACACTCAGGTGCAAAGTACCGTATTTTTCGTCCCATAGGACGCTCCGGTGTATAAGATGCCCCCGCGTTTTCGGACCAAAAAAAAAAAAAAAAGCGCCGCTTTTTTTTTTTTTTTTTTTTTTGGTCCGGCCGATATTCGGCGTATAAGACGCCCCCCCTAATATTGAAAGTATTTTTGGGGGTTAAAAAGGCGTCTTATATGCCGAAAAATACGGTACATTTTTCTTGTTTTAGAATATAAGCACGACAAATAGTAATACAATAAGTTATAGAGTGGCTATCCAGGTATAGATATGTAAAACTAAAACAGTATTTTAAAATACACATTTATTGAGAGACAGAAATAGCAACAGTACATATATGCAATGTTGCTGAGTTAACAGTAATGTGGAAACCTTAACTTTGGACTACCTTAATTTTTGCAGTTTCAGCTGAAGTCTTAATGCTGCATTAGCATAATTTTTACATTTGTCTTCCAGGAATAAATAAAAGAAAAAGAAAAGAAAAATGGCCTACGTTTTACAATAATAGCATTTAAGTTTCAATTTTACTTTGAAGATCAAACCTTCCTGATGTGAATTTGCAATAAATCTCTCTATATAAAAGTCAAATGGTGTATGCGTGTATGTATGCATGCATGTATGCACGGATGTATGCTTACTCCTTCCACACCGTTTGAGCTAGAGACTTGAAATTTGGTACAGTTAGAGGTCTTGGGGTCCTAATGACCATAAGAGTCGAAAATTTTTCAAATCTCACCTCTGACGCCCCCCAGGGGTGAAATTCTTTAAAGGCCAATCACATCAGCTGGGCAGCTGCTGTTCTCTGTGACATAGTTATGATGTCATAATCCCCCCTCCAAAAGACACTGCACTTGCTCAGCTCTCTGCCCCTCTCCCCTCCAACGGAACCCCGGAATCCCTCAGCTCTGTGCCCCCTCCCCCCTCCAATGGAACCCCGGAATCCCTCAGCTCTGTGCCCCCTCTCCCCTCCGACGGACCCCGGAATCCCTCAGCTCTGTGCCCCCTCCCCCCTCCAACGGAACCCTGGAATCCCTCAGCTCTGTCTCCCCTCCCCACCTCTGACGGACCCCGGAATCCCTCAGCTCTCTGCCCCCTGCCCACCTCCGACGGACCCCGGAATCCCTCAGCTCTCTGCCCCCTGCCCACCTCCGATGGACCTGAGTTGGGTTTGGTCGGAGGGGGTTTGGTTGGGGGGGTGAGGTGGGGGTGTCAGGTTTGGTTGGGGGGTAAGTGAGCCGGGGGTGTTGGGTTTGGTCTGGGGGGGTGGGAAGGTGTCGGGATGGGTGAGGGGTGAGATGTGGGGGTTGGGGTTGGTCAGGGGGTGTTGGGTTTGGTGGGGGGTAAGGTGGGGGTGTTGGGTTTGGTTGGGGGGGTGAGGAGGGGGGTCGGGGTTGGTTGAGGGGTAAGTGAGGTGTGGGTGTCGGGTTTGTTTGTGGTGGTAGGTAGGGGTGTCGGGTTTGGTTGGGGGGGAAAGTGAGGTGGATGTGTCAGGTTTGGTCTATGGGGGGTGAGGTGTGGGTGTTGGTCAGGGGGTGTTGGGTTTGGTAGGGGGGAGACGTGGGGGTGTTTGGTTTGGGTGGGGGGGGGTGAAAATGTGAGTCGGGGTTGGTCGAGGGGTAAGTGAGGTGGGGTGTCGGGTTTGGTCGGGGGGTGAGGTGGGGGTGTCAGGTTTGCTCTCTCCCCCATCCAACGGACCCTGCACTCACTCAGCTGTCTGCCCCCTCCCCACCTCCGACTGACCCGAGCAACGCCAGGTATTTTCGCTAGTATATTTATACTAAAAAGAGTTAGACAAAATTTGCCGATTACATTTCACCAAAATTTGTGAAAACATTGTATTAGCCTTCAGTTTTCAGGAGTTTATACCTCCTGAAATTTTGCTTTATATTTTGAGGCCTAGAGGTTTGATCCAAAGCTCACTTAAGTCAGTGGAAGTTTCTCCATTGATTTCAACAGACTTAGTTTCAGTTTTTGAAGCCTGATGTCAATTCAAAGCCACTCATGGTCACCTGGTTTCTAGCTGACTGATATTTGCAAGACATCACTCTGTTCATTCTGCTTGTACCTTATTATCTCTTTTCCCTCATCTTTATCTGTCTTGTCTAGTGAAAGTTTGAACTCTTTGGGGCTGGGACTCTCTATTACATTGCTGGACAGTGCCTAGCACAATGGAGCCGTAATCCTGATTGGTCTCTACACAATACTGTAATAGCGTCAGTCAAAAAAGCGAACAGAATGCTGGGAATATATCAAATTGCCTCTATATAAATCCATGGGCACCAAATGAAATTGATAGGCAGCAGATTTAAAACAAATAAAAGGAAGTATTTCTTCACATAATGCACAGTCAACCTGTGGAACTCCTTGCCAGAGGATGTTGTGAAGACCAAGACCATAATAGGGTTCAAAAAAGAACTAGATAAATTCATGGAGGATAGGTCCATCAATGGCCATTAGACAGGAAGGATAGAAATGGTGTCCCTAGCCTCTGTTTGCTAGAAGCTGGGAGTGAGCAACAGGGGATGGATCACTTGATGATGATCTGTTCTGTTCATTCCCTCTGGGGTAGCTGGTACTGGCCACTGTCAGAAGACAGGATACTGGGCTAGACGGACCTTTCATCTGACCCAGTAGGGCCATTTTTATGTTTTTAAAAATAATAAATAATAGCTATAATTGTCAATTTGTGAAAACTATAAACTTCAAGTAATTTTTGGCATGAAAACACAAGTTCTCCCATTATTTGTTCAAAACTGGGACAAGATTTGCATGAAATAGCCCTGAGTTTTTTGTCTAAGATTAACAAACCTAAGCAAACTTTCAGTCAACCTGAAAACCTGAGCTATAGCAAAAGATTCCGCTAGACAAAAATATGGTGTTTAGTATTGTTGCAGATGTTTTGCACAGCTTAGTTCTACAAAGACCAGAATTGTAGGTGAACACTACTAATTTGCATAGGTCCATAGGTGGGCACAGCCCACTTAAAATTATTAAGAATGGCATGTTCCTGCCCCAAGAAACTCATGATCTAAATGAAACAACACAAAAAGGGATGAAAAGAAACAAGATCCATGGGGAAGAGATACATGAGGAGAAAGGTGAAAGGGAAGATAACTGGATGTGTTTCCTGTTTACCTGTGCATAAGGGGATATTATGTTTAATATATTACAGTTTTGAACAAAATATTAGTTAACAACTAAGGCTGTAAATAAGACATGGATCTCACTCATTTGTGCTCTAATTAAAGTGAATGCATAAAGTCCCCTTGACTTCAATAAGTACAGGAGTGGGTTCTAATTTTCTCTCTTCTAACTCAGGTAAAAAGCTCTATTAGAAACAAAATGTGAACAATCCAAAAGAGTAAGACAAGGATTCCCTGAACACACGAAGCTGCAGTGGCCAAACCATTTTAAATATTTTCTCCCACAGAGCTTTTCAGCTTTACCACTATAGGGAAGGACAAGTTGCATTATGGTACATTTTATAGGAAAAATACTACATATTATATGCTTATACTTCTAATGGACAGATTATGAGATTCACAATGAGACTGATAATCACATACTGCAGAATAGTGTCATTGAGATTACTCATGTGAATAACCACTCTCCAATGTAAGGACATAAGAATGGCCATACTGGGTCAGGCCAGTGGTCCATCTAGTTCAGTATCCCATCTTCTGACAATGGCCAATACCTGGTGCTTCAGAGGGAACAAACAGAACAGGCAATCATTGAGTGTTGTCCATTTCCAGCTTCTGGAAAAGAGAGGCTAGGGACACCCAGAGCATGGAGTTACATCCATGATTATCTTGGCTAATAGCCCTCAATGGACCTATCTTCCATGAACATATCTAATTCTTTTTTGAACCCATTTATGTTTTTAGCCTTCACAGCATCCCCAGGCAAAGAGCTTCATAGGTTGACCATGTATTGCATGAAGAAGTACTTCCTTTTGTTTGTTTTAAACCCATTGCCTATTAATTTCAGTGGGTGACTGAAATTCTGTTATGTGAAGGAATAAATAACAGTTCTTTATTTACTTTCTCCACACTCGTCATGATTTTAAATATCTCTATCATATCCCCTTTTAGTCATCTCTTTTCCAAACTGAAAAGCCCCAATATTTTTTCTCTTGTCCCACAGAAGCTAATAATTTGTTGCTCTTCTCTGTACCATTTCCAATTCTAATACATCTTTTTGAGATAGATATGAGAATTATCTCCCAAAACAAGCACTAGAAAATTCAGTTAAAGAAATACAAACATGCTAACCGATAAAATGAAGTTAAGCCATCCAGATAGCCTATAGTGATATCATGGGAACAAAGAAATCACTCTTTAAAAGCATTTAAGTCAAATCTAAGTTGCTCCTTAATTATAAGTGAATGGTTATTAAATGATATTAATATAAAGAAGAGTTAAGGATGTTTGGGTTCTTTAAGTGTGCATTCCTGTACTTCACCATGGTTTGATTTCTTTGAAGTTTAACCTTATCTGAATTTCCTGGGTTTATAATGTTTGCTTTTTCATGACCAGTTCCAATAATTTAACAGTGCCTGTTCCAATAATTTAATAGGTCAAATGGTAAATAATACATCTTTTTCTGTAATATAGTTCTGATAATTTGAGAATTTTGTAACTTAACGGCTGCGATAAAACTATTTTGATTTAAGAATCAGAGAGGTAGCCGTGTTAGTCTGGAATAGCAGAGGTAACAAAGTCCTGTGGCACCTTAAAGACTAACTATAAAGGTAAAAAGGTTAGTTTACCTCCCACCTGGTTCTTGCCTACTTTTCTATACCTGCCTCTGGACACTTCCACTGCTTGCATCCGACGAAGTGGGTATTAGCCCATGAAAGCTCATACTTCAAAACTTTATAGTTAGTCTTTAAGGTGCCACAGGACTTTGTTACCTCTGCTATTTTGATTTAAGAATTCTATTAAAATTGCACCATTTTAAAAATAGAAAAAACTTTTAAATCAATACAACAGTTCATAAATGTCTCCGGATCTATTAGAGATTGAGGCAGCTGTAAAACAAAGTGGAAACAGTTTTTTTCAGTTATCAAGTTATATTTTATATTAAATAAAACACATTTTACATTAAAATTTGTTGCCAGGTTCATGTTATTACATACAATAAAAGTAGCACTATGAATAATGCTATTATGCTTTGTTAGCTTATTAACTTCTTAAATCGTTCTGTCATTAACATGTCCCTTAATGTACATTTTCATAAAATAAAAATATAAAAATGGCTCCCTAACATCATTCTGCTTCATAAAATATTAGTAAGAATAACACCACATAGAAATCAGTTATGTTTCACGCTATTACTCTCTTGTAGGGTTGCAATTTTGAAAGGTAGGCTTTTTGGAAAGAAGCAGTTGGATACGCATATTTCTATAAAGTATATTAATATGGGCTGAGATCTTCACTTGCAAAACATATAATTAGTACAGTGTTTTATTACAAAACAAAGACAGTTCTCATTAAAAGAAGTATTTCCAGTTTATTTATAACAAATACTTCACACCTATTTTTTTATGCTGTTGTTACACTAGTGCATCTTCACTGATGACTTTTTGGAGTCTCACCTGATTTGCATCAGCATATGTAAATTAAAAAGTTCCTTAGGCTGACGTAACCAAAACAAGACTAGACATTCTGAAACTCTAAATGTAATGCTGATGGGAGTGTGCTTCTTTCCCATCAACTGAACCCCACACAGAATACTTACTGTCTGCCTTTACTATGTAGCCCAAACAGCTCGGGTCTAATGCTCCTCTCACTCATGCCAATATAAGCAAGGACTATCAAAGGTACTTAGATGCTCCCCATTACCATAGCATTTCAGCACCTCATGATCATTAATGCTCACAACACCTCTGTGAAGTAGGTGGGGCAGGGCCGGCGACAGGGGGGTACTAGGGGTAGAGCTGTACCGGGCCCCTGACTTTAGGGGGGCCCCGGTACACAGCAGTACCCGTAGTCATCCTCCCTCGTCGCCGGGCCTGGAGAGCGGGGAAGGGGCAGGGAGGCGGCGCAGCTCTCCTCCGGAGCGGACGAGCGCGCGTGTCCCCGGCAGGAGCAGTGAGCCCAGCCGGCGGCAGCGGTGCAGTCCGGGGGAGAAAGTGCGGGGGAGGGGGGGAGCAGCAAGGGCGGCTCACGCCGCCGGACCCCGCACTGCCGCCAGCCGCTGTCAGCTGGGGGGGGGGCCAGCCGCTCTCAGCTGGGGGGGGAGTGCCAGCTGGGCTGGGGGGGGCCCCCAAACGATTAGAGTAGGGGGCCCCCAAATTTCTGTTGCCGGCCCTGAGGTGGGGAACTGAGGCACAGAAAAGCCAAGCGGTTCGACTAATGTGACAAAGTCTGTGTGGAGCAACCGTGAATCCAGCACCTCCAAGCTTTTGGCAAATACCATACTCTTGTGTGACACTATATACAAAGGAAATTGTCTCCAACTGAAGCAACCTGCATTAGACCCCTTACTATCTCATTTTGTTTCCTATCACAAAGTGTCCAACCACTTGACCATCTCAACACCTGCATCTCCATGATTGAGAGCATACTAGCTCCCTGTCTTTGTGGCTAGTCACATCTCTGTTCCATACATTGGGATGGGTTTAATTACACTATCCTTTAGCTTTATTGGTATCTTTTTGCACTAAGCAGCTTCAGAACAATACCAGGTATCACTCAAGAGGGCATCATCATCAGCATCCATTGATCCTAGATATTTAAAGTCTTTCACTTTTCTAAGCTCTCTGCCTGTGATATCCTTTATGGGGAGTCCTCCTTCCTCAGTTATTACATCCTTGTTTTTACCAACATTCAATCTATTTTCAGCCCACTTAAAACTATGTTGCCACAGTTCAAAATTGGAGGGACTCACAGTCTTCCACAAAGGTGACTAAAACATCTGCAAACAGCATGTTCCAAATCAGTTCCCTTGGCATATTCTCATTTATCACATCCATGACACCTGCAAACAAAAAGGGGCTCAAGACTGAACTGTGATGCAGGCCAATGTTTACTGGAAGTTCTCTACTGTCGCCCTATTTATTTTTAGCAGAGGTAACAAAGAGTCCTGTGGCACCTTAAAGACTAACTATAAAGTACAGGACTCTTTGTTACCTCTGCTATTCCAGACTAACACGGCTACCTCTCTGACTCTATTTATTTTTGACTCTGGTAATCATTGCATCATGCATAGCCTGGAGAAGACGGGCACACCCTTTGGGCACACCTCTGGCAAATGCCCCCAAACTAGTTCTCGTGGTACGCAGTCATATGACGGGCAAGCATATTTTCAAAGTGTTGTGCTCTAAATTATTACAATTTACAGTGCGGCAACCTTCTCTCTCAGGAGTATGACCCTTCCCCCTCTCCTCCATCCAAGCCCCTGAGCACTGCAAATTTCAGCACTGTAATATGCCAGTGTAACCAATTGCATCGCCAGGTTTGTTTCCTACTTTACTTATTCATATGAATAGTCACATTGACATGAAAGAGTCAGGAAAGTAGCATCCAGATCTTGAGATGCAGTGCAACTAATATCATACCACTTATTATGAAGAACGTTCCTTGACATACTAAGTTATGCATTATAAGTTGTGCCTTAGTAGAAGCTGAGCTTCTGAGTGTTTAATAAGATTAGCTTCACCCCCACTTCAAGACAACCTACAGTTTGAACAGGTTACTTATTTCAAGTGGGCATGTATGTTACTTACCACTGCTAGTAGCAGTTATCATTTACTTACCTATGGGCTGCTGAAACCTAGAATACCATGCAATGAATCACTCATGGAGGAAGGCCACAAGCTAAACACTTGTTAATATTTGTCCTTTTCCATGTATTGCAAACATGCATACACTTACTGACCCGGATTCTGTGATAGCAGCATCCAGCTGAAATTTTGCTATCGACTTCAAGATCTAGGGCAGGGGTAGGCAACCTAAGGCACGTGTGCCAAAGGCGGCACGTGAGCTGATTTTCAGTGGCACTCACACTGCCCGGGTCCTGGCCACCGGTCGGGGGGGGGGGGCTCTGCATTTTAATTTAATTTTAAATGAAGCTTCTTAAACATTTTAAAAAAAAAAACTTATTTACTTTAAATACAACGATAGTTTAGTTATATATTATAGACTTACAGAAAAAGACCTTCTAAAAACATTAAAATGTATTACTGGCACACGGAACCTTAAATTAGAGTGAATAAATGAAGACTCGGCACACCACTTCTAAAAGGTTGACGACCCCTGATCTAGGGTGTGGTCTGAGCAGTCCTGAGAGAAACTTTAGCAGCAGTCAAAGCTGAGCAGAAGGTTTGAACTGATTTTTATGTTACCTTATTTGTCTGGACTAAACACAGCAGAGCTGAGAATGTCATCCATTGCTCATCAGAGGGTTGATAACAGGTCTCTTGGCCAAATAGTTAGCAAACAGCTAAAACTAAAGAAATGAATGTACATATAAAATACAAATGTTAAGATAAAATACCGTGCATACCTTTTGACACATACACTATATTTCTTCTGATTTGCTTCTAGTATAACTTCAAGGTATCTTTTCAATGTTAAATGCTGTGCATGATGATGCAACATAACAATTTTAGAATGCTATACAGAACACCAATGTGAGTCACAAAATGCCCCCCCAAAAGAACAAACGATTTGCTGAACATGTGAATAATTGTCAAGCCTAGTCAATTCATGCCTCTCTCAACATGTCATAACATTGAGACAGATTGTATGAGAGAGCCTGCCAAAAAGAATAGGTAAAGGAAAATTTCATGCAGTAAAACTGAAGCACTAAGTGAATTAAAATGAACAGGGAGACCAGAAAAAATGATGCATTTAGAGATATTATGAAGTAAAAATATTGTATGATACCTAAAGCATCAAACTTTACACAATATTACATTAAAATTAAATTTAAGCAGATCTTAAAAATATGAAGCGAGTCTGTGCATTAACATTTATTCTTCAAGTCCTCAATTTTTTTATTTTGGTAGCCTGCACATTCCCACTGACAGATACTAATGCACATACAAATGGGTGACATCATGCCTTATATCTGCAGAGAGTGTTGTGAAGGGTATTGCTGTTATTGCACACATTTGAAGTTCCTACTACTTGTCTTCTGCTTAAGAAGGATTAAATCAGACAGTAACCACTATGATCACAGAGAACTAGAACATTTCTCATAAGAAGAATTAATGTTCAGTCTACTCTCACAGGGATTGAAGTAAGGGCCTATAGCAGACCACAGACTCACTGGCTCAGCCCTCCTTTTGGTTGTC
The DNA here is from genome assembly GCA_032164245.1 of Sternotherus odoratus. Taxonomy (NCBI): domain Eukaryota; kingdom Metazoa; phylum Chordata; order Testudines; family Kinosternidae; genus Sternotherus; species Sternotherus odoratus. The sequence goes on from JAVMKO010000001.1 coordinate 30,718,586, forward strand.
TGGGAATTAGCTCTTTTCCAGCCTTGGAGCGCCCTCTGCCAGCCGGTGTCTCACCTGCCTCAGGCCCCTGTGACCCTCCCAGCCCCCAGTGCCCCTTTACTTTGGGGTTCTGCCCCAGCAGTACCCCCACACTCTTGGTCTCCCCTCCTAGGAAAACCCCCAACCCTAAGCTCACCTTGCCTCAGTGGCTACTGCCAGTCCTCATCTAGCCCCCTGCTCACTAGGGCAGACTGAAGTCTGTAATGGCCACTCATCATTGGCCAGGGGGGTAGGACCTTCTGCCTTTGCCTCTCCCAGGCTATGCCTCTGCAGCCTCAGTACCTCCATAGGCCTTCAACAAGGCCTGCAACCTGAGGAGTTGCCAGGCTGAAGTTCCCCAGCTCCTCTGGCCTTTCTCCAGCACTGCTCTGCTTCAGGTACCTTACTCCCAGGCAGCTAGGTCCTTCCCACTCCAAGGCTGGAGTGAGACTGTCCCAGCACCTCCCTTAGCCCGCCTTATATAGGCCCAGCCAGGCCCCGGTTAGACTGCCTAAAGCCTGCTCATGACTGGCTCCCTGGGGCAGCCCTTCCCCAGGCTGTTTTTAACCCCTTCCAACCTGGAGCGGGGTGACCTCGCCCCCCCTTACAGGGCAAAACTTTCATGACAGGGTGCAATGTGCGAGCCAAAATACATTTATACTCTAGCAAAAACCTGCATTTGCACACAGAAATAAGCACAATAATGTGCAAATCAGGTGAGTCTACAAAATATCAAGCCACCTGCATACAGAAGGACGAGTTTTCAAAATGGCAGCCTCCCTTTAATGAAAGCCATCTGTTCCTATCATATGTGGGCCTGCATTTTTGTACTCAACTGAATTGCAGGGGCAATTCTGAATATCTCAGCCACTACCTGAGTAGAAATCATGTAATTAGAGATGCAAGTTCCGTGATTTGCAGCCACCAATTATAAGCACCAACTCCATGGGCTAGAGCACCGAAAGAAAAAAATAGTGCGTCCTCAGCACCCAACAGCCACAACTGATTGGCAGCTTGGGGGAGGGAAGAGAGTAGCTGGCAGGGGCCTTGCGGGGAGGCGTGTGGAATGGGGGCAGAAAGAGGTGGAGCAAGGGTGGGGCCTTGAGGGGAAGAGAGGACTGGGGTGGGGTCTTGAGGCAGAGCATCCGCAGAGAAAACTAGAAGTTGACACTTACACCACCAATTATTTAGCATTTGCAAAAATTATGGCGCATATTTTCCAGGAACAATATGAGTCCATGCCACAATAGACTGACTGGGCTCAATCTTATTAAAAAAAATCCCTATACCTTTGAAAATCCATTTGTACATGCAAGTATAAGTAATCTTTTTGTGAGCACAATAGGTCCACACAATTTGTTCTGGACTGAACAATTAACCATCCCGTTGTAATAGTCTCTGCATTTGTGCTTTGACTGTTAATGACACAAAAAATTGCCTAGGATACAGTGGGAAGGGGATTGGAGAATTTTAAAACAACCAGTTAAAGAATCAATCCGATTTTTGGACTACATGTGCATTGCTAATCTTAAATTTAATCTCAACTTTCAATGTGAATATTTTATACATCCATCAATCATTGGATTCTTTATTTAAGTCAAATTCCCTCAAAAAAATCAATGCTGGTATCCACCTCGAGATAGTGAGCAACAACAAGATAAAAATCTAGCAATTAGCTGATAAAATTACACTGTAGGAGATTTTACATACAAAGTACAAAATGAAACATGGGTGTAATGCTTCTCAAAGATACCAGGTAAGTGCAAAATGTAATTCATTTATACATTTCAAACTCTTTAAAAGAAACACTGGCTCTTGTAATATGATTCCTTGTAGGCATCTTTTATTAAATCCACTGCAAAAACAAACAAACAACATTTGAACACATCTAGAAAAAACAACCTCAACAGCTCCAAAAGAAAAAAAAAAGCTTCATATAGGTCCCTGATTTATTTGTTTATGTATTTGAAAACTTTCTTTTAAGATTTCAAAGACAACAAAGAGAGCCAAGATCCTGGAGGTGAAATTCTGGCCTTATTGAAGTCAATGGCAAAACTACCAGAGCCAGGATCTCATCTTTTGTTTCTACTCATTGTTTTCAATGGAAGTTCTCCTGGGTATATTGAAAAACATGTTAAAGTTATAAGCTAACACCTTACGTTACAAAGGGTTTCTTGGACCAGCTTGCAGGCGAGGAGGCTTTGTAGGGAAGCATGCAATCTGGATCTTATGTAGTCAGTCTGCAAAAAGGCAGCCTAGAATAAGGTGAGTTGAGTTGTGTCTGTCTGCCTTAGGGAGCAGCCTGGTTTTGTCTGTTTTTGATTCTTGAATGTTATCGTTCTTTAGTCTAAGAAATAAAGTAGTGTTCCAAAAATAGTATTTAATGTTTTAATCTAGCTTCTGTTTGTATGCCATGAACAAAACAAGTACAACTTGAAGATAGATCACAGAATTTGACCCATTCTCCTTAAAGTATTAAACTCCATAAGACCCCAATAAAAAAGTGAACATGCATTTTTGCTGGCCCCCCAACTGTCATACTTCCCGCAGACCCTATTGGACCAGGACAGCAAAGCACGGCCAACTGGAGCCGCAGTCGTCGAACCGGCAGGTAAACAAACCTGCAGGGCTCGTTAAGGGTGCTTACCCTGCGGTCCCACCTGCCAAGGTTGTTGATCCCTGGTCTAAACTGTGTGCAAGATTCAACAGCTGTTAAAGTCAATTGAAAGACTCATAGTGCCAAACAAGCCAAATATAGTATATCGAGGGGTGGAAGAAGGCACACACACATATATATGCATTCACTTGCAAGTCCCTGACTTGCTCTCATGCCAAAGCATGCATGCATTTTTGCACACACACTGGCAAATTTACATCTGAAAGTTTTTTGGTAGAGAAATTCTCTGTCAAACAGAAGGATTCTTTGTTATGTTAGTGATAATAGTTCCAAGCAGGAATATTGCTGTTCACTGTATAGCATTATTCTCTCATTGTTTAGTGACTAGAACATCATATATGAGGATGATGCTCAAAGAGCTGCTCCTTTCCAAGATGAATGATACTGTTTTTTTAACCTGATTACTGGCTATTATAATGGCAAAGCTGCTCTTGCAGAATGTCTCATTAGGTAGTTTGCAAAGGTTTTATTATATGTTCTTTATCAAATGACAGCAGCTAGAGAGATTAATAAAGCTATCAACTATGGGTAAATTCATAAGTGATTATTTCAATTTTTATTCTCAGGTGATACTTATTAACATATTGTCCTTTTTATTGGGGAAAATGTAATTCATTTATTGGGGAAACTAAAGGGGAAAGATTGAGAAGAATTTTCAATAACTTTAGATAGCTTCAATTTGTATAGAGTAATATGTCCTCCCAGGGGACAGGTCCGGTAATAGGAGAATTTTAACTAGCTAGTAGACAAAGTGTTATTATCAGGGTGGACTGCATATTAAGATGGTAATAAAGAACATCATAAACTGTTCTGAAAGAGGAGTTCAGTTGCAAATTTCAATATACCCCTGAAGTGAATATGCCCAAATACATTTGTTAGTCTCTAAGGTGCCACAAGTACTCCTCATTCTATCTGCTACAAAGTGCATGCTGAACCCTATTAACATATCCAGTTAAAGATGTGACAATTTCTAACTACTTACAAATACATTTAAAATCACAATACACTTGTTTTGATCAGCATAACAAGAGGCTATTACAACTAACTATAACATGCTTCTTCAAGGAGGCTTATAAACAACAGTCCTTTAACTAAAAATAAGCTATTAAATATCAAGCTGTATGTGTTGCCCTCCCAAAACAACGGAACCACCGGACTGGGTGAAATGCTGGCACTGGGAGTGCTATCCTTGACTTCAATGAACCCATTGTTTTTGAACTCATCCTTCTAATCTGTGACCTCACCCTCTTATTGAGCTCTTAATTTACTCATTGAACCCTGCAACTGGTAGTTCTCTAAAAACAGCTGTTTAGATAGCACTTTAAAGTTGCAGCTCAACCTGGGACTTGGGCTCTGAAGACACCCCTCACCTCCCCCTCTCCCCGCGCGCACACACACACAGGCTTCAGAGCCTAAGCCGAATTTTAAATATTATGCAGCTAGTTTTAGAGCATTCGGAATCCTGACAGTCAAAATCTATGGACCCAAAGTACTCTGTAGACATATCCAAGAGGGTTCTGCATTGGTGCATGGATCTGCCAGCATGGATCTAGTTGTAGGAGGGAGTCCTAAAATGTTCATGCTAGGGACTCTGTCTTTATGCCTGTTTTGAAAATACAGTGTAAACCTATTGAGCTATAATAATAAAGAATACAGAAGCTGTTCATATATTATCAATCAAGCCTTCTACAGTGTTAAAGCAAAACGGCAAGAGTTATAAATCTTAAATGTTGATATTTTTAATTAATTAAAGCAAAATATTTTTGTTGGGAGTGCAAGTTATTTTCTTAATACGTGCAGTGATCAAGGAGAAACAAGATGCACTCATTTATCGTAATATCACATGAATGCATTGATTAAATACGATTGAAGGCATTTTATTATTGATCTGCCTGTTTTATATGCATGCCTGTTTCTACTTGAAATATAATCCCATGCTGTCTGGAGTGGCTCACAACTGTGAGTCTCTAGTTCAGGGCAGACTGTTGGAAAACAGGACAGACACCCGAAAACTGGTGGTGTGTTCTATATTTAGATTTTACCAATTCAGTAACAAATACAAAATCCTGGATTACTATAACAATCTTACCATGCAGCCACAGATATCCTCTCAGACTCTCCTGTCTATCTTGTCACCCAGACAAACTAGATTTTGTGGTATAGGTCACTTATACCAAACATCACACCACATCAAGTTGCTCTCAATCCCAAGAGACCAGCCACTTACCCCAGATCACTTTGTACACTAGATTTCACACCAAAGACAACACTGGCAGCTAGTTCTATTTTAATTAACGAATGGTTTATTAGCTAAGAAAAAAGAATGAGAATTGTTGAGAGGTTAAAGCAGGTAAAATATAGGTACAGGTGAGTCAATGGTGTCAGTGATGTAATAAACTGCTAGTTTCCCAGAAGTCTCTCAGGGCTAGCCAGAATGACTCTGGAGATCTCGGTCTTCTCGTTCAGTTATTCCACCCTATTAGAATCCAAACAAACAGTCCAGAGATGATGGACTTTCCCTGAATCATTCTGATAGCCTTTTTCCCCCTCACAGCAAACAAGCTTACAGTATCACTACCCATGTTGGCTTTTCCTTTGGTAACTGAGAGTAAGGATTTTGCATCTAAGTAATGCATTTTGAATCTTTGCCTTCGGAGCATCACATCACATTGCATAGCTCTTTTTCTGTTAAAGTTCTTCATTTGCATTTCACAAGGCTTTTTTTTTTGTTTGATGAGTTATTTAGTTACAGGGGTATTTATAATATAAATGTTTTCTATTACGTAATAGCAAGATACAGATAAGTGAAAACAATGCAAGAAACATCCCATTAGTTTTCATGAAGTTTAAACACCAAATACACTCTTATACATTTAACAATTACGTTGATCTATACTAATGCATAAATGAATTGGCCAGAGGCTTTGGCATGAGCTGGCACCTGGTCTGCCAGTATCACAATAATAAACATTATGTACACATATTCATTTTTGTAACTTGGCAAATCATTGAGATTCTTTTACTCAGTTAATTGTTTGGCTTATTAAATTATTCTCGTAGGCCATATTCATGCCTCTTGTGTTCACTTTCCAGTAACGTTTTCCAAACCAGGGTCTACAAGTAAAAATGTTCACAGAAAGCAAGTTTTGTTCACATGCACAAGTGGCTGTGCCAGGTAAGTGTGCCCACTCATTCAATTGGGGCACAGAGGCAACCAGACTTTCCCCGAGCAGACAAGAAAAGTTATATTCATCAATATCAGAGGGGTAGCCATGTTAGTCTGGATCTGCAAAAGCAACAGAGTCTTGTAGCACCTTATAGACTAATTTTGGAGCATCTGATTAAGTGGATCTTCGCCCTGAAAGCTTATGCTCCAAAATATCTGTTAGTCTATAAGGTGCTACAAGACTCTTTGTCGCTATATTTATCAAGTTAAATGTTCCTTCATCTCTACTAATTAGTGACTCAGGTGTGCCATTTAGACACAACTCCATGGAAGGAGTGGTGCAGAGCCCCACTTCTATCACTGATAGAAGTTCCGGGAGGAGTTCTGTTTCAGAAACTCATCCACAACTTCCTCAGTGCACAAGGGGATCATGTTCACTCCTACATGCCTAGATGACTGCAGCTTTCTGCTCATGTTGCACCAGGCTTCACCATGGCAGGCTATGGCACTACATCCTTTACCCATCTCTGCTCCCTCTGAGGGAAAAGGGAAGAAGCAATCCCTTTCCTCCCAAGTGCAGGCATTACAACCGTGCATGGGCCTTGCCTAAGGTGTGCAAAATGGAGATGGTTCTTGCCAATCGTGTGTTTGCACATTAATGACTTAACCGGGCTCTTTGATTAGGGTCCAGATTGTCAAATGACCAGGTACCTTGTAGTACAGTTGACTATGCTGTAATTATTGAATAAACTGAATGCCTGTATGTCAATCTGGCACCCAAAAAATTAAAAAAGCAGACAAAATATTTGTCAGAGCTATTGCTGTCTACTTTAGCGGCCTCTTGGTTGAAAAGACTTCCAGGGTGCAAGGAAACATAGCAGCAAGTGCTAGGACTGAATGACCGGGAATGGATCACTAGGTAATTGCCCCATTATGTTCGCTCCCTCTGAAGCATCTGCACTGGCCACTATTGAAAGACAGGATACTGGGCTAGAGGGGTTGTTTGGTTTGTTTTTTGTTCTTGGTTGTTTGTTGTTTTTTAAACACAATTCAGAATTGGTCCATGTAATTTTGATTCCTCTTCCCTGCTTCTTTCTGCACAAACCCAAAGCAAAAAGTATAAAATCTTCCAAGTCTACTTTAATCTTGGATTTTAACAATCAAAAATAAATCTTAATAGGGACATATTGGAAGCCCTATACAAAACATAACTATAACATCATGAACAGGGCAGTTATCCTATCATTCCTTCCAGTAGGCCTTTTAAACATTTTAGTTTTTATTTGCATACCCTGTGGAACTCATTGGCTTTGCTTTAGAAATATAATTTATACAATTTTGAATGCTATACCAATAATGTCAAATATAATTAGTTTTAGCAGGTTGCTAACATGACCTATAAAATCTTATTGGACACCACTGACAAAGCAGCACACAAATCATTTTCCCTTTTATAACTAAGAACATCTATATAGCCATGAATAATGTTTTTAGGTCAATTAAATGAATAATAGGAAAGGCTCCATCACAGTGTTTTTACAATGTTCTTTGAAAAAGGAGAATCTGAGCTATTTTTAGTAGTTTCAGTATTTGGGGAGGGGGTTCCTTATCTCCCTAATCACAAATTTTAACAATAAGCTACACAACACTCTTTGTTGCTCACAGAATGAGCTTTACTGTTGGGCAGAGAGTCAGAACAAAGCCTATGCATCACAGAAATCCATAAAGTGTGGTTGTAGTACTGCTTAGCATTAACAGTTCCTTACTTTGGCCTTGCAACAGAATACACGCAATGCAGATTTTATGCAGATTCACTGGGTGACTAGTGCCTTTATAAGCACTGAAAAATATGTAAAATACATGAAAATTCATTCCAAAATTCAGGCATAAATGTGTGCCTTCACAGAAACATAATTTTTAAAATGTTCACTGTAAGAAAGTCTCTCTAGATAATTACATTAATCTATAGTGACTCACAGACAGAGATTCCAAGAGAGAAAGGACCCTTGTGATCGTCTCTAGATTGACCTCCTGTATAATACAAACTATAGAACTTCCCCAAAGTAATTCCTGGAGCATGTATTTTTGAAAGACATCCAATCTTGACGTAAAAATTGGCAGCGAGGAAGACTCCACCATGACCTCTGCTAAGTTGTTGCAATGGTTAAATACCCTCTCTGTTAAAAAATGGACACCTTATTTCCAGTGTGAATTTGTCTAACTTCAGGTTCTAGCCATTGGATCATGTTATACCTTTCTTTGTTAGACTGAAGAGCTCATTTTCAAATATTTGTTACTCATGTAGATACTTGTAGACTCTATAAGTCTTACCGTTCTCGTTGTGAAGCTAAATGGATTGAGCTCCTTCAGTCTATCACTCTAAGGTAGTGATTCCCAACCTTATTACACAGGAGGGACATATAAACCTAATCACACCCATCTGTGGGCCAAACAAACAGATTCTGCATATTTTAATAAGGTTTAAAGTCATCTGTATTTTTTGTATGTTTTTAGATAGGTTGTTTCCGTGTGCAATACTGTCTATTTGCACACTCATGTTTATATCATTTTAATTTACATGACAACAAAACACTAATGAATCGGCCATTAGTATATTGTGTTGAAGCAGACTATATATTAGGCACTCTGCTCTAAGTCATGTTTTCCAATTCTTTAATCATTCTCATGGCTATTCTCTGAATCCTCATCCTTCTTGAATTGTGGACATTAGAGCTGGAGACAGTATTCCAGCAGCAGTTGCATCAATCCCAAATACAGAGGTAAAACCACCTCTCTACCGCTACTTTAGATTCCCCTGTGTATGCATCAAGGATTACATTAGCCCTTTTAGTCACAGTGATGCACCTGGAGCTCTTGTTCAGCTTATTATCCACCTCAACCCCCAATCTTTTCCAGATTCACTGCCTCCTAGGCTAGAGTCCCCCATCCTGTAAGTATGCCCTACATTTTTTTGTTCCTAGATAGTTACATTAAGCCATGTTAAAAACATTGTTTGCTTGTGCCCATCTTACCAAGCCATCCAGATCACTCTGTATTAGTGGCCTGTCCTCTTCATTATTTATCACTCCCCCAGTTTTGAGTCATCTACAGACTACATCAGTGATGTTTTTATATTGTTTCTTCCAGGTCATTGATAAAAACATTAAATGTAGAGCCAAAAGCCAATCCCTGTGTGTCCTCACCAAGGTAGAAACATATCTATTTAATGTTGATTCACTATTTACAATCACATTTTGAGATTTATCAATTAGCCCATTTTTAACCCATTCAGTGAGTGACATTGATTTTATATCTTTCCAAGTTTTTTAATAAAAATGTCATGCAGTACCAAATCAATGACTTATAGAAGTCTAAGCATATTATCATCAACATATTACCTTTATCAACCAAACTTATAATCTCATCAAAAAAAATTATATCAAGTTTGTTTGACAGGATAAATTTTCCATAAACCATGTTGATTGGCACTATTTATAATACCCCCATTTAATTATTTATTAATAGAGTCCCATATCAGCCCCTCCATTAGCTTGCCCAGGATCAATGTCTGACTGAAGGGCCTACAGTTACCCAGGTCATCCCATTTACACTTTAAAATATTGGTATTGGGGTCTGAGCATAGAACTCAGAGCTAGGAGCTACTCATTTTTAATCCTTGTTCTGAGACAGACCTTCTTTGTGGCCCTAAGCAAGCCATGTTAACAGTCATTGCCTCAGTCACCCCCATCAAAAAATCGAGGATAACACCACTCACTTACCTACCGATCCACAGATTTTTAAGTCCAGAAGAAACTGTTATGACCTCATGTTTAACACTGACTACAGAACCTCACTCAGTAATTTCTGAACCAAGCCCATATCTTTTGTGTGAGCTATAGCACACATCTTAGAAAGACCTCCAGTATTGACTGAAAGACTTCAAGTGATGGTGAATCCATCATTTACACAAATATTTTGTGTGGGTGGTTAATTACCCACAGTATTAAAAATGTGTTCCTTATTTCCAGTCTTGAATTTGTCTAACAACATGATCCAGTGGTTGGAAGCAGATACATCTTTTTCTGCTAGATTTAAGAGTTGTCAGCTATCAAAAATCTCTTCACCGTGTAAGTATTTGTAAACTTTGATCAAATCCTCTCTTAATCTTCTCTTGGATAAACTAAATTTATATATAATGAGAGACTTAAGAACCTAGATCAGACATTTCTGCAGCTCCTTCCCCAGTTTCCCATCTGCCAAGAGCTCTTTATTACACAGCCAAGGCCTGAGTCAGATAATAGCACCCCTTCTTGGGGGACTAGCTTCTCCTATAGATACCATCCAACCTCTTCCTCCCGCTGGCTTCTGTCCATCACCGCCCCCACATTCTTCACTCTTCCCCAGCCTCTGGCATCCCTTCTTCTCACTTCTCCCTCCCTTCATATACAAGTCAGGTTACCTCCACCTCCTCCTCCATACTACCTGGGGTCCAGGATAAGAAGGAGGGAGGACTGAAACAGAATACAGGCAAAACAGTCTCTAACAATTTTTGCAGCAGTTTCCCAAGCCCTTTCTAATTTTTCAATATTCCTTTTGAAATGTGGACCCAAGAAATGGACAGAGAAATAGTGTGACAGTCTCAATAATACTGTATATAAAGATAATACCAACTTCCTATTCCTACTTGATATTCCCTTGCTTATATAGCTAAGGGACATGTTTGTCCTTTTAGCGCTAGTGTCACACTGGGAGATCATGTTCATCTGGTTATCAACCATTGCCCCAACTCTTCTTTCAATGTCACTGTATTCCAAGACATTCCAAAAGTTATTTCCACTCCTGCCCAATGTGTAATTTAATATCTTATGTATAGTGATGAAGTAACAGATGGAACTGGGAGCTAGAGCTGCTACGCTTGGCTCCTCACACACATACACAGGGTTCGCTCCATTGGACGTGGGGCCAGGTAGGCACAGGGCACAGTCCCCATCCCCTGAAATCCCTTTTCAGCCTGGACTTAACTGCTCCAGACCTGCTGTGGCCTCCCCAAGCTGTGGTTGCCACAGCAACGCCCTTATAAAGTGATTCCTGGGCATGCTAAATTGCTGTGGTTAGAAGGCAGCTTGATAAGGCACTATTAGCTATACTACAGTTTAAGCCTCATGCAGCACTATATTCCTTGAACTTTCTGGCATTGTGTCATTACTGGAGAAAGGGAGTTGTGATATTTAAATCAAATCACAATTTTTCCTCAAATGTGTATGTATTTAGCAAAAACAAAAACAAAACAAAACAAAAAGAATATGCAAACTGTATTTTGTAGCTTTAGGGGATTCTTGGTTAGGCTGTGCCTCACATGACTGGGCTGAGAAGCCTTCCCTGATTTGACTGTCTCCATCATTGTTTACTACTCCACCATTTTTATGTCATCTGCAAATTTCTTTAGAAGTTTTCTTTCAAATGATTTAGCAAGACAGCAAGTAGTATTGGACAAGCAGAGAACCCTGCAGGAGTACATTAAAAACATCCCCATACAATAATGGCTCCACATTTATAAGTATTTTTACGATGTTTTAGTTAACTAGTTTTTAATGAATATGGGCTACATTGATTCTGTATATTGCTGAAAGAATTAGAATGGTCATGTGAGACTAAGTTAAAAGCCTTATGGAGATTTATGTATATTATGCCAACCCAGTTACCATATAACATTATTGAATCTCACAGCTATGTCATGAAAGTTAATTGCTTAGGCCAAATTCTAATATCCTTACTCTGGGTTTGTAGCACCTTCCTCCCCAAGTAATCCCTATTGTGGGACATCCTGGCCCCAGTGAAGTCAATGGGAATTTTGCCAGTAATGAATTATTAAATGGGTGTGAGGATGTTAAAACCTGGATATTAATACCTTCAATAATATTTATTTGAAGATTAAAATGGCTAATTATTACCAGTAGCTAGTTAAAACAGAACTTTTTATTATGCAATCCAAAATAAGAAGTTAGACATTCATCAGTCTTTTTTAAAAAAAAAATCTTCTAGACAAATATATTTTGCAGAGGGGCATCTTTGAGAACAATTTAGAAGATCTCATTTAAATTCAAAAACAGCTCGTAAGGTCTTACACCCTTTCGATAATTCCAGGAAAACTTCTTTATTCTCTACCTGTGTGCATATGCTCAGAAAAGAGCCACAAGAATAATTAAAGGATTAGAAAACATGCCTTATAGTGATAGATTCAACTAGCTCAGTCTATTTAGCTTAACAAAGAGAAAGATAAGGGGTGACTTAATTAGACTCTATAAGTACCTGCATGGGGAACAAATATTTGAGAAGGAGCTCTTCAGTCTAACGCAGAACCATATAACACCATCCAATGGCTTGAACCCAAAGTCAGACAAATTCACACTGGAAATGAAGCATACATTTTTAATAGTGAGAGTAATTAACCATTGGAACAAATTACCAAGGTCTGTGGTGCGTTCTCCATCACTGACTATTTTAAAATCAATGTTGGATGTTTTCCTATACAACACATGCTCTAGGAATTATTTGGGGGAAGTTCTCTAGCCTGTGTTATTCAGGGGTCAGGTGATCAAAGTGGTAATTTATGCCTTGGAATCTATGAATTATGGATAGACACTGCAAACAGAGGTCCAGGAAAATTGTAGAAATTGTGTGTACATGCTCCCACATCCTACCATATAGTACTGGGTATGTACCCACCCCTGTGTATAATTCTGGCTCTATATTTTTGACATACCTTACGTGTTTTGCTAAATTTTCCAAGAAACATAAGGAGAAATTAAATATAGATACAGCATTGGAGCTCTACACCCCTGGTTAAAGGGTGCCAGAAGCACCGTGTGAACCAAAGAATTTAAAATTATGAAGTTTCCAATGATACAGATGCCTGACAGATCTGACTCCCTGTAAAGGGGAGATGAAGGTAATGGTATGTAGAAATATCTACAAGGAGATTCTGACACCTGTAATCTGGGATTGCAGTTTTACATGTGTGTGACATCATAGGGATTAAATGTCCATTGTGAAAATCTGGACAGGGTGCAGTTAAAGTTAGACAGCCTTATTGTTTATAGATGAAAGGTTATTATTATTGTTGAGAAGCACTCCAGGGACTCAAACCAAGTTAGAAAGACAGCACTAACATTACCATCTGTATTTTTACTAACATGAAGGGCTATCAAAGGAATGACAGAATGCCACTTCCAAACACTGGAATTTTATTCTTCTTCAGACTGTTTTGCTCTGATTTTAAAAACTGATATGTTAGTCTCATGAAAATGAAGACAAATATTGTAATATATCTCCACTAAGAAAATTATGCTTGGTGGTTATGTATGTAGCCAATACATATGAAAAAATCCTGGAAAGCAGAATGAAAGTTCAGCAGGGTTAGCAGGTCACATCCATTTGGGAGAGAATATCCACCAATTCACTGTTTCACCTCCAGTCATTATTTAACCATCCAGTTTTTGTTTGTTGTGGAGACAAATAGTTAGTCTGGTTCCCTATGCAACTGGCCCAGTAGAGCCCAGATTTCCTGGACAAGTGGCCTCCTGGCCACGCTGAGTTTATCCTGCTCTCATTTCTCCTTCATACTCTGGAGAAGACAGGCCCAGGCACTGCCTTCAGAGTAGAGCAAGTGTTAAAAAAAAAAAAAAACTTTCATAAAAAATATACACCAAAATTGTCCTTGTTTTTCATCCACAGATTTTGAAATCCAAAATGTTTCAGTCAGCTTTGCTGCAACCATAGAATAAGAGCTGTATTTGAGGTGACCATTTTCCTCAGATTAAAAACAACAATCTTTTTTCTTTGTTTGTTTTTCCTCATCCCACAACTTTCATGATGCCCTTGCGGTTGAGGGGTTTCCCTGCACCCAGCCTTCACTCTGTGCTTTTTAACCTGTCCTCACTAGGCCCCCCTTTGTAACTCCATTACTACCCCAAGGAGCGTCCAACACTACTTATTGATCCTCTCCTGTTGTCAGTCTCTTCTCATTCTGGGTTCTCTTTCTCCCCTTTCTCCCCCAGCCCTAGATTGCCTTACCTTTTTTTCTGCTCCTCACCCCCTTTTCTGTCTCACTCCCATCTAGTTCTGCCCCAGCCTGAAAAATTTTTGAAAGTGTCAAGACTGCTCTCTCCTTCCCACTCTCCCTTTCTTCTTCTGGTTCTCCTCTATCAATACATTTTAATCCTCTATAGGGCTTGTTAGGAGTTTAACTCCCATTTGTGCCTTGAAAATCTCCCCTTTTCTTGTTAACTTAAAAAAAACTGGAAAAAGATTCCCTAACCCCAAAACTGTTCCTGTCAGTGCTACACATCAACCTCATTCTCTGGAAAATTGACAGGAATAGCATGTAATGTGTGATAATGCAAGTGACTCCGCCCAGTTCTGCCTGCAATCAACTCCCCTAATCAGATTTCAACTACAAAATGCAAGTGCACAGAACTTTTATGATACCCAAGAATGTTCATGAGTAAATACGTCACCAAAACACCGGGCCCATTCTGCCCCACTCTTACTTATATTGACAACTACTTTACTCTGCAGTTGGCCCCTTTCAAATCAGTGGGATCTACTTCCCAAAGGGGTTAATTTTTAAATCTCAATATAGATCTGAAAATGAGGTATCAGTGAGAGGCAAGTGGTGTATAGCCTTAGTGAAGGCAACCGCCACAAGATGGAATTTCATTCACACCAGTAGAATTTATGAGAGAGGGCGTAATCCACTCTGTGGTGAATATAGGCAGGTTTTTCATGACAGTTTGTTGACATGTAGCACTTGTGAAGATGGGAATGTACTTTGTTTAAACTTACATTATTAAATTTAGTCACAAAATTCCTCTGGAAGCTACTTTTAATACTTGAGTTTTATCTTTATTTTTCTTTTAAACTAGAGACATTCTGTAGCAATTCACTGGTGGCTAAGAATTCTGCCTTTTAATTAGTAGATCCTGAATTCCTTCTTACAAGAGTCTGTAGGTCATATGCTCTGACAAATCATTAGGTGCTTATAGAAACTACATCTGTACTTCTCATATAATCATATTCCAACTCAAATAACACATGCAAGGGGAACCGTTTTTAGCTTAAAATTAGTTACTATCTGCTCACCAAGTGAATAGCTGCTAGTGTCAAGGATGAAAAGTAAATGTTATAACAAATCCCAGGTAAATAACACATACAGGCATACCTCTCTCTTTTCCCACGTTTACAACACAGAGTAACGTACATTAACAGAAATACCTCAAAAACAGTCCCTGCTGAAAAACCTCTGTAGGGTTATTACTAAAGTTCAAAGTTTCTTGTTGAATCTGGGCTCCTTAAATCCTAGGCTTTTTTATTGCCTACATTATCACCATCGACCCCAACTACTTATTGGTAAGCCACCTGCAAGTGCCATTTTTCCTCCTCCTTGCTCACCACGAAATTCCCTTCCTTTATTTCTGCCCAGAATAATGCAGCTGGCTTGGAATTGGAGATTTGGCTCTTTGCCAAACCAGTTCTTTTCTAGACTTTCTTGCCCAGCTGGTGTCCTTGCTCCTTCAATCATTCCCGTCCCTCCCCCACCCCGTGCACCACACACAAACAAAACAATCAACAATCTTCCTAGAAAGTCCTGAATCCTAAACATTCTATCCATCGGGGGACACTGCTGCTCTTCCTGCAGTTCAATAAATCTGTAGGACACATGGAGTGTTAAGATTATAGCACAGTACTGGCTGGTACCTCTGCCAAATTCAACCTTGCTTCCTTCCTATATTCCTGCTGCTGGTCCCTTCTGAGGGCAGCTGAGCTGGCTCAAAGCTGTGGGACTAGAAACTCTTCTGCTGGAAGAACAGCTCTGCCTCGCAGGAGTTAGAAGGAGAATGAAAGTTTAGTACCCTAATCTAGATGTGGGTTTGCAAATCAGCATATAAATACTAACGCACATAATCCGTACTCTACATCTTTCTTTAAAACAGTGCTTTTCTCACTACCATAGTTAAAACTGCATCACTGTTTCCATTATACATTAACCTAAACACAGATGGTATTGTTACATTAGATGATAGCTACCACTCCTTGCTGAAATATTACTGCAGCAAACACGGCTGCTTCCTCCTTTCCTCTCCGGAGAAAGAAGTCTTTAAGAAAACAGAACCACAATGCATGTGTTCTGACAGTCATGTAGATCACAGTCTAGTGTATCAGAGGGAATATTGCTCTGATGCACTGGAAACCTTTGCTGAGAAATGTGGTTTGGGGGCTTGATTAATTAGTATTTGCTTCGAACAATAAGCTAATAAAAAGAGCTCATTTACAGATAGATCTGCAGTGAAGTAATTTAAACTTTTCCAGTGCTCCAACTGCAAATAGGTCCAACCAGTTGGCATGAGGAACTGTTATTGAGTTATAGGGATCCTAGAAATCTGTTTTCCATGGAAAAATGTGGAATTTGTGTTTTTACAGAGAATCTTTAGTTTTTACATTTTGTGACAAAAATAAAAACTACATTTTTACTGAAAGTAACAGTGTTGCTTATTCGATGCACGCAACCTGCCCATTTTGTGGGAGATTTCTGAATGTGTTTTAAATTGACATAGCTAAATATACTCCAATAAACTGCTTCCAGCATATAGAGGTTACTCAAGAGCATACAGTAGTTCACATTTTAATGCATTTCAAATTTTGCTTCAGCCTACAGATGTGAGTAATTAAAGTTATAAAAATTTACAGAAAACTGTAAAAATCATCCCTAAAGACTCTCACTGAGTTTGGCAAGGACAAATTTCACACTGATGATAATGTGTTGTTCCTTACTGTATGCAGCAAGACTGTTGATTAAATTCAAAGGCAGACAAATACAAATTTCAATACTATTAATTTTATTTTAATATAATGATTGATGGCACTGGTAGGCTTTGAACTTGCTTAACAATTACCAATATAAATACAAATTTTATTCAATGAATACTTGTAGAGATTGTTGCTAGGGAAACTAAAGTTCAGTGTTTTCATTTTAATCACAGAAAAAAAGTGTGGATTTTTAATTTGATTTTATTTTAAACCAGAGAATTTTGGGGGTTTTTTAATCACAGAAAACTAGGATTCCTGCTGATTTAGAATGCTGGTCTAAAGTGTTAAGGTTATAGAAATATTGCAGTGGCCTTTAATAGTCTCTTGTTATTATGTCAGCATTAAGATCAATGGTGTTATACAGAAGGTATATTCAGCCTGTTGGGTCTTGATATTTTGAATATTTAACATATCTTCAGATTCTTTTCCCTATGAAAAAGTTTAATTTGGAAAAAGATAGTATATAATTTGATAAGAATCATTGGACCAAATCCTAAATTCCTCACTCAGTTTCATTCAGGTAAACTCCTGTTGTAGACTGAATAAAAAATGAAAGCCAAAACTAACCCTCACTGCATGTGGAACTTCCATTGATGTACCATACTGTAGGCATAATCTACCCAAAAAAGCCACTGAAAAGGAAATGGATCATTTACACTTACGTAAACACTACTAAGGGACTCTTACACATGCATCCCCCCCCCACACACACACACACACTTCCAGCATAGCAAGAGGAAAGGGAATATGGCCAGCACTACACTGACCTTTGGCTATATTAAATACCATCATATTAAATAACCCAGAGACATGCTGGGGTTGTAAGATAACAAAACAAGATCTTATATTATCATAAACCTATGGTTGGCCTCTCTACTGGTTCATTGCTTAGTTACCATGGTGATGTGTGCTATGGGGAGGAAAAGAAAGAAAACCGCTAAGCTAGACTGATAATTATAGACTCTGAAAGCTGCCCCATTTGGGTGAACCCCTGCACCAATAGGAAACCCCACTGATTTCAGTGCAATGGTCCATCTATGTGGAACATCTTCCAGGGGTCCTAGTTGTTCTAATTCAGTCAGATTGTCCAGATTGCATTTTATGGACCATGTATATCATAGCCTGCCAATACAGTAACTCCTCGCTTAATGTTGTAGTTATGTTCCTGAAAAATGCTATTTTAAGTGAAATGATGTTAAGCTAATTCAATTTCCCCATAAGAATGTAAATGAGGAGGGAGTTAAGTTCCAGGGGGAAAAAATTTGTCAGTCAAAAGACATACACACAGAGAGAGAGACACACACACACACAGTAGAAGTTTTAAACAAACTATTTAATACTGTACACAGTTATTATGATTGTGAAGCTTGGTTGAGGTGGTAAAGTCAGAGGGTGAAAGAGGGTGGGATATTTTCCAGGGAATGCCTTACTGCTAAATGATGAACTAGCACTCAGCTAATAGCTTGTAGACCCACAGTCTACAAGGCAGCACAAATGAAAGGAGGAGACACAGTGTGGCAGTGGCTGCAAACACTGGAAACTGAAAGGGGTGATGAACCCTCGCTATCCCACTGGAGCGCACGACTCCTCCACCTTCCAAAGTGCCAAGAGGGAGGGCGCAACACTGTGCGTGAGTGTGAGAGAGAGACAGACACACACCGTGTGTGTGTGTGTGTGTGTGAGAGAGAGAGAGAGAGAGAGAGAGAGAGAGAGAGAGAGAGAGAGAGAGAGAGAGAGAGAGAGAGAGAGAGAGAGAGAGAGAGAGAGAGAGAGAGAGAGAGAGAGAGAGAGAGAGAGAGAGACGGGCATTGCCCCTTTAAGTATGCTGACTCCACTCTAAGTACACTGCCTTTTTAAGTAGATCAGCAAGTTGAGACAGCAGCTGCTGCCAGCAAGCTTCCTCCATCTTGAGCCCTGTCATGTCCCATCCCTGCCGCCCACACACACACACACACATACTGTGTGGAGATGGGTACAGGAACAGGGGAAAGGGACCCACCCCTGGGCAGCGAGCAGGAGGCTCATGGGAGCCAGGGCCGGCTCTAACTTGAGTGCTGCCTCACGGTAGTGAAAAAAAACAACCACCTGAGTGCCTCCCCACCACCCGAGATTGCCGCCCCTTAGAAGGCGCCGCCTCAAGCATGTGCTTAGTGGGCTGGTGCCTGGAGGCAGAGGGCGGGAGCCACACAAGTCAGTGGGGGGAGGGACACCTGAACTGCTCAGCAATTGATTTCCCTGTGCGGCAGCCGCCCAACAGGCTTTTAGGGGAGCTGAAGGGGGTCTGCTGGTCCACCCTGGTTCCAATCCCACACCAGCTAGCTAGCTCCAATGGGCTGCTCTTTCTACAAGCAGTGAACAAAGGAGGAGGCTGCCAAACAACTTTATAAAGGGAGCATTGCACAACTTTAAATGGACATGTTCTCTAATTGATCAGTGATGTAGCAACAAAACGATGTTAACTGGGACGATGTTATGAGAGGAGTCACTGTACATCACGATAGGCTAACCTGTGAAAGTGAGGAGGACATAGCTGCAGTAGGTGATCAGATTGCTTTGCGAAGGAAAAAAAATCAGCTCCTAAAATAACATAAGAAAAGCTATTATTGGCTGACGGACCTCTCTCATCATGGGGGATCTCACAATGGGACAATACTTAACTCCTATCACCCCTTACATACTGTGGTATTCACACTGTATGGAAGGAACATTTTGCATTCTTCAGGTTCGGTGGGATTGCTTCTAAAAAATCTTCCAAATCTGAATGTTAGGGATCAGTGTCCAATAGTAAGAACATTATATTATTGTAAGCAGTGTCAGGGAATTGCAGGAATTGCAATGACTTTGCAGTGTCAGTATGGGTGACATCCAGTGGTGAGTTGCAAAAATTGCAGTAGCTTTTGGAAAATAACACCTGATTTCCTTAGACACACCCACCGCACCTGGCCTGCACTCTAACAGCCAAAATGATCACTTTGGCTACTGTGGGACCCCCAGTTTCTGTAGTATTGGGGCAAGAATGATAGAGTGCTGATTAACATGTTTATGTGAATGAGGGGTTGGGACATTGATTTGGCCTTTGGCATGCTGGAGGGACTCGCCATCAGCTAGGTAGCACTCGCTAAACAAGGGACAGGGGTTCCAAAACCCACTGAATGGAGAGAGGCTGTGGACAGGCTCAAGACCTTGTGGTCAGGGCCTTGTCTGAGGGCCTCACAGGCCTATTGCACCTGGCCTCTCTCCCCTGTGGAATGTTAGAGCTGACTTTTGCTTCCTTTAGGAGTCTAACTTCAGCCCACGGAGCTGAAGTTGTTTTGGGTCTGGTGGTGCCTCTGCACTAAGCCCCCCCCCCCCCCCCGCTATGAGCTGAAATCACTTAAGAGCTGAAAATGAATGAGCTTTATCTTAAGTGGGGGGCCCTAAGCAGAGCGGTTCCTGTGCTGGCTGACCCGTTCCTGAGACAGCTGGCCGAGCAGTCCCAGTGCCGGCTGACCCGTTCCTGAGACAGCTGGCCGAGCAGTCCTGGTGCCGGCTGACCCGTTCCTGAGACAGCTAGCCGAGCAGTTCCTGAGCAGTTCCTGTGTCGGCTAGCAGGGCGGCTAGCGGAGCCACCAGCACCCCACGGAAAGACTGGGCCATCGGCCTCGGACCTCATGAAGGTACCCTCCACTCTGCTCTCCACTTCCACCCAGCCTGGGAGGTAAGACTCGGCAGAGTGGCTTTCCACCAGGGACTCCAGAGACTTTGGGGCTGTTGAACTTTTGGGACTTTGGGTGACTTTTGGGGTTGCTGGACTCCAGGGACTTTGGGCTATTGGACTTGTGGGACTTTGGGTGACATTTGGGTTGCTGGACTCCTGAACCCACAGGAGAGGACACAGCCCAAACTTGCTGGGGAGGGGCAATTTGCTCACGGGTTGGTGTATGAACCCTAGGTGTGGTGTTTTTCCCAGTTTAGTGATGTCATTTACCTCATGTTAACAAAGATCTTCTGTTACACCGATCTGTGCTTGCAAGAGGGGAAGTATTGCCTCATTGAGGCGCCCAGGGGTGTGTTAGGATTTTCCCAGGTCACTGGGTGGGGGCTCGAGCCAGTTTGCATTGTATTGTTGAGAGGGAACCCCTATTTACTGAACCTGGCCCTTGTTGCTGCCAATTCTGAAGGGCAGAAGGGTTACATTATGTTTCCATCAAAAACCATCCAGGTTACTTCAAGCTACATAGTTTTGTTTTTTACATTATTTTCTGCTTGCAAGAAAGAAGCTTCATTTTTCATACTAATTGTACAACATTTACAATTCTGTTAAAAATAGCTGTACTACAACTGGCTCATTACATGATATAATTTGTTGTGGGAAAAATAATATTTTCCAGCTTCAAAATTTGATAGTTTTAAGGGAGTTTCTCTCCCCAGGATAACTTATATTATGAGATCTTAACAGAAAGAATATTTTATATTAATAAATTCTGCAGGATTAGTAAAAGGGAGATACAGCATGAGTCAAGTTAAGAATACACAGAATATATTGTGAAACTCATTGCAAGTTAAAGTGTTATGAAAATTATTATTTCTTACAGGTTTCCATTCTAACAGAAAACCAGGGATAAACATTTTTCATTTCAATACCTAATTGCTTCATACAATATCAAATTAATGCAGCAGTCCTCATTTTAATGCATTTAAACATTTGGCACTATAATCACATCACCATGCTGCACAAATGGACCCAAAAGGATGAATTGCTGGAGAAGAGAGAACTCTATGGTCAAAATATTGAGATAAAAAAGAATACCTAAAGCAGCATTAGTAAATGTGGTTTAAAGCTGAATAAATAAATTGCTGAGTTTTTGTGGCCAAAAAACTTAGTTTTCCCAAAATGTAATTTAATTATCTTTTCTTCATTAATGGGCTATTTGTGGAAACACCTAATTTAAAACAGTACCACCTTGAATATGTAACTGCTGAATTTCTTGACTGTATCCTCAAATGGAATCTTATTACAAAGTTGTTTATCAGCCCCATCTTATACAGCAGTGACATTATCTGTATATTATTTACATGTCTAAGTGCTCATAATAAATAAGCGATTATTCAGTAGAGAACAAAATTGATTAAGTTTCTTTAGTTTTAGCTCATAGTCTCCCTAATGGTGCATTTAAGAGCTACCTAAGGTAGGGGGTTATCCTTTGTACAGCTGCCAAAGAACCTTTAAAGCAATCTCTGAAGCACTATCCTCCCCACAGCCAAAGTAACAGAAATGTAATTTAATTTTCTCTGTTCCAATTTGGGGACTCTTTCTTATACTGCAAACTAGTAAATAAATGTCAATACAAGAAGAGACTTCAATTTGTATTCTTGTACTCTAGAAAGGCAGCTCATTGTTCCTAGATTTATTTTGTTTTTACAAGTCTTAGGTTCAAAGCAGCCTTTTTAGTTATTTTTAGGGTTGAAAAATACTTCCCAAAGGCTTGTGTTTCTTAGTGACATATTAACACCGTGCACCATTTACTCAACAAATCAGTCCTTCTATAAAGAAGTTAGATTTATTCTGACAAAATGTAACAAAAGTAAATTTCAACTACACAAAAATTATGTTCAAGCATTGTTGAAAGTTTAGCCCCCACACCAGTCAAAACTATTAACTTTACATTAATCTTACTTATGAGAGTTCAAACCAGACCAATATTGGTTTGTTAGTGTATGGGAGCATCTTTGATTTAATTCTCTTGTGATTATTATTTCTCTGAAGTAAATCAAACAGTCCATTTTGAGTGAGAGTAAATCCTGCCTACATCTTCAAAGTGTTCCTGTAACTTGTAAGGTTACAATTCAAAAAAGAGTCTTGTGTGCTGCACCTGCATAATATGCACATTGACACAGTGGACCAAATTATCAGCTAACATAATTCCATTGACTTCAGTGGAGTTGCACCAGCAGGAAAATTGACCCACAATGAGTCTATTTCATACAAATTGGCATTTGTGAGCACTGTTTCCCATTTATGATGAGAGTTACTTTTGTAATGTTTAAGCTCCATTGGCAGAGCTGCACAAAGATTTGGCTATAGATCAAGAAGCTACACATAACAAGCTAGTAGGACGTCCTGCTCTTGGAAAAAGCTAGGGATGGGTCATGCAGTTATAGGGCCAATAAACCTGTAAGAGCACATGCAAATGGTCAAAAGGGGTAATGGCTACTTCTCCAGCCCATAGTTATAGGAAGACTACATTGTAGCTCCATGCCCTGCTTCCAGGTTGAGAGATGGATAGCATCTCTCCAGCCTCCCTATTCTTACTCAGCATAAAGCCTGATTGCACTTATTTTAAGTAAATTAAGTGAATTTCACCTTTAATGTGCACAAATGTGTGTCTGAATTATTCGATTGACAGGAGGTTACTAGTGGAGTTTCTCAAGGATCAGTCTTGGGAACAGTGTTATTGAATATTTTTATTAATGACCTTGACACAAAGCACAAAACTGTGCTAATGAAGTTTGCCAGTGATACAAAGCTGGGAGGCATCACCAATACAGGATGTTCTGGATGACCTTAAAGATAGAAATGGGATGGAATTCAATAGTACAGGATGCAAAGCCATACACTAAGAGTCTAATAAGAACAACAAGTTGGAGGCTCATCGGTTGGAAGCAACAGAGGAGGAGAGAGACCTGGGTCAGTGGGTTGATCACAGGAGGACTCTGAACCACCAATGTGATGGAGCTGTGAAAAAGGTAAATGACATGCTAGGATGTATTAGACAAAGGATTTCCAATAGAGATAGAAAAATATTAATGTCGTACAAAATACTGGTAAGACCTCATTTGCAATAAATACTGTGTACAGTTCTGGTCACCCACGTTCAAGAAAAAATAATTTTAACTGGGACAGGTTCAAAGAAGAGCTACTAGGATGATCGGGGGAATAGAGGGCCTATCCTATGAGAGGAGACTGAAAGAGCTTGTCTTGTTTAGTCTAGCAAAAATAAAACAGAGGGGATTTCTATAAATATAGCAGGGGGTAATTAACAGAAATGATGAAGATCTATTTAAGCCAAAGACCAAAGTTGTCAGAAGAATAAATGAATATAACTGGCCATGGACAAATTCAGGCTGAAAATTAGAAGAAAGCTTCTAACCATCCAATGGGTGAGGTTCTGGAACAGCCTCCCAATTGGAGTTGTAAAGGCAAAGAGAGCCGGACAGATTTATGAGTTCAGTTATATGACAGTGTTGTTAATTTGTTTGTGATGGTAGGGGGTAGGGCTTAGAAGCCCTCAGGCTCACTTCCAGTTTATGTCCTATGTTCCTAAAGCTCATGCTTCAGTGAACCACCAGCACAGGTCTGGAAGGGATTTGTTCCCTCCCCCTCCCCATTAACCCCTAATATATTGCGGGAGGATATTTTCTTTTTAATCTCCTTCCTCTGAAGCACTAGGATATGGCCACAGCTGGAGATAATAGCTTGGAAGGATTGGAAATGGCTCTGAAGGGATACTAAAGTATTCTGTCTCTCAGGTCCTTGGCTGGCTGGTTCTGGCTCACATGCTCAGGTTCTAACTGATCACCATAGGTAGAGTCAGGAAGGAATTTTCCCCAGGTCAGATTGGCAGAGACCTAGGGAATTTTTCACCTTCCTCTATATAGCACGCAGGTGTGGGTCATTTGCTAGGATTCTCTGGGTCTTTCTCACTTAATCATTTCCCTGCCATTTCAGGGAATTTGGCCACGAAGCCCCTTGATCACTCCTGTTTGCTGCCCGTGACACATAATAGTCTAGTCTCCTGCAGGTTGTAATACTTTGATCTCATTTCAATTGATAGGATTAGTGTACGGGTTCTGGGTGGTGTGGTATACAAGAGGTCAGACTAGACTAAGGGTCCCTTCAGGCTTTAAATTCGATGACTATGTTAGGGCCGAAGAAGAAAGGATGCAGAATGCTGTGCTCCAATTATGCCCTGGGGCAGCTGGCAAAAGTTAAACAACACTGGGACCAAGGGAAAGAGCAGGGGTCAGATGGAGACTTAAAGAATTATCTGCTTTCTCAATGTCACCACCTTTTTGCTTTACCAGACCAATGGAGGCTTAAGCAAAGGCTGGGTGAAAAGGCAGAGAAGGTCTTCACATGTAGGTTTAGGGACAGATTCTGATATCCTTACTCATACTGAGTAGCACCTTACCGCACTAGTGGACATATTTATTTCATTCTTGTGGAGTATGGTACTATGTAACATAAGAGTATCAGCATCTAACTCCTAATAAGCAGAGTTGCATAGCATAGTAAATGTACTACAAGAGGAGTTGTATTGGCATTTTTTATTCTAAGTTGTGCTCATAAGGGTAGCTGGGACTTTGAAGCATGTTTTCAAAGGACTACAGATCATGCAGCTTTATGAACGATAAAAGGGCAAATTGGAGAGAAGCAATTTAGAAGCGAGCAAGGTCTCAGAATCTGTAATGTCCCTAATAGTAGGAAAATCCCAGGTCTTGATGGCCTCCTTACTGAATTATACAAAAGCTTTTAGAAATAAAGTCTCGTAGAATGTACTGCGGGAGGAACTGTTCTAAACTGAGCAGCTGCCCAGTGCTTTGAGAAAAGCTTCCTTCAGCATGTTATGTGAATCTGGGAAGGGTGCCTGATGCTCTAATATCAGCACACATTTGCTTTACTTACTAGTGCTGGCTGTAAAATGTTAGCCAGAAGTTTAGTGATAAACTAGAATCTCTTCATATATGCATCATTTCACCAACCCAAACAGGGCTGACAAAGGCTAATCATGTCTGCAAATGCATCAGGCCACATCAGCTGCTTATATTAAATTGCTGCTGTTACTCAGGGGATGGGGGATTTATTTATTATCTTTTGGCAGACTTGGGGATCTGTTTAAGGGCCTATTCTTTCTCCTAGTGAAGTCAATAGGAAACACTTAAGTTAGCACCAGCTTCCTCATTTCCCTAGGAGTGCACAATCCCCGCTCTGCCTCAGGCCTCACACCCCATCCCATCCCTTCACCCAAAGCCCAACCCTGCCTCTTCCCACCCCCACTCTGCCCCTTCATGTCCCCTCTGTCAAGCATACCCTGCCTCTTCCCCTCCCCCACAGCGCCTCCTGCACACTGCTGAACAGCTGATCTCTGGAGAGAGGGGGAGTAGCTGACCAGTGGGGCCGCCGGGCGGATGGAAGAACTGCAGGTGGGGGAGAGGAGCTGATCAGTGCAGCTGCTGATAGGTGCTGAGCACCCACTATTTTTCCGTGGGTGCTCCATCCCCAGAGAACCCATGGAGTCAGTGGCTATGACACAATCAGCAACAAGCATAGTCTATATCTTTTTGCTGAGCTAGAGTACAGAGTGTTCTACCCAGAGGCTACAGTAGTGAACGCCTTCCCACTCAGTAGCCTGGAAAGGGAGGTAAATTTCCCCCGGCCCCTTGATGGTCTCCCTAGATCACTGCCTGGTGATTCAGGATAAGTGCTGGTTAAAACTGCTGAAAAAGTATTTATAATCCTTTTTATTACTACAATCTAGCACAAAACAATAGATTAATATTTGGTCACAAGCTAATGGAATAGAACATAATGTCCTCTTACCATGAGGGAGAGAAATTCAAGGATTTAGGTGCTTCTTGGAGGCACATGCCCAACAAACAGTGATGGGAAACTGCACTTCCACCACTAGATCCCTCTCTTGTGGAGTCCAACAGGGTCATGATTTCGCCAGTCCTAATCAACCTTTTCATGCATCCACTAGGAGAACTGGTCAGACAACATGCACTTAAGTACCAGCACTATGCAGATCATACATCACTCTACCTATCCTTCACCTCTTAGGACCACACAACTACCACCAAGATTGCCTGATGTTTGGACAAGATCAGCCTATGGATAAAGAACCAGTGGAGCTGGAACAATTTTTATAATGGGGGTGCTGAGAGCACTAAACCAAAACTGTAAACCCTGTGTATAATGGAAACCACTTCAAGCCAGAGGGTGCAGGAGAACCCCCAGCACCAATGTGAAGAACAACTGGTTGCAGCTGAACCCAAGGTGATTATATTGATGGGTGAAAAAAAGCACTTTGAGGAGTTTGCAGCCAGGGTGCAGTCTCTTTTGGTGGAAGGGTCACACCAACTAGTGGTCATTTGTAGTTTGTAGTTTAGGAGTGCACCTCGATTCCTTGGTGATGCTAAGCTCTCATGTAGCAGCATCCATGAGTAATGCTTTCTCATTTCTGGTTGGGGAGGAGACTCCATCCCATCCTGACAGACAATGGTCTTTGTCACCTCCCATCTGGTCTACAGCAAAGCAACATACCTGGACATGAAGCCATCCTCTCTTAGGCATTTAACACCCACTGTATTACTGTAATGTATTTCTACCTGCAGCCATGTAGGAACCATCACTCGAAGAAGAAAATATAGTTCCTGTCCCCAAAGGTTCACAATCTAAATAGACACGAGAAAAGGTGTGAGAAAATAATAATAATAATAATAATAATAACAATAATAATTCCTAATATCCTATTTTCTAGTTGGGGAATGGAACCAGAGGTTAAGTGGCTTGGCCAAGGGCACAGAGCAAATTTTTGATCAGGGATAAGCAACCTATAGCATGCATGCCAAAGACAGCCCGCAAGCTGATTTTCACTGGCACTCACACTGCCTGGGTCCTGGCCACCCGGGGGCTCTGCATTTTAATTAATTTTAAATGAAGCTTCTTGAACATTTAAAAACCTTATTTACTTTACATACAACAATAGCTTAACACAAATTTAACACAATCAATCTGGGACTGAACAAAGACCTTGAGTGGCTTGCTAATTACAAAAACAGCTTCTCCTCCCTCCAAGTTCACACCTTCAATTCAGCTGCTAGAAGAATACCTCACCCTCCCTGATTTGAGATAACAAGCTGGTTCAGCCTGATTGGACTAACCTTGTTACCTCCTACCTGATTCTTGACTATTTATCTATACCTGCCTCTGTACACTTCCACTGCTTGCATCCGACGATGTGGGTATTAGCCCACGAAAGCTTATGCTCCAATACTTTAGTTAGTCTTTAAGGTGCCACAGGACTCTTTGTTACCGCAGCTATTCCAGACTAACACGGCTACCTCTCTGATTCTTAACAATAGCTTAGTTATATATTAAGGACTTAGAAATAGACCTTCTAAAAACATTAAAATTTATTACTGGCACGTAAAACCTTAAATTAGAGTGAATAAATGAAGACTCGCACATCACTTCAGAGAGGTTGCCGACCCCTGTCTGGCAGAACTTGGAATCGAACTCAAGTCATATCCCAGTGTCTGTTGGAGCTGCATCCTACAACAAACAAACTGCAGTGATCATAGGCCTGAACAATATGCACTCACTCAGGAGATATGATCTGCTTCTTGGAAATACATTATAGTCAAGATGATTGGTGGGGTTATTTACCTGTTTTGTTATCTTTTGGCTGTATCTTGAGTTAATGTTCTGCTTATCTTACACTAATGTGGTGCTCATATCTAGGATATGTTGTTTCAAGAGTTGTTGGGGGTTTTTTAAGCAGAAAACTTATATATAAAAAAATGTGATTGCTTGGTCACAAGCAGAAGCAAGAACTGTAATTCTCCACAGTCCAATAATAGGAAAATGGACACTACCAAAGCATCGGAGCTCATGTTATATGGGTTCACTTGCTATTTCCCCATACAGGCCCCAGTTCTGCAAGATGCTTAAATACATGCCTAATAGTATAGTCCCCTTAAAGTCAATTGGCCATTCACTGGCTTAAAGCTAGACACATTCTTGGACAACTTTCAAAATGAAAAGACCTGCTCCAATATTGCCATCCATGAAGGTTTGTTGTTTGCCATATCGACTCTTGAGGCAAGCTGACCTTGTCCACAAAAGGTTTGGCTTTCAGCAGGAGCCATCATCTACATCTTTCTGAATCCTATGCATCTTGGAAAGCTGCAGATACTTTAGTTTGGTTCAAGCCCTTAATCTTACACTTGACTGGTTTTTATTTATCTTGGTATGCCACTTAAAAAACTCTGTATGCTACCAAGAGACAAATATTCATGTATAAAAGTCAAAATAAAAATAAAGTCTTAGCTCATGCTTATTAAAAACCATATTTCAATTCTATGCAATTAATTCTTTGTTGAGGCTACAGTATGTATATATTTTAAATTCTGGCAGTGTTCAAGGAGATTTAGAGGGGAACTGCTCCCCCTCCCCCCCAAAAATGTTTAAGGATTTCAAAGAAAAATTCCCTCAGCAGAAATAGCTCTTGTTTAAGAATCATTAACTGTATTCAACTTAAAATATAACAATAGCTGTCTCAATCAAGTTTGGAATAGTTTCAATAAAGGAAAATGCTCTTGATTTTATGATGTACAGATCTAATACTGTACCTTTAAAGTTTCTTCTCCATATCTCCAAGTATAGGAGACAAAGTAAACTGTGTGATTCACTAGGATTAATTCTTTGTAGTCTCATAAGATCACATCATCATCCATCCATGTCCTTACTGGTCAGTCTCTTGATCTTTTTCCTAGACAAAAGTGCATCATCTGTCTTAGTCTTCTTCCTACCCCCATTTTTCAGACCAAGCTTTAACTCCCAAGTTTGACTTAACAGGCTTTTTCAATGACATTTCCAACTTCAGTTCTTTCATTATTGCTGATTCTATTCACTGTGTCTTCTGAGTTGTTTCTTTTAACTTTGTTTTTAAAAATTCCTCCTGTAGTTACTAAAACTGTCTCCGGTTAAATACAATTGTACCTTATGCGCCTAAATGAATAGAAGGTATATCGAAACACAAGTCATTAGACGTTTTTCTAGCACCACTTTTTAATTAAAATAATCACAATAATTCAGTGGGGAACCACTGCAAATACCAGCATATGTTCTTCAGTGAGGCTGGCCTGTTTAAAGGGAAGTGAAAAGCAATAAAAATTGTATTTTGCTGCACATTGGCACTACAGGTATCAGTAATATACTGCTGAAGACCAATCCTCATTTACGGACACTGTTATTAAAGGGGCACTGCCATGTCTTCAAGACCTGAAATTATATCTACCAACTTTAGTTCAGTTTGAAAAAAAAAAACCTCGCCTCTGCATGACTGCTTGATTTATTCCTGTGGGTTGGCAGACAATACAGTTTATCCCACTCCCTGTCCCTTCCAGCACAGAAGAGCAGAGAAGACAGGTGAAGCAAAGAAACAGGTGCAAGACTAGATTCAAGAGCGGGACTTACGCACCTAAATCCAACATTTAGGCACCACTAGCATTCACAAAACTACAGCTCAGCTGCCACCTAACCCTGTGGCTAAAGACCCTAGGTGCCTGCATTTCCACCGGTAAAGTTCCCTACGCACCTATATTTCAGCAGCTGGATGTGTGCACAGGTATCTAGTGTCCTGCAGCACCCAGCATCTTGACACGCAACTCACACCTAACCCCCAGTGGGATTCCTAAACGAGGTACTCCTTGGCCTCTCTTGCCTTTGGGGCCCAATCCAGTAAGCATGCTCAGAGCATGCCTAAACCTGCACATATAATGGCTGAAGGAAGAGGGGACTCAGTCTCTTCAGTTGAAGCTGTTCCACATTGTATTAAAGAATTAAATGTTCAATGGAGCAGGTGAACTGGAACCCAAGTCTTCCCCTTCCCACTACACTCTAGAGTCATTCTCAGGTGTTCTCACTCTGCCACAATAAATATTTAAGTACTTTATAGGAAGTGGAACAGCTTCAATAGCAGAGACCAACATACCCACTCAGAATACCCTGTGGTTCACTGGTTGGGGCACTCACCTGGGAGATCTGGGTTCAAGGTGCTGCTCTACATCAAACAGAATGGAGATTTGAACCCAAGTCCCCTACTTGCCAGGGGAGTGCTCGAACCACTGGGATATTAAGTGGAAGGGCCACCCTTTGAGGGAGAGTTTTGTCCACACCCTTTTCCTTGGTGTCATCTTCTGAGTAGCTTCAGCAGCTCCCATCTCAGCATACTGACACCCAAATCTCCCCAGACATTCTATAGGACACCTAACTCAGAGTTGTGAATTCCACTAGGTAGCAATCTGCCTAAAAGTTGGGCATTGCAACACCTACGTCCATTTTGTGACAATAGGTCACAGTGTCTTAGACATTTGCTCCCCTCTGATCATAAAAAAACCCTTGTAACATTGAGCACACAAATATTTAGCACTGATAGCAGCAATGTCAATCAGTCCAGGATGGGTCTTGTGCTACCCATTAGATTTCAACTCAAAAGTTCAGTTTACAACATTGTGTCAGATGAAAGCCAAAAAAAAGGTCATTCTTTTAAAATCAATGTAGTAAATATCATCACACTGAAAAATAGATTTAGTGGACCAGAAAAATTGCAGGTCAAAAGGACAGTCCTCATGCTTAAAATTCAACCTGCTGTCACAGGACGGTCCCGCCTGGAGTTATTTCTTACAACAAGCCGCAGCACAACAAATGTGCCATCCTCCATTTCCCTTCTCAGGTACCTCAAGGATTCTATGCCAGGCTTTTTTGCCTCAGTAATACACCTCCTGAGGGCTGGTTTATTACCAAACTTTTGTGCAAATGGTCCAAAGAATAAGTCCCAACACCTACGGTACGTCTACATTTGATTTGAGAGGTGTGGTTCTCAGCTCAAATGTACACATACCAAATGTACACATACCAACTACTCAAGCTAGCAGCTAAAAACAGCGGCATGCGCACAGTGATACAGCTGGCTGCTTGGGCTAGCTATCTCAAGTACGTGCCTGCCCAACCCCAGGGGGACGGGGGCAGCTATCCTGAGTGCCACACATGCTGCTGTGGACACACTGCTACTTTTAGTCACCAGCTCAAGCAGAGCTAGCATGGATATGTCTATGACTCCCCAGTGGAGCACCCCAGTCCCCTTAGGACCAGCTCCCTCATGTGGAGATGTCAGGGAGCAAACCCCTCCACTGCTCCTCCTGCCTTCAGCCCTCTCCAACCCTTGGCTTCAGCTCTGCAGCACACAGCCAGCATTCACCTCCCTCTACTGATCCTCCCATCTTCAGCCTCTCCAGGCCTGCCTTTCCATCTGGAGGAGGTCAGCCAGAAAAGTCCCCTTACCGTTCTCCTTACCTTCAGCCATCCTTCCAGACCCTTCCAT
Organism: Sternotherus odoratus; assembly: GCA_032164245.1. Classification (NCBI taxonomy): domain Eukaryota; kingdom Metazoa; phylum Chordata; order Testudines; family Kinosternidae; genus Sternotherus; species Sternotherus odoratus. The sequence continues at coordinate 30,750,459 of JAVMKO010000001.1, forward strand.
AGTGCCCCTCTTACCTCTGCCATTTTTCACCTGCCCTTTTTTCCTGACTGAACCACTGTGTTCTGACTCATTGAGTCTCCTTCACTCAGATTTCCCCAGGGCCACTACAGCCTCCAGGTACTACCATACTTTCTTAAATGGCCAAATGAGAGCACCTGTTTACTAGGGCCAGTCACCCTGTGATGCATCTGCCTAATACTGCAGGATCAGAGCCTAATAAACTAGTTGAAGAAGACTTCAAAGTGTATGCATTGAATTGTTCTTTGCAGGCAGAGTGACCTAGAAAGTGCTGAGAATACAGGAAAGTATTCAATGACTAGTTAAGCAATAAGACACCATAGGACAAGAATTATGGCATATTACTTCATGCCTGGCATGTTGTTAAGGGCCAGTGCCTTCAGTGTAATGAGGTATGGAATAATATATCATAATTCACACATGGGAGTCTCTTATTGCAATTATAAATTTTTATTGTAAAATGCAATTTAAAAAAAATATTTGTATATGTTTATTAATAAGGCTCATAAATTCCAACCAGTTGTTTTTATTGTCCTGTTAGATCACTGAATTTCTCCCACCTATTTTGTAATGACAATTAAGCAAGCCTTTGATTAAAATAATGCCTGTGAAATGCAAGATATTTCTGACTCCTAGACCCTTTTCATTAAGCATTAGAAGGATTTCTTTTCATTTCAATCGTCATTTATTTTCCTGTCTCAAAGGGCTTCGTGTTTTTTTTAAATAGGACTTTCAGGATTTCTCATTGTCTTTCTAGCTTATAGTCAATTAAAAGTAAAGTACTGTTTTGTAATAGTTAAATAATAATTTAAAATATTTGCTCATACTATGGTTGCTGTAAAAACAGGTATCCTGCACCTAAAATTAAGAAGCAGTGCTGGCCACAGAGGGCTGCTGATGACCACTTTGAAGAATTACTGTCCCTCGGCCCAGCCTTCCACATCATGGTCTGTGAAGGACATCCTTCCTCCCCCCACTTTTCTGCTGCTTTGCTCCTCTGAAGTAGCTCAGAAATAGAGGTCCTCAGCTCTGACCACCGACAGCATGCAGAAGGAGCTGGAACTGTTCAGTAATTTGCTCAGTCCATGGGTGGCAGGTATAAGTGGCCAGGGGAGGCTAAGCCTCGCCAAACACGATGCAGTGCACCTCCCTTTGGAGATGCACTGCCCCACCACCTTTGGAATGCCACCCCAAAGGGCACCTGAGCCCTGGTTCCGCCCGTGCTTTTCCCTGAGGCCCCACTGCCTCTTTCCCGTGGCCCTGCCTGCATTCCTTGTCTTCCCACCCCTGTTCTGCCTTTTACCCCAAAGCCTCACCCTCTCTCTGCCTCTTCCGCAGAGACCTCCATCCGCCTGCCACGCGTACCCCTCCACCTCCTCACCCAAGTGCTCTCCCAGCTGCCAGGGGCAGAGAGGCCCAAGGGGCAGGTGAGGAGGCCCTCAAGGGAGGGAGCAGAGAGTCACAGGAAAGGGGGGCTTGGGGAAGGGGGCAGAGAGGTGCAAGCAGTGAGTGGAAGGGTCTTGGGGGGAGGGGGTCAAGCAAGAGTGGGGCCTGGGGTCAAGCAGGGCTGGAGCAAGATGCAGGGCCACAGTCTAGGCATCAGGGTCCCCCTTCTTCTAGGGAGCTTCCAGCGCTCGTACATAACCTCCTCCAATGCAGGAGTCACACGCCGCCCATGGCTCAGTCTTTCTGTAATCCTCTGTTGAGCTTCATCCCTTCAACTTAAATTCTACCACAAACCATTACAGATCACCCGTTTATCATGCCAGTTACATGGCAGATGGTAGGGGTCTTCTCTATTGTTCCACATGGTCATTCTGGAATAATTCCCCCACACCCTGTGTTTCAGACTCACACAGCTGTTTCCTTTAAGTGACAGGCTGGATGAGTTTGCAAGGCATGTGGACAAATCAAGGCACAAGGCAGGACTTCTGGACAGATGTGCATTGCCAAGGATGCAGCTGGATTTGAGGGATTTGAACCAGCATAGGGTGACTAGATGTCCCGATTTTATAGGGACAGTCCTGATAGATGTCCCAATTTTATAGAGACAGTCCTGATTTTTGGATCTTTTTCTTATGTAGGTTCCTATTACCCCCCATCCCCTGTCCCGCTTTTTCACTCTTGCTGTCTGGTCACCCTAAACCAGCATGATAATAGGGCCAAGTGTGTGTGTGGGGGGGGGGGGGGGAGCCATGAAACCAGTCAGGCAACCAGCAGTAGTTTAAAGGGTAGAGGACAATAAGAACTGTCATGACATTGCTCACAGAAAACATTGAACAGATGCAATTTCCAAAGAGGTAGGCAAGTGGAGAAGGCCAGATGTGAACGTGTCCATTATCTTATTGGATATATACTTGCAAATAAATATACTTGCAGAAATCTATGAGAATTTGCAAACAGAAAAAGACTTTGATAATTGTATTCACCCAGCAAGACAGTCTGGAATGCAGCTATTTAAATTAGGCCAAATAGAATAGCATATCCTTTTCAAAGACCAGCTTCAAAAGTGTGTAAAAACATAGATATGTCTAATGCTTCTTAATGATAGAAAAGTAGCACTATAGTGATCATATTTGCTAATTTGTATAGCCCCACAGAAAGGTTTGATGCGTAAACATAAATACCAATTAATGCTTGACTATCTTAACTATTTAAAGTTCAGATGAGTCAGATCCTGAAACTTCTCTCATGCCAGTCAATCTTGCTTGACTTCAGAGGGGTGTAATTTTCAAGTTTAGGCCCTACCTTTGGGAAAATGTTGGGTTTTTTTTTGGGGGGGGGGATATTTATTTAGTCTGAATTTGTTTAGGCTTGAATTGTAAAGGAGTTCATTTCAAACAGAATAAATCCACATACTGGTTCTATTCCTGATATTCTTGAACAGATTGAGTGCTCATAGCAAATTGATATGAGGTCTGACACACAGTGGCGTAGCCAGGTTTTAATATAAGGAGGAGTGAGCACCAAAAAAAAAAGGTGCATAGGTGTGGTCACCGAAATGCTGCCGAAAGGAGAAGCAGCACAGTGCCCCAATCACAGATGACGCGCTGCTCCCCAACGTTGGCCGCCCCAAGCATGCACCTGCTCCAGCCACCCCCCGCGCCGGTGACTTCAAAAGACACCACTTTGGGAATTCTAGGCTGAGGGGGAGCAGCTGCTCTCCCTGATCTCCCCCCCCCCCCCCCCCCAACTATGCTACTGCTGACACTCTTACAGGACTCTACTCAAAGTAGTCTGGGGCTTGGAACTTTGTGGGTGTAGCTTTGATTGATTATTGCGATTGTTTTTATTTGCCTGAATTCATGCAATACAGAGATTGGAGGAAAGGCTCTTGCCTGAGACTATTTCTTTAGAAATCTAGAAACGACTCATCAGGACTGTTCAGCTGTTTCATGACAAGAGTTACTTTAAAAGTTTCCCTATAGCTGCAAATTTATGCACAACCTCTAGTTGAAATGACAAGAGAGACCCATGGGAGGCTGTTTGGAATGGATTTTAATAGTATAGTTACAGCAAGCTTTGCATTTAGAATAACATAATACCAGAATGATTACTAAGCAAGGCATTTTTCATGAACACAACACATCAAATCCCTTTTAGATTATATCATGAAAGCAAAAACTAGAAAATTTATTGATCTGAGAACTTTGGTAAATACTGTAATCTTGCATACGTCAAATTGCCTTCTTGAATTACTCCAGTTATATCAGTGAGGGGAGGGAGGGGCTACTTTGAAAAAAATGCTTAATGGAATATAACTGGAGTAAAGTTTACACTTATGTTACAGCCAGGGCTGGCGACAGGGGGGGACTACGGGAGCCCTTAAGTCCGGGGCCCAGTACACAGCTGTACAAGTAGTCGTCTCGTCCCCCCTTGTCGCCGGGTCTGCCACCTGGCGCTGGGCTCCACCCGCGGCGCCCGGCTCCGCCGCCCACTCCAGCTCGGGGTGCGTCTGGCTCACCGGCGGCGAAGGGGGCAGGGCTGCACTGGATGCTCAGCACGAGAAGAGGGGCCGGCCGACCGCACAGCATCCCTGGGAAAGCAGGAGCGAGCCCGAGCCGGAGCTGCAGGCAGGGGGGCGCCGGGGCAGGAGCGGGGGCAGCGGGGCGCCAGGCACCTGCCTCCCTCCCTCCCATTAACCCTTCGACATCCCGGCCCCAGCTCCCGGCCCCCTCGTGTCCAACACCCCGGGGACAAAACAGCGACTCCCGCACCTCAGCCCGGGCAGGGCAGTTTGTCCCTGACTGCCTGATGGCATGGGTGGGGAGGGGAGGAGGTTAGGCTGGGGGAGGAGATTAGGTTGGGTGGGCCGGGTCAGGCAGGGGGGGAAGGAGAATAGGCCGGGGCAGGCTGGGGGGGCCCCCAATGATCAGAGTAGGGGCCCCCAACAATCAGAGTAGGGGGCCCCCAACAATCAGAGTAGGGGGCCCCAAAAATTCTGTCGCCAGCCCTGGTTACAGCTATTCTTAATACACAGAAAATACAAAATGTTTCAGTCAATATAAAATAGCATCGTATTTCTCCTGGATAAGAAAAGAAGGAACTTTTCTCCAGCGGACACAGCAGATATTATTCAGAGGATTTCATATATTCTCCTTAATTTTAATACATGAATCTAGAAAGTTAATTTTCAGAGGAAAATTCTTAGGGCTTTATCCTTTCCCTGTTTTGGATGCAATTTGAAAGATGAGTAAGACAGCTCTGGTGTAAAATTTCTCTAAGTCATATTGCCATTGTAAACCCTCTCGATGCATCTTGGGCTATATTCAAGTTGTCCAAGGAAGGTGTTACTATCAACAAAGAATATACTAATGGGTATTATTTATTCAAATCAGAAAGCTATAATAGTAGACTCACTTCACATTAGTTAGACCATTTTCTAATTGTCGTGTGTTTAATATAAGAGCTGTCCCCAAACACTAACTATGGTCCGAATTCATATAAATACAAATATGTACGTGTATAATACTAAAAATAAAAGGAACTAGAATGTATCTTTCATAAATATTCTTTCATAAATATTCTCATGTTCAATATACAGTAATTTAGGAGTTCCTGTTGAAGATTACCATATAAATAAGATACTATGGCTAACTTTGTTCTCATGAAGATTTTGCAGAATCAGGTTCAGTATGAAGACTCTGGCCCTTTGATTTTTGTCTCTGTGTCTTCAATAAAATATTATTTTTCACCAAGATTTTTTTTGTCACTATCGAATTATGACAAAAGAAAATACACCAGTGCAATTTTCTTTTAGCTACATATGAAAATGTGATTAAACTAAGGAATAAAACCCACTAATTACAGATGACGGTATAGTTAGCTAGTAAAAAAATACTTTGCAGCATATCAGAGGAGCATGTATTTTCAGACAAGTTAGATATCCTTACAGATACACAAATGCTTTAATCCCAGTTAACCACTTTGCCTACAGTCCTATTCATGTTAAATCAAGATATTGAATCTACTTTTTAATAGCTAGATTTTGAATCGTGGTAACTATCCAAGTAAATTAATTTCTTTGTAAACATGCCTTAATTAAGGGTGTGACTAGACTTTACATAAATCTATCAGGTATGTGCTAAGTACTGATCTCCTACTGTTCTGGAATAACTCATGTGCTCATATAATCAGTAATTGAATTAGCTCTTTATTTTAGGATTCATTTTCTCCGTGCACTTGAATACAACTTCAACAGTGTTACAACATCATTTGTAACTTTAGTTTTAAATGGAAGAATGAGCAACATTTCACTAAGTATCAAGCACCAATTTTGTCTTTTAGAGAGCCATGAATTGAACAGCTACGCATGGGTAGTGGGTGAGCTTCCCATGGAGGAGGTTAGCTCTCTGTCCCAACTCTTCTGCCATGACCCTGCCCTCACTCAACCCCAGTTTCACCCCCGGCCTCTCCACTCCACACACACACACCCCACCTGCCCATCCCTCCTCACCTCTCCCTCCCCAGGAGACTCCCCCTTGCCCAGTCCCATCTCAACCCATGCCCAATGTGTGCCTCCTAACCCCTCCCCCACACACACACAGGGGAATGGTGTGGGGAGTGGGTTGGGAGGCACACGGTGGGCAGGGGTTGAGGGGGGAGTCTCATGGAGGATGAGCAGTGATGATGAGTGGCAGGGACCTCCAGAGGGGGGAAGATGGAGTGGAGGAGAGGAGGAAGACTCACCAGGTAGCAGCAGCACACTCGGAAGAACAGAGCAGGAAGGGGAAGAGGTGGGGCCACCAAGACACAGGTATCCTGTGGTGAGTCGGCGCTGGCCTAGCTTCCCCTGGCCTATTATACCTGCTGGCTACGGAGCCATGCCATCTATATCAAACTTTCACATATGTATAGTTTGGATATACTATCAAAAGTATTAATAAATAAAAGACTCTATGAAACATATTGGTAGACTACAGAAAGAGTAGGAAGGAGGGATAACATGCTTAAAAATAAGGGACAACTCAGGCCCTTGCTCCTCTATCTTGTGAGGTCTTGCTAACCATGTTAAATGTTTGCCAAATAAGAAGGAAATGTCTTCAGAGAAAGGATTTGTACCCCAATAGCTTTTTTTTTTAATAATGATCTTCATGTGACCCCTAAAGGGAATCTTATCACCTCACTATACCAAAACAAATGGGTGGTGGAGTCTGTTAGGTAGGTACCTGGATATTGGAATACTCCCTTATAGAAATTAAAGGATTTATTGGAACACTTCAAATAATAACTCCAGCACACCCAGGCAGGGCTTAACTTCCTCCTAGCCCTCCTGACAGAAAACAGCAACATAATGCGAAAACAAGATAATAACTTAGCACTAAGCTACAGCACCACCTAATGATAGAGTTGCTCTCTGCACTGATCATAACAATTTTTGAAACACAGAGATCATCACAAAGCTGCACAGCCATTATAACTTATCTCTTTTCTTTTCTTTATTTGTTTCTTGATTTTACTCTTCGGACTGTTTTTTCTTTTGACAAAAAAATAAAATAAAAAGGATCATGGCTTGGAAACTTTCTGGCACTCTTTTGTAACTGTGGATTTAAAGCATCTAACTGGATATCATCTAAAAGAATGTACTTAAGCCAGTACTTTGGGGACTGAAGACCTTTAGAGTAATTTATAACTGTCTGGCATTGTCCCCAAAGAAAAGATGGAAATCAATGGAACTGAAGAGCTAAATAGACTTGTCAGTTCTCTGAACACTGTTGAGATTCATGATCTAGATGAGTGGCCAAGGATGAGGAGGAGAGGAATGAAGAACAAAGGAATCAAAGACAGGGATCATTGAATCATTCCTTCTTTATTCCAGTTTTGTTTTCCTCTCTTTTTCTCTTCCATGTTGTTTATCTGCCTTTATCCCTGAAAGATTTGTTGTAATTGTAATTATTGTAAATGGTTGGAATTAAGAGGAGTTACTCTAACTGGATTGTGAAAGGATCACATACGTGTGCTATCAGTCTCCTGTTCCAAATAAAATAACTGCAGTTTTCAAGCCAAAACATGCTTTGATAAAAGCACCCTAGAAGCCACTATACAATCCAAATTCTTAGCTACAAAAGTCAGCTAATCAAGTGCTGCTGGTGGTGATTAGTAAACAGGTGAGAGAGTTTTGCAAAGATGTACCCACCATACAGAAGTGTTCTGGGACCTTCTGCCATTCCAGGACAAATGCAAGAATATTCCCCACCCTCTAAAGGAACTCTAATCCCGTTGTCTGAATTATGACATAAAAGACTTTTGAACCTGCTTGTGGAAAATTCAGTGTGTGCTCCCGGGACTACCTGTTAGCAGGCATACAGTAGCTTGGGACCTTGTCCACACCCTTAATTCACTAGCCATGCAGACTTGATTCTGTTAAGTGCCATCAGGCAAGCTCCACCCTCTCAAAGAGCACTAGCATCAGTCAGGGTTGTGCCTGTGTCCTCGGGTGAGGATACTGGGAGAAGTTTGAGGTCTTGTGCTTACACCCTTCACTAACAATCTTCTTTGAAAGCCATGCCTCTCTCTGTACTGTGCAGCAGCTAAAGGAATTGGAATTTAGCTCTGTGGCAGGGCCGGTGGAAGGCTATTTTGCACCCTAGACGAAACTTCCACCTTCCACATCTACTATCTATCAGGGCACTAGAATACATATGCAAATACACTGAGCAAAAGGAAAAATCGATCAGGCAGAATGGAGTCTTCACAACAAATCGTATCAATTAATCACCAATTTTTTTTATTTTATGTTTTTATTGCATCCACGGCAAACCAGAGGACTTGCCAATACTTGACAAGGAGGAGAGAGCTAGGCATCAATGCTTCATCACTCAAGTTGCCAACAGGATTATTTTGTGCCTTCTCCCAGTGCCCATCATCTCATGGTAATACAGAAGATTAGGAATGAAGATGCTGAAGTGATCTTAGCAGCTCCCCATTTGCCCTGGAGGCCTTGGTTTCCTAACTTGGTGAACATGTCAGTGAAGCTACCATTTTTCTTGAATCAAGGCTGGATTTGTTATTTCAAGGACCAGTTCCTCACCAAACCCCAAACAAGTTAAATCTAGTAGCTTGGCATTTTAAAGGAAATTTCTAGAACAAAAGGGTTACTCTGCTAGTCTCGTGAAACTTGTCATCTAGGAGAAAGCTGACAAACAGGTCTTACTCAAGGAATTGAGTAAATTCAAAGCTTGGTGCAGAGGGAAACATAGCATCAGGTAGCCAAAGTGTCTCATGTTCTGGAGTTTTTACAAGACAGTTTCCATTTTGGGTTGCAGGTTAATACCTTGAAAGTTACATGTTTCTGCACTGTCAGCAATTTAGTGGGTATCCTGAAAGTCTCCCATTTCCCACCATTAGGACCTATGTCACTTCATTAGAGCTATTTAGCTATAGTATTCTCCTAAGGTGCAAAAGAGCTCCAACTTGGGATTTGAACATTGTGCTCCGTGCTTTAATGTAGGCACCCTTTAAACCTGTGAAATTGGTTTTATTATAATACCTGAATCATAGGCACTGACTCCAGGAAGAAAACTTGGTAAGTGCAGAGCACCCACCAGCAGCTCCCGCCCACCCCAGTTCACCGCCGCACTGCCTCAGTCTCCTTCCCAGAGCTTGCTGCAACTCCCCTTCTCCCCTCCCCCTCCCAGGATTACAGTGAATCAGCTGGTTTTAATGGCAAGCCTGGGAGGGAGGGGGGAGAAGCGGAGCAGTGGTGTGCTCAGGGGAGGAGGCAGAGCGGAGGGGAGCTGGGGAAAGGAGCGATTCCTCTACACCAACGCTCCTCAGGGTAGTTGCTGTGGCCCTCCCTGCAGCCTCCCCCCACCCCAGCTCACCTCTGCTCTGCCTTGCCTCCTCCCCTGAGCATACCATCGCTCCGCTTCTCCCCCCCCTCCCAGCCTGGGAGGGAGGAAGTGGAGGGGAAATGCGGTGCACCCAGGGGAGGAGGCGTGACCAAGGATTTGGGGAAGGGATTGGAATGGGGGTGGGGCCAGGGGGACATGAGCGCCCACCGGTACCAGCTAAAGTCCGCCCCCATGACCTGAATATCAAAACAACCTTTTTGATTGCTCTCACCTCAGCAAGAAGGGTGTCAGAGCTGGGAGCTTAGTCAACTGATCCATCCTGCTGCATCTTTCATAAAGATAAAGGTGGCTTTGTGAATGGATCCCACTTTTATTCCAAAAGTATGTTCAATTTTTCATTCAGCAGAATAGATCTCAATGCCTTCCTTTTGTCCACATCCTTCTTACCCAAGGGAGAAAATATGGCATTTGTTGGATGCAACAAGGCAAGCCTGAAAGATGTATCTGAAAAGAACCGAGTTTAAGAGAAACAACAGACTTACTGGTCTTATTTCATCCCAGGAAAAGAGGTGGTAAGGCATTTAAATCATCTATGTCATGGTGGATACGCTGATGCATTGCTGAGGCATATAGAGCATAAAAACTCAGTCCTCACAAGAGTTCACTCAGTACGAGCAATGGTGGCATGAAGGGCTGAGAAAGGACTGGCACATTATGAAGAAATCTATAAAGCTGCAACACTGTCATCCCTGCATACTGTTACAAGAGTGGTACTCAGTCTTCAGGCAGTGCATGCTGTGATAATTCCTTAGAGTAATCACTTTCGCATTGTTTTGTTCCCTTCCTAGGAATTTTGTCACTGCAGAGAAAATCCCACACTGAGGATCTCTGGACCTAGTCCTAACAGAGAATGGAAGAATTTGTGGTCACTTACCTGAACATTTTCCCTTCTTCAAAGGAAGAGGTCCACAGATCCAGTCTTGACTGGAAATCCATTAAGGAAGCCCTCTTTAACTTATGGTTAAAGTTCTCTCCCTGTTCACAAAGATTTTTGTTAAAAAAAAAAATTCTTTGCAAGGTGCTGACAGGGCATGAGATTAGTTTTTATTTCACAATCCAGATTGCAGAAGGAGTAGCTTTGGAAGCATCTCAAACCAAGGGGGTCTTGGGAAGGTGGGGGCTAGTCTCTCATCAGCCACCCAATCAGCTTTGATTCTGCCCCTTATAGATATAGACAGGCGATAATGCATATTGAGGGTCTGTGGACCTCTCTCTTTGAAGAAGGGAACATTTTCAAGTAGCAATCCCAAAATCTCCCACTTTAACACTCAGTGCAATTCTGCTAGTAAAATAACTGCAATCAAACGGTGAATAAATGAATTACACCTAGACAAAAATACAGTGACAAGCTATAAAGAAATGCTATCTGTCTTTTCCTTTTTCAGTAAAGAACTTGATTGATAGTACAAGGTTATTTTTTTCTGTCATTATTCTGTCACCAGTATAATAATCAGCTCACTAGTGCTGGGATTTCTAAACTGCAGATCATAAAAAATATTGTTGACTGGATTTAGGTCTTTTGGTTTTCCAACACTTTAAAACAAATCTATTAAATAGTAAGATATTAAGGGAAGTGTTCTGTTTCCACTGAGAAACAAGGTCGGTGAGGAATATCTTTTATTTGATCAACTTCTGCTGGTGAGAGAGACAAGCTTTGGAGCTTACAGAGCTCTTCTTCAGATCTGGATACAATACTGCATGCAACTGTGTTTCAGAACTTCTAACAAAAACTTCAGAAATGTATCGGAAAAGGCTCCCACAAACATAACTAAATTCAGAAGAGACCATGCTAAAGTTTTCCCTAATATCTAGCCTAACTATAAGGATAGTTAAGCACTGGAACAGGTTGCCTAGGGAAATTGTGAAATCTCCATCATAGGAGGTTTCTAAAAACAGCTTAGACACAGGTCAAGGATGGTCTAGGTCCTGCTTCAGCGTGGGAAAAGGGATAGACTAGATGACCTCAAAAAGTCACTTCCAACCCTATACTTCTATGATTCCATGTGAGTAACACATTCTACCACAAACTCTGAGTCTGCATAAAATGGGATCTCACAGAAGAAATGATCTTTTTCACTAAAGGCAAATGAGTAAGCTTCCTCTGCCTTATTCAGTCTCTTCTGTACCACATCACAGGTTTCTTTGCAATAATTCCAGGAGTTTGAAGGTTTGTTTGACTGGTATAAATTTTGTCATGTCATATTTATTGCATTGCAGTCCACTGCAATGTTCATTTCAAGCTTCCCCTCAGAGTTTTTCTATTAAAACCTTTGGATATGAATATACATATCATAGAATCAGATAAAGCACAGTCAGCAAGGCAAACTGTGACAACATTGAGATTCTGTTCTCACTGCAATGCAGAGGTGAAAGTAAGCCTGTCGGTTCCGATATGGTGTATCAACAAGACCTGGTGCACAGTACCAGACCGGATTACCCAGGAGGCGATTTAAAGGGCTGGGGCTCCCATCAGTGGCTAGAGCCCTGGGCCTTTAAATTGCCGCCAGAGCCCCGCTGCCTGAGTCCTGGGGTAATGGAGGCAGCTGGGAGCCCTGGGGCTTTTTTGATAATTTAAAGGGCCCAGGGATCCGCTGTGGTAGGGGTGGCTGGGAGTGCCTGGCCCTTTGAATCACTATCAGAGCCCCGCCACCGCTCAGCAGTGGGGCCCAGGAGGTGATTTAAAGGGCCAGAGTCTCCCTGCTGCCACTACCACAGCAGAGCCTTGGGCCCTTTAAATCTCCGTCAGAGCTCTGGGGCAGCAGCAGCATCTGGGGCTCCATCAGCAACTTAAAGGGCCTGGGGCTCTGCTGGGGTAGCGGCAGCAGGGAGCCTCTGGCCCTTTTAATCACTCTGCGCTAGCAGCAGCTGGGAGCACTGGGCTCTTTAAATCACCACTGGAGACCCTGGCCCCTGCCACTACCCCGGTGGCTCTGGGAGCAGGGCTGTGGTGGCGATTTAAAGGATCCAGGGCTCTGGCTGCTGCTACCGCCCTAGCCCTTTAAATGTCCTCTGGCTTCAGCAGCGGGGCTCCAGCAGCAATTTAAAGGGTCCGGGGTGGTAGCGGCTGCCGGAGCCCTGGGTCCTTTAAATCACCACCCAAGCCCCATGGCCAGAGTCCCGGGGGTAGTGGCAGGGGCCGTGGTCTCCGGTGGTGATTTAAAGGGCCCAGAGCTCTGGCTGCCACTACCACAGTGGAACCCCAGGCCCTTCAAGTCACCAACGGAGCCCCAGCTGCCGCCACTACCCCAGCGCTGCAGTAGTGGTGATCGGGAGCACAGGGCTCTTTAAATCACCACCAGAGACCCCGGCTGCCACTGCTGCCCCAGGGGCTCTGTCAGTGAGGCTCAGTCAGCAATGTAAAGGGCCCTGGGCTCCCAGCTGCCTCTACTGCAGCCGGAGCCCTGGGCCCTCTAAATCTCGATTTAAAGGGCCCGGGCCTCTAAAGGGTCCACCTCTTCTCCTCAAGACCCTGCCCCCTGCTCAGGACTCTGGCATACCAGTAAGTCCTTTAAGTTACTTTCAACCCTGCTGCAATGTGATCTCTCGATTATGCAGGATGCTAGGGAAAAAATTAATCCTGGTTAATCAAATCCTGGATAATCACCATCCATAGGAAATATGGGGAAGAGGGGTTGGTTCACCAGCCACCCTGCACTAGGGGGACGGGGTGTTTGTTCACTGGCTGCCCTGCACCCTGGTGGGATTTTTTTTGTTTTGTCTTGGGGCGGTGTAAGCGGGCGGACACTCACCCCGGCGGCGCCTCCTGCTGGTTGTCTGGGGAATCAGCTCTCCAGCCTCCGGAGAGCCCTCTGCTGGCCTATGTCTGCTCCTACTACCTGGGGACCTCTTGTTGAGGGTGCTGCACCCCTGCAGAACCCCCTCAAGTCTAAGGGTCCCCTCCCCAGGGAACCCTCCACCCACTATCCCCACCTTGCCTCAGACTTTGCCACTGCCAGTCACCACTTGCCCTCGCTCACTGAGGCAGACTGCAGTATCATGGCCTCTCATCACCGGCAAGGGGGTTTGGCCTGCTGCGTCCCTTGCTAGCCCTGGGCTGCCCCCTGCAGCCCCAGTACCTCTGGGTCGGCCTTCTACTAGGCCCAGCAGCCTGGGGCTCCCAGGCTCAAGGTTTTCCCCAGCTCCTACCACCTGGCCCCAGCCCTGCACCAGTCTAGGTACCCTGTTTAAGGCTCCCTGCAGCTAGGCCGGTCTACCTCTGAGTACAAAGGAGACTGACTCTCTGTCCCTGCCTCCCAGCCTTTTTATCAGGCCTGCCAGTGTTTGGGGCGTGGCCACCCAGCTGAGCCTACTCCCTAATCAGGCCTGGGAGTTTGCTGGCTCCTAGCCACAACCCCTTCCCTGGGCTACTCCAGCGCTTTCAGGGAGGGAGCGGGTGGTCACCCCGCTACAGGCGGCAACAAAGCCAGAGCCAGCCCTGCGAGTTACGCATATTTTTTTTGACATCCTGGTTAATCCACATTCTGGTTAATCCAATCCTGGGTAATCGAGAGTCTACTGTATATCCTGATGTTTCACAGATTACAAAGTTATGTCAGTGTAGACGGACCCTGGATGTACAATGAGAGGGAAAGATCTATATTGGATTTAGCTGAGAGTAAACTGTGGGGACAAGGTGATGGAATAGATGAGCTAATTAGTCTTCAGCACCTTGGGGGAACCATATTAGCTGAAGGCATCTTGTATGGGAGAACTGGTAGATAGGCAGGAAAGAATAGTGACCTTTGCCCTCTAAAATCTTAAAAAGGAGCAGCAGCCACTGAAAGGGTAGCTGAAAGAGTTGGCCACCCAGCTTCCACTCCTGTCTAATGCAGCAGCCTCCCAAGAGGGTAGAGAGGAGTTGGGATACCTTATAGAGAGAGACAGAGGGGAACACTAGGGTACAGAGAGGCGGGAAAGGGTTCCCTGGGAAGGCTGAAAGAGAAACGAAAGGTGGGATACCCAGAGAAAAGTATGGGGAGAGAGGCTCGAGGAGAAGGAGAGGGAGGAAAAGACAATGAAATTGAGTGGAGGACAAACGGGGTGGGAAATAGAGAGATGTGTGAAGAACAATGGGCAAATGGGAGAGAATAAGGGAAATAAAAAGATGAGAAAATATAACACAGGAGAGGGCCAAGAGGTGAAGAATACAGAATGAGGGGAATCAAAATACAATAAAATAAAAAAGACAGGAAACGAGGATGATGCTTCTCAATTAGAGAGTTGGGTGTTGTCCCACTGTTGAATGGCTGCTTTCATCAGCAAAACGTGGCCCTGAAAGAGAGGGCTATATTCAAACATTAGAGGTTTCTGTTGCAGTAGGAGAAGGCCAGGGCTGACCGGGAAATGACCTTTGAGCAACAGGTAAAGGAAAGGAAGGTCTGACTCTGGGAGACTGCCCAAGTGGATGCTAATTACCCTTTTGCTCTTCTAACAGACCCTCAGTTCCACAATAGGGAATAGAGGAATAGACAAGTGGCTTAAAAGTATGTCTGTATCTCTCCAGACACGTCAAGACTACATCTGAGACACTTTGAGAATTGAAAATTCTCCTCTCCATACAGGTTTCACTTATAGCAATGCATTCCATGTATAGGGCACCTGTCTGCCAAAGTGCTTTCACTTTGAAGGAAATCTAAAATGTAATAGTTTTCCTACAGGCAATGGAAAGAGAGTGGACCTGCGCCATACCAATTATACTGTTTCTCAGAGGGATCCATTACAAGCACTTAACCTCCTTCAATTCAGCATCATAAAGGCAGTCCGTGTCAAAAGCTGAAAGCCACTAGCTGAATTCTAAGTTACAGATCTTCACTCTCAAGGATTTGGAAGAGCGGATGGATGACTGATGCCTCCCATAATGATGGGGAAATTTCTTTGAAATGTTAAAATTTATCCTGCATTTTCCATACTTATCTATTTTTACATGATTCATAGGCAACTAATGATGAATGCAATATACAGAAATAAACAGTTATAGTAATATTTATTTTTCAAAACCACTATCTTTTTTCAGAAAAAGGAAATGATCATAAAAATTAATGAAAACTCTTCTATATTTTACCTTGGATTTAAATTGCTTTTTATTCTCCCCAAGTTGTATTCATTAATAAGAATGACTACCTACTGGTAATTAGGTCTTTATAGCTTTTCATACATCTCTGTCACTATACTCTTGGCAAAATAATGGGAGAGGTCAGCTATGTGGGATGCTAGACAGACTTTGGGGAAATTGGATTAACTCTTCAAGTTCATGGGAAGACGATGAGCCTCCCCCTCAGCCCTTCGAATGCTATTTCTCCAGTCTGCAGGCTGGAAGAGAGGTGGTGCTAGGCCAACCACAACCCTATGCATATCATTATAGCAACTGGATGTATGTCATCACAGATTCCAGGGCTCCTCTCCCTCTTCTGTGCTGATCTATTTGAGTCTAGTACGGATCTACCCTCAGTTGATCAGAGGATGCCGAGAATAGGCCACCTGCAATGCCAGTCCCATTAACAGGCCCCACACAGCCCCAAATTGAGGCATAACAGGCATCTTTACCCCATGTATGAATTTACTCACTGGGTTGGATTGTAGCATACAGTCTCACATTGCCTTGGGAGGGAACAATAGCTAAAGAACACCAAAGAACACAGGAACAGTTAACTGCAGTGTGTGTTGAGGACTGTGCTGAATTGCCAGCTATCGCTTCTCTATCCTGTTCCTGTTTGCAGGTTAGGATGCTCTGTAGGGAAGTGTGCAGGTCTCAGCAATGAGTCAGGGTCAAGTCAGTCTAGAACAAGGTGGGGTGAGTTGAGCCTCACAGTTTTAGGGAGCAGCCTGCTTCGTCTCTTTCTATTTGTGGTTCTTATGTGTTATTCTGAATTCTAAGTAATAAAGCAGTGTTGCATTGCAACCTGCTAGCAAGAGGATTTTATGGGTTTTTTTTATCTAACTTCTCTGTACTGATGCCATGAACATAACATCAACTATTGCACCTTCCTTGGCTAGGATGCACCATCTGTTCCCCTCTGTCCACCAGCCACTACTCCGAGGCTAGTACTTATGCTATGGAAGAGTGGTTCGTTGTACCCCTTCCTTTCTTACACATTCCTGCAGTGGCAAGGCCATAGCTCTCTTAATGTGCATGACTGCAACTCACATGTCCTGTGACAGCTTGAATAACCATAGCATGGGGTGGGGAAGAGGATTAGGCAAGTCTTGTTGCATCTTTCTGGGAATATATATTTCGCAGCCAAGTTACCTGATCCCCAAATCAATGCATTTTGCCTGAGTAATAAGTGCATGACCAGGAACAAAAGAAATTGACCCTCAGAACCTTAAAATAGGCTGAATTTTTCCAACAGGAAAAATTATGCCTGTGTTCTCTAATTTGAGTTCAGCACCTCTCTCAACAGTGTAACTCTTCATTTGCTCTCCCCCCCCCCTATTGTTCTAATAGGATTTAAATAAATTAATGTTTGGCAGAAGCATGTTAAAATTGGACTATGGAAGTGCAAACAAAGGCAGAATTTTTTTCATATTCCTATTGAACTCAATAGCAACTGAAGACATCCACTCAGACTTTCAACAACAAAGAAAAAATGCTTTACATCAGAGATCAAGCATGGAAAGTTTCAGCCCCAAACATGAATATTCTAGAGTGTTATGAGTATTTGAAAGGTTATACTTATAATGAAACCCTCTGGAAACCTTAAGACCTGATCTTGAATGTGTCTTGCAAACATCTCTGAAAACCCTCTACTGACATTAACTTCAATGGCAGCTGAGATGGTCAATGTCTCACATGATTGGGCTGTTAATCATAGCTGAATTCTCACTGCCTGTTGTAATAAAACTGCCACTGAACCTTGGTACATGACCTCCTGGTCCATGTATTGGTGGAGTAGCATAAGCAAGCATGGTCCTCAAAATAATGATGCAGGAAAGCTCTTAGTAAACAGAACTATTTATTATTCCTACCTATAACTGTCAGAGGGTACTGAGAAGAGCTGATCAAAATATGGGGAAATGAACAATTTCAAAGTTGAAGCCTGTGAAATGGGAACAAGGGACCTATTTTCCATGATATTTTTACCGAAAATCAGCATTCAAAATCATTATCGAAAGATTTAATTTACTGTAAAACCATGTTTTTACTGCCACGTGGGTTTTCAGCAAATAATCATATTTTGACAATTACAATAAAATGTCAACTTCAATTTCAAGTAACTAAACCTCATTCCAAAAGCCCTGGAGGAACCTCAGTGCTGCTCTTTCCCTCTCCAACTTCATCCATCATCCTACAGCATCAAGCTCTAAAATTTTAAGTTCCTCGGTGCAAGCACCGTGCCTTCCCTTTACATTGGTTACTACTACAGAAACAAATAAACCAATTAATAAGACTTTATCCTTAAAACAACTTTGTTGGTTCAGATGTATTGTAACTTGCTGAGAAGAACTTTCATAAGGTCACCAAGATGCATTTACCTTGCAATAGACCGGGGCAAATAATTAATCTGTCTCCTGGGGCAGGAATTTGACCTGGGGTCTCTCTCCCCTCTAGGGAAAGCCCTAATCACCAAGCTGTAGAGTCATTCTTATTCCCTGACTGACTAGCCAAATAGTTTATACAAAGTGAAACCACTTCAAGAGGAAGGATGGAGAAAGCGCTCACCCCAAAAAACCTGGGAATTAGGGAACTCACCTGAGAGAGGGGAGATTTAGGGTCTAATCCTTGTTCTAAAGTGGGCATTCAAATATGGCTCTCCCACTCCCTGCATGAGGGTTCTTATCTGTGGGTTAAAAGTTGTAAAGAGAGTACCAACACCATCTCTGCCTCCAAAGAAGGAAAAAAAATCTGACCAAAATTATTCACCATATTTGTGACAAATGCACAAATAATTTAAAGTCAACCAATACCACATTTTTTGGCAAATAAACTATTTGGCTGAAAATTTTCACCAAGTTCTACTTGCAAATGTCTCAGAGGTCAGTTTTTGCTATTCCCTTCCCTATTATCTTATTCCTACATGGTACTTTTTTTCTTTATGCATAACATTGGTGCAATTTCCTCAACTAAAATATACAAGAAAATGAAGTGTAATTTGTTATACAAAAGCAATTAAATAGCATCCTGCTATCACAGCACAGATGCAGCAGTAATTGAATGATCAAGTCCTTTCTCTGTACATAAAATACGGAGGAGCGAAAAGAACTAAGAGACAAACAACTTAAGACTACCTTCTTTTTTTCCTTCCTATTCCAACTCCCCAGTAATACCTGTGTTCAAAGATAGTGAAAATGGGACATAATTTGACCAAAATGGGTCATTTTAACCTTCTGCTATGATGACCTCTAATCACTGTTTCATATTCAAGTAATGGAAAGATTAATAGTCTTAGAAATATGTGCATTACTGAAAGAACCAATTCTCCTTTTTTACAACTATATTTATTAGGTTAGGTCCAAAATCTGACTGGTTTCAAAATTGTCATAATCATCCTCTGGGGATTTTAAATATCTAGCCAAAAAAATCCACTTTAATTTAGGAATAAAAATAAAATACCACAACTGTCTCTGCTCTCTTCTCTATCTGCAGAGTGTACTTGCACTTTAATGCAGGTGGACTTGAACTAAAAAACCTCCACCCCATCCCTATTTTTCACACTTGCTGTCTGGTCACCCTAATTCCATCTGCCCCCACACTCAATTCTCAAATACCTGACTCAGGCAAAGCCCTTCTACTCAGGCTTTGCTTGTGGGATCATGATTTAGACACGATTTAGATGATTAAGCTTTCATTTGATTAAAAATGAAGCCTTTGAATCAAGGAGATGAGATGTTCACATATACATCCTCAATTGCCATCAATTCAACATACTGTGTTGTACTATAACTCAAGGAAAAACACACCAGGTAGGATTAGCCTGGATTCTTCAGACCACACACCACCATTTTACCCCTTTCCAGCCCATGCACATTCTAGTATCCCCCAACTGGCAAAGCAATCATGTATTCCTGCTCCTCTCATTTACACTCAGGTGTCAAATACCAACGCTACAGACTTGATCCAGCAAGGTAAGAACACAGAGAGCACAGGCAAACCCATCCCTGCATTAAATGAAAAAACTACTGTGCAGCCATCTATTTACTTCTAACTGGTAACAGAATTGAGGCCAAAGAAGACAGCCTTCCACTAAGTCCTTCACTAGTATGATGTAAATATCACCTAAATCTGCATCTCCTCAAACATATCCATCCTCTGTCCGTAACCTACAACTTAGTTACCATGCATTTTTATGGAAAAGGTAGTGGGTGAGAAAAGGTCTTGGGACTCACTTCTTTATAGTGAAGACTATGCCTAGTGTTTCAAGTCTATTGCACACATGTGTAGCTTCCACTATCATTTGTGCTGGAAAGGAACAACCTTGCATTCCCTACTGCCCAGGAGGGCTTGTGGGGTCTAGGTCAAAGTGTTAAAACCTTTTTATTTCCTCAACCAGAAGTTGGCACAAAAGTCTGAAGTTTTAAAAAACAATCTATGGGACAAATTCTGCCTTCATTTATGACGGTGTTAATCTGGAGTAATGTTACCCACTACGGACAATAGAGTTATTTCAGATTTACACCAGTATAACAGCAGAATTTGGTCTGATTCACACAATATAAAATGTTACTTTGGGTTTGGAGAGGTTTTGAAGACAAGGAAGGAGGTTTGTGGGGCAGGCAACTTGTGCTAATCAAATTTCAGCCAGGTGTAATTAGAAAAAGTGATGTACAATCTCTTGAAAATCATAGCTTATAATAGAAACTGAGAAGACCCTTCACTGTGTGACATTGCTGGGTGCTATACTAATACTTTAAGACCCAAAGGCTTAATATCGGTATCTTCCTACGAAGTGTATAGCAGGCTGGTGGAAAATCGGGAGTGGATGCTATCTGCAAGTAGAAGGATTAGCAATGGTTCTCCCATGAGAAAACATTGAGGGTTACTTATATTTAACAAAGAACCTAATTACTTGTCTGCAAAATATATCTAAGGAAAGAAAAAATAATTAATAAATTAGAAATAGATACCAATCATTCTTTTTCACTCCCTTGTGAGGATTATGTATAAAATATATATTTCCAGGAGGAAAGAATAAGGTAAAAAGAATACATTTAAAACTGATGTGTAATCATAGAATCATAGAATATTAGGGTTGGAAGGAACCTATTGAGGTCATCTAGTCCAACCCCCTGCTCAAAGCAGGACCAATCCCCAGCTAAATCATTCCAGCCAGGGCTTTATCAAGCCTGACCTTAAAAACCTCTAAGGAAGGTGATTCTACCACCTCCCTAGGTAACCCATTCCAATGCTTGACCACCCTCCTAGTGAAAAAGTTTTTCCTAATATCCAATCTAAACCTTCCCAACTGCAACTTGAGACCATTACTCCTTGTTCGGTCATCTGCTACCACTGAGAACCCTCTTTAGAACCCCCTTTCAGGTAGCTGAAAGCAGCTATCAAATCTCCCTGAAGTCTTCTCTTCTGTAGACTAAACAATCCCAGTTCTCTCAGCCTCTCCTCATAAGTCATGCACGCCAGGCCCCTAATCATTTTTGTTGCCCTTCTCTGGACTCTTTCCAATTTTTCCACATCCTTTTTGTAGTGTGGGCCCCAAAATAGGACACAGTACTCCAGATGAGGCCTCACCAATATCGAATAGAGGGGAACAATCACATCCCTCGATCTGCTGGCAATACCCCTACTTATACAGCTCAAAATGACATTAGCCTTCTTGGCAACAAGGGCACACTGTTGACTCATATCCAGCTTCCCATCAACTGTAATCCCTAGGTCCTTTTCTGGAGAACTGCTGCCTAGCCATTCGGTCCCTAGTCTGTAGCAGTGCATGGGATTCTCCCATCCTAAGTGCAGGACTCTGCACTTCTCCTCGTTGAACCTCATCAAATTTCTTTTGGCCCAGTCCTCTAATTTGTCTAGGTCCCTCTGTATCCTATCCCTACCCTCCAGTGTATCTACCACTCCTCCCAGTTTAGTGTCATCTGCAAACTTGCGGAGGGTGCAGTCCACACCATCCTCCAGATCATTGATAAAGATATTAAATAAAACCGGCCCCAGGACCGACCCTTGGGGCACTCCACTTGATATTGGCTGCCAACTAGACATGGAGCCATTAATCACTACCCATTGAGCCCGACGATCCAGCCAGATTTCTATCCACCTTATGGTCCATTCATCCCGCCCATACTTCTTTAACTTGCTGGCAAGAATATTGTGGGAGACCGTATCAAAAGCTTTGCTAAAGTCAAGGAACTACACATCCACTGCTTTCCCCTCATCCACAGAGCCAGTTATCTCATCGTAGAAGGCAATTAGGTTAGTCAGGCATGATTTGCCCTTGGTGAATCCATGCTGACTGTTCCTGATCACTTTCCTCTCCCCTAAGTGCTTCAGGGTTGATTCCTTGAGGACCTGCTCCATGATTTTTCCAGGCACTGAGATGAGGCTGATTGGCCTGTAGTTCCCTGGATCCTCCTTCTTCCCTTTTTTAAAGATGGGCACTACATTAGCCTTTTTCCAGTCATCTGGGACCTCCCCCAGTCGCCATGAGTTTTCAAAGATAATGGCCAATGGCTCTGCAATTATATCAGCCAACTCCTTTAGCACCCTCATATGCAGCGCATCCGGCCCCATGGACTTGTGCTCGTCCAGCTTTTCTAAATATTTCTGAACCACTTCTTTTTCCACAGACGGCTGGTCACCTCCTCCCCATGCTGTGCTGCCCAGTGGAGGAGTCTGGAAACTGACCTTGTTCGTGAAGACAGAGACAAAAAAAGCATTGAGTACATTTGCTTTTTCCACATCCTCTGTCACTAGATTGCCATCCTCATTCAGTAAGGGGCCCACACTTTCCTTGACTTTTTTCTTGTTGCTGACATACCTAAAGAAACCCTTCTTGTTACCCTTAACATCCCTTTCTAGCTGCAACCTCAAGTGTGATTTAGCCTTCCTGATGTCACTCCTGCATGCCTGAGCAATATTTTTATATTCCTCCCTGGTCATTTGCCTAATCTTCCACTTCTTGTAAGCTTCTTTTTTGCATTTAAGATCAGCAAGTATTTCACTGTTCAACCAAGCTGGTCGCCTGCCATTTTTACTATTCTTTCTACACATCAGAATGGTTTCTTCCTACAACCTCAGTAAGGATTCTTTAAAATACAGCCAGCTCTCCTGGAGTCCTTTCCCCTTCATGTTCATCTCCCAGGGGATCCTGCCCATGAGTTCCCTGAGGGAGTCAAAGTCTGCTTTTCTGAAGTCCAGGGTCCGTATTCTACTGCTCTCCTTTTTTCCCTGTGTCAGGATCCTGAACTTGACCATCTCATGGTCACTGCCTCCCAGGTTACCATCCACTTTTGCATCCCCTACTAATTCTTCACAGTTTGTGAGCAGCAGGTCAAGAAAAGCTCTGCCCCTAGTTGGTTCCTGCAGCACTTGCACTAAGAAATTGTCCCCTACACTTTCCAAAATCTTCCTGGATTGTCTGTGCACCACTGTATTGCTCTCTCAGCAGATATCAGGATGATTTAAATCTCCCATGAGAACCACGGTTTGTGATCTAGTAACTTCTCTTAGTTGCTGGAAGAAAGCCTCATCCATCTCATCCTCCTGGTCTGGTGGTCTATAGCAGACTCCCACCACGACATCAGCCTTGTTGCTCACACTTCTAAACTTAATCCAGAGACTCTCGGGTTTTTCTGCAGTTTCATACTGGAGCTCTGAGCAGTCGTACTTTTCTCTTACATACAATGCAACTCCCCCACCCTTTCTGCCCTGCCTGTCCTTCCTGAACAGTTTATATCCATCTGTTCAGGAATAGGGAATCCCCTGAAACCTAACTGAACTGCTCCCCCTTGAAGCTTCACTTCCTCCACAGAGACCTGCAGCAGCACCACATACAACAGAGAGATGAATGCGCACACATCTAGACTCCTCTGGGACTGGGCACTCACTTGACATCTCGTACCTGCTGATACTGTATGGTATTCTGTCTGAATAAACACTCATTGCTGAAGTCATTAATCAGGCAATATTCTCATTAACTTTAGTGGAAGTTTTGGCGAAGTGAAGAATCCAGGATCAAAGTCACTGACAGTTTAGAGTCCTTGACATTTTTAGAGAGTTAGACCCTAAGATTGTAAACTACCTGTGGCATGTTTTTGATTCTATGTGTACAGCACAATGCACATCTGTGGTGTTAATAAATAATAATCAAGAACATAAGAACATAAGAAGGCCATACTGGGCCAGGCCAAAGGTCCATCTAGCCCAGCATCCTGTCTACCAACAGTGGCCAATGCCAGGTGCCCCGGAGTGAGTGAACCTAACAGGTATGATCGAGCGATCTCTCTCCTGCCATCCATCACCCCCCTCTGACAGACAGAGGCTAGGGACACCATTCATTACCCATCCCGGCTAATAGCCATTTATGGACTTAGCCTCCATGAATTTATCCAGCTCTCTTTTAAACCCTGTTATAGTCCTAGCCTTCACAGCCTCCTCAGGTAAGGAGTTCCACAGGTTGACTGTGCGCTGTGTGAAGAAGAACTTCCTTTTATTTGTTTTAAACCTGTGTAAATCCATAGTAGAATATTTATGTTGGTTGGAGAAATCTCCTATTATTGGAAAATGTTTTCTATAAGAATTGGATCTTACATTATTTTTCAGCTGCATATCAATAAAACTCAGATATTGTATTAATTAGGTCACTATTGTAAAATAAAACTAACTGAATTTAATGTTTTTGTTGTTTTTCCTTTTTTGTTATTTCTTTCCCGAAGTTGTCTCTGTCTCTGATATGCAGCACCTCTAAAAATCAGGTCACTTATTCTGGGGGACTAAATTATAGTGTTAGATAGCTATGTTCAGCTACCCTATTTTGAAAAGTATTGTCTAAGTTATTTGCCTGAGGACATACAGAATCAGTGGCAGTTTCATGAATAGAAACAATGCCTCCTGAATGCCTGCCCAGTGCAGAATGGGTTACGGACCATAAAAACATTTGCATGTGAAAATGCACACAGTTCATTTTGTGGATATAATCAAAATTGCAAACCCACCTGTATGCAATTATCACCTAAAAAACACTTCCACAAAGGGATATTTCTTTAGAATTATGGCACAAAATTGTTTGTTTTATGACATGCATCAGGAAGGATGTGTTAAATTATAGGCAGTTACACCAAACAGCAACAAATTTTTATTGCAGTCATTTAAAAATAGGATATACATTTATTTACAGTCTCTGACTCTGGGCTTCTATATAGTATTTGAAATATCACAAACTGCTATCAATAATAGCATCAAAATGCTAACTATACCTTACAAACGTATTTTTCAGATACACGATTTGTACATTATCAGAAATTCTCCCTCTTTTTGAGCATCCAAGCTGACTGCTCAAGGAAAGTTAGGTGCAGTTTTCTTATAAAGAAATAATTGCTATTTTGTGGATACAATTACCAGCTGTACTATTCAATACTATAGGAGAGCTAATGATTATGGTTATGTCCAGTAACTAGATACAGATCCAAACAGCCCCAGATTTTTAGAGTATTTGAAATGTGAATCTGGGTACAAATTTTATAGCTTGGACCCATCTCTAACACTTGTACATAATACATTTTAATAGTCCACCTCCATAGCTTTAACAGCTGTCCCTCACAAGTAAGGCTACGTATCAGTCATGGGTATTTTTAGTAAAAGTCATGTACAAGTCATGGGCAGTAAACAAAAATTCACAACCCGTGACCTGTCCATGGCTTTTACTATATACCCCTAACTAAAATTTGGGTGGGAGGCCACGGGTGCTTGGGCCCTGCTGGTGTTGGGGGCAGGGCAGCAGTTAATGGCCCGGGACCCTTGCTAGTGCTGGGGGGGCGGAGTTCAGGCCGCAGAGTATGGCCTGGGACCCTCATTAGTGGTTGGAGAGGGTTTAACAGGGCTAGTAGGGGCTCCCTACCTGGCTCCACATGTCCCTGAAGCTCTTAGGTGTGGAAGGGTCAGGGGGCTCTGCATGCTGCTCCTGCCACAAGCACTGGCTATGCGGCTCCCATTGGCCAGGAACCACAGTCACTGGGAGCTGCGGGGCTGCAGGGCCATGCCAGTGGGAGTCAAGAAGTACCCTGTCCTGAAGTAAGCACCCTCCCCGCATCCCCCAACCTCCTGCCCCTAACCCTGAGCCCCCTCCCACACACCCAAACTGCTGCTACTGGAGAAGTCACAGAGATCATGGAAAGTCACAGAATTTGTGACCTCTGTGACAGACTCTCAGCCTTACTCATAAGTGCTTATTAGATAAATCTGCCAAAATATATGAGATGTATATTTCACATATATATATAATTTAAGGATACACTTAAGATACATCTGGCTTCAAGACTAAGCTTGATAAGTTTATGGGGGGGGTGGTATGATGGGGATAGCCTAATTTTGGCAATTAATTGATCTTTGGCATGTGATAGGATATTAGATGGTGTTGGACCTGAGTTACTACAGAGGATTCTTTCCTGGGTGTCTGGCTGGTGAGTCTTGCCCACATGCTCAGGGTTAGCTGATCGCCACATTTGGGGTCGGGAAGGAATTTCCTCCAGGGCAGATTGGCAGAGGCCCTGGAAGTTTTCGCCTTCCTCTGCAGCATGGGACACAGGTCACTTGCTGGATGATTCTCTGTACCTTGACGTCTTTAAACCATGATTTGAGGATTTCAATAGCTTAGACATAGGTTAGGGGTTTATTACTGGAGTGGGTGGGTGAGATTCTTTGGCCTGCATTGTGCAGGAGGTCAAACTAGATGATGATAATGGTCCCTTCTGACCTTAAAGTCTAAGACTCTCTGGGTTTTGTCTGTTTCGATCTCCCTTACCATACCCAACTTTAACCTGAAAAGTCAGTCCTGGTTTTTGCTTTATTTTTACACTGAAGGTCACCATTTAGTACTTTTCTATCTTCACCCAGACCTGCCGTATATGCATTGACCATTGCTGAGCCTTACTTCTAATATAGTGATGATGGGATACATGCATTAGCCCCACTGGGATGACTATTTAGGCTGTCGTCTGAGTTGAAAAAACAAAGTGGCCTGTAAGATTCTGCATGCTAGATCTACTGTGAAAGACAGTGAAGAAAGACCCCGTAATATTAATTATTTGTAATATGCAGATAGGGTGGAATTCTGGCACCACTGAATCAACAGGAGTTTTGCTACTGACCTCAAAGGAGTCAGGATTTCATCCACAATATACAATGTGGCTTGCAATAAGCATTAAAATAGCATTATGACAAGCATCATAGTTACTTACCTCAGCCCTGAAAATACTTGCACAAGTGCATAGTCTTCTGCACTTGAATAGCTCTGTTGAAACCACTACTATGTTCACAGAATTAAAGTATGTGTGTAAGAGTTTACAGATTTAACATCCAGAAGCATTAGCCACTTTTCAAATTTAAGGCGAAAGCTCCAATAATTTACCTTTTATTCAAAATAGTAAGACAGCCTAGTCAACACAATAATTTATCATTTGCATTAGAGCACAAAAAATATCAAATGTCAAATACTGGTGGTTTGCTTTTCTGTAACTAAAATATGTCAATTGAAAATGTTGTCCAAAAATTGTCATCTGGGCTAAGCATAGGCATGCCAAATTTAAGCCCAATGAGAATGAAAATGAGATTTAATAATGGAAACAGTCAGATCCTTAAATATACCAGAGCTTCCAGGCACTGTTATACTACTAGCAACAGTTGTTTGCAGATGTTCTTGTCATTTTAATCATCTAGTTAACAGAATTAGCAATGATCCACAGTTGTCTTTAGTATTCTGTTCACAAACTGTTATGTTTTGAAAAGATGAGGACAGTCATGACAGTTTAATAGAAAAACTTTAGAACTTTAAAAAAAATTATCACTCACAGTATTTAATGTGAAGTGCTGATAAAACTGTATTAATTTTTTTTATTTTAAAGAACAGTTTCCTTCTGTTTTA
Organism: Sternotherus odoratus; assembly: GCA_032164245.1. Taxonomy (NCBI): domain Eukaryota; kingdom Metazoa; phylum Chordata; order Testudines; family Kinosternidae; genus Sternotherus; species Sternotherus odoratus. Next base: position 30,777,862 of record JAVMKO010000001.1, read on the forward strand.
CTGCAGTTTTTATCCCAAAGGAAAATTAGAATATTTACTTTGCATCACCGTTATTACCAGATATGCTTTCATAGTAATGCACTTATTACCTCTTACATGCATTACAGTTATTACATGTAGTGATCAGTTATATATCAAGCACATCTTAAAAAGCCTATAGAGATGTGACTGAGAATTGAAAAGGTCCCCAACAGATTTATACAAATACTGTGAAACTGTCATCTAAATGAAACCCAAATTATTGTTTTACTCATAGGCAAAAATAAATTATTTCTAATCTAGATTTTGCTTGTTAAAGAGTCTCATCTAAGATGTCTTCCTGATATGCAGTAAGTGGCCAATAGAGACCATATATTCTAAAAATTATGATCAAAATTTTCTAACTTGGCTGCCTCAAACTTGTCACCTAAACCATCTTGTAGGCACGTATTACCATTATTATTAATCATATTTATTACATTCATTCCTAAGGATCAACCAAGAATGGTACCCCATTGTGCCAGGCACCATATAAGCACAGAGTAGCAAACAGATCCTGCCCCTAAGAGCTTACAAACAAATAAACTGGTTTTGGGAAGAGCCAAGAACCTATCACTGCTATAAATCTGAATGGCAATTGAATGTTCTAACCTGCTTCTTTGGCTATCCAACTTCAGGTGCCAACTTTTGAACACGGAGACCATTGGCTAGCCTGCCAACATATAGTGCTAAAATTAAAGTAAAACATAAAAGTGCTCTTGCTAATTTCTTTGTCCAGGTCTTAAACAAAATATCAGTTTGGTGCCATAATTGCAAGACTAATGCACCCTTACTTCTGATTGCAGGATCCACAGCACGTCACAGATTGTGTACTTAGGTCCCACTTCATTAAGATATTTAAATGTGTGCATAATTTTAATTATGTATGTGGTATCACTGACTTCAAAGGGAAATTAATCATGCTGAAAATTACATATGTGCTTAGATGCCTTGCAGAACTGAAGCCGTTGTCTCTTAGAAGAGTCTCAAATTCTTTAAGTACTAAACTTTTGAAAAATTACCTCACTCTCTAAACTGTTTACATCATTACGCACTTGATCTGCTGTAGGATTTACAAAGGACCCATGTGGGCACTGAACTAGATGTGGTTTGCCAAATGCACGCCACATCAATGAGATGAGAGATTCTTTGCAACACTTCTGTGATCTGATGTAACTAACTAGCTGAGGGACAATGAAGAGTTTGAATGTAAGAAGTAATCAAATTAAGCTGACCACGCTAATATTAGTTTGTTTGGCCAATTATCAAACTACACTATGTACAGTGCTTTAGTATAAAATAGCCTCTCTTTTTCTAAATTACACCAACTCATACAGCCTAAAGAAGCACCACTCCAGAAGGCAGAGATATGTACAGCATGTTTTTCATTCAAATATCTATATAGAAATATGTAGAGCAGTGGTTCCCAAACTGGGGTTTGAGAACCCCTGGCGGTTCATAAAATGTTACAGGGGGTTCTTAAGAAAAAAATTCCTAAAGCGGACAGAGCTGTCCCTAGGGCAAGACAGGATTTCCAAGAGCTAAGCAGATCAAAACAAGCATATCTATCACACTGAGGAGATTTAAACTTTAAGACTCCTTGTAAGAAATGGAAAGGGAGGTGGATATTTTTTGTTGTTTTTAAAATTAAATAGGCAGCTAGTATTGTTTTTAAAATTATTATGAAGAATAAGTTCAAGCTTTGTTGTAATGTGCATTGTTTACCTGGACTGTTCAAGACCTGAATGCTTGCGTACGAGAAATTATTTGAGTTGGCTTCTTAAATACCTTCATGCTGTTTCACATCTCATACTCCCTGATGGAACATACAAGCCTTGTCTTATCACAGACTTAATCAAAGTGATAGCAGCTACGAAAGTAAGATCTTGGAAGGGTGTTGCCGTTTTCATATATATGTTTGCAATACACAAGAGGGGAAAGAGAACTGTTCCTCCACCTAGATTGCCTGTGGCATTTGAACTGACAGGCATGCTCAGAGCATGGCAATCACAAAAAATGGCATGGCATGGCTAGGCAGGGAAAGATGCCATAACTCCCTTATAAAAATTAGTCCAGGGGGTAGGTTATTTATCTAGAGGGGAAACCATGGTACAAGTCCCCTTTCTGCCTAATGAAGAGAAGGGATTTGAACAGGCATCTCCCGTGTCTGCAATGATTACCCTAGCTTTGGACTCTGGAATCTTATGATGTGGGTCTCAATCTCCACTGAAGCTGTTCCACTTTAATTAAATAACTGAGAGAATCACTCTGTACTCCAGTGGCTAGGGCATCTTCTCATCAGGTTGAGGGGGGAGGTTTCCCATATCCCAGGTGAATACCCGAACTACTGGAGTAAAGGTTAAAGAAGCTCCTTCTCTTCCCTCCTTATCCAGTTGTTTTGTGTGGAGTTAGGCATCGACCTAACTCCTTCTTATCAGAAAGAGCTTAAATGCTTGAGCCACCTGATTAAGGAGAGGGTTCTTCCTGCTCTCCTGCTTATGGATCACAAGCAGAGATCAGCCCCTGCCTGCTCCCTAGACTTATTTCCAGGAGAGGGGTGGCACTTTGGACACACCTCTCATTGGTATCTCTCATTGGCTAACTTAAGCAGCTTCCCACCTATCATAGTGGTTTTGTTAATCCCATTCTTAGGCACCATTCATTATTTAAGGAGTCTAGGCACTTTACTCATGCTTTGTGAACCTCAGTGTTGTTCCAGCGATTTTTTTAGCACCTAAAGATTAAGCATTGCAACACCTAAGTCCTCTTTTGGATCCAGGCCAGAGAGATTCCAAATAAGTGCCTTGCCCAAAGCCATACAAGAAGTTTGTGGCAAAATATTTTGGCACCCTCTGCTCACCCATATATTTATTCTATTTTATTATACTGGATGAATCAGAAACTATTTCGCAGTAAGTTTTTCATTGATATTACTAACCAATGCACTCATAAATTGTGTTTCCATTATACCAAAAGCCCACACAGTAGAGATTAGAGTTAATGAAACATACTCTCACCACTGGGGGGTGTCCCTCTTGGGGAGCGAGATGTAATTAGGTAGGGAATTGTTCAATAATCAGTGTCTGAAGTTGAAAATTGGAATAGCCTGAGGCTTAGCACCAGTGAGACATCAGAGTTGACCTAGTTCTTTTGAAAGGTCATATTTTAAGAGGAGCTAACATATTCTTCCTGTTTAGATATTACACAGTGAAACAATCAATCATTTCCCATGAAGCAGTCAGGGGGACCAGACCTAAGACGTATGACATCATAATAACCTAGTTAGGATAGTTATATTTAAACTCAAAATAAAAAGGATATATTTTAAATGACTTTAAATGCAAACAAAACAAAGTCTCATTTTTCATCATTAGCCAAAAACTAAATAAAAAGATCGGTGAATAAATCTTGAGGTACTCCGTGCCTTTCAGCTCCCACTAGTGTCTTTGGGAATTGCAGGAGCTCGTGGTGCTTGGCAGTTCAAAAGATCGTGTCCTAATGTTGTTACTAAGGTGTTCGTTTTCCCTTAGTAAATGAAATACAGTGTATCTGAAGTGAGAGCTTCTACAGAGAAGCAGAGCAGGGAACTTAATCTGGATCTTCCACATCCTAGGTAAATGCTCTAACCACCGGGGCAAAATTTACAAGGAATGTGGAACCACCTCCTCCACCGTCGTTTCTTGCAAGAGAAGCAGGCTTAAGACCCCCTCTATCCTCTGCATTCCCATTTGAGAGTTTACTCAGCTCCACATCTCATATGCTGACCTTTGTGGAATCCATTCTTAGATTCCTGTTTCTCCCCTTGTGCTCTATGGGGATCCTAGGTGCCTACTCATGCTTTCTGTATCCAGTGATTAAGCTCACAAAAGTTAGGCATTACATTACATCACCTGAGTCCCTGTGTTGACCCAGGCCTAAGTGTGTTGTCCGAGGTAGCCAGGAAGGTGTGTCAGAGAAGAATGTGCATTCAGGTTTTCTGAGTCCTACAGCCAGTGCTTAACACAAGATCATCATGCCTTTAGTTACCTGAATCAAATCACCGTTCATGCTTTGGGAATGTATGGATTCAAACTGCAGCTAGCCTGAAAAGCCATAGTGTGAGAAATCAGTACACCACAGGCAAATACCTCCAAATCTTAGCTTGTGAATTTTAAAAAAAACTTTTCACCATAAAAGTGCATCATGCTAATGAAGGCTCCAATTTAGCAAAATACTTGCCTAATTTTAAACATAAGTAATTCCTCTGAAGTCAATAGCACATGCTTAAGTAGCTTGCTGAATTGGGGCCTATACCTAAACAGGAAAAGACAAAAAAAAGACCCCAAAAAATCACAGCCCTAATCAAAGTAATTGCACTGATTAAAAACAAAATGTGTTTAAACCAGGCGTTAGCTTTGTTAGATAATCTATCTGGATTGATAGCCAGATTTGCTAAAATTTACTGGGACGTATTCACAGAGCCTCAGTGGTCATTTACTTGCCCCAAATCCTCTACTGTTGTGTGCTGTCCTTTGCTCCATTAATTTTATTGTGTCAAACTTCATGACTTTAGCTTGGAGTTTCAGAACTGAATGAGCCAAAAACCTCAGAGTGAAACTCGGTTAGAGCCACCAAGTTTCACCTCAGTTTCATGTTGAAACCATGATAAATTACACAATATCCCCTGTTTTCAGGGAAAAATCCATCAACCCAAGTGCAAAGCTTCACAACTCTGGGCTGAGTTTCATACCCCTAAAAAAAAAGACAAAGTTTCACATGGTTCCAGACACTACAACTAAATTTGGGCATTTAGCTCTGTTATGGGACCTTAATATATTGTATGTGATCTATGGGGCTAGTTCTTTATCCTCATTGTGTTGCAGCTATAGATTGTATAAAGAGAAAAGAAAACCTTGACAGAACAATCAAAATGCATTTATGATTATGCTGTAATGATACTGGGTTGCTTAATTTCTTTTTACCTAATTAAGTTTAAATACCGTCATAAAAGATAAGTATTTTGTTGCTACCATGTTATTCAACCTGAAGCATTGCCACAATTGTCTGCAAAATGCAGCTATTTGTCTTTGCAGTGAAATCATTGGCTAGGTCATTTAATTATTAGGAAGACATTTTATTTCACCAGCCAGATATCCCAGGGCCTTTGCTTATATATTTCTTGAAAATATAAAACATGCTTGGAATTTTGAGTCAAATACAATCAAGGCTTTATAAAAAAGTATCATTGTTTAACAATGAATATAGCAATGAAAAAGATAAAATAATGTGGGTCCTGTGCCCAGTGTTAGTGAATTAGCAAATAAGACAACAGTGATATACAACTCCCCTTTAATCTTACAGAAAACCACAGCTTGATAGGAAGGATTATATGACATGAACTCATTATCAGCCATTTACTTCTGGCTTATCATAAAATGTTGGTCCCTTTTGTACAGTAAGAATTGAACCAACATAACTAAATGTGGAAGGAGGGTATCAGAAAAGCCCCTTTGCCATCAGGCCCTGGACAACAAAAATGAAACAAATTAAATGGTCTAGTTTAAAATATTATGGCATAGTTATTTTTCACTCTGAGATGTCTATCAGCCACACACAAAATCCATTTATAGCACTTGTTGGGATTCACATTAGATCAAATGGAAGAGATCAATTCTATCCAGTAATTTCTGTGATAGAGCGTAAGGCCACAGTAGAACCATCTCTATGGAACAACATGAACCTTTGAGGAAGGGGCTGAGAGAGCATCATGTGTGATTTTCTTCCCTAGTCTAAAAATGCCCCTTCTTAGTTCACTGAGAAATATGTTGTGACACCCCTGCACCCCAATATTCACCAGTCTCACGTAACTAGGATATGTTTTGTACAAAGTATGCTTTGCGAGGTATCATTCTAAAAGTCTTGATCTGCTAGACATTAATATCTGATTGGATTGTATGTGCTATCATCGTATATGAAGTTATGAAGTTTGGCTATGTATGTGTTACTTGAAACATGTGAGGTTGAAAACACCCACAAGCAGCTTTTCAGGTACAATAGTAAAAAGGCCAAACAATGTTAATGGCTTATTGAGGAAATGCCCAGAAGTGCAAGGATTACCCAAGGAACTGTGTACAATAGAAACCTCTCAGAGACAGCACTACACAATGGGACCTGTTTGAGCCAGGGCACAGGAAAAGAGCTTTCCAGCAAATGGGGACAAAAAGGGGACAATGACATCATGATGGCACCTCACTCTCCCTATAACACACCTGGAAACACCTGAAGAGCAAGGACTGAATTGTGGGAAGTGATGGTCCAAGGTTAGAGGGATTTTTAGCCTATGAAAACCTGGGAAAGCCAAGGCAGCTTGTGCCTTAAGAATCTGCCAATCTGTTTATCACTCAGGGTGAGAATTTGTTAATTCATATCCTATCTCATATGTTAAGCTCAGTTTGTAGTTTTGTTTATTTACTAAGGTAATTCTGCTTTGAGCTGTTTGCCATCACTTATAATCGCTCTTTTGTAGTTAATAAACTTGTTTTTTGTTTGTCTAAAACCAGTGTGTAGAAATTATAACTTGGGGCAGAAAGCTATTGCATGTCTCTCTCTCCACACTGAGGGACGAATGCAAGATCATATAATTTTAGATTTATCCTCCAGAGTGGGGTGCATGCCATAGCAACTGGGAGGTGCCCTAGTTGAGCCTTCTCATGAAGAGCTGATCTCAGCATCTGTGTGTGAAGCTGTAGCTGGGTGTGTCTGTATCTGTGTGTATGCTGGTAAAAGAGCAAACCTGGAGAGCTTTGCAACTTATCACAGCACCACAGTGCAAAAGCGAGCCCAGGCTGGTGGATCAAGTGGGCTTTGTGGTACCCCAGTTCCAAGTGTCACCCCAGGGGGAATCCATCACAGTTATTTCACATTTGAAAATAATTTGTATTTTAATTATTGTCACTTGTTACTTGTAAGCCCCGCGCCTTTTTTAAAAAATATTTTTTTACAATAGCTACAAAAAAATACTTTTCTTACAATAGATACAATGAAAAGCTCTGTTGTTCCCATTTTTCTGCCACATTAAATGAATGTAAAGAATCGTTTACTGAAGCAGATATGTTGGCCTCTTGTCTTAAACTGGCTTTAACTTTTTCAACTAATAACTCCAGGAGGAGGGTAGAAAAAGAAATGCTTACTCAAGAGAATAAGTATATTTTTTTCAATCTCAAAACAGCCTAATTCGTGGGCACCTTATCTGTATTTCTGGTAACTTTATTTCTTGTGTAATAATTATAGTGAACGAAGAACAGGTAAAAAAGAGACACTTGATTGTATGCTGTCCCAGTACAATACTTATCCGGGTTAAGTATGATTGTGCAGGATCTCTACTATGGTTCAGCCATATCAGGAAAGTATTCACTTATAAAGAGCTAGCGATGATCTAATAAAGTACTGGTTAAAAAAAAGCAATATTTATCAAACACTTGATTTGACAAATACTTTTGGGAGTAATCAATGAGCTCCATAGCTGGTCAAGTATTTGCTGAACAATGTAATATTTGTTGAATTTTTTAAAAAATCCTTTTATATATTTGACCAACAATATAAAAACCATCTAACTATAAATTATTTCCCAAATGTTAATAATTTTTGAAATTGACACCCAGAAAAGTAAAACTCCCGATGAGGGGAAAAAATGCAATCGATACATCACATGCTATTATTCCCATTAGAGCATGTCAGCAAGAGATCAAGGGCTTGATTCTTCTCCCGTAAAATCAATGGCAAAATTCCCATCAACTTCAGTGGTCCAGGATACATAACTTCTTATAGAAATATACCGGTGGAAGGAACCACAAGAGATCATCTAGTCTATCCCCCTGTTCTGAGGCAGGATTAAGTGTACCCATACCATTCCTGACAGGTATTTGTCTAACCCAGGGGATGGCAACCTATCAGAAGTGGCGTGCCAAATCTTCATTTATTCACTCTAATTTAAGGTTCTGCATGCCAGTAATACATTTTAACACTTGTAGAAGGTCTCCTTCTATAAGTCTATAATATAGAACTAAACTATTGTTGTATGTAAAGTAAATAAGGTTTTTAAAATGTTTAAGAAGCTTCATTTAAAATTAAATTAAAATGGAGAGCCCCCCGGACCAGTAGCCAGAACCCAGGCAGTGCAAGTGCCACTGAAAATCAGCTCACGTGCCGCCTTCGGCACCCGTGCCATAGATTGTCTACCCCTGGTCTAACCTGTTCTTAAACATCTCAAGTGATGAGGATTTCACAACCTCCCTAGGCTCCAATTCAGCAAGTTCATAAGCATGATTTAAAGAGAACTTGTTGAATCAGGGCTTTAGTGAGTGCAATACGATAGATGTAATTTTCTACATTGGGTACCAAGTATTCCCCCTTGATTTAACGCTTGTAAATGTAATATAAAGGCCATACTGTGCCACCAGCTTTTAAGCAGACCTTCTTATTAAAATAAATATGAAATCTGCATGGCGTGACATTGCTCTAGGAAATGAAGTTCTGAGATAGCACATTTTTAAATTAGATTATTTTTATGTCTGGTTTGATGGAACAGTGGTACTACTAGGGAAGAAATAATTTGGAGTAGAGTATGTAGCACTGTGATGAGCATTTGGTGCTAATGGGGCATGCACGGGGGGAGGCAAGCAGGGGCATGCCCTCCCCCCCAAAAAATCCATGTGTCCTAGTAGCCCGGGGAGGGAGGAAGCTTCCCCCATTCCTACAGCTGCTGCTTCCCCTTTCCTGCTGCTGGAGTTCCACACTCTGCCTCTGCCTCCACCCCAAACTCACCTCAGCGGATGATCTGCAAAACAGCACTGGGACTCCAGCAGCCAGGAAGGAGACGCAGCATCTGTAGGGGCTGGGGAGGAGCTCAGCCAGCAGCCCTGCTGTTTCCTCCCTCCCCAAATTGCGGGGACACAGAGTGCAGGGTGCAGGTCACGCAAACCTTTCATGTGTGTGTCTTTCACATGCCCCTCCAAAAGCAGTCACATTTAAATTCCTGCACATGACCCCAAGCGCTAATACGTAAGTTTTCAGCAAAAGATATCTTGTTAAAACTGTATTGATACTTCAACAGCAAACTGTGCACTACAAAAATGTGCCCCCAACTGCATGACCACATTTATACAAACAATTACTGTCTCTGTGGGCGGACTAACATACTTGGCAAAGCTCAGTGCAATGTCAGGTATTGTAAAGGATTTGGGGTTTATTTATTGCTGAAGCTGTATTAAAGCATCTCTGACGTTTGAAAAACAGCTGCATGATCTTAGCTATAAATTACTGTGTTTCTGCATTATTTACACTCCCAAAACTCACACTGCAGTTGAGTAGAGTTTGGGAGATACAAAAGAATAAAAGGGTTCATTAGTGGGCTTTCTTAAGTAATATCACACATACTATATAATCTTATTGTAAGGTAAATTATTTGGAGCAAACACTGAAGTAATGCAAGTATTATCTTAACCAGTATTATTGTTTGTTATACACTAAATAAAATAATGTCTCTTTGAATTCAATGAGAGTATTGTTCCTGACTACATTAGGACAGGATTTTAGTAAATGAGAGCATAAATGGCTATATAGGGCTTTAGCTTTTAATGTGGTTGTCTTACAAAGTATTTCAAGGACAGATTTTTTTTGTTTATATTTTAGTATGTTATCCATTGTTATGTGATGTATATTATTGCGTTCCCAATAAATGCATTATATGTGGCGTTACTATCAGGGTAGCAATAGGTTCCCTCCTTTCCCATGGATATAACATGTACATTTAAAAAACAGAACTGCCAAAACAAAACACTCCACTGCACAGACCGCTCTCCCCCTGGGGAGGATGGGAGACAGATCAACCCACACATGACAGATCTTAGCCATGTTGCTTAAATGCACTACTGGAAGTCACTCAGATGCTACCTGGCAGTATAAGAACCTAGTCTAGAGCACATTTAAAACAACTTCATTACAACAACATTTAGGGCTGAAAAGCGGAGCACTCAAAAATTAACTCAAACCTTAAATGCCAGAATTAAGGTTAGTCATGCAACCTTAACTCTGCCCATTGTATGTATTCATTATAAAACAGTTTTTAATTACATACTCACACAGTTTTTTCCATAGTAATTAATATATAATTAAAAAGCCTTACTATCTGGTATCCAAGTGCTTGATTCCATATTCCCTTGTTAGACTATTTATGTGAGAAAAGATTGTAGGATCAAGTACCGGACTCTATAGGACAATTTTTTCATCACAGCAATTCTTACTGTTCTGTTTAGTGCTAAAAAGTATCATACTTACTACTCATGCGTGCTAAGGGGCTGAGCCAACTGTCACTTAACTCATTGGAAGGACTCCAACTGACTTCAATAGGAGCAGGTTTGTGTCGTTAACATGCAGACGAAGGGTAGGTCTACACTTCTGGCTCAAAGTGTAATTTCCAGCTTGAGAAGCCATACCTGTGCCAGCTCTGATTGAGCTACTGCGCTAAAAATAGAGTGTAGCAGCAGTGACATGATAAGCTAGTCACCCATATGTGTCCCGATGATTTCAGACAGGATCATTCTCAGGGCAGCTAGCCCATGCCACCACTCATGCTGCTGTGGCTACACTTCTATTTTTAGCATACTAGCTCAATCAGTGTTAGCACAGGTGTGTCTCTTCATGCTGGAATTTACACCTCCATCTTGAAAGGCAGATATAGCCTTAGTCAGAGTATCCTGGTAAATGTGAATGTTTTACTCCTGGGGGAATTTGTGCCCCAAAAAATTAAAAAATTCCGCACATGATATTTTTAAATTCTACAAAATTCTGCATATTTTATTTGTCAAGATACCACTGTATAAACACTCCAGTTTCAATTATTTCAATAATTTCTTTCAAAATACCCATCATCAACTATGTCTGTAATAATACACACACAAAAAATTCCCTCAGCAGTAAAGCGTTAAAGAAGCCCCTGTTTCTCTGCCCCCTCCCCCTCAGAGCCCAGCAGCAGGGCAGACACCCACACCCCCTATCTCCCAGAGCCCAGCCATGGAGTACCCCCAGCCCAGACACCCACATCCCTTCCTCCCAAAGCCCAGCTGCAGAGTCCTTCCCTACACCAGCCCAGACATTTGCATCTCCTTCCCCACAGCTGTGGGCCCCCCTCAGCCCAGACACTTGCACTCCCTCTCCCCCCCCCCCCCAAGTCCTCAGCTGTGGGGGCCCCTCATCCCAGACATCTGTACTCCCTAACCTCAGACCTCAGGGATCCAGAGAGAGAAACTACCTGATGCTGGGTCCCAGACTTGTGTGGTTTCCTGCATGCTGAGAATGGCAGCTGCCAGGAAGCCTCCATCTCCTTCTCTACCTCCTGCTCCCCACCAGGCATCTTCTTTCTGAGCTGGGCTCTGCTGGGTCCAACGACCCCTAGTGGTGGCCAGCAGATCTGAAGTCCATTTCTATGGGAGAAAAAGGAAATTCTGCACACATTAATTTCTCTACAAATTCTGCATGTGTAGTGGCACAGAATTCCCACAGGAGTAATGTGGAGTCTAGTTGAAAAAAATATAATTGATCATATAATGAATCATGCAGATAAGGATTAAGAGCCAGATTGTGCTCTCACCAATATCCGTGGCAGAATCGCTAGTGACTTCCTGTGTAAGGATCCAGGCTTAGAATCTGATTCAGGAATGTATTTAAGCACATGACCTTGACTTTAATGGGACTACTTTCATACATAAAATTAGGGACACACTTAAGAACCTTCCTGAATCAGAGTTTCAAACTTGTTAAATGATATGCTTTCACCTCACTTTAACGTAACGATTATCATTTCAAGTTTCTCAAGTATAAATTCAAACCAATGGCATCAAAGAGGACAACTGAAGTTCACTGGTTATTTGAACTTCTATTTAACATCTTAGTGCATCATATTCTCAGTGCAAAAAAGAGATGTTTGTCAAAATATGAAAACACTCTAAAAGCTATTTTTATTGTAGAGCAGAATAGAAATTCTGAGAACATGCATAATGTAACCACTCTCCTTGAGCTCTCTGAAAGAGAATCAAGGTTCCGTTTTGAAGATGATGGCCAGCTCACAAAAATACACAGTGTCTTCCAAATGAAAAATTACAAGTTATTGACTTATGCTATCAGAAAAGGCATACATTCATAAAATGCATTATTTAACAGTGCAGAATGATACAGTGAACTGTTATCTGAAGGCTCAAGTTAGAAAGGGAAAAGAGGAATCAAGAAGAGGAAAAAGGAATCTGAATACATGATCAGCATAATGACTGCTGAACTGGAACAGGTTACTGAGGGCTGGGCTACACTGGGGTGGTGGGTCCACCTAGAATATGCAAACTTCAGCTACGCCAATAACATAGCTGAAGTCACAGTATATTAAGTCGACTTACCTGTCCGTCCCCATGGCGGTGAGTCAACTGCAGCTGCTCCCCTGGCAACTCCGCTGGCCAAGATGCATTCGGGGATCGATTTATCATGTCTAGATGAGATGCGATGCGATAAATTGATCCCAGATACATCGAGTGGTACCCGCCGATCGGGTAGGTAGTGTAGCCGTACCCTGGAAGTGACTGCTACAAAAACCTAAAAGCATCCCAGTGTTTGAACAACAGGGCAGATTTATTCATTCAAACAATTTTATCTTTTTCTCATTATATTCCTCTGTTCTGAACACTTAATGTAGAAAAGTCCTTCTCGTATGAAAAGTATGTAGATTTTGTTATTTATTACGGGCCAGATTCTGTTGTCCTAATTCACATGATGAACAGCACACTACTCTCTGACTAGTGCTGTTGCTCTCAGTGGACTTGTGAAGTAAAGCGCTACTCAAGATGAGTATGGGTATCAAAATCTGGCCTTCAAACTCTGCTAAATGATTGCTTGGGTTTCTCTGTTTTTGTTTTTAAATGAAAAATCCAGATGCAGATTCCCAGTCAGGTTATCAACAAAAACAACATGTTACTAACAATAAGAAAAAATCATAATAAAGGAGGATCCCATAAGAAAGAGCTTATATGAGGCTTATAAACAGAATTTAAAAAGCATCTTTTCCCACAGTGCAGTTGAGTTTAATTGAAAAAGGGCAATTCGCTATTCCTTATGCAAAAAAAGAAGGTGCATCAGATTGTCTATTGTCATTAGCTTTTTTCATAAGTGTTGTGTTAAACTAATGGGGCTATTTACTATAAAGTTACAGAAATATGTGCAGATGGTAAAAGTTCTATTTTTTTTTAGTATGGCTGATATCATGAAGGCTTTTAACAACCATCAGGTGTTTTTCCATCATTCCAAGAAAATCAGGCAAATCAGCAAATTATATGGATCATGCCTCCACAAGCATTGCCACCCCATTCTCAACATTCGTGTTGTTATTTATACACACCGGGGATCTTTAGTGTAGTTCAATCTACTGAAAGCTATTACAACCTCTTCTCACCACCTTAACTTTGGTAATTTTCAGAAACACTGCATTCAGATGTTTCCTCTAAACATGTTCCATGTTAAGAAAGAAATTTTGCAGATTGTAACCGCAATGCAAGTGCAGTGCCTCATACTTTAAATAAAAAAAATAAATAAATAAATGGAGAAATCTCCTAGAACTGGAAAGACCTAGAAGGTCATCGAGTCCAGTCCCCTGCCTACACTAGCAGGATCCGCCTGCCTACACTAGCAGGATTGAGTACTGTCCCCTGACAGATTTTTTTCCCCAGATCCCTAAATGGCCCCCTCAAGGATTGAACTCACAACCCTGGGTTTAGCAGGCCAATGCTCAAACCACTGAGCTATCCCCCCACCCCTTTAAAGCAATCTGTTTCTGCCTTACATCAGATTTGAAATTATGGAATCATAAATGTATTGCAACCCAGCCTGCTTGCTATTTGCCATCTGAATCAAAATTTTGATTTCTAATTATTAAGCCCTGATCCTGGAAGGAAACCTCTGCACTCACGAGAAGCCTCTTTACTTCAGTGCAGGATTAATATATTGAAGAGGGTAAAATAAATGAAGTTATAATTATGCCAGTTATGCTTTTTCTTTATATTGAATCATAACAAATGCATAGACAAATGCATGAGTGTTATATCAATATTTAAATTTAGTTGCTAGACATTTGAGCCCAGGAAGAAATGTACAATATGAAACTTCAGGGTAAAAGTGGCTTCTTTTTGTGGATGCTGCGGAGGGAGGGAGATTGTAAATTCAGTTTCTAATGAACAACTAGCTTGAGTCTTAACTATGGAGTGGTTACCATTAATATATAACATCACCATTTACACCAGTACTGAATCTGGCCCAGTAAGATTTTGGGGTGAAGGACTGAATGATCAGGCCCAAAATATTTCACCTCAATACAAGATTCATCTACAGCATAAAAGGAATAACATGGATATTGAGAGATATTAGGGACTAATTTCAACCCGGAGTTCCTTTGACTGACTTTAATGAGGTTAAGTCAGGGACTATGTGGCTCAATTTCAGGTTTAAACATGCTCAGCAAAAGTATTTTTCATACATTTTAACTGTGTGACCAGACAGTTATGTGTTTTTCTATGTATATTGCAAATCAAAACTGAACTGGATTGGTTGGGTTCTTTGGTTGTTTTAGAGATGGAATGTGGGGATAATTATAATGATAACTACATAGTTGGGCTCATCTTTCCTAACTTACATATATTCACTTTTATATGAAAAAAGACTTCTCTCCTCTTGTATTTTACCATTTTTCCTCTTCTCGTTAATTTTATCAGTCTCCTTTTTTCCAGGGAAGAAATATTCTTTTCCAATTACTTACAAATTACTACAGCAATAAAATTACTATAAAATACTATTTTGATTGTAATATCATTAGCTATTGTTTACCCCCTTATCTTTTAATAAATGACTATTACAGTGAGCTGCTTAAATTATAACATTCCAAAACCTTCAGGAAGGGAGAAAAAATGTGCAGTAATACCTTCCCCCCAAAAGCATTAAAGTAAGATTATGCAGAAACATCCTATTCTTTTTCCTGAAACAAATACAATTATGCAGTAAGCTGGACTCCTTCTCATTAGTGTCTAAAAAATTCTACCATAATGATCCGCAACATACTGGATGGCAAAGTTAGTATACAACTCAACATCCTTAATACTAATCATCAGTCACCATAACACCTCACTCATATTTAATAATAAAGCTATGTTCAGGTATGTGATTTACACAATCTGAAGTTTGATTTCAGTTACACAGGCACATGGCTGAGCGCATATTGACTGAGAAACTGAAAGGTTACATTCGTTACTCTATATAAGTTTGTCTGATTTTCTGATCTCATAAGCAGGGCCGGCGACAGGGGGGGTACAACGGGTACAGCTGTACCGGGCCCCGGACTTAAGGGGGGGCCCCTTAAATCCGGGGCAGACCCGGTACGCAGCTGTACCCCCTTGTCGACGGGCCTTTGAGCAAGGCGCGGCTCCGGGCAGCGCTCATCAGCCCCCTCCCCCGGCACCCAGCAGCCTCCCCCTGCCCCCCTTTGCTTCTCCTGGCTGGGCCACGCGGCCAGAGCCCGTGCGGGGGTTGGGCCCCGCAGGCGGCGGGAGACCGGCTGGGGGGGGGCCCGCGGGTGGCGGGAGACCAGCCGGAGGGAGGGAGACCGGCCAGGGGGCGCCCCGCGGGCGGCAGGAGACCGGCCGGGGGGGAGAGCCCCCACGGGCGGCGGGAGACCGGGGGGGGGCCCCGCACAATCTGCATACGGGGCCCCAAAATTCCTGTCGCCAGCCCTGCTCATAAGGTGTGCCATTAAATTGAATAATGACAAAATCTAAAACTGAAAACAAGTTCTATTTTATGTAGAGTTCTGAATATATGAAATCTGACTACTATACATAGCTCTTACAAATGATTCTTGTTATATCATAAATATTGCTGGTATGAGAAAATGGTACTAATAAAAACAGCCTCCAAGAAATTAAGGAGGCTTGTGTGGATATGCAGTGCTGTCTTGAAACAGTAAGAAATGCCACTAGCAGAAATTATAGTCTCTTCTTGCTTCTTTTTTTGGTCAGTATCAACAGGCCAAATAGCTGGTGCTCTGCTCAACAAAGCCATATGCAACAATTATTAAAACATGATGCTTATATTTATGTACAGAGGTCTGAATTTTTCTCTCTTTCTCTGATAAGAAACATGGACTTGACAGACTTTATTTATGCTCTAGAGAAGGGATGGCCAGAATTGTCAGAAAAGTCTTCTCACCAACATGCTTTTAAGATAATGGAGTAAGCTTACCCTCAAAAATGGTGTGCTATATCATACAAGTCAAGGTTCAGCAGCCCTGAAGAAACAACTAGCACTTCTGGTTAAGTTCAGGAGGATTATACTACCTTCCCACCATGAAGGGACACTTGAAAGTCAACAAGACACTTGATTTAGTGAAATGTCAGTTTTATTGGCCACATGTGACTAATGATGTGGGAAAGCATTGCAAGGCTTGTTTTAGATGTATGCAGAGGAAGACATTGCCAAGAAAATCTGCCCCTTTGGTTAACATCACCAGCAGTGAACCCCTTGATCTTGTATGCATGGACCTTGTAATTTTGGAGAGTGATACTAAGAACATTAGAAACATGTTCGTAGTAGCAGATCATTTCACCTAATATGCACAGTCTTTCCCCCACCGGGGACCAAAAAAGCCACTATTGTCACTAACGTGTTATGGGAAAAGTTATTTTTACACTATCGACAGCCTTGTAAGATCCATTCAGAGCAAGGAAGAGACTTTGAGAGTCAGTTTATTAAAGGACTGTTGCAAATGGTGGTTGTGAGGAAATCCAGAATCATCCCATACTATCCACAGAGAGACCAGCAGCCAGCAAGATTTAACGGAACACCATTAAACATGTTGAACACTTTAAGTCCCAATCAAAAACCCAAATGGAGTCAGCACATCAGGTTTCTGTGCATGTCTGTACCTGTACAACAAAATGAGTCTACTGGATATTCTCCAAATTACTTACTGTATGGAAGAGAAGACAGACTGCCAGCGGTTTTGTGCCAGCTGATGATGGAACTTACCCTGAGACATAGCCCCAATGTGCTTGTGACGGGACGTACCAACCCTGCACTGGGACGGGGGGGAGGGAGCGGGAGGGACAACAATCATTATGGGCCCATGTGACCATGTCCCCTTCCTCCTGCTGTACATGCTCTAGGTGGAGAAGCCAGATAAAAGGCGACAGGCCGGCTCAGTCAGGGTGGGCAATGGAGGAGGCAGGATGTACACTGCTGGTTCCTACAGGTAGAGCCGGACTATGCTCCAAGCGACTCGCTGACGACTGTGGAGACTGCCAGGGAAGCCAAACCACCACCCACTGAGGAGGCTGCTCCCTGCTGTACATCCCCGCCCAGAGGGAAGTAAGGCCTACAGATTGTTTGCTTGCTTTGCCTGACCCCGGGACTGCAGCCTGATTTCTGCTTTGCCCTGCCCAGGGGGCTAATTCCCCACTGCCGCCTCAGCCAGGAGGCTGTAGGACTTCAGACTGCTTGTTTGTTTTGCCCACCCAGAGACTATGGACTATTCATTTAAGCGACACAGTAAGGGGCCAGGACCCACTTGACCAAAATCACCCACTTAATGGGGAATCCCAACAATGGGGTGACAGGATGTACCAACCCCGCACTAGGTCAATGGGAGTGCCCCAGCTCAACACACAGGGCCCCTGTCATAGTGCTAATCAGCTAGGACAGCAGCTTTAGGAGGCCTATAAAACAGCAGTGGATGCTGCAAGAAAAAACAAAGAATCCAACCAGTCCCACTGTGGTAACAGAATAAGAAATAATATCCTGCAACCGGCACGCAGATCTTAAGAACTTTTGGATTTCAGGGAAAACACAAAATTTCAGATTGGTGGAAAGTTGACCCCTGTGGGACTATAGAAAAGTTACTGAACCTACCTGATTATAAAGTTCTGTCAGAGGATGAGAGGATCTAAGAGGATCCTCCCCAGGAAGGATCTGTTACCAATTGAGCTATTTTCCCTAAGCAGTAATCACATCCCAAACGTGTCTTCAAAGGACTCCTATCATTAGGGGCAGAAATACGGGCAAGAGGATGTTACTGCATTCTGCACCTTCTCCTGCTATAGCATGTTTAGCTACAGTTGAAGAACTGGCTGTTTCAGATACTGATAGTGAATATAGAGAATCAGGGTGGTAGCCGTGTTAGTCTGGAATAGCAGAGTTAACAAAGTCCTGTGGCACCTTACATTACAGGCATTGTTTCTCATCTCTCCATGTCCACAGACCCCATTCAAATGCTAGACGAATAATCCACACTCCCTGATCGGAGATAACAAGCTGGCTCAGCTTAATTGGACTAACCTTTTCACCTCCCACCTGGCTCTTACCTACTTTTCCATAACTGCCTGTTTGTGAACACTTCTACTGCTTGCATCCGACGAAGTGGGTATTAGCCCACGAAAGCTCATGCTTCAAAACTTTATAGTTAGTCTTTAAGGTGCCACAGGACTTTGTTAATAGTGAATATAGTTTCCTATGTGGGGAAATGGTTTATAAACACATCAGTCTGATTATGTTTGGCAGGGACAAGACTCGCGATTAAACTAAAATGCTGTTTTCAACAAAACCTTCAATATCTGATCACTCTATTCCTGACACTGCTCTAGGGAAGTTAAACTCTTTGGCAGAACACTTCATTCTCCCACAAAATCCAGAAGATATGGCCATGATTATAAAGAAAGAGCCCAGGAGTGGAGCCTAAACTGCGAAGTGCATGCCCTATTGCCACCAAAAATCCAGTGGTACCTATATTTCTGGATGAGAGATAAAACCCGTTATAAGGTTAACCCATGCATTCTCTGGAGTCTCTTTTCCAGTTGCTTCATAGGTGGGTGTCCGAAATGTACTATCCAGTGTTCAAAACCCCTTTATGTTGTCCTCAAGTTTTAATAGGACTTTGTGTTGTGTATTATTGATGTTTTTATTATGCATTAATTTTAATGTTTCATAAAGTTTTCTCATGTGGGGGCGGGTGTAAACCCCTTTGAAGGGGATGCTCCTGAAGTAACACACTGAGCCTCTATGGGACTTGCCCTCAACTGGGGCAGTAATGGTGGCAAAGTCTCACAACTCTGTTTCTCAGATTGCCTAGGTGCGGAGCTAGAACCCCTAGCACCACTAGCAAGAGCAATCATGAGCCAGGACTGAGAAACAAAGGGTTTGGGTTTGCTTTCTGTTTTGTCTATGTCTGAAATGCAGTAGGGAAAGTCACTACACAGCCAAAGGGAACGCTTTTACCCTCCAGTTTCCTATGCAAGGGAAGGCTTTCAGTTCTTTGGGGATTTCCGGGACACTGAACAGTGTCATCTCACCCAGAGACGAGAAACCCAGGAGGCTGAGGAGAGAAGCAAGGTCAGGCTACCCAAGAGCCAGCCTGAGTGCATATTGGAATCCCAGACCAAAGAGCCACAAGGATGATCTTACTTCATAAGAACACCCTTGTTTGTTTACAGAAGACTCTCGATTATCCAGCATGATAGGGAAAAAATGAATTCTGGTTAATAAAATCCCAGATAATCACCATCCATAGGAAATATGGGGAGAGAGGGTTGGTTCACCAGCCACCCTGCGCCGGGGGGGAGGGGATGTTGATTCACTTGCAGCCCTGCGCCCTGGTGGGGTTTTTGTGTGTGTGTGCTTGGGACGGCAACAAAGCCAGAGCTGGACGTATGAGTTGCGCGTAATTTTTTTGACATCCTGGTTAATCCACATCCTGGTTAATCCAATCCTGGACAATCGAGTCTACCATATTTGGATATTGTGTTTAAAGATGGCCTCTGATTTCAACATTCCACCACCTATCAAAGGTGCAGATGCTGGGAGGGAGCAGAGTGGCATTTGTTGGCTGTAATTATTGGGAGGGGGAAAGTTTATGTATTGTTAATTTTTGTCTTTTATTATCCTGATCCTTTTTTCCACTAACCCCTATTTTGAGTTCCCCATTCCTGATAATGCCCTGCTTACTGTTTCATTACTCTGGGAATTTTGAAAACTGTTTTATTTGTGTTTTTCTCACTGACACTCCTTTGTATGCGATTGGGAGTTGAATATTTTCTCAAGGGACAGTCTTCTGTGTTCTCTGCACTAAGATGGGTTTCTTTGGGTGGAGGCACCAGGTGACTTCATAGGCAAGCCCACGACACATACCCCTGAGGAGAAAAAGGAAAAAGCTGCAGCCACATCTCATGGTTGAGTCACAGGTATATAGAGAACTTAAGTATCTCGGAGGTATGGAAGCCCCTTACCTGCAGCTTTGAAAATGTCAGTGGCACCTATATTGTGGACTTTAGTGCCTATCTGAATGTTTATGTGCTTAAATCCCTTTTTAAAAAAATCAGCTTCCCAAGTACCTTAGCCACTTTCTGAAAATGATGTTTAGTCCCCTAAATCAGTTAGGCATTACAACTCTGAGCAGAACAACACTACATAAATTGTAATATTATATATATGAGCCTAATTAGCACTTCTCTACCTCACGAGAGTGTTGTGAAGATAAATACATTAAAGATTGTAAGGTGCTCAGATATTATGGTAATGTGCCATATAGGTATCTAAAACAGAATAGATTCATGGAATTATAACCTCAAATACATTCTATTACTTTGCTTTGGCAGTCCACTGTCAAGTACTTTTCCATGTTCCACTGGAATCCCAGCAACTCAAGAGAGATTAACTAAGGAAACATACCTACAATAATACTGTATTCCTGCTTTCATATAACCTGGAAAAGATATACCAAAAATGCCCTAATGGAAAGGAGGGGAAAGAGAAGGGATAATGAAGTCAGAAAAATAGCAGGGGAGACATAGTAAGTGACTGATTTTTCTAGGAATTAATTTAAAATCTCATTTCAAACAGTTACTACTACAAAATGGGTGTGTCATTTTGTATGTAATATGAATACACATATTTCTGATAAACTGGGATAGGTTTAAGTATGCTGAATATATTTTGCATGCATTTCTGATGGAGAATGCACTGGAGCACTTGAGGCTCTGTGTTTTGGTGCATAATGTTTGTTGATCATTTAACAGAACATAATTTGCCACTGGCAATTTATTCAACTACAGACACCTAGCTAAATAACCATTAGATCTGCATTTTAGAAATATGCAAAGGTTTTGTTTTTAAATGCCTTAAAAATCTTCTAAAATGCAGTAAGTTACATCTAGCATTTTATATGATTCAACGGCAGTGAGGCGAAGTCGAAGACTCACTGGCGCAGCACCTCCTGCTGGTCATCTTGGAAATTAGCTCTCGTCCAGCCTGCAGCACCTCTGCAGGCCAGTATCTTGCCTGCCTTAGGGCCCTCGTGTCCCTCCCGAACCCCAGTGTCCCTTTACCTTGGGTGTGCTGCCCAAGCAGTACCCCCGCTTCTGAGTCTCCCCTCCCAGGGGACCCCACTCCTCTATCCCCACCTCATCTCAGAGGCTATTACCAGTCATCATCTAGCCCCACTCACTGGGGCAAACTGCAGTCTACAATGGCCACTCATCATTGGCAAGGGGGTAGGACCTGCTGCCTTTGCCAATCCTCAGGCTGCCCCTTCTGCAGCCCCAGTACCTTTTGTAGGCATTCAGCAAGGCCTGTAACCTGGGGGTTTACTAAGCTGCAGCTCCCCAGCTCCCGTTGCCCTTCCCCAGCACTGCTTTGCTTCTGGTACCCTGCTCCCAGGCCACGAGGTCCTTCTGTCTCCACTGCTAGAGAGACTCCCTCAGCTCCTGACCCAAAACTCTCTTATCAGGACCAGCTGGGCCCTACTTGAGCTGGCCACAGCTGTGGCTGCTTCCCCAATCAGCCTAGCTTGGCTGGTTTCAATCCCCGTTCTCCAGGAGTGGGGCAGCTGCCCCACTACAGGCAGGATCTTCTCATACCTCTTACTTATTTATTTTTTCCACAGCACAGTGTATCACAGCTTCTCAACTTCTGTCTGACTAACTACAGGGCCTGCATGGCTGAAAATGACACATCTACCTTTCCATACTAATCATCAAGCCCTAATGACCCTTTTGCCCATTAGTGAATCTAACTACAAACCCTGAAACCTAAAATGCTGGGCTGGTAGTTTGAACCACTATCATTTTCAGGCTCAAGTTGATCTCTCTCGACATTTGATAATGCCCTTTGATCTCATCAGCGTGGTATGTATGTTTCTGGATACTCATCTTTGCTAGGTCGTGGCCCTTGCACATAGCTAGTTCCAGAGAATGCATCTATATTAGGTTTCTCTGCAAGACCCTTAGTGTGTAAGGGCCAATCACATTATAAAAGTGTGCAGAACAGCATGGAAATAAGAATAGCCTCTTTGCATTCAGTGCTCATGATCCTGCTGCTAAGTTCTGAATGGGATCAGAACTTGTCCCACTGCGTGTCTCTTACGCACACTTTGGAACCTTGCATGTCCTCATCACAACAGTGATTTACTGCAATCCACTATCAAAATATTGCCCAACTTTCAAAGCTTCAAATCTAATTTTTAAGAGCAAAAGTTTCTTGACCAATTTAATCCAACGCCATCAGAAATTGCAACACAGAAATTAGAGAGACAAAGGTGGGTGATGGATGTAATATCTTTTATTGGACCAACTTCTATTGGTGAGAGACAAGCTTTCAAGCTTACACAACTTAAACACAAGAGGGTGTCTCTCTCACCAACAGAAGTTGATCTAATAAAAGATATTACCTCACCCATCTTGTCTCTCAAATATTCTGGGACTGACATGACTACAACACTGCATAATACAGAAATTAATATTTGTTGCGAGACAGAGTTTGTCTCATTTGCCTCAATAAAAAATGAGTACATTTGCATGAGCATTTGAATACGGTTCTAAATTGGATTTGTCATTCTGGAAAAACTTTCCTCTAAAATTCCTGTGGATCTTCTGAGTGATTGGGATATATTATTGGATGGCACCTACCTATTAACTTTTTACAAGATAAAACCACCCTTCAGCTTCCAGAAAAAAAAAATCACAGCCATGAACATGCTACTGAGATGACAGTGAGAGATACCATTGGAAGACTATTCACATATTTTTTTTAAAAAATTAAATGTATGGTTATTTGCAGACCTTAAACATAAACAAACCACAAGTTGATATTATTTTTCCTCTTCTTGCCAAATCACATCTTTTTTTTTCTCCTACAGTTGAAACAAAAACTAGCTGAAACTACATTGCTCAAATAATTTATGGGCCTGGTTGGATCATTAGGCAAAAAAGCTGCTTTGATGAATTCTTGCAGACACTCAAGTAGTCCCTGATTACTTCCAGGGCCTGTTTTATTCTGCCTAAGTGAGCAGATTTCTTTTTAACATCTACTAACTCATTTTCTTCTGAATATTAAGCATCTGGTCACAGAAGCATTTGAGATATTAATGCATCACAAATGGCTCAGCTGGTCACCCATAGCAGTTATAGGTTAGGCACTCCTACTTTATATACTTATAGAGGTTTTGCTAAGGCCCCAATTCAGCAAAGCACTTAAGCACATATTTCGGTGCTTTGCTGAATCAGGAACACTCTGAATAGGATTTTGAAATCCTGTGACATTTTTATGGTATAAAATGTCCATAAGCACAATGGCCAAATTCCCCTGGTGTGACTGGAGTTACGTACGGGACACATTTGGCCCAGTAAGAAGTAACACTAAGACAATCTCAGTAATGCACCACAAGTAGTCAGGAGCATGTGCAGGAATTTAAATTTGATCTGTTTTGGAGGGGCACATTCCGTCAGTTCCCCCTGGGGACCTGAACCCGGGAGGAGCTCACGCTCTCCCTTACCCTTCTCACTGCAACCCCAGGGCTGGAAGAGCAATCAGGTCCCATGGCACCACCAGGACGGAGAGGAGTCCTGTGCCCCTGATTATTAGCGGGGGCCTGCCCCTGCTTGTCCCCCTTGTGCACGACCCTGCATGTAGTTTATGAGCAGAAAAATAATCACCAAATAATCCATTGTTTTTAACTTATCTGTACAGGAACCATTTTTTTTGTGAAAAATGCCTTCAAAAAAGAAAGGGGCAAAATTCATTACCATAATTGTTTTCTGTTTCATTAAAGACTCAAGCAGTTCATTACAAACAGACTCCCACTGTAGCAGATGTTATTATTAGAGGATTCTACTGAATCTGAATTGCTGAATTAGCTGTACTCACTTAGCATCTTGATTATAGTGTGGTAACCCCATATAACCATGACATTTTAAAACCTTGCAAGACATGAATAGTACGGGTGATATATTTTTGCACAAATACTTGTATTTTCAGAAAAAAATCATATCTTGGAGTTGTAATTCAGCTCAATGCAGATAGGCATCAGGCTGCTAAATTAGTTTCTTTATCTGATCTTTAACCATTAACCATTTAAAGAACTAAGGGCTTATCTACACATGAAGTTAATCAAAAACAATTAATCAGAAACAAAGAGTCCTGTGGCACCTTCAAAGGCTAACTAAAGTATTGAAGCATAAGCTTTTGTGGGCTAATACCCACTTCGTCAGATGCATGCAGTGGAAGTATCCAGAGGCAGGTATAAATAAGTAGGCAAGAACTAGGTTGGAGATAAGGTTAATCCAATCAGGCTGAACCAGCTTGTTATCTCTAATCAGGGAGGATGAGGTATTCCTCTAGCAGCTGAACTGGAGATGTGAACACCAAAAGAAGAGAAGCTGCTTTTCTAATTAGCAAGCCATTCAAAGTCTTTGTTCAATCCGAAATTGATAGTATCAAATTTGCAAATGAATTCCAGCTTTGCAGTTTCTCTTTGCAGTCTGGTCTTGAAGGTTTTTTTCTGCAAGATAGTGACCTTTAAATCTGTAATTGTGTGTCCAGGGAGATTGAAGTGTTCTCCTACAGGTTTTTGTATATTGCCATTCCTGATATCTGATTTGTGTCCATTTATCCTTTTTCGTAGGGACTGTCCAGTTTGGCCGACGTACATACCCTGTTTCCCCGAAAGTAAGACATCCCCCGAAAATAAGACGTACTTCCAGTTTTGCCTCTTGCTGTAATATAATGTAATGTAATTTTGGGAGCAAAAATTAATATAAGACACTGTCTTATTTTCGGGGAAACACGGTAGCAGCGAGACATTGCTGGCATATAATGGCATATATCACATTGGTAGATGTGCAGGTGAGTGAACCAGTGATGGTGTGGCTGATCTGATTAGGTCCAGAGTTGGCATCGAGGTTTGTTGCATGGATTGGTTCCTGAGTTAGTGTTATTATGGCGCAGTGTGCTGTTGCTGGTGAGAATATGCTTGAGATTGGCGGGTTGTCTGTGAGACAGGACTGGCCTGCCTCCCAAGGCCTGTGAAACTGAGGGATTGTTGTCCAGGATGGGTTGTAGGTCACTGATGATGCGCTGGAGAGGTTTTAACTGAGGACTGTAGGTGATGGCCAGTGGTGTTCTGTTGTTTTCTTTCTTGGGCTTGTCTTGCAGCAGCAGGCTTCTGGGTACACGTCTGGCTCTGTTGATCTGTGTCCTTATTTCCTTGTGCGGGTATTGTAGTTTTGAGAAATCTTGATGAAGATCTTGTAGGTGTTGGTCTCTGTCTGAGGGGTTAGAGCAAATATGATTGTACCTCAGTGCTTGGCTTAGACAATGGATTGTGTGGTGGTCCAGGATGGAAGCTGGTGGCATGAAGGTAGGCATAGCTGTCAGTAGGTTTTCGGTATAGGGTGGTGTTAATGTGGCCGTCATTAATTTGCACCGTGGTGTCTAGGAAGTGGACCTCCGGTGTAGACTGGTTCAGGCTGAGATGGATGGTGGGGTGGAAGCTGTTGAAATCATGTTGGAATTCTTCCAGAGTTTCTTTCCCATGGGTCCAGATGATGAAGATGTCATCAATGTAGCATAGACAGAGAAGGGGCGTGAGTAGACGAGAGTTGAGGAAGCGTTGTTCCAGGTCAGCCATAAAGATGTTGGTATACTGTGGTGCCATGCGGGTGCCCATAGCGGTGCCACTAGTCTGGGGGTACATATTGTCACCAAATTTGAAATAATTGTGTGTGAGGACAAAGACACAGAGCTCATCAACTGCTTGTGCTGTGGCATCATCAGGGATACTATAGATCTGACTACCAAAAGTAGGCTACCAGACAACTCTCCAACACCAATTTCTATAGGCCACTTCCCTCAGATCCCACTGAGGAATATACTAAGAAACTGCACTATCTACTCAGGACATTCCCTACACTAATACAGGAACAAATTAACATACCCTTAGAGCCCCGACCGGGGTTATTCTATCTACTACCCAAGATCCACAAACCTGGAAACAGACGCCATGGGAAGTCAAGGAAATGTAATCAGGAACTGTCCATCCACTGACATGGTGTTGGTGGGGAATGAAGATGTTTGGTACACAGAGCCAGCATGGAGGCACAGGACCACAACAAGAATGGTCTCAGCCACCCACTGGTAGCTAGCAGTGGTGTTCAGTGATCATTCATGCCCAGATCCACAAAAGGGACTTGGGTATTGTGGCACTCAGGATTGTCTAACTTTCAGATGCCAGAAAATGAATGGAACGACCCTGGGAGCCACAGATCCTGAGTTAGGCACCTAAAAGAAAGACAGGCACCTTAAAAGGCAATCTACAAAGCCAGCATGGAAAGTGGCGCCCCCCTAAGCTAGCTAATGAGAGATGCTGATGAGAATGGTATGTGCTAAACTCCATCTCCCTCTCAAAGTTTGGCACCTAAGTCTGAGCTGCAGAGAGGTGCCCAGCTCCACTAGCAGTCCATGAACCAGGAGAAGATAGGTTTTCCACTGCCTAAGTCAGATGGGTGGCCCAATCAGAAGCTGCCTAGCTCTACACAAAGCAGCTGGGGGTACAGGGAACTGCTGTGACCCCATGAGGGCCTGCCTCCCTTCTAATCTTTAGCCCAGTGATTAGGTGCTCACGCGGAGAATAAGAGATCCCTAGTTCAAGCTCTTCCCCATGAGGAGTAGGGATATGAACAGGGATCTGCCACCTCCCATGTGAAGGCCCTAACCACTAGGCTATAGTCATTCTGACTTTTGCTCTGGCCTAATTAATATTCAGTTAAAAAGGACCATCACCAATAAGAGCAATGGAAGAAAACCCACATCAGAATACTTCTGAGAGTAGGGTATTGACTGGAGAGAGAGAAAAGGTCCCTTTTCATCAGGCACAAGGGGAACTAGAACTCATGGTCTCTCCCATCTCTGGTGAGTACCCTCACTACTGGGCTGAGGGCTAGAAGGATGAGCTGCCTTGTCTGTGTCTCTTCCCCCATTCCATTCAAATACCTGTCTTTCCCCTGGGTCCTGGATTGCTCTGGGGTTTAGGCAAGAGATAGGTCCTAGGCACCTACAGGGAGGCAGCAGTGTGCAATCTCTGAACCAAAACCTTAGGTACCTAGGGAACTTTTTAAAACAAGACTTGGGGGCCTAAATAGAGGACTTGGATGTCTAAGTTACTTGTGGGTCCCACTGAAGATACTTACAAGAGATCTGCTTTATTCTGTGTCCTCTTCCAACTGGCTATGCGTAATAACAAGAGCTTCCTAATGCCCTATGCAGACTCCATCTAGGAAGCTGAGCTCTAAAAGACAAAGTCCCCAATACCACATCAGGCTCCAGAGTGTTTGGGGACTGGCCCTGCAACCTATTTTACAGCAAAAAAAAATTTCCTTCTCCCTTCCCCACCCCAACTGAATGAATGGGAAGAAGATTCTCCAAGAGGAAATTTACAGAGATAACTTCCCTTTAGGCCTTTCCCCCAGTTTTGCCTTCACAATAGGGATGATCTGGTCCTAAATTTATCAAATACCTGAAATATGAAATACCAGTAAACTCATTTTCAAATCATTTGTGGTGGTATCATAAGGGACAATTCAGATGGTTTTTGGAAAATTTAGAGTTATGATAATAGCACAGATTCATCCCACCTCGTTAAATCCATTAGCTCCTCCAAAGCATTCCTTAGGTCCTCTAAGTGGATTTAGTGCTTTTGGGTAAATGTGTTATGGTTGAAAATGACACAAATTGTACAATTATCATTGATTGCGATACAGCAAAAATTGTACAAAGTATTTAATAATGCTATATGTTTTACTGCTTGCATAAAAGCTTCCACTATGGATCTAATTGGCTGAAAATGCTGCGGAAATTGGGACTAAATGACACAGCAGAGACAAAATTAATTTTGTAAAGCAGATGTTCAACAAGTCTCTATCTAGCTTTGAATTTTGTCTTAGCAGTCAGGAATTCACTACTGGTATGCAGATTTATGTACAACGAAATCCCAATTCGGTATAAAAACAACTCTTTAATGTACATGTTACTCAACAGCAGCATTCTGTATTGAAGCTGAGGTGCATCATTGCCTTGCTGCACATTACTTAGAATCATTTGTTATTCCCTCATATTGTATAGCAGACAGTGTTAAGAAGATTCTTATTCTACGATTCTTGCAAATGCAGTAGCTATTCCTGGACCAGTCCAAATGCAATAGCTCTTCCTGGTCCAGCTGTCCCTAGGCCAGTGCATGAGGAGGAGAAGCCACCTTTTAATTGCTGTAGGTAATCAGACTCAACTGTCTGCAGTTAAAGGCAGTGTCAAAGGAGGTTGCCTGATCTCAGGAAGATGGGAAGAATGGGGTTATGTAAGTGAAAAGCTGTGGCCCACAATAAAGGAATAGGTAAAGGAATCAAGGCTATGTCCACCTGCAAAGATGTCCCTTGCTCTGAGGTAATGAGCAATCATCCCTTGCTAAGTAGTCTCTCTGGCAAAATAGCCTTGCTAAGAAATCCAACATTCCAATCATTATTGCTGCTGCCACCACCAAAAATACATCATTTAAAAAATAAATGTGTTTCTACCTGTAAGGAGACTGTTTTGCAAATAATTGATCTTAAGTATCTGAGTTTTAGAATACCAGTAATGTAGAAGATGGACTTTAAACATTTCCATATTACCATCATCAACAATCCAACACTGCCATCTATCAGATTTCATTAAAATGATATTGTTCCTTAGGCCAGCACATACCCAGTGTTTGTTCTGTAACAATTAAACACTTATAATGCTTAAATTGCAAGAAGCTATGATATTGAGCAAAAAATGCCGATTCATACATTAACTCAAGTTTTCAGAACACTACCAGCTCAAAGAAATGTGATACATTTTAAAGATAGTACCACGGTAAACACACTGTTGCCTCTGTCCCAGCAGTAAAAAATGGATTATCTTTGACTTTAAAAGCAGGTATTTCTGTTCACTGGAGAGCAATACTCAATCTTTTTCAACAACTGGGTCATCATCTCACTCTAAACTAACAGATAACGTGTGCCAAAAGTTTGACATCCTTTCTTATACATAAAGGCCTTGCCTCCCAGTAACAGAACACTTTGAGCCAGACGTGTGCAAAAACAAGATCATGGGGCCTATAAAGCAGAACAAATGTAAATTACCAACAGTTGAAGGAAATTCCACTGGTCTCATGAATAAAATAATTTTATAAAATAAAATTATGAAAAAGTTACCCTTTGCAGAAAGTATTGAAATGTAGGAGTTAGGAAGACTAAGTAAATTATGAAATATGTCTATATAATATTTAATCTTATATAAAAAACAAAATTCAGGCATCCTGTAAAGCCCACAATAGAAAGCATCCAGGTAGGCTTTCTAGAAGTAGGTGTTTCCTTGGATTTCTACTGAGGACATAGGTTTTGAGACTTTCCTCTTCCTACATAGGAGAAAATTAAAGGATGGATGTCTGCTGTCATCTAAATAAAGCAAGTATACTAGGTACAGGTGAGCAAAGGTTATGAAATGTATGTACCTACTCTGCCTCTCTTGATATTACACTCAGCTGGGGAAAAGTCAGATGTCATAATCCCTTCAAATACACAGAATTACCCCTTCTTAAAATAAAAAATAATCTGTTTTTAGGTCTATAAATAATTCAATGATAATTTCCTGAAGCTGGGCTCCACCACTAACTGAAATTTTCAGCTGCCAACTTGTATGGGCCCTCATCTGAGGGTCTAACATGAGGTTTCATATAGGTCCCATTCCCAAATGAGTAGATACTGGGCATGTGTCACATCGCACCCCTCAGGGCTGCAGATACAGCCATCTCTGACAGATTGGGCCCCAAAATTACGCATTTCTGAGACTGACTCTCCCCTGAGAGATTTATTCCAAGCCCTGACAGTCTTGCTGGGACCTACAGCTGGAGATGGCTGAACTAATCATAGCAAAGAGATTATTTGACAAATGTAATGGAATTCAGTACATACAATTATCAGGGTTATTTTTCTTCATTTTTGCCCAATTTATAAAAATGATTGAATAATTGGTGAATTATTGAGAAAGGGATGAATACCTCTCCTGGTCTGTGGAAACACAGGCAGTCTGAATAGATTGTTATATTCATAATAACATAGCCATCAACAAAAAATCCAAAAATACAAAGAAATAAGCCAGTACAGAGATGTTCTGGCTGATTCCGTATAGCAATTGTGTGTTACTGTTCTGAATTCTAGGAAACAGTACAGTGCAAACACTCAGCAATAGTATGTGGGGTTTTATTTCATTTCTATGTACATAGGCTGAAACATAACAGTGTTAACGGAAAGAGGGGTATTATTTGGCTGACAAGGTAGAAGGCAGCTTAGAGCAATATGTTTCCTTGTTTATTTCAGATCCCTGCCCTGAGCTAGATCTGAACTCACAGCACTTAGGGTATGATTAGACTACAGATTGTAGTGCATTTTTTTATAGTGCTTCCCAATTTAGCACAATTTAGGTTTTGCGCTAGATCCTGGACACATTTGCAGCGCTTCTGGTGGCAGTGACAGTACCGGGATAGGGCAGGTATCCCAGCATTCAGCTGGGTGCAACGTGCTTTGCAAAGGGGGGGGGGGTTGAGGGAGAACTGGGAACATATTCACAGGGAGACGAGATCAGGCTGTGAGTGAGTTTTCGTTAGCGAAAACTGACAGGCTGTCTATTTAAGAAACACAGCTCCGTCCACAAGCATTTTCTGTTTATTTGCTGTGAATTGTTATAGAGAAACTGAAGAGGGACTTCCGCATTTTCCTTCCGTTTACAAAGCAACACTTAACACGTCATTTCCCTTAAATGGCTTGTTGATTGTCTTACATGGCTCGGAGGTGTGCCAGAGATCCCTTATCACATTAGGAGTGTACACACTGTCCCTCTCACGCTACAGGGAATATGCTAAAAGCCTTCTGACTCTCAGAGAGGTGGTTTTATACTTGCGCTTTGAAGGGTGATTAAATGCGCAAAATGTGCCTTTCAAGTGTGTAGGGTCAGATAATTATAGCGCTAATTGAGGATTTTAACGCTGCAAAGCGCCAGTCTAACCATGCCCTTACATTACTTGCTCAGAACAAACCCACGGAACCACCCTGGTACTCACCTGCATTTGAGGGTCTATCTCAGGGGTCGGGAACCTATGGCTCGCGAGCCAGATGTGGCTCTTTTGAGCCTGTCATCTGGCTCGCGGCGCTGCTGTGACGACTGGGGGGCGGGGGAGGCGGTGTGGCCCGGGTCTGAAAGCGAGGCTGGGGGCGGGGGAGGCGGTGTGGCGCGGCTCTGAAAGCGAGGCTGGGGGGCGTGTCACTCCTCTCCTTCCCTCGCTGGAGTTCGGTCACAGCAGCGTGACCCAGCGAACAAGTAAGCAGGGGGAGGGAGCCGTTTGCCAGGGAGCATGGAGAGGAGGCAGGGCTGGGAGCAGAGATAAGCCGTTTGCCAGGGAGCATGGAGAGGAGGCAGGGCTGGGAGCAGAGATAAGCCGTTTGCCAGGGAGCATGGAGGGGAGGCAGGGCTGGGAGCTGAGATAAGCCGTTTGCAAGGGAGCATGGAGAGGAGGCTGGGCTGGGAGCTGAGATAAGCCGTTTGCAAGGGAGCATGGAGAGGAGGCAGGGCTGGGAGCTGAGATAAGCCGTTTGCCAGGGAGCATGGAGAGGAGGCTGGGCTGGGAGCAGAGATAAGCCGTTTGCCAGGGAGCATGGAGAGGAGGCTGGGCTGGGAGCAGAGATAAACCGTTTGCCAGGGAGCATGGAGAGGAGGCTGGGCTGGGAGCAGAGATAAACCGTTTGCAAGGGAGCATGGAGGGGAGGCTGGGCTGGGAGCTGAGATAAGCCGTTTGCAAGGGAGCATGGAGAGGAGGCAGGGCTGGGAGCTGAGATAAGCCGTTTGCAAGGGAGCATGGAGAGGAGGCTGGGCTGGGAGCAGAGATAAGCCGTTTGCCAGGGAGCATGGAGAGGAGGCTGGGCTGGGAGCAGAGATAAACCGTTTGCCAGGGAGCATGGAGAGGAGGCTGGGCTGGGAGCAGAGATAAACCGTTTGCAAGGGAGCATGGAGGGGAGGCAGGGCTGGGAGCAGAGATAAGCCGTTTGCCAGGGAGCATGGAGAGGAGGCTGTGCTGGGAGCAGAGATAAACCGTTTGCAAGGGAGCATGGAGGGGAGGCAGGGCTGGGAGCTGAGATAAGCCGTTTGCCAGGGAGCATGGAGAGGAGGCTGGGCTGGGAGCAGAGATAAGCCGTTTGCCAGGGAGCATGGAGAGGAGGCTGGGCTGGGAGCAGAGATAAGCCGTTTGCAAGGGAGCATGGAGGGGAGGCAGGGCTGGGAGCAGAGATAAGCCGTTTGCAAGGGAGCATGGAGAGGAGGCTGGGCTGGGAGCAGAGATAAACCGTTTGCAAGGGAGCATGGAGGGGAGGCAGGGCTGGGAGCTGAGATAAGCCGTTTGCCAGGGAGCATGGAGGGGAGGCAGGGCTGGGAGCTGAGATAAGCCGTTTGCAAGGGAGCATGGAGAGGAGGCTGGGCTGGGAGCAGAGATAAGCCGTTTGCCAGGGAGCATGGAGAGGAGGCTGGGCTGGGAGCAGAGATAAGCCGTTTGCCAGGGAGCATGGAGGGGAGGCAGGGCTGGGAGCAGAGATAAACCGTTTGCAAGGGAGCATGGAGGGGAGGCAGGGCTGGGAGCAGAGATAAGCCGTTTGCCAGGGAGCATGGAGGGGAGGCTGGGCTGGGAGCTGAGATAAGCCGTTTGCCAGGGAGCATGGAGAGGAGGCTGGGCTGGGAGCAGAGATAAGCCGTTTGCCAGGGAGCATGGAGGGGAGGCAGGGCTGGGAGCAGAGATAAACCGTTTGCAAGGGAGCATGGAGGGGAGGCAGGGCTGGGAGCAGAGATAAGCCGTTTGCCAGGGAGCATGGAGGGGAGGCTGGGCTGGGAGCTGAGATAAGCCGTTTGCAAGGGAGCATGGAGAGGAGGCTGGGCTGGGAGCAGAGATAAGCCGTTTGCCAGGGAGCATGGAGAGGAGGCTGGGCTGGGAGCAGAGATAAGCCGTTTGCCAGGGAGCATGGAGGGGAGGCAGGGCTGGGAGCAGAGATAAGCCGTTTGCCAGGGAGCATGGAGAGGAGGCTGGGCTGGGAGCAGAGATAAACCGTTTGCCAGGGAGCATGGAGAGGAGGCTGGGCTGGGAGCAGAGATAAACCGTTTGCAAGGGAGCATGGAGGGGAGGCAGGGCTGGGAGCAGAGATAAGCCGTTTGCCAGGGAGCATGGAGAGGAGGCTGTGCTGGGAGCAGAGATAAACCGTTTGCAAGGGAGCATGGAGGGGAGGCAGGGCTGGGAGCTGAGATAAGCCGTTTGCCAGGGAGCATGGAGAGGAGGCTGGGCTGGGAGCAGAGATAAGCCGTTTGCCAGGGAGCATGGAGAGGAGGCTGGGCTGGGAGCAGAGATAAGCCGTTTGCAAGGGAGCATGGAGGGGAGGCAGGGCTGGGAGCAGAGATAAGCCGTTTGCAAGGGAGCATGGAGAGGAGGCTGGGCTGGGAGCAGAGATAAACCGTTTGCAAGGGAGCATGGAGGGGAGGCAGGGCTGGGAGCTGAGATAAGCCGTTTGCCAGGGAGCATGGAGGGGAGGCAGGGCTGGGAGCTGAGATAAGCCGTTTGCAAGGGAGCATGGAGAGGAGGCTGGGCTGGGAGCAGAGATAAGCCGTTTGCCAGGGAGCATGGAGAGGAGGCTGGGCTGGGAGCAGAGATAAGCCGTTTGCCAGGGAGCATGGAGGGGAGGCAGGGCTGGGAGCAGAGATAAACCGTTTGCAAGGGAGCATGGAGGGGAGGCAGGGCTGGGAGCAGAGATAAGCCGTTTGCCAGGGAGCATGGAGGGGAGGCTGGGCTGGGAGCTGAGATAAGCCGTTTGCCAGGGAGCATGGAGAGGAGGCTGGGCTGGGAGCAGAGATAAGCCGTTTGCCAGGGAGCATGGAGGGGAGGCAGGGCTGGGAGCAGAGATAAACCGTTTGCAAGGGAGCATGGAGGGGAGGCAGGGCTGGGAGCAGAGATAAGCCGTTTGCCAGGGAGCATGGAGGGGAGGCTGGGCTGGGAGCTGAGATAAGCCGTTTGCAAGGGAGCATGGAGAGGAGGCTGGGCTGGGAGCAGAGATAAGCCGTTTGCCAGGGAGCATGGAGAGGAGGCTGGGCTGGGAGCAGAGATAAGCCGTTTGCCAGGGAGCATGGAGGGGAGGCAGGGCTGGGAGCAGAGATAAACCGTTTGCCAGGGAGCATGGAGGGGAGGCAGGGCTGGGAGCAGAGATAAACCGTTTGCAAGGGAGCATGGAGGGGAGGCAGGGCTGGGAGCAGAGATAAACCGTTTGCAAGGGAGCATGGAGGGGAGGCAGGGCTGGGAGCAGAGATAAGCCGTTTGCAAGGGAGCATGGAGAGGAGGCTGGGCTGGGAGCAGAGATAAACCGTTTGCAAAGCCATCAGCAAATCCATGCAGCGCCAGAAGTCGCATTAATGGTAAATAATTATAACAACATTATTTAAATTTTAAATAACTCTCTGAGTCAAAAAGGTTCCCTTCCCCTGATTTAAAAGAATAAATTCAGAGGCTTATTATACTCACATTTACTTGAATTCAGTCTTAAAATATATTATACGGCTCTTACTGAAATAAATTTCCAAATATTTTGCTTTTATGGCTCTTGGAGTCAAAAAGGTTCCTGACCCCTGGTCTATCTAGTGTGAGGTTTCATAAAGATCCCATTCCCAAGCTAGAAACTGCAGAGTACATGGTCTTTTCTCTCTTCCCCTTAGCTCCCAACATTCTTTGCCTCATCAGAAATATCCCATTGTTCCCAATGACAGGTGTTGCCTATTTTGCAAGGAGACCTGTGTGTCTCTCCCTTCTGTTTAGCCTAGTATTTCCAGACTAACCAGTTCCCTGCATGTACCATGTTATTCCCAGAAAAGGGCAATCTGCCTAAGCAGGCCTGCTTGCTTTTTCTTCAGAGACTAATAACACCGTAGCTGCCCACAGTTACAAGCTCCCACACAGTTCTTTCAAAGCAAGCATATTTTATTCTTTAGGAAAAAGCACTTAAGAGAAAACATATTAAAAATATTTTTAAAACCAACACGCATGCTAATAAGTTTACCAGCAATCAACACCCACCCCATCTCTACAAGGGATCTGGTCAGTGTCAGTCCATCCAACACCTCCCTCAATTGGGGCCTTCCAGGGACCAGAGATTCTGGCCAATCGCTGGATCAGAAAAAAGCCCCCAAGCCTGTTTAAAACCAGGCTATTTATCCAAAAATCTTTTCTTTGGCTGTTGGTCCCTGGGGAATTAGTTTAAACTAGTCTATGTGAATCTCTGCAGGGGGTGGCTTCAAAGGGCTGATAAGCATTACATTAGGAATTCCATTAGCATCCCCTGCTCCTAGAGAAGTTACATACAATCTCACAATAACACATAAACAATTGCATTTTAATACAGTGGACCCCAAAGGTATTAAACTCAATTCAGTGAGGTTTGACTGAATTGAGTCGGCTTGTGTAGGATATTATTATATCTGTAACACCTACATTTCTGCAACTGGGCATGAGGACAGACACCTCAGTCCTAATAACATCAAGCACTCAGCCCCTGGTTCACAACTAAGCCCCAGTGGGATTCACAAACTAGGCATTTCTACCACCTGCCCCTCTTGCCTGGAGGGGCCACTGCAGTAAGCATGCTCAGAGGCCACCTTAGGGTCGGTTTATTGGATCAGGTCCCACACAAAACAGAAGAGGAGGTGGTGCCACCTCCTTATAGCCAATAGTCCAGTAGTTAGAACACTCATCCAGCATACAAAAGAGCTAGATACAAATACTCACTTGACCTGATGTAAAATGGGGACTTGAACCACAGGGCCTGAGTAATGTGGGATAAATGTCTCCTGTTGAAGCTGTTTCATGCCAAATAAAATTCTTAACTAGACATTGCAGCAGAGAGAGAGATTGATTCTGTAGTCCAGTGGCTTATGTGAATTCCTTTTTTAGGCACCTAACGCTTCTCAGATATTTATGAGGAGCCTGGGTGCCTAACATGGGGTTAGGGAAGGAGAGAAGAGACATAGGAAAGGATAGGAGAAAGGTTCTGGAGGCCAAATTTAGGCTGCTAGGTAAGAGATTGAAGTCCAGGACCTCCATGGTAGCATTCTCTGAAATGCTTCTAGTTCCACTCTCAGGGCAGGCAGAACTGCAGGGTCTCAATGCATGGATGAGATGTTGGTGTAGGGAGGAGGGTTTTATATTTATTAGGAACTGGGGAAACTTTTGGGAAAGGGAGAGCCTATACAGGAAGGATGGGCTCCACCTAAACCAAAATGGAACCAGATTGCTGGCACTTAATGTTAAAAAGGTCATAGACCAATTTTTAAACTTAGTGCTGGGGGAAAGCCGACAGGTGCAGAGGAGTACGTGGTTCGGACAGAGACATCCCTTCGGAAAGGGTCTGCTTATGGAGATTCTCTATGTCCTATATAGAGGAGGAGATGGAAGATGATAAAATACAGATAGGATCTGATGATAAAGAATGAAATGAAAAAAAAGTCTCATTCAATTACATCATGTAATGGCAGACAGCTAAAAAATGACAAGTTTTTTAAGTGCTTATATACAATGCTAGAAGTCTAAATACTAAGATGGGTGAACAAGAGTGCCTCGTATTAAAAGAGAATATTGCTATAATAAGCATCACAAAATCTTGGTGGAATGAGGATAACCAATGGAACACAGTAATACCAGCTTACAAAATATATCAGAAGGACAGAACAGGTCGTGCTGGTGGGGAGTGGCACTATATGTGGGGAAAAAAGCTGAGAATCAAATTAAGTAAAAATCTTAAAAGAACCAAACTGTACCATAGAATCTCT
This sequence comes from Sternotherus odoratus, assembly GCA_032164245.1. Classification (NCBI taxonomy): domain Eukaryota; kingdom Metazoa; phylum Chordata; order Testudines; family Kinosternidae; genus Sternotherus; species Sternotherus odoratus. Next base: position 30,815,170 of record JAVMKO010000001.1, read on the forward strand.
ATGGACAGTAATTCAATGTTCTACTAATAAGAATATAGTAGCAGGGATATATTACCAACCACCTGACCAGGATGAGGATAGTGACTGTGAAATGCTCAGGGAGATTAGAGAGGCTATTAAAATAAAAACTCAGTAGGGGATTTCATATCCCCATATTGACTGGATACATGTCACCTCAGGATGAGATGCAGAGATACTTCACCTTAAATAACTCCTTCTTCAAGCAGCTAGTCCTGGAACCCACAAGAGGAGAGGTCATTCTTGATTTAGTCCTAAGTAGAGCACAGGATCTGGCCCAAGAGGTGACTATAGCTGGACCACTTGGTAATATTGACCATAATATAATTAAACGTAACATTCCTGTAGAGAGGAAAACACCACAGCAGAGGAACTACCCAAAAATGAGGAGGTAAGCTAAACAGAAATGAAAAGGTACAGTGCCAAAAATGAAGTTCCTGCAACCTGAATGGAAATTTTTTAAAAACACCATAATAGAGGCTCAAATTAAATGTATACCCCAAAATAAAAAAACACAGTAAGAGAACAAAAGAAGTGCTGTCATGGCTAACAACAAAATAAAAGAAGCAGTGAGAGGCAAAAAGGTATCCTTTAAAAAGTGGTAGTTAAATCCTAGTGAGGAAAATAGAAAGGAGCGTAAACTCTGGCAAATGAAGTGTAAAAATATAATTAGCAAGGCAAAAAAGAATTTGAAGAACAGCTAGCCAAAGACTCAAAAAGTAATAGCAAAAAAAATAATTTAAATACATACATTCAGAAACAGGAAGCCTGAAAAACAACCAGTGGGGCCACTGGACAATCAAGATGCTAAAGGAGAACTCAAGGACGATAAGGCCATTGCAGAGAAACTAAATGAATTCATTGCATCGGTCTTCATGGCTGAGGATATGAGGGAGATTCCCAAACTTGAGCCATTCTGTTTAGGTGACAAATCTGAGGAACTATCCCAGATTGAGGTATCATTAGAGAAGGTTTTGGAACAAACTAATAAACTAAACAGTAATAAGTCACCAGGATCAGATGGTATTAACCCAAGAGTTCTGAAGGAACTCAAATGTGAACTGGCAGGACTACTAACTGTAGTCTGTAACCTATCATTTAAATCAGTTTCTGTACCACTTGACTGGAAGATAGCTAATGTGATGCCAATTTTAAAAAAGGGCTCCAGAAGTGATCCCGGCAATTACAGACTGGTAAACGTGATTTCAGTACTGGGCAAACTGGTTGAAACTATAGTAAAGAACAAAATTGTCAGACACGTAGATTTACATAATTTGTTGGGGAAGAGTCAATATGGTTTTTGTAAAAGGAAATTGTGTCTCACCAATCTGCTAGAATTCTTTGAGAGGGTCAACAAGCATGTAGACAAGGGGGATCCAGTGGATACAGTGTAGGTATATTTTCAGAGAGCCTTTGACAAGGCCCCTCACCAAAGGCTCTTACACAAAGTAAACTGTCATGGGCTACGAGGGAAGTCCTCTCATGGATTGGTAACTGGTTAAAAGATAGGAAACAAAGGGAAGGAATAAATGGTCAGTTTTCAGAATGGAGGGAGGTAAATAGTGGTGTCCCCCAGGGGTCTGTACTAGGACCAATCCTATTCAACATATTCATAAATGATCTGGAAAAAGGGTTAAACAGTGAAGTGGCAAAATTCGCAGATGATACAAAACTACTCATGATCGTTAAGTACCAAGCAGACTGTGAAGAGCTACAAGAGAATCTTAGAGAACTGGATGACTGGGCAACAAAATAACAAATGGAAGTCAGTGTTGATAAATGCAAAGTAATGCACATTGGAAAACATAATCTCAACTATTCATATAAAATGATGGGGTCTAAATTAGCTGCTACCACTCAAGAAAGAGATCTTGGAGTCACTGTGTATAGTGTTCGGAAAACATCCACTCAATGTGCAGCGGCAGTCAAATAAGCAAACAGAATGTTGGGAATCATTAAGAAAGGATTAGATAATAAGACAGAAAATATCATATTACCTCTATATAAATCCATGATACACCCACATCTCGACTATTGTGTGCAGATGTGGTTGCCCCATCTCAAAAAAGATATATTGGAATTGGAAAAGATTCAGAAAAGGGTAGCAAGTTTAAAACAAACAAACAAAATTATAGTCTTGGCCTGTTCACTCCTTCTGGTGCACCTGGGATTGGCCACTGCTGGAAGACAGGATCCTGGGCTAGATGGACCTTTGTCTGACCCAGTATGGCCATTCTTATGTTCTTATGTTGTGAATTCCACTTTACATCAGGATGCCTAAAAGTTGGGTAGTACAATGCTCTTCTTAAGTCCCCCTTCTGAACCTGACTCTAGTCTAGCTCTGCCCCCATTAATGGGTAAAATTCAATAGGAGTTTTACCACTGCCATATGGAAACATAAATAGGCAAACATGGGTCCCCTTTAGAAAATCTCACCCACATATAAATCCATTGCCCAAATTCTCCTCTCAGGTACTTCCATACACTCTCATTGTATCTGATTGAGTTGCAAGGGTAAAACTAATTTGGCCCCATATATGTCATTTAAGATCGTCTGATTGAAATGCAGCTCTAAATAATGCAACATTTTAGCCCAGTCTGATTGTTTTTCATTAAAATAAGTACTGTTCGAATGTCAGTTTTAAACTCTCTCGAAGTTCTGTTTCACTGTTTGTTTTTAATTGCTACTAGATCCTGGAGCTCAGAGGCTAAATTCAGGCCATAAACTTATTTAGCACAAAACCCAGATTCATATTAACATCAGTTCAGTACTCCTGTGAACCTATATTTAGACCAGCCATCTTCCACACTGCCTCTTGCACAGTTTATTCCTGTGGCATGACTATTCTGTTTAAGGCATAGGGCAGCCAAGTAAGTGAAAGTACATGTTAAAACCTGTGGATTACATCTGTGAAATGCCCTTCTCTTGCTATTGTAGAACTGTGTGAATGCTGCAGCTTTTGGGAAGCTAGCAGTGGAGTACAATTGCACCCTCATAAGTTTCTCCTTCCAGTCTCAGCACTGTAGATCTGTTCCTAAGTGTGGCCCATGTCTGGAATTTGACCATCTGTGTAATATAACTGTAGTGAAGAAGATAGCATTCTGCAGTGGCATTTGATAAAAGCAATGTGCTATTTTAAATTATATAAAAGAAAGATTCCTCCTCACATGCAAACACAGATATGCGACAACTACAATACTCGCATTATGTATCCCTCCCCTGCTTATAAGCAAGCGCATTGACATTCAATAAACAGTGCTGCATAAAATTTCATTTCCCTGTAGGGAAAATTTAAACTTACTTTATTATTCCATTGGAATATTTTAAATGAGGAAAAAATGAAGATAAAGTGCAGTTGACCCCAGGCATTATAAATGTCATTAAGGGTCTCGCTCTGCTAGGCCCATCTGTTGCTTTTCAGACCTTCTATTCATTAACCTTATTAGTGCCAGCCCCTCTAGCCTTGAATTGACATTTCCCTGGTTAAATTGGAAGGCCCATTTCCTCGCACACATGGAATGGTAGGTTAAAGAATTTGTATGATTTGTCTAATAGATGCAGTAGGAAAGAGCAACAACTGATCTGCTGGCTGGTAGGTCCAACTGAGAAATTCCACTTTGATTGTTTCCAGGGGACTTCAGTGTTCTTGCATATTAAAATGCAGCTTTCTATAGCCACACTCCTAATCAAATCAGCAGAAAAATCAGTCTTCTTGGCAACAGTAATAATCTCTGTCTGTTGAAGCAGTATAAATCTTACTGGTATACTATCGAATTTTGTACTAGTTTTACTGATGAGCCAAAAGAATGGCAAATTTATTCATTCAGCTGATGTACCTCACAGCTCGAAATGATGTGAATATATATTTGTTTATCCAAGTTAACCCATTGAGATGAAGGCACAGTTAGGTGATTGTGGATTAAAAGCCAAGCCATTCTTCTTCACATAGGTCATTCATTCAAATTCTTCCTCATGTTGGACATACTAACAGGAATTCAGATTGCATGCAGGTATAAAAGGGGATTTTTTTCCTATTTCACTGTTTGTTAGATTACATATCATAGGGAAGAAGAATTCATCATGTTTTTTGAGCTGACTCACATGAGCAAGTGATACTTAAAGGTGACAATTTGAAGTCCTCAATGTACTGAACCCTCCAGCATCAGGTGATGGTATTTCATGTCACAAGTAAAAAGGAAATATTAGTTGTTCTTTGACAAAAGATTGGTTACAATTATGGCTGAAAAGATCAGGAGTGAAGTGGTCTGAATTAAGGGGTTAAATTAGAAAAAATAGTTCAGAAGCCGTTCACATCATCCTTTTGGCATTTCTGGTCCTTCCTGCCTCTGTGACAATGAAGGTAATTATCAGACTTTTTCCCATAAGTGAAATGTCAAGATAATTTATAGAAGCACCCTATTCTCTCTGAGTGGTTTATTTATTTGGAACAGGCTTTTCACAATACTGAGACTAGAGTTACAATTTCCCCTCCCACAAATTTCCAGTTTAACTCCTACCCCAGCAAGTTAGCAATGTAAATCTGGGCCAGGGATAAAGTTACTGTAATTATAGAGTAAGGCTATGTCTACACTACAAACTTATGTTAATGGAAGTTATGTCAGCACACAGCCTCTGTAGTTACTACTTTGCCATTGTGTGCATAGTTGGGTCCTGGTGTTGGTGTGTACACTCACCAGGAGTGCATGTTTTGCTGCAGAGTGCAGTGCATCATGGGTAGGTATCCCACTGTGCCACTTGCCACCATCCAGCGGGAAGTTTTGGCAGTGCATGATGGGACTGAGACTAATCAAGTAGGGGTGACTTGAGGGCAAGGGGTCATCAACTTCCCAGTTTCCAACTGTCTCCATCCTGTAGTGTCATCTATAGCATATCACATAGTTTTTGCACCTTTTTTTCAATTTCCCACAAACTAGTGTGACCCTCCTCGCTGACAGAAGCATGGAGCATGCACAGCTCAGCAGTACTGTCATGTGCATTGTAAGCACTGAGTGCCCACTCCTGGAATATTTGCAGAGCTGCAAGAACTGAATGAGTGGGAAACATGACAACTCCTTGGAGGACAGATTGATGTGGGACATAGCTAGAACCCATTACAAGGTAGGTGGTGGTGTTCACAGAGCAGCGGCAGGTGGTGGAGTGCCACTTCTGGGCCCAAGAAACAAGTACTGACTGGTGGGACTGCATCATAATGCAGGCTTGGGACGATGAGCAGTGGCTGAAGAACTTTGGGATGCACGAGGCTACATTCCTGGATTTGCATACTGTGCTCACACCTGCCCTCCAGCACAAAAAAAGAGTTGACTCCCTGAGCTGTATAGCTCCACATTGAGCTCTTCTAAGAGCCTTTTTATTGGGCTGTTCACATTCAGCAGACATTCACCCTACCTCCTCCCTCCATCCCAGTGGAAGCTTTCCCCACTTTGCTTCACATATATTATGCAGAACATAGCAGGAAGCTATAACCATTGGGATATTTTTTCTCTCTGAGGTCCAATCCTGTACACCTGCAGCTACTCCATGAACTATTTTGAAAGACCATTTTAATAGCCAGAGTAGTGTGTGTTGTTGTAGTGTGCTCTATCTGGCCCTGCTCTTCTGTGGCCTGGTAGGAACTGTGTGGGTATTGCTGTACAGGTAGGAATTTAATGCATAAAGTCAATGCACCTGTTCATTTTGTTTGTGAATGATCCTATGAGTTGTGGGACATTGTGCAGTAACAGATCATTGACTGTTTTCAGAACTATTGAGCACTCAGCAGCATATGTTGCAAACTAATAAAGATGAATTATGTTCAAAATAATACAATTTTATTCTGTAACAAAATCAGTGCAAAAATAGCCTATGCCGTTTTAAAACAAATACACTAAAAATAACAAAAAAACTTACAAAATTAAGAGAACAGAATTCATGAAGGGGAAAGAACATTCATGTCCATTTTAGCTACTCATGCACCAACTGTTGTCTCCCAGCTCTATGTATGTGAAGCTGTGATGGTCTTTAATGTCCCCGGGGAGGAGTGGTGAGGGTAGTGCAGCAAACTGGTGCCATGTAGAATGGGGTCGAGGTTGGCGATGGGGTAGAGGTAGACCCTGATATTGAGCTGTCAGTGGGCTGCAGAGGCAGGTCAGCAAGCGATTTCTGACCCTGCAGATCCATCAGCGTCTGAACCATCTGTGATTGGTTCTTCAGAAGCCTCATTATGTCTTGGTGCATTTCACTCTCCTTTTCATGCTGGGATTCCTGGGCCCTTCCCCTCGCCACTCTCCGTCTCCAGGCTGTCCCCAATGTTCATCCTCCAGGCATTGTGCTCGCAGCGCAATGCAGCACCGGCTGCGGGATATCGCTGAACATGTCATCCTGTGTCCTCTTCTTTCTCCTCCTTATCTGGGTCAGGCATTCTGTGGGTGTAGAGTAAAAAATCCCACCCCACGCTCCACCTCCGGCTCACCCATGGAGTCGGCGCGTATGCTTTCTGTAATGAATGTGCTGACAATGGAACCACTGTGCATTTTATCATCAGCTGCTGCTGGTCTCTGTCACAGCCCATCTCCTACATCCCTGAGCAATCTGCTTGTCAATGTTGACGTTTCTATAGCTGGATCAGAGCGGTGCCTGCACAGCCTCTTCTCCCCACAGGCCCAGAACATCCAGTGTCTCCTGTGCACTACAGGCAGGAATGCATCTGGAGTATGTACCTGGCACAGTCTGCTGGGCAGTTGCATTCAAGGATGGAGAGCTGATCGGTGTGCTCCCAAAGCCAGGCAATAAAGAAAAGGAATTTCAAAAGGACTTTAAAGGGGAGGAGGGTCTTCCAGTCTTCAAGATCCCTGGGCAATGGAGTTCATAATAGTGACCAGAGCAGTCAGTGAGGGGCATTGTGGGACAGCTCCTGGAGGACACCAAGAGTTGACATAACTAATTCAGTATCTACACTGCACTGACTTAAGTACATCGACTGTGGCTCAAGGCCACTCGGGGAGGTGGTGTTACTATGTTGACGTAATGGGGCAGTGGGAGACCAATTTGAGTGGAGACACATGCACAGCTAGGTTGCCATAAGCTGCCTTGCGTCAACCTAACTGTGTCATGTAGACCAGGCATTAGGCAGATTGTATATAACCCAAATCTATACTTTACCAGGAGACATTAATCAAATATTTCCATTCTGTTAATTATTATGTGCCTCCTCTCATGAAGTCCTGTGTGACACAATATCTCCCTGGGGTGAAAGTAACTTAAAAGACTTAGTGGTATGACACAGTCCTGAGCAAGAGGGTGGAGCCTCAACTGGAAGAGATGGGGTCTTTAAATCCCCGAGCCATTTAAATCAAGATTTAAAGGGCCCGGGGCTCCAAGTGCAGTAGCAGCAGCTTAAATCACTCCCAGAGTCCCATACTAGCCATAGCTGCGGCGGCAGCCGGAAGCCCCAGAGCTATGGTGGCAATTTAAAGGGCCCTGCATTCCGCTTCCTGGCCCAGTAAATCACCAGCCTGGGGAAGCTGCCCTCTGACAGTATGCTCAGCTGTGTACCAGCTCTTGCTGATATGTCATGCCACACTGTACCGGCTTACTTTCACCTCTGCACCTCCCCATTCTCTTTCAAATCCCTTCTCCCAGGTTGCAATGATTCTCCCAACTCCTATAGAAACCTTCTAAATTAAGCACAACAACAAAAAATAGATGAATAATAGTTGGAAGTTACATGGAGGCTGATTCCAAGCCCACTGAAGACAATGAAAAGATCCCCATTGATTTCAGTGGGCTTTAAAACAAGACTACAGTGCATACTTCACAAGAGCAGGTATTCTGCTCACCTGCTCATCTGTCTAAACTTCCTCCTTCCCTCTTGATTGATACAATCCCTCCCTCCATTATGTCATGTTATATTTAGCATTTATATACTTCTCAGGACAGCTGACACATCTTTATTCTTGATAAGGAATGGTATTACCTAGAAGTGTTAAAAAACAAAATATTAAATAAAGTGTTCATAAGTGCTCCTTTAGTACTGATCTAGCAAAGCAGTTTTTACTTTGCATTTCTTCCAGCAGTACAAATTTGGGTGAGCCCCCAAAAGTTTAGATGCTTATTGCCCAAACAATCCAAGTTACCTAAATCTGCTAAATTTGGCAGGCAGTCTTATGCGAAGATCCTGTCCCACAAGATTTCTGACAATTCTCTCTACTGACCTGAGTTAGTAAATTCAGAGACAACTATTAAAAATAATGTTTAAAAGAGAGAGATTAACCAAACTCTTTCAAACCTCAGCAATAAAGGTTTGCTTCAGATGTAATTAGAGAGATAGATGAAATTTTGAATTAGTTCTTATTTTATTAAAAATTGCCATACTTAATTGCTAGCATTTAAAAAGAAATTTTATCCACCCTAAAATCACTTTCTAAAAATCTTACAGAATTATACAGGAGAGAGATGAAAACATAAGGAATGTCCACACCTCACACATAGCCATGTTCAAGTTGGAAAGTTGCTAGCTGGAACTTATCACATTTCCTGATTCTGTTCCATCAGAGTGAAATTTTAGAACATAAGAACAGTCATGCTGAGTAAGACCAAAGGTCCATCTAGCCCCACATCCTGTCTTCCAACAGTGGCCAATGCCAAGTGACCCAGAGGGAATGAACAGAACAGGTAATCATCAAGTGATCTATCCCATTACCCATTACCAGCTTCTGGCGAACAGAGGCTAAGATGTCATCCCTGCGCATCCTGGCTAATAGCCTCCATGACCTTATCTAGTTCTTTGTTGAACCCTGTTATAATCTTGGCCTTCACAACATCCTCTGGCAAGGAGTTCCACAAGTTGACTGTGGAATAGTCAATATTTTGAGATAGCTTTTCAGCTCTTTTGTCCTACTGATACAGCATATTAGTGGACAATAATTAATTAGCCATTTGACTTTCACTATCATCATTGCCCTTATTCTAAAATATGCACAATTTTTCTGTATCCTATGTAGTCTAGTTCCCTATGGCCTGTTTACCAGTTTGGTGGCACAAGATTCCATTCCTCCATTAATTATTTGTGTTACGGTAGCAACAATAGAGGTCCCAACTGACATCAAGGTCCCCTTGTTCAAGGCACTGTACATACACACAGAAAGAAAAAGAGTGTGAGGGATATAATTATTTCCATTTTATAAATGAAGTATAGATTTTCTTCTGACCAGAATGAACTCTTCCATAGTACCTTCTTTTCTGGCATATCAGTGCCAAGAACATAACATACCGGTAACTCTCATTAACGCTAGTGAAAATTACACAAATAGATATCAAGATGAGAACATTGCATATTTTTTCCAACAATTAGAAAAATAAACAATCTATTTTTTTCTCCCAACAATTCAAAAGAAAACAGCCAGCAAACCATATCTCTGTTTCAGATTGATCATCCATAGAATTTTGACTCTACTGATCTACATTCTAGAATGTAAACTTTGGGGGGGGGGGAGGAGTAGAGGAAGATCCTCTCCTACCCAGGGAAATTTAATACACATTTCTTAAATAATACAACTGGCATATTAGTCAGATGCCAAAGAAACTCTTTTCATCTGGAAAAAGGACAGGGCATGTCTCTTTAATCTTACAGGAATTGAAGATATACTCTGTCACAATTTTAAGTGTGTAAGGGAGAAGGTGAGTTTGTACTGCTGATGGCAAAAAACAACCCAGTAACATCTGCAAAGTCTTCCTTGTGAACTAAGTTATGTAAATTGAAGAATGCCCTTACTGTCAGTGGGTATATTATTTCAAAGACAGACAACTGTGTTAATCTCCCTTCTGCTTAATCCCTGTCTCTCCACAAATCATCATGTCGACAATTTAAACAGATTTAGATGTGACTGAAATCGAGAAAAGGAGATAGTCTCAGGATGCTGGGGTTGATGCAGGCCTCCAAGAGGTAATTTTGTTTGTGGGAGAGAGAGAGTAAATCTAACAAATCTAACAAAGCAGCCCTCTGGCCCAGCCCTGAGGATCAAATCCAATTCTACCAAGATACACATTAAGTCCTGTCTATCACAGCTTTGCCCTTGAAAAGTCGAATAATGATGAGATTCACCTCATTTCGCTCATCTCTGGAGAGCAAAGAGAAAGGAGACATTTAAAGAACTTGAACTATTGCTTGGAATGAATACTTCTATTGTCTAATTCTGATATGAATATTGTATGGAAAACATAGTTGGGTGTTCATCTTTTTGATCACTTGCTGTCCCTTAAGGAATGTGAAATAATCACTTAAATAATAGGCAATAGTAGTCAATTAGGAAAGCCAGGGTCAGTAGAACATGGCAGGTCATGAATTATACATTCTAAGCAAATTATTTATTGCGAACTGCAGCTTTTGTAATTGTCCTCTTAGGTGAAAAGGACAGAAAAGATCCAATTTCCACTAACTGCTGCATAAAAATCATTGCTGAATATATTCTAAAAAAAAAAACCAATATGAAAACTGGAAAAAGCCCATGTGCAATTTTAAATATTTAGCTTCAGTTATTTACTTTTCTGGTAGGATAAAAGTTAAATTCATTCATTTCCTGCCTTTGCCTGGATTCTGTCAAAACCAGACATTTCAACGATTTGGCACTACTTTTTAGTACTTACTAGTCAAGCTTAGATGAAAGATGTTCTCTTTCAATAAGGATTACTAAAGGATGCTGCTCTTGAAGTTTTTCAAATGGAAAGTTTATCGTTTAATCATTTTAGTTTTAACCCTTATCTGATAAAATTAGCATTTGTCAGGCTATGCCTAAAACAACAAAAATAGTGTTCAGAATAATCTTCATTACAAAGAGAATTATAATTATTTTGGTGGTCAGCAAATTTGCGTCTTGGACGAAACCTAGACGATTAATTAGTGAATGTTTGTCATATACTTTGAAGATTAAAAGTGCCAGGAAAGTGCTAAGAATTATTATTGTTACAGGCATGTCACGTTTTACGTGCATTTAACTTGAGCAATTTCCGCTTTACGCGGTCGACCAGAAAGAAAAAGGAAGAGAAAACTAAAAATATAAAATCTGTCTTTAGAGTGGGTGATTTCGCCCGCCATTGAAGTGAATGGGGTTTGGCTATACGTGGTTTCTGCTTTACGTGGAAACCGTGGAACCGAACCCTCGTGTAAAACGCGACATGCCTGTATTAGATTAACTCCTACTCACAATTAAAACATGGAAGGAATTTCGGTGAACTAAAGAAAATGCAATTGCTTCAGTTCTTTGGGTCAGAAAGTCAAGGCTCAGCTAGTGAGGGGAGAGTTCTAAGCAAGCACAGGCATTGGAGTAAATTAGTGCGGCCTAAAGCCTGTTGTGTTATACTGGCCAGCTATGGCCCCCAGAGCCATTCACCAGCTGAGGACTGCAAGAGCACAGTGCTCTCTCATGACACCCTCTCTCCACCCCTCCTTATGCCTGGCAGGTGCACTCGGCCCAGTGCTGCAGGGCTGCGGCATATGAACTGGCTATGTCAGGTCTTCCCCCTGCTGCCGTTTCATCTGCTTTATGCTCCTTTGCAGTACAAGAGAAGCAGAGCTGGGGGACTGGTTTTGGCCCCTTTGGAAATGGTGCCACATATGGTCTTTTCTCGATAGGTGTTTTGAAATTTATGCCTAATAACAGTCCTCTGAGGTAGGTCAGAATTATCCCCATTTTACAGATGTGGAAAGTAAAGCACAGAGAGGTTAAGTGACTTGCCCAACATCGCTAAGGAAGTTTATATCAAAGCTGGGTATAGACCCTGGATTTCTTTTACACTTCGTTCTGTACTTTAGCCCCAAAACCATCCATCCCATCTAATAACAAGAACAATCAGAATTCAGTAGCTTTTCCTGCCACTCATTTCTGGGGAAAGAGGCAAGTTCTTAGCTGCTATGGTAGTTGACTCCCCAGTCTATGAAAAAGGTTCATCTGGCAGTAGGCGCCTCTTTGCTGAATGAGCATGCTGCTGGTTCCTTCCAGTTCCCTTGGCCACCCATTTTCCATTTGGCTGTAGGCTGCAGCAGACATGTTCATGTTGTCTCAGCATGTCTGTGTGCGGCTTTTGTCAGTTTCAGATTTATTTAGGCTGATCTATGGGGAGTCAATGACATCTGCTGGAAGCCTCACCAACGCCATTCCCTATCAAAGCCAAGGTTCAATGTTCCATGTAAGTAGTTTTCAATGTTTGCAAAGAGAGGAAGTTCCAATCTAGTTAACGAGCTCTGAAGCAGTAAAAGGAAAAGCCCAAAGTAGCATAAATGGCAATTACAGACCCAAACCCATACAAGAAGTTGTGAGTGGGGCGCTGTGACCATCTAGCAATTGTTTTGTGAACAAGGTGAAACAGACACACCTTCTCTTAGGAGCAATCTCAGAATTCCAAGTGCACAGGTATGGCTCAAACAGTCGGAGTTGAGGAAGAACACTGGCTGGGTCGTACTCCCGGGAGACATTCTGACTTTGAACGGCATAATCTCTCTAGAAGCAAGAGGAAAAGTAGGAAGGGGAACTAGCCATCACACGCCCCACAACTCCAAGCAGCCATGCTTGGTACAGGGAGAGACATATAGAAAGGCCCCTCTAGTTCCACTAGTATTACTAGCGATGGTAGTTGCTCCTCCTACAGGCGCTCCCCAGTGCTGGGTTTATATCTGATTGCTGAGATGGGGGAGGCACAATTTAGCTCCCCAAAATGAAAATGGCAAAGAGACTAAACTCTCATCCTTAGGAGTTCTCCCTACGTCAGAGAGATGTTCATCAGCCAGGTGCGATGGGGAGTCCTGATCCACCATTGTCCACACAGTCATTCCAATCTGATCTGCATGAATGGACATGTACAGATTGGGGCTCTGGCAGACAGCAGGGGCCCACCCAAGCAGATTGCCTGGCAGGATCAGGCATCTCTCTACCATGGAGCCATGAAGGATTTCGGCCTCTTTTGCAGCGACTAGGTTGACAACATTTTTGAAGCAGTGAATTGACTTAAAAAAACTATGAAGATAGAGGGCCAGAAGGCAGAAAATACAGCATGGAAAGATTTGCATACAGGCAGCTCGATACACACGCTCACTAAGATACAGTCAGACCCTCTGAAGGTATATGTCGTTACCATCAATCAACCATTCCAGTTCAATTTCAAGCATGATATGGAAAGCTAAATAAAGATAGTGGACTGGATTTTTAGTATTTAACCTTGCAGGTAAATTGCTAATATGAGCATTCTTTTGCACAGTCTTCTTTAGGCCAATAGTTTCTTCTACATTATCTAAGTGGAACTATATGCTTGCTGAAATACAGTTTGCTATCCCCCAGGCTTACAATGCCTAATTTCTTATGAAAATGTCAATTGCTTAGTAACCATTTGCTGCTACTTTTGAAATCAAATGTTTTGCTAGGAAAAAAATTTATTCTTGCGGTGTGCCATGTACTGAATCTTCTTAAGTTACTTACTTGGACTGAAAAAATATATACTTGTTATGGCTCTTTTCCTTGCCTAATAGTTCTACGTTTATATTCCTTCTCTGTGTTCTTCTTGCTTGGCTTGATAGAAAGTGCCCAATTTACTGTAATGTGGATACTGCTGATGAACAAAAGAAATCCTCCTAAGGCTTTTCAGTTCAGTCATGTTTTTGACCATATTTTATGTTGATGCTTCTAACCTATTTTCCTTTTCATCTTTCTTCTGGTTATGGGAACATCTTATCTTAAGCCGAGGCAGGTTTCAAGAAGGGCAAGACTGTTCTTGAGCTACTGGTGAGCTCTTTATGCTTTTATTTGTTCCAAATCATTATATGTAAGCAAAAGGAAGATAATTTTTTCCAAAAAACTAAAAAGCCAAGCAGAATATGGAGAAGGCAATGGCTCTGTAGTATTTACTGTGGGGAACTCGTCTGCTTATTGACTAAAATGGCATATACATATACTAGATTGCTGATCTTTCTCCACTCTCATCAGAAAGCCCAGATGCCTCACTTCTGTAGTGCCCCTTGAACCCCATTTGAATTACACACATGTGTATACCCAGGAAATACCCTTGGGGGAGGGGGCCTCTCCTCCAGGCCCCAGCAGGTGCCAAACTGAATCTACCAACTTTACACTCACACCCTAAGGAGCCCTGAGTTCTGGGGGCAAGCAGAGTTGTTCCAAAGGTCTGGCTGGGGTGTTCCTATGCCCCAGCTGTTCCCTGGCTGACACAAGGCCCATAGGAAACATGGCAACAAGGGTGCAAGTTGTATAGCCCTCAAGATGCATTAGTTTGTGCTGGGGACCAAACGAGCCATCCCCAAGACAAGAGAGGAACAAGCTTCCTTGTACCAGTTTCCACACCAGTGCAGGGATGAATTGAGGTCCTAGCCTCAAGCTGGTGGGTGAGTGGGAAATGGGAGAACCCAAAGTCCAAAGACAAGTTCTAAAGGAAGGCCTCCTGGGCTGGTGTAACGGGGTCGGTCACTCACCCCTGCGGCGCCCCCGTCTGGTCGTTACAGGAATTAGCTCTTTTGACCTCTGAGCGCCCTCTGCCGACCGACGTCCGCTTCTCCACACCTGGCTCCGTGCCCTTCCCGGACCCCGGAGCCCCTTGCTGAGGGTGCTGCACCCTGCAGTACCCCCTGGTTTTAGGGTCTCCCCTCCCCGGGGAACCCACCACCCACTATCCCCAACTCGCCTCAGAGTATGCCACTGTCAGTCACTACTTGCCCCCGCTCACTGGGGCAGACTGCAGTATCTTGGCTTCTCATCCCCGGCAAGAAGGGGTTGGCTTGCTACTGCTATCACCAGCCTTGGGCCACCTCCTGGCAACCTCCAGTACTCCGTGGGTCGGGCCTTCTCTAGGCTCAGCAAGCTGGGGCCTTCTCGCTAGAGCCTAAGCTCCCTGTCTCCCAGCTGCCTCACCCACGCCCTATCCCTGTCTGGGTACCCTGGTACAGGCTCCGTGCAGCCAGGCCCTGTCTCCCACTAGTCATAGGGGAGACTGGCTTTAGGCCCTTGCCTGCACCTGCAGCCTGGGGCTCTCAGGCTAGAGCTTTGCCAGCTCCTTCCACCTAGCCCCAGTCCTGCACCCAGCCTAGTACCTTCCTTTAGGCTTCCTTGCAGCAGTCCTGTCTCCCTCTAAATGCAGAGGAGACTTTTCTCCCCTCTCCTTCTCTGTCTCCCAGCCCTTATATCCTGGCTGGGAGTGTTTGGGGCGTGGCCACACAGCTGAACCCAACTCCCAATCAACCTGGGAGTTTGCAGACTAGCCTCCCAGGCTATTTCAAACCCCTTTTGGGGCTTTTCCAAGCCCCTTCCGGTAGGGGGCGGGTGGTCACCCCGCCACACATCCCCCCCCTTAAGATAACACCGACGGGGGGGGGGGAGAGAATCCCTAACGCCCTTGGGTCCTTCGCAGTTGGGCCCGTAGGTAATCTCTCTCTTCCCGCAGGCCCCGCATCACTTGGAGCCACCTGTCTCCCCCTACTAGTGTCTGGGTCCCCACCGTGGCCCTCTTGGCCCCCCCAGGGGGTCCTCCCCCCATGCGGGTTCCCTGGTGGACGGTGTCTACAGCAACCGTCTGGGTCCCAACCTCCTTCAGGGCCCCGGTCGCCACCCCCACCTTCACCTTCAATTTTGGCCCTTCTGGACCCTCAGGCACCTTTCTGAGCCCCACCTTAGTTTCCCTAAGGGGGCAGTGCCTCCTAATGTGGCCTGGCCCTTGGCAGCCCCAACAGGTTCCTTGCCTCTTGGCTGCACTGGGCCTAGACCTTGTGGCCTCATTCCTCTCAGGGCCAGCCCCCCTTGGTCTGCCCTGGTTCGGGCTCCTGCGGGCGGGGCAGTCTTTCCTCAGATGCCCCCCCTGGCCACAGGCCCAACAAGGTCCCCGCTGCCTGGGTTCCCTCACCCAGCAGCATATATGAGGGGTGCGCCCCCATCCGGGGTACACCCTCCTGCCCCCAGTCCCGTAGGGACAGTCCTTTCTTAAATGTCCTGGCCTTCCGCAGGCATAACAAGTCTTTGGCCGCGCCCTGGGCCTCCTGACCCAGGCGTCAGGCCTCTCGGGCCTCCTCCGAAACTCTCGCCTGAGGAGCTGTCCCAGGGCCCGCTGTTCCTTTATCAGCGGTCCCAATTGTTCATGGAGGGCCATCTGCACCTCCTTCAGGCTCTCCTGGTGTTCCCGGGTCCCCTGGAGGTCTTCAGCCCAGTCTTGCTGGTAATCTGGCCCTGGGACCCGGCCAGGGATAGCCTCTGGGTGGTCCCAAACATACAGCCCACCATATTCTGGTTCCATAGTCCCAAAAGTCTCTCAGGCAATTCCAATCCTTGCCTCAGTTTCTCCTTGGCACTCCCCGCTGTCCGTGCCCTGCCCCTTGTATCAGGGGCGGACCGCTAGTGCCTGCATTCTCCACCAGTGTAACGGGGTCGGTCACTCACCCCTGCGGCGCCCCCGTCTGGTCGTTACAGGAATTAGCTCTTTTGACCTCTGAGCGCCCTCTGCCGACCGACGTCCGCTTCTCCACACCTGGCTCCGTGCCCTTCCCGGACCCCGGAGCCCCTTGCTGAGGGTGCTGCACCCTGCAGTACCCCCTGGTTTTAGGGTCTCCCCTCCCCGGGGAACCCACCACCCACTATCCCCAACTCGCCTCAGAGTATGCCACTGTCAGTCACTACTTGCCCCCGCTCACTGGGGCAGACTGCAGTATCTTGGCTTCTCATCCCCGGCAAGAAGGGGTTGGCTTGCTACTGCTATCACCAGCCTTGGGCCACCTCCTGGCAACCTCCAGTACTCCGTGGGTCGGGCCTTCTCTAGGCTCAGCAAGCTGGGGCCTTCTCGCTAGAGCCTAAGCTCCCTGTCTCCCAGCTGCCTCACCCACGCCCTATCCCTGTCTGGGTACCCTGGTACAGGCTCCGTGCAGCCAGGCCCTGTCTCCCACTAGTCATAGGGGAGACTGGCTTTAGGCCCTTGCCTGCACCTGCAGCCTGGGGCTCTCAGGCTAGAGCTTTGCCAGCTCCTTCCACCTAGCCCCAGTCCTGCACCCAGCCTAGTACCTTCCTTTAGGCTTCCTTGCAGCAGTCCTGTCTCCCTCTAAATGCAGAGGAGACTTTTCTCCCCTCTCCTTCTCTGTCTCCCAGCCCTTATATCCTGGCTGGGAGTGTTTGGGGCGTGGCCACACAGCTGAACCCAACTCCCAATCAACCTGGGAGTTTGCAGACTAGCCTCCCAGGCTATTTCAAACCCCTTTTGGGGCTTTTCCAAGCCCCTTCCGGTAGGGGGCGGGTGGTCACCCCGCCACACATCCCCCCCCTTAAGATAACACCGACGGGGGGGGGGGGGGGAGAGAATCCCTAACGCCCTTGGGTCCTTCGCAGTTGGGCCCGTAGGTAATCTCTCTCTTCCCGCAGGCCCCGCATCACTTGGAGCCACCTGTCTCCCCCTACTAGTGTCTGGGTCCCCACCGTGGCCCTCTTGGCCCCCCCAGGGGGTCCTCCCCCCATGCGGGTTCCCTGGTGGACGGTGTCTACAGCAACCGTCTGGGTCCCAACCTCCTTCAGGGCCCCGGTCGCCACCCCCACCTTCACCTTCAATTTTGGCCCTTCTGGACCCTCAGGCACCTTTCTGAGCCCCACCTTAGTTTCCCTAAGGGGGCAGTGCCTCCTAATGTGGCCTGGCCCTTGGCAGCCCCAACAGGTTCCTTGCCTCTTGGCTGCACTGGGCCTAGACCTTGTGGCCTCATTCCTCTCAGGGCCAGCCCCCCTTGGTCTGCCCTGGTTCGGGCTCCTGCGGGCGGGGCAGTCTTTCCTCAGATGCCCCCCCTGGCCACAGGCCCAACAAGGTCCCCGCTGCCTGGGTTCCCTCACCCAGCAGCATATATGAGGGGTGCGCCCCCATCCGGGGTACACCCTCCTGCCCCCAGTCCCGTAGGGACAGTCCTTTCTTAAATGTCCTGGCCTTCCGCAGGCATAACAAGTCTTTGGCCGCGCCCTGGGCCTCCTGACCCAGGCGTCAGGCCTCTCGGGCCTCCTCCGAAACTCTCGCCTGAGGAGCTGTCCCAGGGCCCGCTGTTCCTTTATCAGCGGTCCCAATTGTTCATGGAGGGCCATCTGCACCTCCTTCAGGCTCTCCTGGCGTTCCCGGGTCCCCTGGAGGTCTTCAGCCCAGTCTTGCTGGTAATCTGGCCCTGGGACCCGGCCAGGGATAGCCTCTGGGTGGTCCCAAACATACAGCCCACCATATTCTGGTTCCATAGTCCCAAAAGTCTCTCAGGCAATTCCAATCCTTGCCTCAGTTTCTCCTTGGCACTCCCCGCTGTCCGTGCCCTGCCCCTTGTATCAGGGGCGGACCGCTAGTGCCTGCATTCTCCACCAGTGTAACGGGGTCGGTCACTCACCCCTGCGGCGCCCCCGTCTGGTCGTTACAGGAATTAGCTCTTTTGACCTCTGAGCGCCCTCTGCCGACCGACGTCCGCTTCTCCACACCTGGCTCCGTGCCCTTCCCGGACCCCGGAGCCCCTTGCTGAGGGTGCTGCACCCTGCAGTACCCCCTGGTTTTAGGGTCTCCCCTCCCCGGGGAACCCACCACCCACTATCCCCAACTCGCCTCAGAGTATGCCACTGTCAGTCACTACTTGCCCCCGCTCACTGGGGCAGACTGCAGTATCTTGGCTTCTCATCCCCGGCAAGAAGGGGTTGGCTTGCTACTGCTATCACCAGCCTTGGGCCACCTCCTGGCAACCTCCAGTACTCCGTGGGTCGGGCCTTCTCTAGGCTCAGCAAGCTGGGGCCTTCTCGCTAGAGCCTAAGCTCCCTGTCTCCCAGCTGCCTCACCCACGCCCTATCCCTGTCTGGGTACCCTGGTACAGGCTCCGTGCAGCCAGGCCCTGTCTCCCACTAGTCATAGGGGAGACTGGCTTTAGGCCCTTGCCTGCACCTGCAGCCTGGGGCTCTCAGGCTAGAGCTTTGCCAGCTCCTTCCACCTAGCCCCAGTCCTGCACCCAGCCTAGTACCTTCCTTTAGGCTTCCTTGCAGCAGTCCTGTCTCCCTCTAAATGCAGAGGAGACTTTTCTCCCCTCTCCTTCTCTGTCTCCCAGCCCTTATATCCTGGCTGGGAGTGTTTGGGGCGTGGCCACACAGCTGAACCCAACTCCCAATCAACCTGGGAGTTTGCAGACTAGCCTCCCAGGCTATTTCAAACCCCTTTTGGGGCTTTTCCAAGCCCCTTCCGGTAGGGGGCGGGTGGTCACCCCGCCACAGCTGGCCACACAACTTACACAACACCAGCCTAGTTCATTTTAATTGAATTCAAGAGTTTAAGGGGAAACTGTGTTGTGCATGGTGTATGGTAGGAAAGAACTTAATTCAATAACATAAGTACAGCTGCCTAGCTGCAGGCATACTAGATAATGGCCTGAGTTTTTTACTACTCCGACTGCTGACATATCAACCTTCTGTTCCAAACTCACACCTAAACCAACTCGGGGGAGGGAAGAGCATATGTCTGAATAAGAACGACACACTGTGTGTCATTCTGAATAAGCTAAGATGGCTTTGTTATAATTGGGTATCTATTTCTTTTGTATGATGACCAAAAGTCAAATTAGGCCTGCTCCTTGGATGGGGAAGGAAGGGCATGAAGAGGCTACCTGATTGAGTAGCCAACACAAGGGCCAGCCACAAAGTGTGGTGTGCCAGGAGTGCTTCTTGATACACATCATTCCATAGGGCATAGAATACACCGAGTGTCCCAGGGCAGGGACTAGGCAACTGAAGGAAAGTGCAGTCTACCCACCCCACCCCCTACACTCCCTTCTCACTGGGTTTTCCAGATAGAGAGACTGGGACCAGTTCCTGTGGCCCGCTGAGCTGCACAAAGTGTTGGCAGTAATTTGCATTTAATGTGGTAGTTATTGCAAATGTCAATGTAAACTGAATGGCACTTATGAAAGACAAACCCAATTTCTCAAGATTAACTCAGTCAACTCAATTACATAAGAAGAAATAGGGATAAAATTACACTTTTTATTAACATATTAAATTAGTTTTTGTTTTGACACACACAGGATGTTTTGGCATTTAGTTGGCAAAAAACAAATAACTATAGCAAATTCTATAACACTGAAACACTCATCAGATGTCTATTAGAATTTTAATAGACATAGGCTTAGGGTCTTGCAAAAAAGTTTTAAATTGCAAACACTTGACCCAGAACTTTTGCAAGTAGTTAGAAGGGTATTTTTGTTGTTCTTTATTTTCCTCTCTCTATGCCATGCCTCTCTCGTAACTCAGATTTCTTTCACTGAATATTCACAGGAATAGAATAAGATTTTTCTGCTGATGCATCATGGCGAGAAGGATGAAAAATTACATGGGGGAAAATAACTGTAAATAAGTTGCCAGATGAGAAGCCACATTACAACATGTTAGCCTTTGTATGAACAAAACATATCAATGTTGTTACTTATCAAGGTTTGCAACCAACCAAGGTTTTTAGGTAAGTTCTAGCCAGCTCAAATTGTTGGAAATATAATTGCTGTATTTACAGAGGTCCTGATCCAAAATCTATTCAAGTTAATTGGCTATTCGATTGATTTCAGTGGTCTTTGGATCATGCCCCATATCATAACTCCTTGCACAACAGACACCAAATCAGTGGACCCTTTGGATGGAGCTACAGACACATGTTCCAGCATTAATATGGCACTGTTTTATATAAAATACAATCAAGCAATGAACATTCCAAGATAGCTGGTTTACCAGGACCGCTGAAGGTCCTATCAGTTATACCTGTTCCATATTACTCTAAAACCTCTACTCTAGTTACTTTAGTCACAGGTGTGAATTTTTTTCTGGGCAGTTCAAACCTGAGGCAGCTCCAAAAACACTCCGATATATGACCAGGTTTTCAAATATGCCCAGTAGCAGAGCAATTCCCATTGAGGACAATAAAGATGTCTCATTCCTGCAGTGTATAACAAGACAGAGAATTGAGAATCACGGGAGCTGCTGGGTGCTTTTAAAAATCTGACTTAGAAAGCTGCAGCCTGTATAGCAAGACTAGATGTGTCCCCGCAACAATGAGGAGGGATATGGAAAAACATTGAGGGGGCTTTTGAAGATTGCAGGACAGAAAGGAGTGAGTCAGGGAGGAGGGGATTCAGATTCCTTTCATGGGCTTCTCAAACCTTGGTCCCCCTGCTCAGTGAAACCACATAGGCTTGCTCTACTGCATCTAAGTACCTCCCTAGCTGCAAAGAAGGTTAGAGAATTTACCTCCTATGTACCAATTTAGAAAACATAAAGGTGCACTAGTCATTGGTTGAGTACTTTTGTAATAACTTCATGTCATATATTAAGTTACACATCAGAGAGATGGCAAATGCATATTATTAGTGGGCAGACAAGCTGCAGGACACTGAATGGACAAGGAAGGTACTCTTTAAGCCAATAGAATCCTGTCCCTGTGAAGAATGTGTGCTAAGCTCCACAGGAATTTGGAGGTAGGTAATTAGGGGATGGGAACCGGTAACATTTGTCTGTAAGTGGCCTGATCCCCCAAGGAATACATAAGAATGTCCATATTGTGTCAAACCAATCGTCCATCTAGTCCAGCATCCTGTCTTCTGACAGAGGCAGGTACCACATACTTCAGAGGGAATGAAAAAAGGGGCAATTTATCAAGTGATTGATCCCCTCTCATCAGTTCCAGCTTCTGGTAGTCAGAGGTTTAAGGATAACTAGAGAACAGGGTGTACTCAGGTGTACTTATGGCCTTCACAACATCCTCTGGCAATGAGTTCCACAGGTTGACTATGTATTGTGTGAAGAAATACTCTCCTTTATTTCAAATGTGCTGCCTATTAAGTTCATTGGGTTATTCGTTTTGTGTTACGTGAAGTGGGAGTTATTGGCCTACATTTAGATAATGTTTATTAGGAGGATCAGGCTTTCACACTCCCTTTCTATACTCCTTTTACAAAATTCCCATTTGTTGCTCCTGTTCGCTAGCTCCTCTGGTCACTTAAGAGCTGGATTTTTAAACCCTGCTCTCTCTGATTAGCCACATTCCTCACTAAGGGATCCTAACAGGATTGGGGATCAAAGAATGCACACCTCACTTTAACACAGCAGTACTGAGATGAATTTATGGTACAAAGAATAAGTTTATTAAGAAAGACCAGAGATTGAAGTGAAACTAAGCAGAGGTAATAAAAAACGGTTATAAATAAAACAAAAAAGTGTAATCAGCCTTTCCAGGGACTAGGCTACAATCATTGTCTATGGCAGTTTTCTCACCTACAGTCACTTCTTAGCATCACCAACCCACACAGTTGGGGATTCTCCGTTCAGAGATTAAAAGAGTGCTGGCCTCTTTGTTCCCTCAGCGATGGACAACACAAATGTCTTCTTGCTTCTCCTATTACCCAGAGTTTATTGTCTTTGTCTCTAGCATCTGGATGAACCATTGGGGTTCAAACTCCAGTGTCTTCCCCTGCTGATTTCACCTCCTCCTGTTCATTTCTTCCTGATGTTTACCTTCGAGGCCAATGAACTGACCATTATCTCTGGCATCACCATGTTCATTTACACTGGGGACATTGAAATAACTAGCCTCCCTCTTGTCTCCCTTTATTTGGTTACAGACTTTCAAGCATGTGGTCAGTAAGCACTCAGAATTCCTTCTGTGGTGGTCATAGATACATTTCACAGTGGAATTAATGGCCAGTGTCTCACCAGCTTACATTTGATATCTCCCACAGCATTCTCTATGGGAACCATCGTGACAGCAATGTGTTAGGTGTAGTGTGTTTGTCAGGCTAGAAAGGGGTAATAGTTACATGAACCCTTTGCCAGTGGGCACTGAGCAACTCTTAGAGTCACAGGGTCATAGTGGATGAAAGCCTGCTGCTATTATCAGATAACACAGCTACTCCTTGAATATCTTTATCCATATCTAATCTAGATCTCAATATAGATACATCTGTGTGTATAAATATAGAGAGGAAATACACACATGCAAATACATCCAAAAAAAGCTTTACATTTTGATATTTTAAAAACCCTGAGCTTGCATTTGCTTTCATTATAAAAAGAGTCTTTAGAGAAAGAGAGAATGTGTGTAAAAAGGCTTGCAGTTAAATACAAGATTTATCTGAACTATTCAAGCATTAGGGGAGGAAGCACTCGTTAATGGCAGAACAAGTGAGCCTCTACCCCTTATGAGTGACCAGCTCTAATAAACCTAAGCAT
This sequence comes from Sternotherus odoratus, assembly GCA_032164245.1. Lineage (NCBI taxonomy): Eukaryota > Metazoa > Chordata > Testudines > Kinosternidae > Sternotherus > Sternotherus odoratus. The sequence goes on from JAVMKO010000001.1 coordinate 30,838,417, forward strand.
AAACCCTCAAAACGTTACATCAAAATGGTAGCAGTCAGTCAAAGAGAACATTGCCATGCTGTTAAAAATCTCAGCTGCTCTGTTTTGAGAGCCAGTCACAAAAAATGCAGATGACAGATTTCTTTGGGGTCAGGGCAGGTATTAGAGTGTATGCCTCGCCTTTCTGCTGTGCCCGTTCAAGGTTCTGAAACTGAAGAAATCCTCTCTCAGACAAGTGTCACTATGGAGTGTCGTTCCTTCCCCCCTGAGATACAGTGAATCCACAAAAGGAGACAGAGTTTTCTAAAGGAATCGGAAAATAACTGCATAATGAGAAACAGGGCTCCATAATTCTCATTTCACACCATGTTTACAACCACATCCAGGGGATTCAGATTTCTGCTGTCCTGTCCAGAATTCCTCATGCATATCAAGGAATCTCATTTATTTCATTCTTTGTAAGACATGCTCAGCAATTTACTAATGCAAAAACAAAACAAAAAAACCCACCCCCCAATAGATGACTCCGTGCTGCCAGCTTCAGAAGACACTTCAAAACTGTGAAAAGCAAACTGCTTTAAATGTATTCTCTCCTTGTTTCATTAACACAATTCCAAAAGCTGTGTTCCCGTCCCCAAACATCCACAGCGTTGTCCACAACAACCCACCCAACCACCATCACATGATAATGACAGTTAGTCAGGGTCTTGGCCAGATGTAAAAGCAGCTACACTGAATGAAGGGCTCCATGTCCCATTGCCAGGACCTTCCACCACCTGGTCCCCTTGCCCCTGAGTGCACTCTTGAAAATAAATCCTCTTTCAATGTATTATTCCTTCTAAAGGAATAACTGTGAAAGTCAACAGACTATGCTTTAATTTACAGTGTTGATTACTTAATGACCATCTCACTCTGCAAGATAAGATTTGCCAAAATGCTTAAATGGTTTAGGAGCCTAAGTAAACATTTTATCCATAATCCTTTTATTGAAAAAAAAACATTATTTGGAGCAACCCGATATTATTATCAGGAAGCAACTCGAGGAAAGCTCTGATGTATCTGCATTGAACTAATACAAACTAATGGGCAGAAGCCTTTAGTCTGGCCAAGTTGTTCTTGGTTTAAAACCAAGGGAGGGGGAAAAAGTGACTTTAAGCAATATTCCTCGGGCTGATCTGTGCCATTCTGGACTCATAGTGAAATTGAACTGCCTGACTTGTCCTGGCTGCCCACAGTCCCAAAAAGAGGGCATTCTGGCAGGTTGCCAGGATGTGGAGATGCTCCTGCCTGGCCTCCGGCCCTGTAGACTGGGAAGGGATTGTTATGGTGACTCTGTTCCACCTGGGGACCCCATTGCACTGGAGAAATCTCCCACGAACACAGGAAGACTCTTTTGAGGCTACTTTGCACAGAAGGAGTGGCACAAAGCAGCCAGAGCTAGGTCATGGATCCAGCCCCATACCTCAAGTAATTGTGAATCGATCATGCTTCAAGGCCTTGATCTATAGCCCACTGAAGTCAATAAGACAATTTCTATTGACTTGGTGAGCTTTCAACCACGTTACAGAGACAAAGGATCTCAGAGGTTGCTTTTGCTCTCTTTCTGCCCTTCGCTTCAGCTATTTCTTTACCAAGTTGTCCAACAAAACTCACTTCTTTGTTCCCCTAAAAGGGACTGAAAAATTACTTTATCAAAGCTTTAGTGATTTCCAAATTACATGTGATCCTGTAGTGTAGAGGAATTGAGTCCTATCCCTTTAAGTATCCAGTAAGCACTAGTGGTGCTCACCATTTTCTGTGCTTTAGAAACCAGCCACAGCAGCACTGTATATGCATAAAAGGGCATTTCCTGTTGTGCACGGCTAGTAAACATAACTACGTGAACCCCTCTAAGCCTGTGGTTCCTTCGTGTTATGTTTTCTGTGTAAAAAGCAACAAATAGATCCTTAAATCTGTTTACACCAAATTGTCAAAAATGCATTATGGCAGCTCAGCTGTCCGCGGGGGAGAGCAAGGCATTGTGAAATGACACATAGAGATGGCCCCTGTCCTTATGAGGGTAAAGAAATTCCACAATCATTTCAGACTGAGCCTTGGACCAGTTATGTTAACAATCCGATTTCCTGTGATTTCTGGACCGGAGTTGAGGAATGAGGTATTTCACCTACACTGCAAGCTCTTTGGAGCAGAGACCACCCTTTTGGCTACATCTACAATATATAACATGTAGTTACATGCCATAACGAACAGCAGTCTGTGTCCAATGCTGCAGTGTCTAGCGACATGTCCGTGAAAGGCTCTGGCAGAATGGAGGCAGCAAGAGAAGACTTCATCAGCTCCCCTCTACTGGAGCCTTTCACTGCAGCTAGGAACGGCTTCAGCAACAGGAAGCTGGCAGAGTCTTTTCCCACTACCAGAATCTTTCCCTGAGATGAGGAAAGGCTCTGGCGAGTGGGGGAGACAATGAGAAGAGACAGAGAGTTTCTCAGCTGCATCCCCCTTGCCACAGCCTTTGCACATAACGCACCTGAGGTCAGACTTGAGGGTTATGGGTCTGACCCAAACTAACAAACGTAAGCCAGCTCAAAGCTAGGACACTCCATGCTTCATCTGTTTACCACTTAATGGGTCAAGTTCTGATCTTGCTTTCACCTGTAAGTTATTATCTATTATTTTCATTGCAGTCACTCCTGCAGGCCCTAGACAGGGGAGGGTCCCCCTATGTATGGGTTCCTACCAACACTCAAGAGAAAACCAAAAGAATTCGATGGAGCTACTCTCTAAATTTACTCCGCTACACCAGAGAATAGAATTTGCCCAGGAGCATGTGGTAGAGAACGAAAGTTTCACTTTAAAACCCAGAAACTCACCACTAATTGTGTGGTACAATGCAATTTCTATGATGTGGCTAAAGATGTTGCAGCACATCACAGAATCATAGATTTTTCAGTGTACTGCATAGACAGGGTGAAAGTACGGCAGTACAGGCCGGTACGGCGTACCAGTAAAACGTGGCTGCCGGTACCTGCCCCTATCACCTTACTTTAAAGCACTGCCATGACAATGCTTTACTGTCGCTGCCTTTTTTTTTTTTTTTTTTGCACCTCCCATGAGTGGCCCTGGTGGGTTCCTAGAGGCAGGGACACCGACGGCGGAGTGCAAAAGGGGCAGTGACGTTAAAGTGCTGTCATGGCAACACTACAAGCAGGTCCTTAAGCGCTGCTGTGGCAAAGACCCTGCGGAAAGTGCTGCTGCGGCAGTGCATTAATTGTTGCTGCCCCTTTTGCCCCCTCCACCCCAGGCTGCCAATGGGGGAGGCAAAAGGAGTAGCTGCCCTGGGGGCGGCTGCTGCGGTAGAGGCAGCAACGCCGGAAGCCCAGGCCCTTTAAATAGCTGCTGAAGCCCCAGGCGGTGCAGGCCAGACAGTCTAGAAGGGCTGGCTGGGGAATGCTGTCCCCTCAGCCCCGCACCCCTTCTGTCGAGCTGGCCCCATACCCATACCAGAACCGGCCCCATACCAGTAAGTTTTCAAATTTACTTTCACCCCTGTGCATAGACAATAATAGTTGTCAATTTAGGAACTATACATTTCTGCTGTTACACAGCTTCAGTTTCAAATGTTTTACTTTATACTTCCACATCCCAAGATTTACGAAAAGTATCTAAAAAACAAATAGAATTCGTTAGTTGATTTTTCCACTCATAAGCGAATTGACTAAATCTGAATACTCAGTAAGAGGTAGCTCACTGCCAGAAGACTGCAAAAGGTCTTTTCTGAATACAGCAACCTTCAAATGTCTGTGTAACATTTAAACTGCCCTTAATTTGGGAGCTGGACTAAACTAATTATCATGAACATCAAAAGGTTTCCAGAAATATATTCATTAAACATTTTCTTTTTCTAGCAGTTTAAAATGACTCCTGGATTCATTAGCATAAGTTTTCTCTTTAATTGGGTGCTAATGATGGCGCTTTTTCACAGGATTTTCACTGCAGGTACCTTGGGGCAAGTAAACATATAAATAGATTTGGCAAGCCCTGGGGCTAGACTCTCCAGTTAACTGAATCATTACATAAAAAAAGATACAGAATTACAATGTGGCGCACTGCCTTAAATCAACTTCAGTACTTTGCATTTCAAAATAAATGATAATATGACTAAAACCGTTAATAAATGTCCACCCGTTAAAAAACAGAAACATCAATGGCTTTCCTGTAACTTATCTGAGTTGACCTCTAAATTGCCATCTTCTGGATTTCACAGTGACGCATTATTTATTTGTAACAGAATCCAGCTTTCATTATTTTTATTCTGCACTGAATTCTGAACAGAGCAACTCCTTAACCGGGTAAACCCCTCTCAAGTGATGAAGGTCTAGAAACAGGTGGCCCCCCACCAAGGTTCCTAGTACACATTTCTTTTCCCTTTAATTAGACACCCCCTCCCTGTCATTGAAAACCAATTTTTATTGAAGTCTAGAGTGGTCATATAAGACGTTTCATTGTATTTTATTTTGTGGCAGAGGATTCCGTGAACGTGAGACCGCGTTCCTCTTCCTCATCGGGATCCAGAAGAAGAGGCTTACTCTCATCCTTTCAGTCTGGAAATGGCAGAGGTAGGGAGAAGTGGAGACAATTAATGCAGACTTTCAAAGTGGGGGGAGGGGTCCGGTGATGGAGCACCATAAATCCTGGTTCAACCTCATCTTAGGGTCAACATGCCACCAACATTATTACTTTTTTAGCAAAGCCACAATGCCCCTCTGTCACCAGATATCTTTTGCTAACGGGTACCCTTATTGATGAACTGAAACTACAACAACTTTTTCATTAAGAGTCTGGGCAAAATCAACTCTAATATAAATAGATTTTATGCACTAATCTTAGTAGAAAGAGTTCATTTCTAGCTGGGGAAAAACAAACAAAAATACACCACGACCTTAGAAAGTAACAAAAAGCCTAAATTTCCCTCAAAACGAATGCCGTCAATTAGAAACTATTGAATCATTTAATTTTGATAATACCAAATCATTTCATGTAGCCAATCCTGAATCATTACAATATACAATATTTAATACATATTACACATACATTAATGTTATAACGTGTTTGATATAAAATATTAAAACATGTTTGATATAAAAATCAAAATGAAACAAATCAAAGTGATAAAGTTGAAACAAAATATTTTCCCTTTTCAAAATGAAATCCTTCAACATTTTAAAAATGCAATAAGTCAAAAGGATTCATTACCATATTTTCGTTGGGGAAAAGTTTTAAATTTCATCAATGGTTACACATTACAGTTCATATTTATCCACACTAACTTATCCTCATATCACCTATGTGATACCGGCCAAATCTCATAATTTTATTGTTAGTCTCACAATAATTGCTGTCTACATTAAAATCCCATCTGAAGAAGTGGTATGAATAGATAAGAATTTTTTAAAGTAAGTTTATGGCTGCAGAGAAAAATGATAATATGACCCTAGTGCATCCTAAAGGCTCAAAAAAAAAAAAAACAACCAAGAAAACTAACAAAAATAATTCATTGTTTAAAAAAAATAAACCAAACCAACCCTATCCTCAAGATTTTTAAACCATGATTTTGATGAAGCCTGACTCATGCTGATTTAACATTTTGGGATGGCTGTACTGTTATCACCAATCTATAGAAGTGGTAACTGAATTTAACTTGAATAAGATCCGAGAAGATCCTAGTGTGAACCTGTGGATGGTCCACAAGGCAATGTATCTCAGTACAAAACTGTTGATTAGTCAGATTCATCTAAGTAACAAGTAGTAATTTATTCCTGTGGGAATAATAGGAAACACTGCCAGATTATTCAACCAGTCTGAATATCACTGCTCTAAACCATCCTCACAGGTGTTTGTCTAACCTGTTCTTAAAAAGCTTCCAGTTAGGGAGATTCTACGGCCTCTCTAGGTAATTTCTTCCAGTGCTTACAGTACCCTTATCGTTAGGAAGTTTTTCCTAATGTTTAACCTAAATCTCTCTTGCTTCAATTTAAAACCCTTGCTTCTCGTTCTGTCCTCAGTGGAGAACTTCTTGTTTATAACCCTTTATGTACCTGAAGACTGTTACCATGTCCCTGCTCAGTTTCCTCTTCTCCAGACTAAACAAACCAATTTTTTCAGTCTTTCCTCAGAGATCATATTTTCTAATAATTTTTGTTGCTCTCCTCTGGACTTTCTCCAGCTTGTCCATATCAATCCTGAAGTGCCCAGAACTAGACAAAGTCATCCAGCTGAGGTCTTATCACTATTGACTAGAAAAGAAGAACTACTTAACATGTTTTGCTTACAATACTCATGCAAATACATCCCAGAATGATGTTCATTTTTTTTTGTTGCTATAGCATTACATTGTTGACTCTTGTTTAGTCTCTGATCCACTATAACTCCCAGATCCTTTTCTGCAGTACTTCTTCCTAGGTAGTCATTTCCGATTTTGTATGTGTGCAGTTGATCATTCCCTCTTAAGTGTAGTACTTTTCATTTGTATTTATTGTGTTTCATACGATTTGCATTTCAGACCATTTCTCCAGTTTGTCAAGTTCATTTATTCTAATCCTGCCCTACAAAGAGTTTGCAACCACTCCCAAGTTGGAATCATCCACAAACTTTGTAAGTGTACTCTCTATGCCATTAGCTAGATCATTCTGGAAGCTATTGAACAGAACTGGACCCAGGACAGATCCCGGGGGGACCCCGCTCGATATGCTCTTCCATCTCAATTGCAAACCATAGATAACTACTTTGAGTACTGTTTTCCAACCAGTTGTTCACCAACCTTAGAGTGGGTTCATCTAGGCCAGTGGTTTTCAAAAATTGCTGAGGGTCTCAGCGGACCACTTAATCATCCTTCCAAATGTTTATATTGTTAGGTAACTATTGTAAAGTGCTTTGGACAAAATGGGGTAACCTCAAACCCTTGGCCTTCCCTCCTGGGTGAATTCATAAGGGAAAGCCTGTAGGAATTATTGACCAACATTTTTCACTTGATTTGCCTTTTGTTTTAAGAACAAAAAGACACTCCCTGAGGAAACAGCCTTAAAAGACTAATGCCTGAAGCTTTACTTGCCTTCCCTACCTACTGAAACCACCCACCAGTTTACATCCTACATTTAGAGAAAACAGTCGGGGGTCACTTTTTGAGATCAGTGTAATAAGAATCTTTAACGGCATGCCTGGCTATGCTTTTCTAAAGTAAAATGTCATCATGCTAACCAACGTTACAGAGTTCGGCTTGGCAGGATTCAATTTTAATCAGTAGATGTTGAATAGTGTCGATTTAATCAGACACGCTGAAATGAACGAAAAAATATCGATCGGTAACACTTGGTGGGAGTGCTGCCTTCCCACCTCATGCCTGAAGGGATTGAGTGTCCCTAGTTCTGCGGCAGCAAAGGGAGCCCTCTGCAGCCCTCCCAGCATGGCCCTGCTCTCTCACTCACATGGTGGAAGAGCTGCAGGGACTCCCTGCATGGCTACAGGGTCTGTGGCACATAATCCCTTCAGACCCAGTGTGCAGGGAAGGCTGTAGTTCTGTCCTTGTGGAGCAGAGACTGCCCCAAGCAGGGCCATGAAGAAGAGTCCTCCTCCTCAGTCGGGTTAGCAGGTGTCCAGTTTTGGTCAAAAAGAGACCCTGGCAGATCCGGCAGCACTATTAAAAGTCCAGTTGGTGGCACAGGCAGCTCCCCATCCTGGCTCCATGATATTCCCAGGAAGCTGCTGACATCTCCCTCTGGATCCAAGGTAGAGGAATGGCCATGGAGGCTCTGCACACTGCCCCGTCACCAGATCAACAGCTCCCATTAGCCAGGAACCTTGGCCAATAGGAGCTGAGGGAGTGGCACCTACATGCAGGGCAGTGCGCACTGCCACATGGTCATGACTCTGCCTAGGAGCCAGAGGGCGATGACAGTAGCTTCCCAGGAGCTGCCTGAGGTAAGCGCCGCCTAGAACCTGCACCCTGAACCCCCTCCCATGCCCCAACCCCCTGCCCCAGCCTGAATCCCGCTCCTGAATGCCAAACCCTAGCCCCATCCCAGAGCCTACACTGCCAGACCCCTCACTGCCTCATACACACTCCAACCTCCTGCCCCAGCCCAGATCCCCCTCCCACTCTCCAAACCCCTCATCCCAGGCCACACCCCAGAGTCCGCACCTCCAGCTCAGAGCCTGTACCCTAGCCCCAACCCCTGCCCGGAGCCCTCTCCTGCAGCCCTAACCCCTCATCCCTGGCCCCACCCCAGGGCCCGCATCCCCTCTCCCACCCCAACCCCTTGCCCCAGCCCAGTGAAAATGAGCAAATGAGCGAGGGTGGGGGAGAGCGAGTGACGGTGGGAGGGGGGATGGAGTGAGTGGGGGGTGTGGCCTTGGAGAAAGTGCAGGGCAATGGTGTTCAGTTTTCTGCAAATAGAAGCTTTGTGACCCTACTCCTCAGCAGTGGGGGTGACACTCTGCTGCTGAAGGACTCCTGCTCAGGAACGAAGCCACTCAGCCTTGGGATGGCCTCCCCCGTGGCCAGCGCTCAAAGTGCTCCTTGCAGTCCTGGCCAGGGGTTTCTGACCCACGATGCTAGGACCCCAGCACTCCCCGCATCTTGCACTGGGGAGTAACCAGCCCTGTGATCATGCAGGGAGCTCTCTGCAGCTCCACTGTCATGGCCCTGCTCACTCATTCATCAGCCTGGATTGCAGGGGCCATACCTGGGCAGGAATTGTTCAGCAGCATCCTGCTTCCAGGGGGCTCCTCCTCCTCACTGCAGCCTGCCTAGGGGTCTCTGCTCCACAGCCTCCCTTATACCTTGCAACCCACTGTCTTGGACCCCTCAGCCATGTTGGGAGCCCCAGTCAGCCCCACTGTCTGTGTTGCCATAACAGTTAACACCAGCCCTAACTCCTCTTAACTTCCAGCAACTATAATATAAAAAGAGTTGAAAATTGGGCAGAAAAAAAAATCTTTAAAATGAAAAAAAAAATCAATATTAACTGTCAAAATTGGAGAAAAATAAAAATTGAATTCTGCCAAGCCTGTATATGATATAACCCATAGTTATTGTGCTGGTTTAGAAAGGCATGCCGTTTTCCCAGACTTTGGTAGGGAAGATCAGAGTTTATAAGACAACAGAATTCTTACTAGTGCAAAAGGTAACAAATGGCACGCTTATGTTTTCCGAAACTGTAGCCACTGGGAGTATGCTATCAGCGATTACCCAAACAGCTTAAAAACATTCTATTAAAATGATAAGGAAGCCTATGCCTGCTTCGGTAGTTTTTATTAAAAACAAGTCTGTTCTTTTATGGGGTTTTGGTGCATATCATCATCAATAAAATATTAATACAATGATAATATAGATAGATACAGGTATTTACTTAAGTGAAACTGTAAACTTTTAACTGCATACGCACATGCAAAAATATAGACCTTGAGCAAGAAAAACTCACATTGTAGATGTAAATAAGAGGTAAAACATAAGAAAGCCGAGACCAACATCCTCCCTTCCTCCAACACGCAGCCACGCCCACCCGGTAAGAAGACTACACCAAAGCTTGTTTCTTCATGCAGTCAAAATGAAGAAGGGAACCCTGCTGAGACATTTTAAAGAAAGAATCCTGCGGAGATGATTTAAAGAACAAAAGCAATCAGCACAAATAACTGCCTATTGTTTATCCTCTTTGGGCCTGATCCAACTCCTATTAAAGTCAGTAGAAAGATTCCCCATTACTTAAACAGGACTTGAACCAGACGTTTAATTTACATCGCGGTTATGCAAGTGTGTTGTTTATTGGTATTAAAGATAAAGAAAGAAATGACAATGTGTGGGTTTTTAGATTGTATTTTGTTCTAACCTTTACATATGTGGTGGATAAGCTCTACACTAGCTTTAACTTTCTGATCCAGGCCTTTCTTAGCCAGGTGAGTAGCTACGTGGATGAATGAGAGTATCGCAATGTGTGCCAGTCCAGTTCTAGCCTTAGCCTAGGGCTAATTAATCTGGTTTTGGATGCTGTTCATTTCAGTCAAAAGTGATATTACTTGTAAATCACAATTAGACTAAGGGCTTGTCTACACTGATACACAGTCTGGACTCAGGGGGTGTGAATAGCACTATGCAGTTCTCTCTGTAACTCCCGTGTGAACACTGGAGGCATGAATTAAAAGGTTCCTGTAACATAGATCCTGAAAATTGGGAGAGCATCGCTAATGATCGCTTCGTCTGGCGCAGATGAGTTCATGATGGTGCAACAGCCTACGAACAAAAGAGACTGAGTGATGCTGTAGAGAAGTGTCTTCTTCGCAAGTCCAGGGCTGGTATCTTCTCTTCCCCCAGTCGGCAACCTGATCTTCCATGTCCCCATTGCAACCGTCAATTCCGGGCTCGGATTGGACTAATCAGCCATCTTAGAACCCACTCCCAAACAAACTGATGACATTGGGTGGTCTTCATCAACTTTGATGGACAAACTCAGTTTGCAATAACATAATCCTCTGAAAACAGGAGGGACAGCGTAGTCAACCTTAGATAGTTCAGATAGGTATATACAGACTAGAGATGATAAAAAACAAAATCTCAATTTCAATTAAATTTTTATTTGAAATTTCAAATTTTGACAAAAGAGGGGGAAATGTTTTAGAAATTTTCTATATTCATTGTTCAACCAGTTTTACCTGGGAAACTTATTAGACTTCAGCAGTAATAGATTCTTGCAGGCACTTTTTTCAATAAATTTTTAGTATGAGTGCCCAACATATGATTTTCTTAAATATTTAGAATTGCAAAAAGAATTGATGATGTGAAGTATCGACAAGTTTATTAAAGCACGTGGTACAAGGACTCAATAAATCAAACTTGCAAAATTAACTGAAATTTGCTTGGGTAATGAACACAATTGTGTGGATTGAAAATTATCATTCACCTTTACTTCTGGTGATTTAGACAAACAGCAAATTGCAGAGTTGTGAGAAAGTATCCAATGGATGTCACAGGTACAGGAGTTAGGTCCAATCTTATTGAAACATCTTCATTATGATCTGGAAGTGGAGGAGAAAGACCTCTGTGTTAATGGGATTTGCACAAGATGTTGCAAATACCAGTGAGGTCAGAAAAATAACACAGAAGTGCCCGGAGAAGTTAGAAATACATTTCACAAAGTGAGAGATTCATCTTGCGAAAATGTAAGCTAATATATCTGAGTGAGACTATTGTAGATCAAAACAGTGTAGAAGGTAGAAAGTTGGGAAGGAGTAATGCAAGACGAGATCATGAAATTATGATTTCCCCAGATCTGTGTAGCAGCATCAATTCCCACCGGGATATCTGCACCAATATCCCCAAGACAAGCCAGGGAAGATGCCAGGGGTGGCGAGTTATATGGGCCTGTGGTGCCCATACTCCTGCAATATTCAGGGCACGAATTCAACATTCAGGGCTGGGTCTCTCCCCAGCCCCACCTGCCACCCCCAGCACCACCCCCAAGTGTTCTTGCCTGTGTCCTGGGCAGCAGGAGGCTGCCCCCTGCAGCTTTGCGCTGCTCTCCACTCTGCCAGCTCCCAGCATCAACTGCCACCACAAGGTCCTAGCACCTATAGGCGCTGACTCCATGGTAAAAATTAGGGGATGCTCTGCACCCACAAGCTGAAGAGAAACCAAAATTTCCCAGAAACAGAACTTCTTAAAAATGCTGTTTCAAAAAAACCAAACGCCCAGGTTTTCCAGAGATGACATTTGCCCCTAGGAACCCCCATGGCTGATGAGTAAATTGACACGGCTAATTACAGCATTGAAACTGAGGAGAATGTCAGTTTCACTCAGCAGCTCCCAGTTGGCAGCCCAAATAGCCAGCTAGGGGTCTTTGGGGTGGGGCAGTCTGCATGACAAAACTTTAACTCAGGAACCAGTTCCAGGACTTCCAGGCTTCTGACTCTGCAGCAAGGAGCTTGGTAGTCCTGAGAGCTCTGGCTTGAACTGGCTAGTTGGGCGATGAACCCCGATTAGAGCCAGGACTTTCATGGGATTCCTAGGAAGTAGGGGCATTTCCGGCAGATCGAGAGATGTGATCATTCCCCTCTATTCAGCATTGGTGAGGCCTCATCTGGAGTACTGTGTCCAATTTTGGGCCCCACGCTACAAGAAAGATGTGGAAAAATTGGAGAGAGTCCAGAGGAGGGCAACAAAAATTATTAGGGGGCTGGAGCACATGACTTATGAGGAGAGGCTGAGGGAACTGGGATTGTTTAGTCTACAGAAGAGAAGACTGAGGAGGGATTTGATAGCTGCTTTCAACTACCTGAAAGGGAGTTCCAAAGAGGATGGATCTAGACTGTTCTCAGTGGTACCAGATGACAGAACAAGGAGTAATGGTCTCAAGTTGTAGTGGGGTAGGTTTAGGTTGGATATTAGGAAAAAAAAATTCACTAGGAGGGTGGTGAAGCACTGGAATGGGTTACCTAGGGAGGTGGTGGAATCTCCTTCCTTAGAGATTTTTAAGGTCAGGCTTGACAAAGCCCTGGCTGGGATGATTTAGTTGGGGACTGGTCTTGCTTTGAGCAGGGAGTTGGACTAGATGACCCCCAGAGGTCTCTTCCAACCCTGATATGCTATGAAGGGAGCCTGGAATCCCTAGCATGGAAAGGCTGCCGCAGAGCCACAGAACCTGGAAGACTAGGGTCCATGTCCATGGGGTGGTCTACACAGCAAGGCTGCTCAGAGCTGCTAGAGACTCTGGAAAACCACAGCCCCCAAGCCTCAGGGCCATGCGAAAAGTGGGGCTGCCCTGGAACCCACCAACAAGCTGGCAGGAAACCCTGTAGGTTGATGAAAGTCTGCCAAACCCAACACACTTTTGTGAGAAATTTCAGGTTCAATAAGTGAGCATTTTTGAATAGAAGGCTGGAAAATGTCTGACCAGCTCTACCGACTTTCCAAAAGAATTCAGTGTTGCTTTTCCGCTCAATTTTATTAAAACCGCATAATTGTGATCAGCCTGAGCATACTAAAATTGTTTAAGTTGAACATAATGCCACCGGATCCATGAAAGGATTAATGAGTAGATATGGTTTATTTATAGAATGGATCACTCAATGATTGGCCTGTTCAGTTCATTCCCTTTGAAGCATCTGGCATTGGACACTGTCAGAAGACCGGATACTGGGCTAGATAGACCATTGGTCTGACCCAGTTTGCTTGTTCATATGATTACAAATAAGTAGCAAAATATAACTCATACATAAGAGTCTTCATATGTTCCAATACTGCAGTAATGTGGGACTTAAGTACAACAAATAAAACATACAACCATTGATTGCAGCCTAATACCTTGTTTGCCATAAACATAGAGACTGATTTGATTTCACACACACCACATCAATGGGACTACTTCGGTTCTACATGTTAAGTGAGTTTAAAGTCAAGCACAATGAGCAATATTGGAAACTAGAATCCAGCTGCTACAACTAGGAGGCCCACTTTCACTTTGCCTGGCCTACCATCATGAGAGCTAGTGCTGCTATTTGGGTGAGCCAAAACTGGAGTAGTGGTCAGCATAGCCTATGAATAAGGCTACAGTTTCGTCACAGAATACGTAACTTCCAACAACCACTCTGACTTCAGCCTGCAGTGGTCCGGAGCGGCAGGGTCCCCACCTCCTGCAGGGGCAGGGAGCTGAGGGGGTACCCCTGCCACCTCGGGTGGCCGCCAGAGCTCCAAACTGCCATGGGCAGAGGGGTACCCCACAGCTCCCAGCTAACATGAAAAGCAGGGAACAGGCATCCTACAGCTCCCGGGACACACACACCCCCAGGCAGCCAGGGACCCACAGAGATGCAGGTGGCAGGGGTACCCCATGGCCCCCAGCTGCTGCAGGTGGCTCCTAGCCCCTGTGCATCTGCTCCACTTTCGGTGGTGTGGGGACCTGCAGATCCCCATTTTGTCACAGGTATTTTACTAAAAGTCAGGGACAGGTCACGGCTTCAGTGAATTATTCTTTTTTGTTCATGACCTGTCCCTGACGTATCTTAGCCTTACCTATATACACAGCCCAGAAATCAGTTCCACAGCTTCAGCAGCAGCACCTTCAAATAAACACAACTGTATTTTGGACACTTTCAGTCCAAGACTGCCATCTTGTGGGACTAATTGCTGAAGGATTTTTTAACATCCAGGCTTTGCTCAGGGCTTCAGAAAGATTTTGTGCCGCATGTTTATTTCCCTTTGCGAGATTAAGAAAAAAAGACTAATGAATCCATAAGAGCTGTGTAAGGAGGTCAGATACTCCTGAAACATTAGAGAAATCATCACAATTTACAAAAAAAAATAATAAAAGCTGTAATAAATATTTTATAGCTGCTATACTTCACAATTACAAGCAGCATTTCTATGTGCAAGAATGTTCAATTTAATTTAATGGTTTATAAATTCACACATAAAAATTAAATTTAATCTTTTAGGGAGTGTGGCTTGGTAAAAAAAAAAAAAAAAATCTGTACTCCCAATAGACATCAACTGGCAAAGCTGCTTTAATATGAGTAAGTAGTTCAGCTATCCAATCACAAGGTGAATGTGATTAGGTTGAAGGTGTTAGTGAATATAAAATAATTTATTCACTCAGTATCTGAATCTAAAATACATTAATATCTTTATATCCATGTTAAAAAATAATTTACAATCTGGGCATATTTTAAAAGAGCATTTAGTATGCAATGGAAATGCACTTGTATAGGAAAAAACATCTAATCTGAATCAACCAGCAATATGTTAGTGCTGTGCATCATCCGATGTAGATTAAATTTAATTATATCCTTGCCACAACTTTTCTAGGTACCTATTTTGTAAGCAGAGAGTCTTCTCATAGCCTGATTGTTGGACTTGGAAATCTTCTCAGACAATCCAAGACACACAGCAGAAGGCTCATTCTGGAGAATGCAGGTTCATTATGCAGAACGATGAGCCATTCTTCCTGCTCTCTCATCCACTATCAAGAACAGCTTTTATCTTGTGGATGAAATAGTAAGATCATGCTTTCATGTCTTCCAAACCCCTGCAGCATGTGAAGTTCCTTCTTTTTGCCACTAATACAGACCTTACAGCTGATGAAAGGACCCCTTGATCAATATTGACAATATATTGATGAAAAAGGTTAAAGGGAAGGTGACATGCTGAGATATTTGTAAGGTCTTCCATGAGCATTTAAACATTTAGCACTGTATTTCAGAGCAGCTAGTGAAAAACAATAGTTAAACATTGGAAAACTAACTAGAATTCTACCTAGCGGTACTCAAAGATTTGTATCAGCCAGATATACAAATCATTTTGAACAATGAGGTTTGTTTTATTTAATGGAAACTTCCCTTCAGTAATTTACAGCATACTGCAGCCATTGGAGACCATTGGTTATATTTATACCATTAACCAGCAAACTCTGCTGGAATTTTTCTGTCAAGTGTTATTAAATTACTAGCATAAGTGCCCGGCGTTGCTCAGGTCAGTCGGAGGTGGGGAGGGGGCAGACAGCTGACACCCCCTGACCAACCCCAACACCCACACCTCACCCCTCACCCACCCTGACACCTTCCCACCCCCCCTGACCAACCCCAACACCCCCCGGCTCACTTACCCCCCGACCGAACCCAACACCCCCACCTGACCCCCTGAGCAAATCCGACACCCCCACCTCACCCCCCGACCGAACAGTGTATTTAATAATCTGTGTGCTACACAGTGCACCGTGAGCTGAGGGGGTGTTGGGTTTGGTCTGGGGGGGTGGGAAGTTGTCGGGGTGGGTGAGGGGTGAGGTGTGGGTGTTGGGGTTGGTCAGGGGGGGTTGCGGTTGGTGGGGGGGTGAGATGGGGGTGTCGGGTTCAGACGGGGGGTAAGTGAGCCGGGGGGGTGTCGGGTTTGGTCTGTGGGGGTGGGAAGGTGTTGGGGTGGGTGAGGGGTGAGGTGTGGGTGTTGGGGTTGGTCAGGGGGTGTTGCAGTTGGTGGGGGGGTGAGGGGGGTGTGTGGTTTGCTTGGGGGGGTGAGGTGGGGGTGTTGGGTTCAGTCGGGGGGTAAGTGAGCTGGGGGGTGTCGGGTTTGGTCTGGGGGTGTTGCGATTGGTGGGGGGGTGAGGTGGGGGTGTCGGGTTCGGTCGGGGGGTAAGTGAGCCAGGGGGTGTCGGGTTTGGTCTGGGGGGGTGGGAAGTTGTCAGGGTGGGTGAGGGGTGAGGTGTGGGTGTTGGGGTTGGTCAGTGGGTGTCGGGGTTGGTTGGGGGGGTGAGGTGGGGGTGTCGGGTTCGGTCGGGGGGTAAGTGAGCCGAGGGGTGTCGGGTTTGGTCTGGGGGGGGTGGGAAGTTGTCGGGGTGGGTGAGGGGTGAGGTGTGGGTGTTGGGGTTGGTCAGGGGGTGTTGCGGTTGGTGGGGGGGTGAGGTGGGGGTGTCGGGTTTGGTTGGGGGGTAAGTGAGCCAGGGGGTGTTGGGTTTGGTCTGGGGGGGTGGGAAGGTGTCGGGGTGAGTGAGGGGTGAGGTGTGGGTGTTGGGGTTGGTCAGGGGGTGTTGCGGTTGGTGGGGGGGTGAGGTGGCGGTGTCGGGTTTGGTGGGGGGGTAAGTGAGCCGGGGGGGTGTCGGGTTTGGTCTGGGCACCCACCCCGACACCTTCCCCCCCCAGACCAAACCCAACACCCACACCTCACCCCTCACCCACCCCGACACCTTCCCACCCCCCCAAGCAAACCCAACACCCCCACCTCACCCCCCGACCAAACCCGACACCCCCCGGCTCACTTACCTCCCGACCGAACCCGACACCCCCACCTCACCCCCCCAGGCAAACCCAACACCCCCACCTCACCCCCCGACCGAACCCAACACCCCCACCTCACTTACCATCCCACCAAACCCAACTTGGATCCGTCGCAGGTGGGGAGGGGGCCCAGAGCCGAGGGATTCCGGGGACCTTCGCAGGTGGGGTGGGGGCACAGAGCTTATGGAGTCCGGGGTTCCGTTGGGAGGTGGGAGGGGCAGAGAACTGAGGGATCTCCGGGGTTCCGTTGGGAGGGGGGAGGGGCAGAGAACTGAGGGATCTCCGGGGTTCCGTTGGAGGAGGGAGGGGTGAGCTGAGCGAGTGAGGTGTCTGTTGGAGGGGGGTATTATGACATCACCACCTAACCGCCCAGCCGATGTGATTGGCCCTGAAAGACTTTCACCCCTGGGGGGCGTCAGAGGTGAGATCCAAAAATTTTTCGACCCTTACCAGCATCTAGACCCTAATACCCCTCACTGTACCAAATTTCAAGTCTCTGGGTCAAACGGTGCGGGAGGAGTTCGCTGTCATAAGTACATACATACATACATACATACACCACTTGACTTTTATATATATAGATTACCTAAACCCTTCCAAGTGAACTTGATCTGCATTTTATTTACTCTGTTACTTCACTGACTGGATAATACATTGAAGAGATAACTAAGTTAACAGCCACATGTTGAAGTGGTAAGAGGCTGAAAAACAAGCTAGTGTGAACACTCCGCATACAACTAAGGGCTTGGTTAGACTGGTGCTTTATAGCGCTAAAACCCTCCAGGAGCGCTATAACTCTCTAACCTTATACACTGTCAAGGCACATTTTGCGCAAAAAGTCTCTGTTTAAAGCGCAACTATAAAACCACCTCTCCGAGGGTGATAAGGGCTTTTGCGTATTCCCTGTAGCGTGTTAGGGCCAGTGTAATCAGTCATTACGCGATAAGGGATCTCTGGCACGCCTCCGAGCCATTTAAGGCAATTAACAAGCCATTATAGGCAAATGACCTCTAAGTGTTGTTTTGAAAACAGGAGGAAAAATGCGGAAGTACCTTTTCAGTTTCTCTCTTACAACTCACAGCAAATAACCACTGGAAATGCTTACGGATGGAGCTGTGTGACTTAAATACAGAGCCTGTCAGTTTTCTCTAAGGAAAAGTCACTGACAGCCTGAAGTTCCCTCCCTACGCGCACGTTCCCCATTCCCCCTAACCCCCCTCGTTTCAAAAGCACGTTGCACCCAGCTGAATGCTGGGATAGCTGCCCAGAATGCACCACTCCGTGTGCCTCAACAACTGCCGCAAATGTGGCCACGCCAAGACATCCTATAGCGCAATACCTATTGCGGTATATGGGTACCGCTACAACCAAAAGCACTATAATCCAGTAAGTGTAACCTTACCCTAAGATTAAATTTTAAGATGTGACCACCAAATTCAAGTGCCTCTCACTTGAGACACCTGGTTATCTGATTTTCAGAGGCACTGAACATCCATCAGTTCAAATGAAATGCATGAAAACTGCAAGTCCTCAGCACCTCTGAAAAAGACTCAGATAAGATCTCCCAAGTTGGGCACCAAAGATCAGTGATCACTTGAAAATTTTGGACCATAACACGTCACTGAATATCACCATGTACCCTGGTGTTCTCAGTAGTGCGACAATATGGAAGTGTCAGTCTCTAAAACAAAAGGATGCTTGGAAGATGGGACAGGCAGCATTAAAACAGTGATTATTATTGATGTATTTACTTTTTCTCTCCCAGACAGATCATCAGCAACAGTCACATCAATACAGAATCCTTCAGTTCCTCTCATTTGTTAAAAGCGAAAAAACCCATTAGAAAATTCAAAGATGTTTAAGGCAAGAAGGTCCCATTATGATCATCTAGTCTGACCTCCTGTATAACACACAGAATTACAACCAATGATTCCTGCATTAAGTCTTTAAAGTTAAAGGAGCCTGGTTTTGGGATCACTGGCCAAGACCAGCACACCCTGCCTTACTATCACTTCTGGGTGGCCTCAAACCAACTTCCTTTAAGTAAAAGTTTGACACACTGACCAATTATGGCACAGAGATGCCTTATGGTGGCTTATAAGATGTTTTGTCTTTTATTCCAAAGAGAAAAGTTGGTGGTGTTTTCACAATCCATTTCAGGAAATAACCTCTCTTTACATCAGGGGTATTTAACAGCTCCAATGCCACTGATACTGAGGCAAAATATTTATTCCAAGGTGGAACATTAAGTTAAGCTAGTGAACTGGAGACAGTTATATATGCAATCCTATGGTCTACTAAATTAAAAACACTATCATGAATTTTAAAAAATTGATTTCAGTAATGTGTTTCATAATGTTTAATCCAAACTTCTCAATTAACTTGCAGAGCACTTGCACTTTCCATACTACCAGCCCAAGAGTATGTTATTTGATTGCTGAGCAATAAAGAGAGAGTGTCATGACTATTGATGACTATTATATTTGATTAAATTTAAGCACATTTTCAGATAGTCCAACTGGATGTTGCAGACAGAGGATGAAAGCCTGGTCCCATTGACTTCACTGGAGCCAGGGTATCACCCACAGAAGTCTGCTCTCATTTCAGCGGTGCAGCCACATCCAGTTCCCACTGAAATCAATGGAAGGATTCTCTTTGATTTCAGTGGGAGTTGGATCAACCCGTAATGCATAGAAGGACAGAAAGTACATAGTGGGTCAGACGAGTGCTTCATCTAGTCCAGTATCAATTAGATGTTCCAGAAAGAAAGGGTCAAAAAATCCTGTCACAGATCATATGTAGTGGGCCCTCACTTAAGTTAATAGGGTTGCCTGAATGAAATTAGGGAAGAATTAGGATTTCTATGTCTGAAGCATTATCTGAGAGCATTATAAAGTTTAACCAACTATAAGACGACAATTTAAGGCAAACAATTTTCATTCCTTGAAAAATGAAAGGACACCAATTTGTTTAAATATTTAAAATGTGTGTTTCGAGCACTAGCATGTATACCCAAGAGAGTGTACTTTGGAAGTACCAGGTATTAAGTCTTCACTAGTACTAAAATCCATAAAGTCAATTAGGAGGGCAGCTCGTGTCAGCAGTTGCAGCTTCCCAGTGCTAGCACTCTGTTTCATGCAAATTGATACTTTTTTGGAGCAAATTAGACCTCAGTGATCCCTGGGAGAAATTTCAGCCTAGCATGTCAATGAGTACTCGGGGATTTTTATAGCCACAAATTACTCATTGGTCCATGTGCTCACTAAAGCCATGTACTGGAATTCAATTTGGGGAAAAATCACCCCAAAAAGGCATGCACATTGCCCAGAAATCTGCTTTTCTAAAAGATTAACTTGGTCAGTTTTAAATTATTTAGTTTTTTCTTTAATCTCCACAAGGACACTAAAACATGTTAATACAAAAACCAATAATATAAAACACGACTGCAAAGTTTTAACTTTCAGGAGCTTTAAAAAGTGCCTGAAAACACTTTTTAATATATTAATCTACTGGAAGTTTTAAAAAACCCACAAACACTTTTTGTATCTAAGTTCTGTATCTGTGGAAGCAGAAATTCATGATGGAAACCCTGATACAGTCTTAAGAAAGGTCACAAAAACTCAAGTCCAATAGGAAAATTAGACTCCCCATGTTTCAGCAAGTGTACAGAACCTTATGGTAAAAAGACACATAAGCCTACTCTACACTGGTGCTTATGTAACCCACATACCTCCTGGATGTAGTGTTCTGTCCCATCTAATGGCACCAAGACCACATAGAGATTAATGAGTTCGCCTAACAGCCTTAGCCAACAGGCAGTTAGCTTTTAATTCATGTGGTAGAGGCTCATGCACTAAGCTCCAGAGGCCTCAGGTTCAATCCTACCTGCGAACGACCAGCGTCTGTCAACGTTACAAGTAGCGAGAGGAAATCAGTGGTTAGAGCATTGGCTTCGGACTCAGAACAAGAGTTCCCAAACTTGTTTTGCAGCTTGTTCAGGATAAACCCACTGGCGGGCCACAAAACACTTTGTTTACCTGAGCGTCACTCACTATTCCCAGCCAATGGGAGCTGTGGGAAGCAGCGCATGCCAGGCCACCGCTTCCCACAGCTCCCATTGTCCAGAAGCAGCGAACCGCAGCCAATGGGAGCTACGAGTGGCCGAACCTACGGACACTCAGGTAAACAAAGCGTATCATGGCCTGCCAGGGGTCTTATCCGTAACAAGCCACAAACCAAGTTGAGGAGCCCCTGACTCAGAAGATTTGGGGTTAACTCCCTACTCCAGTACAGACTTCCTGTGAGAGCTTGGGAAACTCACTTAGGCCCAGATTTTTAAAGGCATTTAGGTGTTGCTGCATGCAGCAATGCAATGCCTCACTGATTTAAGAGCTTAAATCCCATTTTTAAAAACTATTTAGGTACTTCATGGGATTTAAGTTAAGTGCCTAAATCCTTTTTGAAAATGAGATTTAGGCTGCTAAATCACTAAGCATTGCAAAACTGAGTACAGCAACACCTAAATACCTTTAAAAATCTGGGCCTTAGCCTCTCAGTGCCTCAACTCCCATCTATAAAATGGGGATAACACTTCCCTACCTCACAGGGGTGCTGTGAAGATAAATACATTAAAGATTGGGAAGTGCTTTGAGATCTGCTGCTGAAAAGGTCTATATAAAAGCTAGGTATTATTATTATCGCTACCTCACTGCTACCACGTACAATGATTCATGTCCTAAGTTTTCTAATGTTGACAAGAGTTGGGGTGTCTCGATTGCTGATGAGCACTGTCTGAAGAGGGAGGAGGATATAGTGGTGTGTGCCACCTTTCAGCATGCATTCTGGGGGGGAGGACCCTGAAATGTAAAGTAACTAGCACAGACACAAGGCCATGTGATTTCAGCTACAATGGAAACATCATTGGTGTTTCCATGGATTTACATCATTGTCAATTAAGTTACTATCCACTCCACAGACCCTGTTCCTGAAGGAAGAGGACAGTTGTAACATTTAGAACTTTAGTCGTTACTGAGCTAATTTTCATGACATGACAGTAAAGACACTGCTGCTTCCCACCAATGCAGCTGTGCCATTGCCAGATTTTCTATAATACAAAGATCAATTATTCTATGGCAAAGTGTCTCAGTCCAGTTCATAATGGTCAGATGTCCACATCACAAAAGTTACCAAAACAGCGGCGTTCTGCAGGTGCGCCCAACTGATAGACCAAGGAGTGATTATTTTAATATAGATACAACTAGCTTAACAGTAGTCCTGAAACCCTCCAGAACAGGATAGACACACAGTGCAACGAAGATACACTGCACCTGTCTGGATAACCAAAGGAGTTCTACCTTTGATACTATGTATCCAGCTACTTCATGAAGACCAAATAGCCCACCTTACACTGCGGGATGGTGGGTTTACTTAGACCCAGAGAGTCCTTGAGTCCATGTTAAATGCATGCTTAAACATGTTCACAGATCTCTGATGAGCTGACCACCTACCTGGAGTTCAGATGAAATTCCTCCAAGTATTGGTTTTGTCCAGGAGTCTGAGTTAACCACCTGTCTCAACATATGCCTCTATGAACCCTTGGGACTAGATCAGTAAGACCTTGCTGTTCTTTTAGATTTATTTTAACAGGCAGTTTGCTGTAACGAAAACAATACAAAAAAAATGTCTATGTGGCTTTATCCATCAAAGACAGTGATTACAGAATAAAGAGTTGGCCTTCAAGGAAAAAACATACCAGGTCAGTGGTCTTTCAATTTAATCCCAATTTAGTCAATATTTTTGAGTTTCTATTCAAACAATATTTAGTGATACGTGTGTGTGTGCGCGCACACACACACATACCTGCATACATAATGATGAGAGACAATTACAGGGGGTTGGAGCAGGCTTTACTTGGGGTCCAGCAAGATCAGTGGTCAGACTGCAGCAAACTGCATCTCTACAGCCAAGCTACACATGGTGGGGGGTCGAACTAAGATACGCAACTTCAGCTACATGTGGCAGGGTGGGCCTGACCCAGCCCTGCCGCCCCTTTAAGAGTGCAGGGAAGCCTCTGCAAACCTCCCTGCAAGGGGAGGCTAATCAGCCACCTGAGCTGCAGAGGTCTCAGGGTTATGAGTTGCACCTGGCAGCCTCCTCAGGGGATAAAAGCCTGCCAGGAAGAAAGCCCAGGGTGGTGGTGTGGTAGAGGTGTGGTAGAGTGATAAAGAGAGAGAGAAGGAGGCTAGGGAAGCAGGATAGGGAGAAGTATTTAGACTTTGGATCCCTGTGAGCCAGGAAGGAGGGAGTACCTTCCTGAGCTGTGGCCTGTCTCCCTGAGCTACAAGCTACTCAGCTAAACTGTGTAGAGCTGTATATAGTAGGTGGTGGGGTTTGCACTAAGCTGCACTGTGAATAAAGAGCACTGTGAGTCACAGAAGAGTCTCCTGCCTGTTTGTGACGTGGGGTGAGAAGGCGATCTGCGACATACACGAATAGAGACAATGGTGACTACTAAAGTTAATAGAACGACACTGAGACAAGAAGGAATTTCTCCCACTCTGAATAACTATAAGCCATATGCCAGAAGGACAAAAGCCTTTTAAAAAGGAAGCTTAAATCTGAGGTTTTCATCTAGAACTTCTTAAAGGTGGGGGAGGAGGGTGGCAGCTGCCTGTGAATGCTGGAACTTCCCTATGGCTAGGAAGTCTGATGGGAAACTGTTCAAAGGCAACAGGTGATTTGTAATAGAAAAGGGATTTTATCTAATATAGAAAATAAATCTGGACACTGGGTCTTTATATATATTTTCATCTGACTTGCACATGTTTGCTTCCCTTACTATTTGATATCCGAACCTGTGGTTCTTCAGTTAAATAAACATTATGTTTATTTTTACCTCAAGCAGGTATCTGTTGTGCAAACTGCGAGATCAGTCCGAGCCAAAGTGAGTGGATAACTTGAGGGCTGGTTCACACCAGAGGGGAACAGTTAGAGTCTGGTAGCTAAGAACTCAGAAAGGATGCATTTGGGGAGACTCAGGTGGGGTCTACTTTAAAAAAGCTAAGTGATGTAGCTAGGTCAGTCTAAGCAGTACAGTTAAGCCAACCTAACCCATGGTGTAGACAGGTTGTTAGAACAATTCTTCTGTCCACCTCCCCGAGAGGTGGTAGCTAGGTCAATTACCTATGCCGACAGGAGAATCCCTCCTGTTGGTATAAGCAGTGTCTACATTTGAAGTGTTAGAGCTGCAGCATTTCAAGTGTAGAGAAGCCCTCAGAACTGAAAGGGCTGTTGGTGCAAGGAGTAACTAGGCTGGTGGAAGCCAAGATGAGACCTTGTGCTTGTGGCCAGGCTACCGGTGTCAGATCACCAAAGATTACAAGGCAGGCAGTGACAGAATCCCTAACTGGTCTGGGTGAGCCCCAAAACATCACAGTGCCCCATCCAGTTTTTAATCAGATCAAGGATTAAAATCATAATTTCGAGACAGGATCCAAAGAGTCACATCATGACCCCCCATCGCAACCCACACACCATAGGTGCAGACTCTGTGGTTGATCTGGGGCTGGAGCACCCACAGAGAAAAATTGGTGGGGGCTCGCCACCCAATGGCAGTTACCCACCCCAGCTCACCTCTTCTCCATCTCTGCCTCCTCCCCTGAGCGCGCTGCGGCATCCTGCTTCTCCCCCATCCCTCCCAGCACTTGTGCCACAAAACAACTGTTTTGCGTGGCAAGCCTGGGAGGGAGAGAGGAAGAGGAATGTGGCACACCTTGGGGGAGGAGTTCAATAGGGGCAGGGAGGGGCAGGGACTGTGGGGAAAGGGTGGAGTTGGAGCGGGAGCAGGGCTGGGGGGGGGGGTGAGTACCCACCAGCACCGAGAAAAATTGGCACCAGCACCACACATATGCAAACCTTCCCTGTTCAAAAGGGTTTTAAATTAGAATGTGGATTATGGTCAACCTATACTAATGATGAAATCACAGCTATCTATCACATACATTACACAATGTCATAAGAAAACAAAGGTAGCTCTGATGTTCAAACTGCCCCATTTATTTCAATGGTTCCTAACTCATTTCAAGTGGGTGCCAATGATACTTGAACTGTTACCATTAACTATTTCATTGCTCAAAACATGTAGAAACAGAGAGAAGGATCATATTATGAATGTCACCATCACAAATTCTCAAAGTAGAGGTGATGTAAAGGGCTAGCAGAGAAGGGGTTGGATGTGCAGAAGAAGATATCACACAGACTAGCAATGGTAAGAACTCGCAAAGGCAGCAAGATGAGGTGTATACAGAAGAGCGACAGGAAATGGATCACTTAATGATGACCTGTTCTGTACATTTCCTCCGGGGCACCTGGCATTGGCCACTGTCAGAAGACAGGACAGTCGGCTAGATGGACCTTTGGTCTGCCCCAGCATGGCCGTTCTTATGTTCAGAACTCCTCTACTATAAGATGAAAATGAGCAATACAGGTATGTCGCGTTTACGCGCATTTAACTTGCGTGATTTCCGCTTTACACAGTCGTCCAAAATAAAAAGTAAGAAAAAACTAAAAATATCAAAATTTTCTTTAGGGCGAGCAATTTCGCCTGCCATTGAAGTCAATGGGGTTTTGGGTATACGCGGTTTCCATTTTACACAAAAACCGCAGAACCGAACCCTTGCATAAGACTCGATGTGCCTGTATTTGGTTATTTTTCAGCTGTAGGGTGGTACAAAAATTTTTTAGAAAATACTCTGCATGAGCAGTGCATTGCTAATTCATAGTGTGCTGTTCAGTTCCAGCCTGGTGCAGCAGCAGCTCTCTGAGCTCATTCAAGAGGTCTTGTGAAAGGAATAGGAGACTCTCCAAATCATTACTTCCGATTTACATACACCTTGAGACCCATTCCAAACCACGAGAGAGTGGTCTAAAGGGCTGTTATTATAAATGAGAATCATGTCTGGGTTCTAATATACAACATTCCTTATTATTAAACAAATATTTTCTCTGGATATTAATCCCCCCCCCTTCTTTCTAGATCTCCCTGAGCTGTTCTAAACCTCTAGTCCTGGCTCGCATTTCAGTAGTAAATGTAATTTAATGCAATGTAATTTTTTAAAAAAATATGATCTGACACAGGATTAGGTTTTGTATGAAGTCATAAGATGTCTGAAATTAATGTTTGTTCTGAACCCTTTGAAGTGGGAATTTTTTGTGCAGTACCTACTTCTGTAGCCTTGAGATGCCAATCAGATATTCAGATACACAAGAGAAGTTGTTCATATACAAGTCGTTTAAGAGGACAGTCACTGTGCAGCCTTTGAGGCATGTCATCACTTTAAAACCTTAATTAACATTTAAAGAAGCTTTCTCAAAATTTCTGCTTTAGTTTCAGACCTGCAGAATAATGTTGTACTGGTCACACTGCCAGCCAAAATGGGGTCTGAGCCAAAACCTATTGTAGTCAATGGAAAAAACTTGTGCTGCTAATTCTGCAACAAAAATGGTGCATGAGCAGTCCACCGTCACTGTAACCAGCAGCTGTGGGTGCCCTGCACCTCTGAAAAGTGAGGGTACTTGAATATAGGCACCTGGTTTTGGCTGAGGGAGGACAATGAACCTTAGGAACCCAGCCTAGAACATTTTGATGCTCTCGCTCTCTAGGGACCATATTTGGTAATTCCAGAAGAGATTTCAATGACTGACTTTAAAGAAATTATGACTGCAGACTCCTGTAACAGACCTGTGTGTCACTTTTTAAACCTCTCGCCTCTAATAATGGCTTTTTTTTTACCAAGACCTTCTATTTGTTAATAGTTATTTATATATACTAAGGCCCCAATCATGGATCAAACAGCACTGTACTGAAACAAAGAGACAGCCTCTTTTGTAAAGAGTTTATAATCTACATATAAGAAAACAGGAGGCTATAACAAGGACACAGGGGAGCACAAGGAAATAATGAGACCTTACTTGTCCCCATGATGAGCAGAGGTCACAAGCTGCCATAGTTAATTACCATTATTAATATTACATGTGACATATGACAGATAGCAAAATCTTAATATCTAATGCCCAGAATTTAATTCATTTCTATACCTCCCGTGTTCCAATTTACTCATTTCACATTCTACATCCTAGGAGCATCCATCCCACACTCTCAAGACACAGTCAAATATATCTCACAACACCGTAATCAGCTATTACACTGCATTGCTCAAATCCATATGCCGTGTTTATTGATTTCTAGAGCAGTATTTTTGTGGGGCAAGGGGGGAAGTGCAAAAGGGAAATTCAACACTTTTTTAAAACCTACATACACTGAGTGCTGTTTTATCTTTATCCACCAGGTCACTAATATGCTCTGTTAACTGTATCAAATTCACCAGCTAGGCTGGTCATGAATCAAGTCATGCTAACTGGCCTTTCCACAAGTGTACATTGTCTAATGCTAGAGAATCTTATCCCTTATGAATGTTTCCAGTATCTGTTCTACAGCCAGGTCAGGCTTACAAGTCTGTCTGCTCCTGGATCTTCCCAGGATCTCCTTAACTAGCCACCTATCATAATTCATCCTAGCAAAGTTATCAACATTTTCTGCCCAAAGCCTATTGTCCTTGTTACCATCTATAAAACTTCAATCATCATGAGCAACACGTCAGCACTCGCTCCAAAGGAGAACTCAAGCAATGTCTCTTTTCTGGACTCTATGAATTAAATTGCCTTCGGCTGGAAAAGGCAACTGGTTACAATTTGAAACATACGCCACACTTTTGATACCTAAATTAAAATCCAAAAAGGAATTCTTTATTTTGTTCTTAAGGGGGCAGAACAGCAATGCTTCTTTTTCCAGGATACAGACATGTTTACTGAATGTAATAATTAGTGTAAAAGTAATTTACAATATTTATGTCTAAAGAATTTAAATTCTTCACATTGTAACATTGTTTTCAACTCAATTACACAGGGTCAGTTTTGTATTTACTTCAAACATTTCTCTCATTTTGAAAAAAAAATTCCAACTAAACTGCCACTTTTAAACCTATTTTTCCAACTGAATTTTTATTCATCAGTAATCTGCTTAGAATATAGGTTTATTTCAGCTAGATGTTACCACCCACTGATTTCAGAGAGGTTGCATGGAGGAACAGAGCAGAAGTTGGCCAAATGTCTTCTTCACATGCACCCTAATTTTCTTTGATCTCACATTCTGTAATGGTAAACATTTGTTTAGATGGTGATACTCAGCCCTGTCCACACTTCTCTCCAATCTATCACTTCCTCCTCTTTCCCCTTCTCTCAAAATGTAGAAAGAGGAGGGAGGAGGGACATTTAGATGGAGGAAGAAAACTCAGGAAACCTGAAACGGCTGAACTGAAGAAAGAGACAGAAAGCAAAACATGGAGAATTATGGAAGAGGAAGAGTTCAAAACTTGGGAGACAGGGCCAAATCCTCTGTGTAGCTAGCTCTATGCCTTTCCCTGCTAGTGCAATGACATTAGAGGATTGCTGGGAGTGGCAAGGGGGCAGCTGAAAGAGGGGGAATAAGTCTAGACCAGATCTAACCTAGGTCAGGAGATGAAGTTATCTTCAGGAGTGGGGCAAAGGTAAAAGTGGCATAAAACTAGAGCTCTCATTGATATTAGCTGTTAGTCCACTAGCAGTGGAAATACAACCAGAGATCACTGGAGCACCGTGCATGCTGGTCATCCTGCTCCTTCGTATTGCTGTAAATGGGAGGAGAATTCTCCCTACGCTGGGGATACCTAATAGGAGCAGTTAGCAACCTTTGGGGGAGTAGTGGAGGGGCGAGAAATCAACCAGATGCATACATTTAGACTTCCTCTTATGACAATTATTCATGAATGTCGTTTCTATTTTATCCTAAAATCTAGCTTTGGTGTAATTATGTATTTGAAAGATACATATATTATTTTATTACAGTGGAGAAGAATCAGTTCTGAACTGGGGTTTTACCTGAGCAATAACATTAGTTGCAATTGTGAAAAGATATTTAACCCATTTATTACAGAGGGTCCTAGCAAGGCAATTTGAAGTAAGTGTAGTGCAATTATTTTTAATAGGCCAGTAATTAGAGGCAGCTGAGTGAGAGATGCTGAGTCACCCATTCCTGCTATGTATGGGACCCAGGCTTTGAAAAGCACACAGGTTCCTAGCAGCTGGTGAGACACATGGCTGATCAGAGGAAGACAGCTGGGAGACTAAGGGAGTTAGCTGGCTGAAGACGACAGGGAAGGAAACTACGAGGAAGAAACTGCAGTGGGAGGAAAATGGCACTTCTCCAGCACCACCCACGGGAGCCCCAACCAGACAGGCATCCTGTCCCTGGAGGTTTCTACCCAGGTCCTGGTCTTGACTTGGTGGGAAAACGGCCTACATGTCCCCACCAATAAAAGTCAGGCAGGAGAAACCATCTAGTCTGACAGGTGTCTGTTGATAGAGTCCCTCAGGAATCAGGTAAGAGAGCTGCAAGAGGAGGTAGCTTGAGGAATTCATTGACAGGATGCACCTGGAGATGTCAGGGATGGAAGATGCTAGCCAGCTACAGGTGACTAGAGGAGGAAGGAGAACTGGCTCCTTGGCCACCTTGTGCAGTAGTCAGTGCTCCACCACAACCACCATAGGGTCCCCCATCCATTACAATCAAGAACCAGTTTGCTGTACCAGCAACAGAAGGTGAGGAGAAGACCCCCAATGACTGAGATGTCACCCACCCCCAGGGTGGGAAACTCGTGAGGAGGAAGAGATGGTGTGGGCTGTTCGGAGTCAGGGACTCTCTTCTGTGAGGGACAGAAACTTCCACCTGCTGGCCTGTCATTATGTCCCAGGAGCTCTGCTGCCTGCCTGGGGTCCGCGTCCAAGACATTACAGAAAGGTCACTGAGGCTGATCCATCCTCCGACCACTACCCCATGCTGCTCAGACACTTGGGCACTAGTGATTCTTCCAGGTATCAGTAGTGACTACAGGTCTCTGGGAGCAAGGGGGAAGGAGTCAAGGACACGGGTGGAAAAAATAGGGGCAATATCATGTTAAGGGTCTACTATAGGCCACCAAATCAGGAAGAGGAGGGGCATGAGGCATTTGTTGAACAAAAAGATATATTCAAACCCACAAGACCTGGCAGTAACAAGCAACTTCAGCTACCCAGACATCTGTTGAGAAAGTAATATGGCAGAACACAAGATATCTAGCAAGTTCCTGGACTGTCTTGGGGACAATTTTTTGTTTCCAGAAGTGGAAGGAATAACCAGGAGTGGCCATATTAAACTTGATTCTGACTAACAGGGAGGAATTAGTTGCAAATCTGAAAGCTAAGGCAATTCAGGTGAGTGAATGTGAAATGAGAGATTTCATGATTCTAAGGAAAAGAAGGAGTGAGAGCAGCAAAGAAAGGGCAATGAACTTTGAAAACACAGACTTTAACAAACTCAGAGAACTGGCAGTAAGGCTCTTGGGAAGAAAATCTAAGGGGAAAGGAACAATAGCACAAGCATGTAAGGACAAAAATCAGAAGAGCGAAGGCACAAGTGGCTTGCATCTAGCAAGGGATTTTTAAAGACAGAGCAAGAGAAAGATGAAGGAAAGTTAAGTCCTCTACCTAGCATGGAAGGAGAGCTCATACCAAATGATACCAAGAAAATGGAGGTATTTAATGTCTATTTTGCTTAAATCTTCACTAAGAGGGTAAATTGTGACCAGATACTTAACACAATTATTATAAACAACCAGGTGGATGGAACACAAGGCAAAATAGGGAAAGAACCGGTGTAAAAATATTTAGAGAAGTTAGATGTATTCAAGCTGGCAAGGCCTGATGAATTCACCCTATAGGTACTTAAGGAACTAACTGAAGCAATCTTGGAACTGATAGCAATTACCTTTAATAACTCATGGAGGACGTGTGAAGGCCCAGAGGAGTGGAGAAGGGCAAACATAGGACCTATCTTTGAAAAGGGGAACAAAAAGGATTTAATATTTAATGTTTTTATTAGTTATTTAGATAATGAAATAGAGCGTATGCTTATAAAAGATCCAGATGACCTCAAACTCAGAGAGGTTGCAAGCACTTTGGAGGACAGAACTAGAATTCAAGATGACCTTGATAAATGGGAGAATTGGTCTGAAATCAATAAGTAAAGGCAAGTGCAAAGTACTTCACTTAGGAATCAAAAATCAAGTGCACAACTACAAAATGGGGAATAACTGGCAAAAGTGCTGCTGAAAAGGATCTGAGTTTTCTTCTTCTGGTGAATGGCTTCTGATGGCACAAACTATGAATGAGATATGGGTAATTAAACTCTGGAACAGGCTTCCAATCAAGGTTGTGGAAGCCCCATTATTGGAGATTTTTAAGAACAGATTGGAAAAAACACCTGTCAGGGATAGTCTATGTTTAGTTGGCCCTGCCTCAGTGCAGGGGACTGAACTAGCTAACACCTGGGCCCTAACTGAGCTGGCCACAGCTGTGGTTGCTACTCCAAACAGCCTACTTTGGCTGTTTTAACCCGTTCTTCAGGAGTGGAGCAGCCACCCCACTACACCAACCTAAACCTCCCTCACTGCAACTTGAGACCATTACTCCTTGTTCTGTCATCTGGTATCACTGAGAACAGTCTAGATCCATCCTCTTTGGAATCCTCTTTCAGATACAGTAGACTCCCGATTATCCAGGCGCGGGTTAACCAGGTTGCGGATTAACCGGGATGTCTAAACAGGTCGGTAGGGGAAACCCCAAAGTGGCGGTGGGCTCAGCCTTAACCTGATGCTGCTTTGGGGCTTCTCCCACTGGTCCCTTATGAGCTGAGGTCTCAGCCTGCTTCCAGCCTGGGTGTAGGAAACCCAGGCTGGCAGCGGGCTGAGACCCGGGCTGGCAGGAGCCTGGGGGGAAAGCCCAAAGTGGCAGCAGGCTGACTGCTCAACCCGCCGCCGCTTTGGGCTCTCTCCCCAGGCTCCTGCCACCTGCCCCACTCAGCTCCCACTGACAGCCTGGGTGCAGGGACCCCAGGCTGACAGCGGGAGCAGACTGGGGCAGGAGGCAGGACCCCAGCTGGCAAGGGGCCAGCGGGGGGAAACCCCAAAGTGGCGGTGGGTTGAGCGCTGCTTTGGGGTTTCCCCCGCTGACCCCTGGCCAGCGGGGGTCTCAGCCTGCAGCCAGCCTGTGTGTAGGAAGCCCAGGCTGGCAGCAGAAGCTGAGACCCCAGCTAGCTGGAGCCTGCAGGGAAACTCTAAAGCAGCAGCGGGTTGAGAGCTCGGCCACTGCCGCCGCTGCTCAGCTCTCTGCCGCTTTAGACTTTCCCCACAGGCTCCTGTCAGCGGGGGGTCTCAGCTCCCACTGCCAGCCTGGGCTTCCTACACCCAGGCTTGCTGCAGGAGCTGACTGGGGCAGGCAGGAGGTCCCCGGCTGGCAGGAGCCTGGGGAGAGAGCCCAAATCAGCGGCGGGCTAGGCAGTCAGCCTGCCGCCGCTTTGGGGTTTCCCCCGGTGGATCCCTTGCCAGCCGGGGTTTCAACTTGCTGCCAGCCTGGGTGTAGGAAGCCCAGGCTGGCAGCGGGCTGAGACCCCGGCTGGCAGGAGTCTGGGGGGAATCCCAAAGCAGCTGCAGGTTGAGTGCTCAACCCGCCGCTTCTTTGGGCTCTCTCCCCAGGCTCTTGCTGCCTGCCCCAGTCAGCTCCCACTTCCAGCCTGGGTGTAGGGAACCCAGGCTGGCAGCAGGAGCCGAGACCCCAGCTGGCAGGAGCCTGGGGGGAAAACCCCAAAGCAGCGGCAGGCTCAGCGCTCAACCGGCTGCCACTTTAGAGTTTCTCCGCAGGCTCCTGCTAGCCGGGGTCTGAGCTCCCGCTGCCAGCCTGGGTTCCCTACACCCAGGCTGGCAGCGGGAGCTGACTGGGGCAGGTGGTGGGACCACCACCATCCCCACCCCTCACCCTAGGGCGGCGGCGGAACACTCCCCCCCCCCCCAGACACTTGATTATCCGGGATTTTAATTAACCGGGATTAAGGTTTTCCCGATCATCCCGGATAATCGAGAGTCTACTGTACTTGAAAGCAGCTATCAAATCTCCCCTCGGTCTTCTCTTCTGCAAACTAAATAATCCCAGTTCCCTCAGCCTCTCCTCATTAGTCATGTGCTCCAGCCCCCTAATCATATTTGTTGCCCTCCTCTAAACTCTTTCCAATTTTTTTCACATCTTTCTTGTGGTGTGAGGCCCAAAACTGGACACAGTACTCCAGAAGAGGCCTCACCAATGCCGAATTGAGGGGAATAATCTGCTGGCAGTGCTCCTACTTATACAGCCCAAAATGCTGTTAGCCTTCCTGGCAACAAGGGCACACTGTTGACTCATGACCAGCTTCTCATCCACTGTCATCCCTAGGTCTTTTTCTGCAGAACTGCTGCCTAGCCATTCGGTCCCTAGTATGTAGCAGTGCATGGGATTCTTCAATCCTAAGTGCAGGATTCTGCACTTATCCTTGTTGAAGTGCATCAGATTTATTTTGGCCCAGTCCTCTAATTTGTCTAGGTCCCTCTGTGCTCTATCCTTATCCTCCAGCGTGTCTACCACTCCTCCCAGTTTAGTGTCATCTGCAAATTTGCAAACGGTGCAATCCACACCGTCCTCCAGATCATTAATGAAGATATTGAACAAAATCAGCCCCAGGACCGACCCTTGAAGCACTCCGCTTGATACTGGCTGCCAGCTAGACATGCAGCCATTGATCACTACCCATTGAGCCCAACAATCTAGCCAGCTTACTATCCACCTTATAGTCCATTCATTCAGCCCATACTTCTTTAACTTGCTGGCAAAAATACTGTGGCCCCTTCAAGCCCTACATTTCTCTTATTCAGTATTTCCACAACAAGCTGATGTTAATGAGTAAAGTTTTCCACAAGAAAACTTAGTCTATCAAAATTCTCCATAGGATTTTGTATGTTTGTACTAAATGAGCAGCTCATCCATCAGAGTGAAGTGCTCAAATCCCTTAAAGACCATTGTGCTAATTTAATGCTATCATTTGATTAATGCTCAGTGATTCTGCTTTTCAAAAACCCAGGGAAAGATAAAAAAATATATTTTTTCTTCTTTTACAATTTTAAACACACACTTTGGGAGCTAAATTTAACAGCACATCATTTTTTACAGCCTGCTTAGGACTCTCCAGTATAAAATGAATTTACTCATATTTTATATATCATCAAGTAGGGGATAAAAAAATATTAAATATTTTTCCTCTCCTTACCCACTCAACAATAGTCTATTTTAACAACAACAGTAAAACCCCATCACTTTAATCACTAGAAGGGCTGAATTTTAAGACCTTGAACTGTTGGCAGTAATCGTCTTTTGGTAGTACCCCCAATGCGCTAGATTTCTGCAAAATCAAAAAGGAATGTAGTTTTTGTTTCCCTTTCAACCCAGTGTTGGGATATCTGAATTGAGTTGTGTTTGGGGAATAGCCAGAAAGATCTATCCATGCAGTATAAATGCCCACGTTAGGATAGGTTAGCATTGGTCTTTCAAGAGTTGTTGGGTTTTTTTAATACCGTGTTTTACAGCTGCAGTACAGGAAAATAGATTAGATTAGAATCTGGTTTATGTGCAGATAAGAAGCTAAGATAATTAAGGACTGAATATATTAGTACTTACAGGAAAGATGTTTTTGTGATTAGGGCACAGCACTGGGATTCAGTAGATAAATTCAAATCCTAATTCTGCCACAGATTTACTGTGTCACCTTGAGCATGTACTTCAGCTCTGCTTCAGTTCCTTATCTATATAAGGGATAATGATACTTCCTTTCCCCCATTCTCTTCTGGTCCTGTTTGTTTAGACTGAAAACTCTTCCAGTCAGGGGCTCTCTCTGAATGTGCATGTACGGGGTCAAGTGGGGCCTTTAAGTGCTTCGGCAAATATTTTATTTGCTATTGTTAATGCCATACTAAATTCAAAATGAACAAAACCTGAGCATAATGAGCTACGTGCCATTTGTCTCTCATTCGTCTGAACACTGTCCAGTCAATAGCAAAAGCAATCCAAACTCCATTATTAGTTACAATTAGAATTGATCAAAAACAGAGGGGGAAATCAAGGAAAACTGAAGTATGGTCGGTGAGGGTTGACAAGAGAAGATTAAGATCCCATTGAGGTGTGGGTTTGACCAGTTGTGGGAAGGACATTAGACCCTTCATAAACCATACTGTAGCTGAGTGTCTAAAAATAGGTCTGTTTACCGGAGGAAGAAAGGCTGTAGTCACTGTAAGGTGGATCTGCAATTAAGTAATGAGGACATCTGAGGCCTTCAGGGAGAGGAGATAATCTAAAGATGTTCAGAATACATACAGTTAAATGGAGAGTGTTGATTGTAGTGTCCCCCTTTTTGGCCAGATATCAGGCTCTAGTCAAATCTTTCCTACTTTGGGGAGTAAAAATAGCCTGAACAGGAATGGAGCAGGAGCATTTTATTTCCAACACCCATCCAAACACCAGGCTGTTGGGTGAATCGGGATGTCTGATTCTGCTCCTGCCCTGATTAAGGAGGTTCAGGAAGGGGCAGATCTTGATTGGGGCTTGAGCAGACATTGTCAGGAGCGCCATGAACCAAAACTGTCTGGGCCACTTGGGTCCTAGGAGAATGATGCTGGTTTTGTTACAACCTACCCAGCTTCCACAGATCATAAGAAACAAAGTGGGAAGAAAGGCATATCTGAGGTCGTTTGTCCAAGACAACAGAAGGGCATTATCCTGAGACCCAGGGTTCTTCTGGAGCAATACTGTTTGGGATACAATTGCAATTTCCGTTTGGGATATAAGGAGGTCCCATTAAGGTGTACCACATGGTTTGGATATTTTACTGAAGATGGAGACATGGCTCTCCCACTCATTGTCTGCTAAAAAGAATCTACTTAGGTTGTCCGCTAAGGAGTTCTGATGCACAAATTCCAGAACCTGACTGCTTCTAGGCTTAGGGCTCCAACCCATGAGTTTATGTAAACCACAGTGGTGATATTCTCTGACATCAGTTAGATATGGAGTGAATATATGAATGGCAGAAAGGTCTTGCATGCAAAGCGGACTGCTCTCAGTTGAGATGTTGATGTGCAGTCTGACCTTTCATGAGGTCCAGGTACCGTGAAAGCTCTTCTGGAAACAGAGTCCAATGTTGCTCTGATAAAGTTTATCATCCTTGTGGCTGATAAGACAGACTTTTCTTGGGTTATGCAAACACCTAGGGCTGCAAGAAGCTGTTTGAGAAACTGTTGCCAACCAGAGCCAGTTGTTGAGGTACAGGAAATTTGTGTAGCCCTGGAGCCTCAGCAGGGCTGCCACCATAGAGAAGGCTTTTGTGAACCCTTTGGACTAGTGAAAAGAGTAAAGAACTCAAAACTAGAAATGTTCCTGGCCCATCACAAAATATAGGTTTTTCCTGTTGGGGGCGGTAATGTTGACATGGAAGTATGAGTCCTTCCTGTCAAGAGTAGTGAACCATATCTCTTCCTGAAGGAAAGGGATTATTGATGCCAACATAATTATCTGAAATTTCAGCTTTCAAATAAAGATGTTGAATTGTCAAAGATCCAGAATGGGTCTCCACCCTCAATCCTTTTAGGGGATAGGAACTATGGAGAGAAGAACCATCCCTGTGATGTTGAGGCAGGACACATTCTAATTCCTTTTCCCATTGAAGAATAACCTTGTGATAGTGGTACCTGAAGTGGGACTGGGAAGGGACTTCGGGACCTCTATGGAGTATCTCAGATGGATAATTTCCAGGGCCCAACTACCAGTTCTGTGCAAATAGCATGAGATGGCCACAAAAATGACTGGGGAAGAGGAGGATGGCATGAGTAGTAGTAGGCAGATCTCAACCAGTTTCTCAAAAGTGGTCCTTAGCAGTGTATCAGAATGAATAGAGGCCATGGGAGTAGAGGGGGAAGAGAATCGATAGGGGGAAGAGAATTTGGCATTTTCATAGAGGCTTAGCTAAGGCACTGGTAATAAAATGCATGGGGATGGAGTGTCCATGGTCTATACAATTGTTTTTGATGTTTCTTTCAGAGGGCTGGTGGGTAGATCCCCCAGGAATGTAGAGTTAGTTATGAGTCCTTTTGTGAATGTAGGGACTCATCCATTCTTTCATTAAAGAGATTCAACTCAAAGGGAAGGTCCTGGGTGGTGTTCTGGACCTCCCTGGGAAATCCTGACAATTGCAGCCAAGAATCCCTCATGACTAAGCCAGTGTCCAAACTTTTAGAAGCCATATACACTGCAGCATGAAATTTTTCCATGAGGTTGCCCTCCTCTAGGAATGACTGAAATTGGGCTCTGTCCTCCAGGGGAAGCTTGGCCTTAAAGTCCACTAGCCTGGATAGTTGTTAAAGTAATATTTTGCTAACAAAGCCTGGTAGCTAGTGACACAAAATTGCAGGCCTGCAAAGGACAAGACCTTTCTCCCCAGGAGGTCCAGCATTTTTTATCCTTTTTCCTCCCGGAAGATTCCTTTGTAGCTGCCTGCACATCCAGTGAGCTGGAGGGGGTGAAACAGTGCCTCTCTGCTCTTTTAGGTGTGAGAGCACAGGATGCTGGAGCATGCCAGACCAACCTGGCTAGTTCAAGGATAGTCTTATTAACTGAGAGGACCACTTTGCTTGGTCCTTCCGATTGCAGGATATCCAGATGCTAGTGTTGAGGATCATGAACTTCCTCCAGTTGGATCTGGAGTTTTCCACAACTTTTTACAGTGGCTCTTGGTACTGCCTATGGTTGTCTAGCAGAGAGGCAGGAATAATTGCTTTGTCTAGGGATACCGGAGAGATGCCTGTTGGAGCTGTCAGTAACTGTGGATCCAGGTCCACGGTCTTTCTCGTCATGCACAGATGGATCTGGCTAGTGAGAAGGAGAGGAGCAGAATTACTTCTGAAGGGCCCAAGCATCTGCCATAGGGATCGTAAGGCCCCCAATAAGGCCAGAAAGAGAGGTCAAATGGTTGCAGGGGACCCCAAGGGATTTGTTATTTAAGGCCCTAGGGAAGTCAGATCTGGAGGAATAACAAGCCTGACACCTCGAATATCTATCAAGACTCGTCTAACTCTGTGGAGATACAGGAGTGGTCTGAACTGACTCATCTGAGTCGGAAAACTGCTCCTCTAGAAGTGGCAGAATTGTTGGTACTGGCACACTTCTGTCAGAGGCGCCTGGAACAACTCTTCCAGTGTAGTAATAGCCCTTCAAAGGGCTGAGCCAGAGAGGGGAGTCTGTGGATAAGGAAGGAATATCCTCTGGTGTTGTGTAATTCTCTGTATGTCCTAGTGTCTGAGTAGGCTCAACTGACAAGTCCAATGAAACCAGTGACTTAGAAGCAGAACAGTCCTTGGATGGGTGAGGCAGTATCGACAATGGGTCCAGACCTGTGCTCATAGATAGAGCCAGCAGATGTTGTTCCTTACACTTCGGTACAGGAATGATCAAGGAATACTGCCAAATCTTTCTTTCTACATACTTTACCCTCCAGACTGGGGTTTTCAGCAAAGCCTGCTCCTTAGGTTCCTCATGAGAAGGCTTGCCTGACCTTGATGGACTCAAGGAAGGAGCACATCTCTTAAGGACAGTCTTTGAATTCACCCATGAGAGTGTTCTTGACTTTCCTGGGAAGCCTTGAGTGAAGAGACCTTGGGCTTAGGCATTGTGGGCTCCTTTTCTAAGCATGTGCATGAAATGACACTGCTCATCAGGTGAGACTGATGTACAGGGGGTTCCCCCAGGCCAAGATTGGAGGGGTTGTCTATTAGGTATTTCCTTAGGTGAAGCTCACAAACTTCTTGAGTTTTATGTGGGAATGGATGGCAAATACCGTACTTTACAGAGATATGTGTCTCACCCAGAGAGTAGAGGCATCTCCATCAGAACAAAAGGAACAAGTGATGAGCAAAGGACACTAAGCTCGTGGCATTAGATGGATTTTTGACCATGAAGAGATTTGGGGCCTAATCCAAAGTCCTTTGAAGTTAATGAGTCTTTCAATTGATTTTATTGAGCTTGGGATCAAGGTCTTAAAGAGGAGAGTCCAATGGAATTCTTTCAGGATGAGGGTGAATTGATTATACTTGGTTGAGAGGACTAAAATCCAAGAAGTCACTAATCTATGCAAAGTTTGTGCACTCTGCTAAGAATAAATCTAGGCTACTCATGCTCAACTTTGAGATTCTTTTTCATGGTTTTCTGATGCTATAGTTGGTAACCATGCACATATGGCTAACATTAAAGAGACAGTAAAATACACCAGTTAGTATGAGCTTCAGGCTGTCCCCAGAACTAATTTTAGAAAGACAGGTAATAAAACAGACTCATGTAATTCATTAACTACACATAGCTCTCAGACTGATTGAATTCATCACTGTCAGCTTTAGTAACCTTGTCAGCAAAAGATAGTGCCACACCAACTAAGATTAATGAAAATACTCCAATACGTTAAACACAACACAAGGCCGGTGCTTTGAAAGACAGAATATTTTATTGCTGAAGTGTTAAAATGGCAAGAGTTTATTTTACTGAAAATAAACTTATATGAAGCTGGCAAAATTTGATAGACACTTTCAACAATTGCAGTAATAAGAAATCAACATGACTAGCATTTTTGACATACAAGGTTCTAGAGAAAGCATCATGTGACTATCTGCTGCTGCTATTGTCTCTGACCTTATTTATTTTCATTGTATGTTTAAACTAAGAACCATCTGTCCTCATTTTCTATGCAGCCCCTGCATCCTTGCCTAGAAATTAGGTCTTTGTTTTATCAAGAAACAACATAATTTTTTACTGTCCAGTTATGAGATTCAGATTTATTTGGCTGATTTTTATTTTGATTAATTCAGACTGTCAGCACATAAATAATCTCAGTGGATAAAATGATTTTGTGATGTCCCTAACTCCTAACAATTCTTACTTATAATTCATTTTGGATTGAATTTCCCTCCCCCTATTTCAAAAGGTTCGTTTCTAGATTTCCTGCTAACCAGAATGAGTGGAATTAAGGTCTGGTTTCTGCATATTGGTTAGAATATCATTATCATTAATAGATTGGGTGAGTATTGATGATCTATATGCATCCTAGAAATAAATAAGGCTTGAAGAATATGTTGACTAGGCTATATTTCACAAACGAAGACCATGTTAAATGGACAATATTATTAGGGCAAAAGGGTGGGGAGGGAATGGGAAAATTGTTCATTTGCCTCTGGAACCATTTATTTTAATTAGCACAATGCTTGATTTAGGGGGGGAAAGGTTATCTATAGAGCAGAATTAAAATACATTAAATGACAAGATTATCCCCAAAATTACAAACCCAGCATAGTCAGTCCTCAACAGGAAACATCACATTGAGCTAGATGTTTAGCCCAGGTAAATTCCATGAGCCCAGTTGCTTCAATGATCAAATATCAAATCAGTTGTCAAAAGCTTTCACTTTCCTTGTCAGTGTGTTTATTTTGCTTCACATATCTTTCAAGGACAATGTTGCCACACACAACAATTTGTGAAGGACAGCTAGATTCAGCTATACCTGATCATCATTTCTCTTTGCATGCGTTCTCAAATGTAGGCAAGTTTTCAGCCCCCATTCCAATGCAGGAGAAATGGCTGAGGAAGAGGAAATTCTGCTTATGTGGTGAAGAGCTAGAACTACCATATACCCCCTCAGGCACAAGGCTGTAAAGGGGAGAAAAATGAGGGGTGGCCACTTGGTAAAATGAATACAAATAGAAACTGGCCTATCTCATTAGTTTTAAGGCTCCTCAGGGGATAAGTGGGTGCAGTAAAGGACTAGAAGTTGAAAAAGGAGGAGAAATTTTTGGAGTTAATCTAAGTTGGACCAGCCATTTTTTAGAAGAATGTCATTTATTATTCTATTTCAAACCCTGTATTTCAAATTGAACAAGAGAAGCAGTGTTATAAAAATGAAGCATAAGATGCGATACAAAAAACCCCACACCTTTCTCTCTCGCTGTGGCCTGGCAGATAAGCACCAGATGAGACACAGGAGATCTGGATGCTATTCCCAGCTCTGTCACCAGCCTGCTGAATGAACTTGGCAAGTCAGATCACCCGTGCCTCAGTTTCCCTATCTGTAAAATGGGGGTGTAGAACAGTTATTTTAGATCATTTTAAAAAGGTTTTTGGCTCTGAGCTTTGTACAGTTGTGTCAACAAAGACACCCGGATTTAGAGGAAGAGGTTAAAAAAGTCCCAGTTAAAAAAACAAAACAAAACAAAAAAAAAAAACCTAAAACATGATTTAAATAGTTTCCTTCTGTATGACATGACAAACAGAACACAATGTTGTAGTATAACAGTTCTATTGACATCTCTTTGGGCTGACTCATGACTTTTCCACTTATGAGTAATTCATAGGGCCTCACCAAATTCACAGCCCATTTTGGTCAATTTCACAGTCATAGGAGTTTAAAAATCATAAATTTCATGATTTCAGCTATTTAAGTCTGAAATGTCAAGGTGCTGTCATTGTAGGGGTGCAACCAAAAAGGAGTTGTGGGAGGGTCGCAAGGTTATTGTGGGAAGAGGATTTGCATTACTGCTCCCTTACTTCTATGCTGCTGCTGTCCGCAGTGCTGCCTTCAGAGCCGGGTGGCTGGAGAGCAGCGACTGCTGGCCAGCAACCCAGCGCTGTTGGCGGCGGCTCTGCCTTCAGAAGCTCAGAAATAAGGATAGCGTGATCTGGTATAGCCACCCTCACTTCTGCACTGTTGTCTGCAGAGCTGGGCCCCCAGTCAGCAGCTGCCACTCTCTGGCCGCCCAGCTCTGAAGACCGCAGCACAGAAGTAAAGGTGGCATGGGATGGTATTGCCACCCTTCTGCGCTGCTGCTGGCAGGGTGCTGCCTCCAGAGCTGGGTGCCTGGCCAACAGCCGCTGCTCTCCAGCCACCCAGTTCTGAAGATAACACAGAAGTAAGGGTGGCAATACCACAACCCTCCCCACCCCCCAAAAAAATAACCTTGTGACACACCCCAGCCCCCATCCCGCAACTCCCCTTTGGGTCAGGACCCCCAAATTTAAGAAACACTGGCCCCCCGTTAATTCTGTATAGCATAGGGTCAAAGCACACAAAAGACCAGATTTCACAGTCTGTGATGCCTTTTTCATGGTTCTGAATTTGGTAGGGCCCTAGTAATTTGGTTGTCCCACATTCCTGGGGTTAAAAGCTGGTGGTAAGGCCTTGCCACATTTTACTGGCTCCTCAGCCCATGTCTTACAAGACTATTTAAGGTTATGAGACATTTTAGAAAACCAGGGAGTATAGTTAAGGTTTAGTATCTCTCTATTATGTCCTCTCATTTGTCTTTTCTCCAAACTGAGGCGAGCCAGTTTTTTCCAATCCCTCCTTGTACAGAAGTTCCTCTGGGCTTCTAATTTTTGTCACTCTTCTCTGACCCCCTTTTTACTAGATCTTTTTTCCTTTGAGACACAATGCAGCAGATCATAATGCAGTATTCCACGTGAGGCGAACCATTGATTTATACATAGGCATTGCAGCATTTTCTAGGCCATTATTTATCCATTCCATTTTTTAAAAAAAAACTACTTCAGCACTTTGAGCAGCAGCTTTCATTGATCTGTCCACATTGATGCCCAGGCCTCTCTCCTGAGTGATGACATTTAGTTTAGACTCAAACAATGTGTCTGACTCATTCAAAACACTTCATTCACCTTGCACTGTCAGCATTGAATTTCCATCCCGTACCACTCAAAAACAAGAAAAGGGGCAAAGCTCCAAGAGTGTGAACGCTCCAACAACACAGGGACCAAGAACTTTGTGCTTTAGAGTGTTTTTAAACTGAGAACCAAAAAAAATGACCAAAAGGACAGAAAAGGGAACGGGGAAGAAGAGAAGAGGCATATCTCAAGGACACTGAGCTGTGCTCTGAGCTTGTTGCATTTGGACCTGCATCCGACGAAGTGGGTATTAGCCCATGAAAGCTTATGCTTCAATACTTTAGTTAGTCTTTAAGGTGCCACAGGACTCTTTGTTACTTCTGCTATTCCAGACTAACACGGCTACCTCTCTGATTCTACTGTTTCTGTCACCTTGGTCATCACCTTGGTCTGTCCTAGTCATCAAAATTTCTTCACTGAATTACAAAAGCTTAATTAGATTCAGTAGCTAGGAGTAATGTAACAAAGCTATGTACTGAAGACAGTATAAAAAATATAAAATCATACACACACACACACAGGGAGCCAGGCGTAGAAACCTGGTTCTCCAGATCCAAAAATACAGGCCACTGACATTGGAGCTAAGAGAGATCTCCTCTAGCTGCTAGTAGTAGAAGAACCTTTATCTCGGCGATCCAGTCACTAAAGGGTGACATCACTCACTAAAATACAAAGTTAATACATTATAGTGCATTATTCCATATTTTATCATGTGAAAGACAAAATAGTAGATTCCAAAGTGTGACTACAGAGATTCTTGGGATCAGACTTTCACAAAGGCTTTTGCAAAAGCAGAATGAGCATGTAATTTTGGCATGAAATTAGTATAACTGTGTGCAAATGGCTAATTATACATCTCACTGTTTGTACATGCATATACTACATCACAGTAACTGCATGCCAATTTTTCATAGCCCAGTGAACGGAGGCATGTGCCCTCCCCAATACATTAGGAAAATATCCATGATGGACTGATTTTCCTTTCCTACACTTGATCAGAAAAGATCAAGATAAAGACTTCTTGTTGAGACTGGTTGCAAACAGGTCTGTGACAGGATGACTGCAAATGCAGAAAATCTGTTGTATCCCTGGGTCCTGATGCATTAATGGTGGTTAAAGAAGCGCCCCTATGGAACCGATCCAGCAATACATCACTGTCTCCTGCTAAATGTTATGCATACTAATCCCATAGATAAATTGCCTTTGTGCACAACAGAGCTGAATGAGCACCTCTCTGGCTATTGATATAATACATAGACAGTGTATTGTCTGTTGCTACCTGAACTACTCTCCACTTTATGTGAGGAAGAAATTATCTGAAAGCAGGGCTGGCCATACCATGAGGCAACCACCTCAGGTGCCAGACTAGGGATGGGGGGCACCCCTAGGATTCAGAATGTAGAAATGGGCCTGTGATGGGATGTTAAATGAGGCTGGATCTAAGTTACTACAGAGAATTCTTTCCTGGGTGTCTGGCTGGTGAGTCTTGCCCACATGTTCAGTGTTCAGCTGATCACCATATTTGGGGTTGGGAAGGAATTTTCCTCCAGGGCAGATTGGCAGAGGATCTGGGGGGTTTTCGCCTTCCTCTGCAGCATGGGGCACGGGTCACTTGCTGGAGGATTCTCCATACCTTGAAGTCTTTAAACCATGACTTGAGGACTTCAGGAGCTCAGACATAGGTTAGGGGTTTATTACAGGAGTGGGTGGTTGAGATTCTGTGGCCTGCGTTGTGCAGGAGGTCAGACTAGACTATCATAATGGACCCATCTGGCTTTAAAGTCTATGAGAGATAGTGACTCTCAAAATGAGGGATAACAATCCTTTAAATGAGTGACATCAGATTTTGTATTGATCACACTGTTATATATTTAATACACAGA
Source organism: Sternotherus odoratus (assembly GCA_032164245.1). Lineage (NCBI taxonomy): Eukaryota > Metazoa > Chordata > Testudines > Kinosternidae > Sternotherus > Sternotherus odoratus. Next base: position 30,882,831 of record JAVMKO010000001.1, read on the forward strand.
CAAACACAAATAAATGTTGGGCTATTAGTGAAACTAAACTAGAATTTCTGTGTACTACAAGGCTTTGAGTAAGCTACTCCCCCTTACATATTCCCTCTATCCCCAGAAAGACCCTGGCTTTCCCTCCCGCATGTCAGCCCCTCCCCTCTAGACTCTCCTCTCCTTAATGGTTTTCTTGGTGGGGATGAGGGGAGAAAGAGTTCCCCCAATTTAAAAGTTTGGAGACAACAAAAGGTTATGCATATAATTCTTCTCCCATCCTAAGAGTATGCCACGATCTCTCTTCTGTGTCATTGAAATCCCCTTTCCAAGAGTGACATTTTCTTCAAAACTTAGGTTGTTCTTTAATGAAATTGATAATGCATTCGAGTCCCATATCTGTCACCAAGGTACACCTGCTGACAAGTATGGTATCAGGCACTTTCAGAAGAAATGCCATCTGTAGAATGGCACACACAAGAATTCAGCTAATTAGATTGTCTCAGTCAAAGCTATTTGATTAAACTGATCTGAGGAATTGATCTTCATGCTTCATTCGTATCCTAACCGTGCCCTGTATGGTATCCCCATAAGCACTGTCTGAAGAAAGTGCGGCAAACTAGCTGTTTAATTTCACTTTCATACTAAAATGTGTATATTAAGAACGATGCAGTTTCACAATCATCAACACAAGTCATTGAAAAGGCATGAAATTTAGATTGCTAATTAAACTCATGTACTACAAGCCTAGAATTTCACTTTTTCTGTTGAAATCCTCTTATTAGATTCATTTTCCCCTGGGCACAAATAGCTATTTTCCTGTCTCATATTCAAGGAAAAAGCAGGGTTCATCAGAAACAAAGTGAAGAAAGGAGACATGTTTTTCTAGTGAGAAAAGTCTCATTTATTTATTAAGAGGGACCCAGTTAAAACAATCTTTTAAAACAAACTTTCTTGTGTTATCTTTTTAGATGATTAATAATTAATTTTCACTAATGGGGAGAGGCAGCTCCAGTTTCAACTGGGTTTATATTCAGCTACTAGAGCTTGCACTAACTTGTTGGCTCGCATGCCCCAGGAAAGAGGAATCACTGAAGATGCTTGCCTGATGACCCAACACCAGTGTGTCCGGCTCCCGCCCTTCTTCAGACAAATTTCTTCCATGATGACTACAGACTCTACTCCGGTATTACATTGGAAGAGACAGAAGTAAGATCCAAAGGTGTTGGGGGACAGGGGAAATAAAGTGAATATTGTGAAGAAATGGGAAACTTTTTTTTTTTAAAGAAAGAATGTATGACTCAATTTCCACCCCACCCCATGGTATGTCTACACTACTTACTCCTCAGTGGCACTAGAGTATATAAACCCCCATGCCATCCCACCGCATGCCCACCATGGGTATAAATAATATCTACTAGCATAGATGTTAGTTGAAAAATACATGGGTATAAATAGTAACAACTAGTTTCAACTAGCATAGATGTTAGTTGAAAAATACATGGGTATAAATAGTAACAACTAGTTTCAACTAGCATAGATGTTAGTTGAAAAATACATGGGTATAAATAGTAACAACTAGTTTCAACTAGCATAGATGTTAGTTGAAAAATACATGGGTATAAATAGTAGCATAGATGGTGAGGCACTGCTTTGGCAATTAGCATAAGAACATGCCTGAACACTGTGAATATGTACTCTACTCACCCAAGCAGCGCCTCCTTCCCCTCCAAACCTCTGCCCCCATCTACTCTGCTATTTTTAGGAGTGTAGTATCCCACTGCCTCCCCTCTTCTGGAGTCTTTCCTGTCACAGAAAAAGGTACCAGCAGCAGGAAAAGGAGCCAGAAGTTCACCACCCCCCCACGAGCCTTTCATTCACACACATAGCTAGTACCAAAAAGACACAGCAGGCTTTTCTCTGTGGCATTAGACATACACCTCCACACTGCCACCAGTGGTGTAATGGAATATTAAACTGTACCATAGTGGCCAGCCAATGTAGTGGACCCAGGATATTAGAGAGAAACTGGTCCCCTTGTTTCTCCAATATCTTATCTGAGCATTCAGCAGATATATATGGCAGTGCAATAAAGCATCCCATGAAGACATAAGAACATAAGAACATAAGAACGGCCATACTGGGTCAGACCAAAGGTCCATCTAGCCCAGCATCCTGTCTACTGACAGTGGCCAATGCCAGGTGCCCCGGAGTGAGTGAACCTAACAGGTATGATCGAGCGATCTCTCTCCTGCCATCCATCACCCCCCTCTGACAGACAGAGGCTAGGGACACCATTCATTACCCATCCCGGCTAATAGCCATTTATGGACTTAGCCTCCATGAATTTATCCAGCTCTCTTTTAAACCCTGTTATAGTCCTAGCCTTCACAGCCTCCTCAGGTAAGGAGTTCCACAGGTTGACTGTGCGCTGTGTGAAGAAGAACTTCCTTTTATTTGTTTTAAACCTGCTGCACGCCAATTTCATTGAGTGGCCCCTAGTTCTTCTATTTTGGGAACAAGTAAATAACTTTTCCTTATTTACTTCCTCCACACCACTCATAATTTTATATACCTCTATCATATCCCCCCTTAGTCTCCTCTTTTCCAAGCTAAAAAGTCCTAGCCTCTTTAATCTCTCTTCATATGGGACCCGTTCCAAACCCCTAATCATTTTAGTTGCCCTTCTCTGATCCTTTTCTAGTGCCACTATATCCTTTTTGAGATGAGGAGACCACATTTGTACGCAGTATTCAAGATGTGGGCGCACCATGGATTTGTATAAGGGCAATAAGATATTCTCTGACTTATTCTCTATCCCTTTTTTAATGATTCCTAACATCCTGTTTGCTTTTTTGACTGCTGCTGCACACTGCGTGGATGCCTTCAGAGAACTATCCACAATGACTCCCAGGTCTTTTTCCTGATTGGTTGTAGCTAAATTAGCCCCCATCATATTGTATGTATAGTTGGGGTTATTTTTTCCAATGTGCATTACTTTACATTTATCCACATTAAATTTCATTTGCCATTTTGTTGCCCAATCACTTAGTTTAGTGAGATCTTTTTGAAGTTCTTCACAGTCTGCTTTGGTCCTTACTACTTTGAGCAGTTTAGTATCATCTGCAAACTTTGCCACATCACTGTTTACCCCTTCCTCCAAATCATTTATAAATATGTTGAATAGGATCGGTCCCAGGACTGACCCTTGGGGAACACCACTAGTTACCCCTCTCCATTCTGAAAAAGTTCCATTTATTCCTACCCTTTGTTCCCTGTCTTTTAACCAGTTTTCAATCCATGATAAGATCTTCCCTCTTATCCCATGGCAGCTTAATTTACGTAAGAGCCTTTGGTGAGGGACCTTGTCAAAGGCTTTCTGGAAATCTAAGTACACTATGTCCACCGGATCCCCCTTGTCCACATGTTTGCTGACCCCTTCAAAGAACTCTAATAGATTAGTAAGACACGATTTCCCTTTGCAGAAACCATGTTGACTTTTGCCCAACAATTTATGCTCTTCTATGTGTCTGACAATTTTATTCTTTACTATTGTTTCAACTAATTTTCCCGGTACGGATGTTAGACTGACTGGTCTGTAATTGCCAGGATCACCTCTAGAGCCCTTTTTAAATATTGGCGTTACATTAGCTATCTTCCAGTCACTGGGCACAATAGCCGATTTAAAGGATAGGTTACAAACCCTCGTTAATAGTGCCGCAATTTCACATTTGAGTTCTTTCAGAACTCTTGGGTGAATGCCATCTGGTCCCGGTGACTTGTTACAGTTAAGTTTATCAATGAGTTCCAGAACCTCCTCTACTGATACTTCAATTTGTGACAATACCTCAGATTCGTCACCTACAAAAGACAGCTCAGGTTTAGGAATCTCCCTAACGTCCTCAGCCGTGAAGACTGAAGCAAAGAATTCATTTAGTTTCTCTGCAATGACTCTGTCATCTTTAAGTGCTCCTTTTGTATCTCTGTCATCCAGGGGCCCCACTGGTTGTTTAGCAGGCTTCCTGCTTCTGACATATTTAAAAAACATTTTGTTATTACCTTTTGAGTTTTTGGCTAGCTGTTCTTCAAACTCCATTTTAGCTTTTCTTATTACATTCTTACACTTTATTTGGCAGTGCTTATGCTCCTTTCTATTTACCTCACTAGGATTAGACTTCCACTTTTTAAACGATGCCTTTTTCTCTCTCACTGCTTCTTTTAATTGGCTGTTAAGCCACGGTGGCTCTTTTTTAGTTTTCTGGCGTTGTTTTTTAATTTGGGGTATACATTTGAGTTGGGCCTTTATTATGGTATCTTTGAAGAGAGTCCATGCAGCTTGCAGGGATTTCACTTTAGTCACTTTACCTTTTAATTTCCGTTTAACTAACCCCCTCATTCTTGCATAGTTCCCCTTTTTGAAATTAAATGCCCCAGTGTTGGGCTTCTGAGGTGTTATTCCCACCATAGGAATGTTAAATGTTATTATATTATGGTCACTATTTCCCAGCGGTCCTTTTATAGTTACCTCTTGAACCAGATCCTGCGCTCCACTCAGGACTAAATCTAGAGTTGCCTCTCCCCTTGTGGTTTCCTGTACCAGCTGCTCCAAGAAGCAGTCATTTAAAGTATCAAGAAATTTCATCTCTGCATTTCGTCCTGAGGTGACATGTACCCAGTCAATGTTGGGATAATTGAAGTCTCCCACTATTATTGGGTTCTTTATTTTGACAGCCTCTCTAATCTTCCTTAGCATTTCGTCATCCCTATCACTGTCCTGATCAGGTGGTCGATAATAAAGCCCTATTGTTATGTTCTTATTAGAGCATGAAATTACTATCCATAGTGATTCTATGGAAGATGTGGATTCATTTAAGATTTTTACTTCATTTGATTCTACACTATCTTTTACATAAAGTGCCACTCCCCCGCCCCCACGACCTATTCTGTCCTTCCGATATATTTTATACCCTGGAATGATTGTGTCCCATTGATTGTCCTCGGTCCACCATGTTTCTGTGATGCCTATTATGTCAATATCCTCCTCTAACACGAGGCACTCTAGTTCACCCATCTTATTATTTAGACTTCTGGCATTTGTGTACAAGCACTTTAAAAACTGGTCACCGTTTATCTGTCTGCTCTTCCCTGGTGTGTCAGATTCTTTATGTGAAAATTTCTCTTCTGATCTGGCCCCTCCTTTATCCTTTTCCATCCTTTCCTGTCTAAAACCTAGAGAATCTCTAACGACAGACCCTCCTGTAAGAGAAGTCTCTATCCGATCCACGTGCTCCTCTGCAGCAATCGGCTTTCCCCCATCTCTTAGTTTAAAAACTGCTCTGCAACCTTTTTAATGTTTACTGCCAGCAGCCTGGTTCCACTTTGGTTTAGGTGGAGCCCATCCTTCCTGTATAGGCTCCCCCCATCCCAAATGTTTCCCCAGTTCCTAATAAATCTGAACCCTTCCTCTCTACACCATCGTCTCATCCACGCATTGAGACTCTGAAGCTCTGCCTGCCTACCTGGCCCTGCGCGTGGAACTGGAAGCATTTCTGAGAAAGCCACCATAGAGGTCCTGGATTTCAACCTCTTTCCTAGCAACCTAAATTTGGCCTCCAGGACCTCTCTCCTACCCTTCCCTATGTCGTTGGTACCTACATGTACCACGACCACCGGCTCCTCCCCAGCACTACTCATAAGTCTATCTAGATGCCTCGATAGATCCGCAACCTTTGCACCAGGCAGGCAAGTCACCATACGGTTTTCCCGATCATCACAAACCCAGCTATCTATATTCCTTATGATTGAATCTCCCTTTACTAACAGCTGCCGTTTCCTAATAATTGGAGTTCCCTCCCCTGGAGAGGTGACCTCTGTGCAAGGGGACACCCCACCATCACCTGGAAGGAGGGTCCCAGCTGTGGGAAGGTTTCCCTCTGCTCCCGTTGACTGCTCTCCTTCCCGAGGCCTTTCATCCTCCCCAACAACACAGGGGCTGTCTGACCGAAGACATCTCTAGTCAGTCTGTCTCTCTCTCTAAAGAAAGATCTGTAGCCAGTCCACTAGAAAAAGCCCTATCACCTACCATCCAGAAATAGTACACGGATGTGTAAATGTAGCCATGTTCATTGACCATTCATAAACTTTCATATCAGTAAGAATTCTATGGGTTTTTCTTGCCCCTTAGTCAGTTTCCTGTAGAATCTGGAATCCCTGGGGGTATAATTAACAAACTCCCAATGCCAGTCATGCGGGTTATGGGGAGTTACATTGAGTCTGCCGGGGAGGTGCTGGAAGAGACTCACACATTGACCAGGTCTGTGAGAGACTCTGATTCAAATTCTGATCAACCTGATTTGGAGCAGGGATTTGAATCTAGGTATCCCATGTTTCCAGTGAGTGTACTAGCCACCAAGATACTGAGTGTTCTGGAGGAGTGGGTCTTTCTGTCTCTTTGGTCTTTATCAGAAATTTCATCCTGGAGCTAAGAAACCTTCCTGATTAAACTTTTGTTGAGATCAGTACATTTCTATGAAAAGTTTTGGTTTCACTGCATCAGCATTTTCTGACAAAAAATGTTAGTTGAAAAAAATCCCAACCATCTATTCTTGGAACAGAGGTAAGCCCCTTACAGCACTTTTATGTGTGGATGGGAGGTATTTCATAGTCTTTTTCGGGGGCTAGAATAGCTATTAGGCAGTACCTTTCTCTAGCGTAGACAAAGTTTATTAGCCGGAGTCACCACAAACTAAAATTCTTCAGTGTAAGTGAGCAGCTTCAGGAAAATATCAGTCATAGGTTCAGTCAAGGCTAATTCCCCGCTCTGGCACTTAGAGTGCAGAAGGTGGGGGCCCACAAGGATTCTAAACATTAATACTGGCCACTCCAGGCTTGTAAGGTTACAGCTTTTCTCTAACCATGAACTGGTAGATGCTGCTACCACCCAAGTGCAGAACCCCTTTGAGAGCTCAGGAAGGAGCACTTGGGAATTCCTTTCTGCAGGGTAGCCTCAAGCCCTCCCCCCCCCCCCCCCCAGGGAAGAGCTGAGAAAGGAAAAAAAAAAAAAAAAAAGAAGAGGGGGGGAACCAGCTGTTGCTACTACCTAATTAAGCAATGTGCACAAACCTCTTAAAGCATGTGCACATAAATCCAATACTGTTCTTTAAAAAGGTCCATTTTATTATTTAAAACAAAAGAAAATACATCTGGGAACGCAGACAGTTGTGCTTTTAAAATTTAGCAATAAACTACAAGGGTTAATAGTTTTCTTGAGGTCCAGATGAAAGGGTACAGGCAAAACAAAAGCACCTGGGGTTAGCACAGAGGAGTCCAAAAGCCATAAAGAAATAAAAAGAGATAAACCTCATCACATCTTCCTAGACATTTCCTGATCTATTTACATATCTGGGGTTTCAAATGCATAGTTTCTAGATATGATACCAAAGATTTTTCATACCTGGCCCCAAGCTTCTTACAACATAGCTGCTGCCTTGTCCACCTCTCCCTGGGAGAGCAACAAGATCCAGACAAAAGGGGAGTCTTGTTTCAATTTTTAAAAGTTTTATCCTTTTAATTGCCTCTTGTGGCCGGGTGCCCACTCCCTTCTTTTTACCTATGCATAGCAGTGAAACTTTTTAGCCCTTTACAGGGAGAACAGCTACTAAGAGGGATTTTATAGCTATTGGGTGGGTGGGTGTTCATAAAAGGGAGCTTCTCCCTTCCCTGTCATTTATCACAGGTTCACACCTGGGACATTCAGAACTTGTGAAAAGTTTCATGGCCCCAGTTTAGATGGTTGTAAATGAGGAAACTGTTACAGTCACTTTGCATGGGTATAAGATCTAATATCCACACATCAGATGAGATCATATGACTGCAGAAATTGACAAACATGTATTTGCAGGTAACTGACCCTTAGGTTCATCTTAAACCCCATCCAGTGAATACCTGAGTACAGGTTATAGAGAGTAGGAGAAAAATATTCAATGCCCTTTGCTTTCCTCCAGTAAGACAAGATAGCCCAGTACATATGAGGTATATAGTGGAAGAGAATTGTTCCCAATCCTGTGGCAGGTACTCAGCTGGCTCCTGATTAGATTCCAGACTCATTCATAGGCAAATTGAATGAGGCATTGGGTTAGGAGACCCTTACTGAAAGGCAGCTTCCACAGGTAGTGGAGGATCAAAATGTAATGGTTGGATATCCCAGCCTTTGGCAAACATTCTGAAACACCTCCGGTGTAGACAATTACCCAGGCAGGAGGGGGAGTCCAACTTTATTATTTGTTATGACATTCTCCCTGTGATAGACAATTAGGACTCTGCCCAAGCAGAGGGAAAGGGCTTGTAACCTACATGGGGCAAATGTTATCTGTCATTAATAAGATAATAGTCATAGAGGGATGCTTTCAGTTTATCAGGAGTTATTCTAACAGATGATTTCTGGCACAACTTGGCTGTAGATACCTTTTGTAATTGATAAAATACTGGATGGCTGCACAGATATCTTTCAAATATGTAAAGTTTACCCTATGCTATGAAAAGAAAGCCATGGTCAACTAGTTCATTTTCTTTGTCTCTTTGCTGCGAACACACATAGTATATAAAAACTGTACATTGTCATGGATAAAATGGTGTAATTGAGAAGGAAGGCTCAGAAAGGCTCTGTAATTGATAAAATTAGTAATTGTTCCTTATACATTTTGGCATGTGGTATAACAGGTGGGTTCTATGACCAATGTATTAGCAACTGTGGTAGACCCAGGGCAGGCCGCTGCCAGAAGGACCTGTAATTAGAAGGGTTACTACAGGGAAATGAGGTCCAGCTGAGCAAGGCTGCCACAGCCAGGAGCAGGGCCAGCTGAGGCCAGTTAAGGAGACTGCCAGAGCCCTTTAAAGAGACTCCTCCCCAGTGAGGAGTGTGGGAGTTTGAGCAAGTAGGAGTCAGAGGAGAGAATTTGGTGAAAGCAGAGGAGTGTGCAGAGTAAGTTGAGGGAAGCAGGGACGGAGGGGCTGCTGGCAAGCAGGGGAAGGGAACAAAGGGTCCCTCCCAGGGGGGAACCTAGCTTTCCTAGCCTGCAGGAGCCTGGCCCTGAGAGAGAGAGAGACAGGGAGCGGGCTGCTAAGGAGCAGCAGAAAGACGGGGTCTGCTTCAGCCTGGTCAAGGCGCCAGTGCTGTGTCAGAACCCCAAAGGACTTGAGTCAGGGGAGCAGAGGAGTCACCTTGTCACACAACACATTAATGTAAAAAAAAAAAAAAAAAGTAAAAAAAAAATAAATGGAGATATACCAATCTCCTAGAACTGGAAAGACCTTTCAGGTCATCAAGTCCAGTCCCCTGCCTACACTAGCAGGACCAAGTACTGTCCCCTGACAGATTTTATTTTGCCCCAGATCCCTAAATGGCCCCCTCAAGGATTGAACTCACAACCCTGGGTTTAGCAGGCCAATGCTCAAACCACTGAGCTATCTGTCCACCCCAAATAATTATGGAGATATACCAATCTCCTAGAACTGGAAAGACCTTGAAGGTCATCAAGTCCAGTCCCCTGCCTACATTAGCAGGATCGAGTACTGTCCCCTGACAGATTTTTTGCCCCAGATTAACATCTAAGCATTGAGATGTTAAGCATATGGATTAACATCTAAGCATTGAGAGCTAATTGTGATCACAGGAGGTCCTAGTAGCGATAAATTAGTGTCAAGAGATGTATGTACCCCATGCCAGCCCAGCAACCAAAGGGTTAACACAGGCACTGCCAACCATGGCTGACTGGCAACCTGTAGCTTGGAGGATAAAAGGACTGGAAAGCCCAGGGGTAGGGTAGCTGCCACAAGAGTAAGTAAAGCTGCCGAAGGGAATACCTGCCAGTGAGCAGGTGCCTCACAATACCTGCAATACTACACTGGAAGGAGACAGCCAGACCAGCAGGTTGAAGAGCCTCCAAAAACCTGGAGGGAAGTAGGAAGGAGCTTGGAGTACAGCTAGCATTGACAAACCCTGATCCAGCTTACCTAGTTTGAGGTTCCTGAGTTAGAACTGAGTGGAACAGGCAGACCTGGGTTCCCTACCAGCACCCTGGTGGACTTATGAGTGGAGAGTATCTTTAGACAGCTGGGCACCAACAACAGACTAACTGCCCACAGGCTGAGTGAGTTAGCTGCTGTGCCTAGTTTGGCCAGAGGAGGCACTGTTGCACCAACACCTTGCCAGAATTAAGTACAACTATCACTGCCTTATTGGTTCAAAATTAGGTCAAGCATGAGAGGCTTTTTCTTCATTCTGAACAACATATTAAAGATGGGTTTTTAGGGAGTTAGTCAGAAATGAACTCAAATAGGCAGCCTTACTTCTCCAGTTTCAGATTTTGTATGTTTCCTATTCTGTGCAGTACTGCATTAAATATTGTTTGATTATCTTACTTAACTCAGTTGAAGTTTTATTTATTTGATATCATGGCTTATTAAATCTGAGCATGCAATGCCTTTTTTAATCTGCTGCACTGCATACAGACTATGCCATAAATTGGGAGGAAAACAGAGACAATAATCGTTTTTCAGAGTGGAAACTGAGGCTGTCATAGTGGGAAAGGGTCACATAGGTATGTCCACACCAGAGGGAAGGAGTCAAAGGAATGCAAATCCACCTGCCCTCAACTTGTCTGAAAAGCAGGATGATGAAGGGGTAAAGTGACTCTCTTTTATTTTTCCTTTTTTGATTAATAACTTTCCCATCTTCTCTCTATTCCCATCTCCAAACAGTTTTTAGTGGGCCTCTTCCCACATCCTAACAAACCCCAGACTGGTATATCAAGGTCTCAGGTCTTCTAGCCCTAAGGCTATCAAGATGCTACTGAGAAGACTCCTGTTCTGCAGTTGCAAAAGACAGACCCTGTGTCTAGATGGTCCACGGAAAAAATGTTTGAGAACCACTTGAAAATTGCTGTAGGTCTTGGTGAACCACTTAATGATCTTTCCAAATATTGTTGGATAACTATTGTAAAGCACTTTGGATAAAAGCGCTATATGAAACAAACTTAATAAACATGTTTGTTATACAAATATAAGTACACCATATTTTAATATTCATAGTCTTATCTATCTAATACGATGGATGTGCCCTCTCTCCCCTGCCATGGCAGCCCCCAAGCTGGGGCTGGGAAGGCAGGGGCTCTTCCTCCTCACTGCCAGCTGCAACCTGGAGCTGGGAAAAGTTGTCTCTTTCTCGGGCTTGTTACGGCCCTGAATGCCCCAAATCCCCCCTTTCTTTTCTCCCCACTGCCCCCTCCTACCTACCTCCTCTCTCCCTCTCCCCCACCCCCAGACTACCACATATTCACCATCTCAGGGGCCAGGCACCTAATTAGGGGAGCCACATCTATGCAGTTCCACTAATTAGATGGGTGGCCCTTCATTCTTTCGTGTGTGGCTGCCCGGGCACACAACTTAGAGGGAACTATCTGCGGACCACCTGAATGGAGCTCACAGACCAGTGGTGGTCCATGGAGCACAGTTTGAGAACCTCTGCAGTAGAGCGCACAACACTTGAGAGAAGAACCCACTGCACACTGGATTGCCAGAATTCCTGGAAAGCCGAGAAGAGCCACCCTTGAACCCAGAATGCTGGTACCAGGATATGGGGCAGACAGATGAGAATTCTCTCTACTATTGGCCTTTTTGAGCTTCTCGTGTCCCTATAGGCTCGGGAGAAGTGGTAGATCTGCTGGAGGATAGGGTAGGATACAGAGGGACCTAGACAAATTAGAGGATTGAGCCAAAATAAATCTGATGAGGTTCAATAAGGACAAGTGCAGAATCCTACCCTTATGATGGAAGAATCCCATGCACTGCTACAGACTAGGGACCAAATGGCTAGGTAGCAGTTCTGCAGAAAAGGACCTAGGTGTTACAGTGGACAAGCTGGATATGAGTCAACAGTGTGCCCTTGTTGCCAAGAAGGTTAACAGCATTTTGATCTGTATAAGTAGGGGCAGAGCGAGGGATGTGATCATTCCCCTCTATTCAACATTGGTGAGGCCTCATCTGGAATACTGTGTCCAGTTTTAGGTCCCACACTACAAGAAAGATGTGTAAAAATTGGAAAGAGTCCAGAGGAGGGCAACAAAAATGATTAGGGGGCTGGAGCACATGACTTAAGAGGAGAGGCTTAGGGAACTGGGATTGTTTAGTCTACAGAAGAGAAGAATGAGGGGGGATTTGATAGCTGCTTTCAACTACCTGATGGGGTTTCAAAGATGATGGATCTAGACTGTTCTCAGTGGTACCAGATGACAGAAAAAGGAGTAATGGTTTCAAGTTGCAGTGGGGGAGATTGGATATTAGGAAAAACATTTTCACTAAGAGGGTGGTGAAGCAGTGGAATGGGTTACCTAGGGAGGTGGTGGAATCTCCTTCTTTAGAGGTTTTTAAGCTCAGGCTTGTTAAAGCCGTGGCTGGGATAATTTAATTGGGGATTGGTCCTGTTTGAGCAGGGGGTTGTACTAGATGACCTCCTGAAGTCCCTTCCAACCCTGATATTCTATGATTCTGTATCCTTTCCTCTTACCCCCTTATTCTGTCTTTTCCCTTCTTTTTTACTAGAAGGAGGGATGAAAGAAGAATTGACCAGGATAAATGAGGCAGGACTGAGGAAACTGCAGTACTATATTTTTCACATTTAGGAAGAAAATAAGGAGGAAAGGGGCTGGACTGACACTTAATGAATGCAGTTGAATGACAGATCTTGCATCTTGCTCCCTAGTTGGTAGGATCCTAATGCGATGTAAAAGCTTTTGCTAGATAGGGTGGGAGAAAGGACTTTCACTAAAGGGGGCTGAATACAAATGACTAAAGATTAAAAAAAAATCAAATGCAAAGTTTATACAAAGTTATAAAAGCTTCTTGCTTTTAGCAATTTGATTTTATTCCAAAATAGCATTTTTCAACTTCAAAACATTAATTCATTTGAATGCATTATTTTTCTACCTTGTCAGAGAGGCCTTAAGGGAAATAAATCTTTCACAGAAGTACTGATAAGTTTATTGTAAGGAATTAATTTAGATGCAGCTTATGGGGAATAGAAATGAAGACAAACTGTTTTTTCATAAGCAGAGACTGAACCTGCCTTCTCAAACATTTCCCATAATATTCCTCTTCAAATAGTAAAGAATCGTACAAATGTAGGGGTGGGAGGGACCTCAAAAGGTCAGCTGTCTTTTTTCATGCTGAGGCAGGATTAAGTAAACCTAGCCCAGGGGTTGGCAGCCTTGAGCCCATGGCCCATTAGGGTAATCCGCTGGCGGGCTGAGAGACATTTTGTTTACATTGATTGTTGGCAGGTATGGCCCCCTGCACCTCCCAGTGGCCACAGTTTGCCATTCCTGGCCAATGGGAGCTATGGAAAGCGGCGGGCCGCATGGAGCTTTAAAAGGTTCTGCTAATTAGAATTATTTGACAGCATGCTGCTTAGTCTCAAAATGCAGAAATAAAATATTTCATAACATTATGCAGAAGTGCACTCGTTCATCATTTTTACATTTACAGTAATAGAGGATTTCAACTTTTTTCCTGTTATGAGGGACATGTCCAGCCCCTGAATCTTGATTCCATTCTTTCCGTGGCAGCTGAATGACTGGTTACATGAAACGGTAGCATTTGGAGAGGAGTACAGTGGGCACAGCTGCTCTTCCTCATCCCCTTCTTACACATTTGTATTTGTGTTGTTTATACACTGGGCAATAAAACAAAACACTAATTGTAGCACTCAAACTAAAATCTGTCGCAAACTTCATTACTTTTCTCTGTGATGATTTTTAGCTGTCAAGCTGAAGAAAGGAATGATTCTTTCATCCCTTCTCTGAGCTCAAAAGTAAGTAGTACTATCCAACTTTGCAAAACTTCTCCTGTATGCTACACATTGGAACGTTCCTGCCAGTAACTATGTGTTTGACCCACAGTAAGAATCTGGCCACAAGTGGGCTACAATGAATTGGTGTATTTCTCTGTAAGATTATAAAATGAATTCAGTAGTCCATGTAAAAAGGAAATGGCAACTAGAGAATGATAGAGAGACCAGGTGTGGAGGGTAATATCTTTTAATGGACCGACTTTTGTTGGAGAAAGACAAGCTTTTGTGCAACACAGAACTCTTCTCCGGGTCTGGGAAAGGTACTACCAGTGTTGCAGCTAATCCCAAGTAGAAAAAAATTGCTTAGCGTAAGTAAACATGCATTGTAAAGAGACCATTCACGGTGAAGTGGCTTGTAAAAACCTCTGCAGTCATAAGACAAAAAGGGGGGTTAGTTACAGCCTGTTGTAATAAGCCATAAATGGGTTACAGACTGTTGTAATAAGCCATAAATCACTTATTACCTCACCCATCTTGTCTAATATCATTGGATCAACATAGCTACAACACTGCAAACAGAGAATATGCAATGTAATCGGAAATGCATGCTAAAGGGAATGAAAACTTTGAAGTCATCTCTCCATGTGAGATGGAAGCAGAGAAAAGAACCTGGAATAGAGAGTCATTTCTTCAAAACTGATCGCTGGCTGAAGAAATCACTTAAAGAGCTATTTTAAACAAATTACAAACATTTCAAGAGATGAAATACTTCAGGTAAACACAGAAACTGAATGTGTTCATACCGTAGCAGTGAAAGTTTAAATATTTGGTTTTTTTTTTTTTTTTTATTTCCCAATCGGAAGATGAGCTAAGTATATTGCTCCCCCTTGTGTAAAAACACAAAACTACAATCACCAAAAAAGGAAAATTTCCACAAAATGGCAATTAGAGTGCTATGCAATACAAACAGTAAAGTGGACAAATGGGTAGTAAAAACAGAGACAGAATGGTGAATATAGTGTGGGGGTAAAATAAAAACTGTACCCTATCTGTAACTGTTTCTCTAAAGATATGTAGTTGCAATAAATTACAAAAAAAGTTGTAGTTTTGACTCAACACATGACAAATTTAATTTTCATTTAACTCTAAGTCCCAAGCTATGACAATAAAGCAGAGTCCTGAGTCACTCTACCACTTTTTAATTTCTTTTTAGACAAACTGGAGAAACACCAGTATGACAAACCAAGGTGGAACCCTCCCACCCCACAATACTTACCCACAAAAACCTAACTCTGAGGAAACAATGAGGAACATTCATCTCTCTTCAGAGATCAAGGATTTTTTCTCCTTCTTCTGGGAAGTTATTAATTCCCATTCTATGGAAGTTCCAGTGCAAAATACTAAGTGTCTCAAAAACAGGACTTCTGCTGCAATATGATTTACAAATAAATAATAGTAAAACACAGTGGAGCAGATTCCATTCTCAGACACATGCAATTAAATCAAAGGGCTTTGCTCACTATCTACCTGGGTGCAGAATTTGGTTACTTTTAATATATGGTCAGAGATCATTTTAGAGGGACTAAGATTTCTGAGATGACTAAGAATCCTTTAAATGCATAAAACTCAAAATGTATAAACGTGAGTCTAGGAGATTGGAGACTTAACTCCGAACAGGCCCTGCATCACCAATAGGTCAAACCTGGCTTTGCATCACAATTCCTAGTCCTGTCTAAAACATACACTATCTGGCTACCATGCAAACATTCTGGCTGCAAACACTGATAGATTTACATCTCTCTGTCTTATGACTTTAAATTATGAAATCTCCATCTCTCCTAAACTTGATTAGGAATTATCAGATCAAATGGACAGCATAACAATTCATGAACATTTCTCAGTGTCTGCTCAAGTATCAATTGCCACTGTGGTTTTCCATCATAAGCAGAATGCTGTTAATTTGGGCACAGGGGGGAGAGATGGGGGAGGGGAGGGAGAGAAGATAGTGATATGGTGAAAAGAGATATCAGTTGTGAGCAGTTGAGAAAATCTAGTCAATTAGATAAGGTCTCAAGGCCACATTGTTGTTCACTTCCCAAGGAAGTAAAACCAGATGGATCCAGTAACTTCTCCAGGCAATGTAAAGTTCCACATAGTGAGAGAGATTCCCTGAACAGAAAGCAAGAACTGGTCCTTTTCTGTTACTGACACAGAACATAGCTGCCTGGGGATTCTATACCAAACAGTCTTTTGGAATTCCAGATCTCTCTGAATGACCAAAATACATATAGGACAGCTTAGGCTAGTTGTTGCCCAGTCTAAAAGGGTTGAGCGTTTAGACTGCGTGCTTATATTTTATATTGCTAACTAATTCTAACTTTTGGCCTATCACTTAAAATCTCTTTTGTAGTCAATACACTTGTTGTACTGTTTATTTTTACCAGTGAGTTTGTATGAACTGTGTGGCAAATCTGCTCAGGTTTGCAAAGGCTGGTGTATGTCCACTTTCCATTGCTGAAGTGGTGAACTAATTAATAAATCTGCATTGCTCATCCTGAGCAGTGCAAGACAGTATATTCCTGAGGTGCAAGGCTGGGAGCTGGAGGGAATCTGGCTGGTACCTTTCTCTATGTGATTCATGAGTGGATCTGGAAGCATTCATGAAATCTAGCTGGGTGTTGGGTCTCCACATGTGGCTGTGCTGAGTGATAATAGCACCTGGAGAAGTTTCCTATTGGTTACTTTCAAGGCATTTTGAGAGATGGCTCAGGCTGGAGAGTTCAGAGGGCACAGCAGTCCCAGGGTGCAGCCCGGGGATCCTGTCACATCTAGCCCTTTATGTAAATACACCACTTTGACAACAAAATGTCTTGTAAAAAATGGGATGCCCAAAGGGCCAAACTTTGAATAAGTAGTAATGTTCTTCTACATCCTAAGGCCAAGAATGCATAAATATACCTTCCTCTGACAGACATGGAATTGTTTACAGACACACAATCTTCCATTCTTAACAGGTAGTTTATTTTGGCGATGATGATGGGTGGAAGCTTTTGTTTTCTTTTTGGAATCGAGCAACACCTTGGTGTAAATGTTTTTTCAGTTAGAGTAGTACAGTGTCAATGGAATTATTTGCAGCGATGAGCTGTTTTTTCCCCACTTCATTTGTTCCTGGTACTAAGAACATACCTGATGCAGGAATCTTTCAATAAGCCACATTTTGTGATCCCAACTACTTCTGTGAGGGCTTTCCGTTTTTAGGAACCAAGAGTGAGGGACAGTAGGGTTCTCTTACTTACCGTATTTTTCGCCCTATAAGACGCACTTTTTCTTCCCCAAAACGGGGGGGGGGGAAGTTGGTGCGTCTTATAGGGTGAATGTGCGCCCCGGTTCCCCCCTCCCCGCCGCGGGCGGGCTGCCGGGAGCGTCCCGGTTCCCCCCTCCCCGCCGCGGGCGGGCTGCCGGGAGCGTCCCGGTTCCCCCCTCCCCGCCGCGAGCAGGCTGCCGAGGTTCCCCCCTCCCCGCCGCGGGCAGCCCGCCCGCGGCGGGGAGGGGGGAACCGGGACGCTCCCGGCAGCCCGCCCGCGGCGGGGAGGGGGGAACCTCGGCAGTCCGCCCGCGCGGCGGGGACGGGAGAGCGAGGCGCTTTTTTTTTTTTTTTTTGGGTCCGGCTTTTTTCTTAAAAAACGAGGGGGCGTCTTATAGGCCGGAGCGTCCTATAAGACGAAAAATACGGTAGATTCTTTGGGGATGCTTCAGAAAGCCTAAAAAAACCCATTTGTTTTTGCTACTTATTGATACGAGGCTGAGAATTGTCACAGAGTTTGATATGCCAACTTTGAGGGTATTGGGAACATTTCAACTGGAATTTTCTGAAAAATTGGTCCTTACTCTTAGTTTAGTATGAGGCATATATTGAAGGTTAAGTAGCAGACTCAAAGACTTAAGCATGGCTTTATTTTTACCTGGTCTTTGTCAAACTGGGCTCCACTTTTTTTGATGCCTCCCCAAGAGATGAAAATGGGCACACAACAGGTCCTCCAGCCCACTGGAACTCTAAGGCAAACCATCAAGT
Organism: Sternotherus odoratus; assembly: GCA_032164245.1. Taxonomy (NCBI): domain Eukaryota; kingdom Metazoa; phylum Chordata; order Testudines; family Kinosternidae; genus Sternotherus; species Sternotherus odoratus. Next base: position 30,900,725 of record JAVMKO010000001.1, read on the forward strand.
TTGCCTTTTGGGTTTCTACCTCAGATGCACTGTATCATAGCCCTTTAAAGGTTATCCTAATTGGATGCATGGCCATCTGCATTGCTGCACAAAGATAGATATCTATTTTCTGCCATGACTAGGAAGGCAGTCAGCAAATGCATGACCAATTTTTCAAAGCCCATACTGCTTTTTAACCAGGGAATCCTTGAAAGTACAAGAGTTCTGCATAGAAGACTGGTCTTGGATAATGCAGCCTCAAACACCAGTCTCTTCAGAGGCTAGTTGGAATAGACAGCAGTGGCCCCCGCACAGGTTGACACTTTCCCTTTTTATGAAACATCCAGAAAGAGATTAAGTTAATGACATGGTAGCAGTTCCTTAACAATCCAGTTTACCTCTGGGAGAATGGACACTAAAGCACAATGCCACAGGGGCCAAATGCAGGACAAAATTATCAGTTGAGAAAGAAATTTTATTTCAAGTTTCTAAGGGGGTATTACAAACCATAGAGAATAAAAACATCAAAAAGTATTTAAAAAGTAATTGACTGTCCATTTAAAATAAAGATTCAAGCAGGTTTAACAATGCAGAATGCTATTCAATGAATTAAAAAAAAAATTTAAAAAAGTATTGGTTTGCTGTATTCGCTAATCCATTATAAAAAAAGCTGGGCATAAATACTTTGTGCATTCATATGCATTATTTGGTGTTGCATATTTATATAACTTGGTACAGTATTTAAGATATCACTGCAAAAGAGTTCAACACAGTGCATTTATAAATAATGGAGTCATTATAAATCACATTGCAAACATACCTTGCCATTTTCATTGTTACAAATTCAGTATATCAGTGAACGTAGGAATAAAGTAGCTACAACAATCAATATCTTGACTTTATTTTTTTAATATAAAAAAACGCAGTTCTGGAAACCCACCCTTCTTTCTTTTCCCTCACCCATACATAATGCTTTACTTCTTAAAAATAAAAATAAAGTACTAATTCTATATACATCACATGTACCATACAAAAATGTATCCAAAGTTTCTATTGCTACCAAAGTGTTCTAAATTAAAAGTTACATAAATCCCCTCATCGGAAACAAAGGCATACAGGTTACAAAAAATCAAATTACACACAAGCCATCAAGTAATTTTATACAATTTCCAATACATTTTTCTCCCAAAGCAAGTTGTCTTCTTACGTGCCTGTATAAAAATGCATATCAATATACTTTGTCAAATTTATTTTTCATTATAAAGCAAATTAATACATTTTCTACAATAAATAAAACAGGGAGGCACATAGATGAAAAAAATAAAAGCTATGGGAGACAGATGGGATGGTTTTGAAAAAAATCATGTGCTCACTGGCTTTAAGCCAAGTTTGTTTAAAACAAAGAAAAAACGGGTTGGGAAATTATAAAAAAGTTATTTTGGGCAATAATGGAGTGTTTTTGGTGATTTGCAAGTGATGTACACAGCATAATTTTACTCGATGCCTTTCTCACAAAGTACCCTCCAAAATAATGTAATTTTCTTTCTTAAAATACACATTTGTAATTGTAAATTTACATCAATCTTAAATATGTGGTACTTTGTGCAAAGAGCAATGATTTACACAAAATTAAACATTCACAAGTCTTTCAAAAGCTACAGATCAAGGAAAAATGATACAAGCAGCACCATATTGTATAATAAATGATTTAGGCAAACATATCTTTGATGTTATTTTGATATTCGGCTTTAAGATTCACTAAGCACCTTAAGCTGGAAGATGGTGCTCATGTACTTTACTTTTTTAAAAAATATGTAAAAACATGGAAACGAAAAGCTACTCTCTCCCCATCAAAATTAAAAAAGGGAATTAAAGAGCTACCTCTAAAATCAGAATAAGTTAAGTGTTGAATATACATATATGTACAATTTATGAACACTATGAACAAGACATTTTAACAGGTTTAGTGGAAAATCCTCCAAACTACAACACGATGATATAATCATTAATCTATATGGCAATGGTGATTTAGAGAAACTGCTCAACTGTTTGAAGTTTGCAGAACTCAGCCACTGAATCAATGATTAAGGAGTTGTATCATCAATACATTCTTTTAGACAATGAGGTTTATTAATAAAGTTCAAGTCTATGTGTGGTGTGTGTCTAGCCTTGGTAGCACCTTGTTAGTCAATATCACTGAAGTCGCTGACTGGTTCTCCATGGACTCTACTTAGATGAGTCATAGCACGATCAAAAGCAATTCTCACAGCTTTACGAATGCTTGAGTTTCGACCTTCCATCATTTTTAGCTTGTCTATGGTCTCATCAATCCCCAGGGGAACCATTTTGGATTTTGGAAGCCATTGCCTATAAACAGGATTAAATAAAGCAAAGATCAACAGGATTGTCCTTACATAGGACTAAACTAGCTCTTATTTAATGCCTCTCATGCAATGTGTCAAAACAATTTCTCTCTAAAAAAAAATTCGAATAGCAAAATTCTTACCAAAGATAGCACACCTGAGTTTTTAACGTGGGGCTTAAGACACAAGTAACATCAGCCTCTTGAATAAACAAGATTTACAAATCCAACAGGCACCATAGGATTGTAATTGATGGCAAATACTGACTTTAATAGGAGTCAGTCTGATGCAACATCATATCTAGGTATTAAAACAACTCAGGCTTAGATTAGATAGTAATGAATTGTTTTCATACTATTAGATTCAGCTGTTTTTACCTGCAGATTTTTTTAACAAACTATTCATTCTTCAATTTCCATCATTGCACAAAGATTTTTGCAAAAGTTTGGTCATCCCACACTCTTAACGTGTGTTAGTTTTGGTCTCCAATAAGGAGTTTCATAGTCAATGAACTTCTGCTCAGTCCAGCACTCTGCATTTACCCTACAACATTTTAATACCACCAATTCAGTGCATGTGGTAGAGAATATGCAGCTCACTCTTCTACATTAGGTAATAGTGACTAGAGCCAGGTGTTTTTTTAAAAATCAATGCTATTCACAAGCTTGCCAAATAGTTTTGAGCACATTTTTTGTGGGGAGTCTGAGGCACCTTTTACAAATAGCATAAGGAGGACAGGAATAGAGGTAACAGTGCCTCCCTTATAGGCGCTGACCTGGGATGTGAGAGACCAAAGTTCCGCTCCCCTCTCTGCCCAATAGGGAGAAGGGATTTGGACTTGGGAATCCCATCTTGCAGGCAAGCAACCTAGCCACTGAGCGATGGGGTATTCTGACATGGGTGTCTCAATCTCTCCTGTGGAAGCTATTCCACTTCTATTACTAAAAGCAATTACTCATTGGAGCATAGATTTGAACCTCCCTAGTGAGTAGCCCAACCAACAGGCTACAGAGTCATTCTAACGCTCTCTCTGGCCCAATAACCATTATTTATACCAAGAGGAACAGCTTCAACAGAATAGACTGACAAACCCACCATCAGAACATCACATAGCCGTGGGTCTCCTGCAATGTGGACACCCAAGTTCAAATCCCTTCACTCTGTCAGGCAGAGAAGGGAATTGGACGCATATCGACTCAACCTTACATCCCACATCAACGCCTAACTGGTGAGCTAAATCTTAGGCATGTACCTCCATTATCTCATTTTGTCAATCTAGCCATTTAAACTCACACAAGGAAACAAAAAGGTTTCTGATTAACCAAAATCTTTCATTCATCCAAAACAGATTTTTCTTGATTTGCCAATTTTTTTCAAATTCTGTTAAACCTCAACTGAATTTATTTTATTTTTCAAAACTGGTTGTGAAATGAGAAAATAAATTGTTCACTCAGATCTACTAGCTATAGCATTGACAGCAGGGAAAATAAAGAACTGTGATCTATAGTCTTAAAGTACAAGGAGGAGATCTGTTTATATAAAATAAATAAATAATATATTCATTTAGTTCATTTTTTAAGAAAGATACTTATTTTAGTCTACTCAATTCTCAGGTTTTAGATACTGGGAAGATATTCTCACTAGGTAAAAATATTTCAATATAGTCTGCATTTCTTGTACTAAGAGATGGCAGAAGCTATGCTTCTGAGGAGTTAAACTGTTCAAACTTATAAGATTGGGTGCCCTTTTAAAACTGAATATGAATCAAATTTTTAATGACAGTCTTTAAGGGAGAAACTTGGTTACCAAATTAGTATTCATTGTTAGTATTGCTGTTGTGTTTAGCAGCACTAGTCATAAACCGGGACATCATTGTGCTAATTGTTGCACAAAGAGATGGTGCCTATCCCCAAAAAATTACAATCTACATACAAGATGAAAGACCACAGATGAAGACAGAGACACAGATGGGGGAGTACAAGGTAACAGCAAGACAATATTGGTCAGCAGGATAGACAATGATCTCAGCATCCCAGCAGTCCAACTACTGTCAAGATTATTGTGGGCATCACAGAAAATGAGAGTTCTAAGGAAGGCTCTTAAGGAGAATAATGAGGGAATTTTGCAGATGTTCAAGAGGAGTTCTTCCCAAATGTGAAGTAAAGCTTGGGAGATAGCATGAAGGTGCTTGTACAAAATTTTAAACAAGTGGGCAATAGAGGCATCATGGACCAAAGAAAGGTAATGGTCAACATCTCAATAGAGAAAGACAGGCTATGAAGTACCTTGAAAGGGAAGCCAAGCAGCATACATCTGATGTGATAAAAAAAATGGGGAGTCAGTGGAGGAAGGCATGGTCAAAGCAAAAAGGTTAGGAAAATAATCTTTGCAGAAACTTTCTGAATGGCTATCAGTGAGACAAAACTGCATTTGTCAAGGCCAGATAAAAGGATGTTACAGTCATCGATATGCAAGATACAGCTTGGATAAGAGTTTTAGCTGTGAGGGTGGACAGGAAAAGTCATTTCTTAGCTATATTATGCAGAAAGAAGCTGCAAGTTTTAGACACAAACATGTGTAAGGGTCTAAGAGAGGTCCAAATCAAAGATGATGCCCAGGTGAGGGGCCTGAGTGACAGTCAGGAAGGTGGCATTGACCATAGTGATCTATAAAGGAGGTAATATAGGAGGGCTGAGGAGGAAAGATTAAGAACTCTGTTTTAACCATGTTTTAGCCATATTGAGTTAAGTTTGTGGCTAAACATCCACAAGGAGATTTTGGTAAGAAAGGTCATGTCCATTTGGCCTAACAGGATTACCTCGTGGAGTTTTTTCGGCTACCGGAGAGGAAGTCTGGCATTACTAATTAGCATTATCCTGCTAATGGAGGTGCCCACCCAAAAACCATGCTGTCAGGTATAGCCTCCATAGATCTGAATACCGGAGTCTGCCATAATGTTATGTCAGTAGATACCGGAAATATCTGGAGCAGAAGTGAAAGTTGTTTTGACATGCAGAGAAGGAGGAGGATCTAGAACTGGTGAGGCCAGAACAGTTTGTGGAGGAAGTCGTGTGAGGAAGGGATGCGACCAGAGCATCACCTAATGAGTGGGTACCAAGTCCTCCTCTGGAACAATATTGGTGCACTTGATGTTGGTGTGAGATGCAAATAGGTGTCTCGGTGGTGTATTCCAGGCACTAAGATGTCCATGATTATTTCATCATGGAACTCCCCTTCGTGGTTGGTTGAAAAGTTCCTACTGAGAATCTGCAATCACATTCTGGGTGGCATGCAGATATTCTGCTGACAAAAGGATATGATGTGTGATGCACTATTCCCAGAGGCAAATCGTCTTCATACACAGCACTGAGGAACGTGTGCCCCCTTGTCTGTTTATGTATTATACTCTGGGGATGTTGTCGGACATGACGAGGCCTTGGCGACAGATAGCTGTTAACAACAGGTGGCATGCTTTGCATAGTACCCGAAGTTTGAGACTTATTGTGTACATCCTGGCCCGTCCAGCTGACTTTGTGCTATGTGCCCTCTAATGTGAGCATCCCTGAGAGAGAGAATGGTGTGCATGGACTGGTGCACAGAAAAAGATTCTTTACAGCCATAGCTGCAGACAGCGAAGGTGCTGGCAGGTGAAGGATATGACATATACAGATGCTGACATATGCCCTAGGATGGAGAGGTAGGTCCTGGCCAAGACTGAAGTGTTGGGAGATTATCAGGGCTATTTGGTCCAGTAGGTTCTGGAATCTGTCCTGTAAAAGATAAGTTTGTGTGGCAGTTGTATCAATGTGAGCTCCTATGAATTCCAGGGATGAAATAAGGGTGCAAAGTAGATTTTTCAATGTTGATGCTCACTCCTAGGGAGAAGAGAAGAAGCTGGGACACTGATGCTCAATGCTGCCAGCACCCAGTTGTCCAGGTACGGAAGGCCAAAGATTCCCTGACATCGTAGGTGAGCCACTACCACAGAGAAAACCTTTGTAAAAACTTGTGGGACACTGGTAAGTCCAAATGGGAGAACACTGTGTTGGATGTGTCGATACTCCACTTTGCATGGCAGGAACTTTCTGTGGGTCGGATGTATGTTGATATGGAATTAGGCATCTTGAATGTCGAGAGCCATAAACCACATGACTTTTTCTAGTGAGGGAATGATGGTCTCAAGTGTGACTATGGAATTTCAGCTTGCAAATCAAGCAGTTGTGGTGTCAGAAATCCAAGATTGGTCTCCATCCCCCTTTCTTCTTGGGTTCCTGAAATAGTTGGAATAGAACACCGTGCCCAGAGATTGGCTTAACTGCTCCTCTCTGTAGAAGGGAGTCCACATCTAGGGTAAGAATACTGTTGTGAGAGGGATCTCTGGGGGGCAGTAGATGTAGAGGAGGCGTTGTCATAAACTCTATGGTGGACCCATGTCAATGACATCCAAGACCCACTTGTCTGTTATTACAGCTCTCCAAGCTGGTAGAATGAATTTGAGATGATCCCCAAAAGGCACGGAGAATAGAAGCATTGGTGTATGGAGTGGCTGACAGCTCTCTAAGCACACTCAGAAATACTGTTTTCGTGGTAACAGTGTGTTGTGCAGTGGTCTGTGCTGCCAGAACTGGCAGATGGGCTCTGTGAACCTAGGGTCCTTCTGAGGAGGTTCGTAGGCCCGTTGGTGGTAGAGCGAGGAGTTTTATAGCATTGGGCTGGCGGTGGGTAATAAAATTTTCTCTTTGGTGCTGGTGTATATGTGCCCAATCATATGGTTGCTCTAGAGTCTGTTAGTGAGTGTAAGGAATCATCAGTTTTCTGGGTGGAGAGGTGTTATTCATCAAAATGAAGGTAGTTGATTGTGTTCTGCACCTCTCTAGGGAAATCTGAGGAGTGTAACCAGGATTCCCTTCTCATGACATTGAAGTTGCCGATACACATGCGGATGTGTTGGCTGAACCAACTGCAGCCTGAGGTATGACCCTGACAACCAACTTGACTTCCTGTAAAATCGTTTGGAATGGACTACAATCCTCCTGAGGTAGCTCATCTGCAAATTTCTCTATCCGGCCATAGTTTATAAATTCATACTTGGCCATCAGTGCCGAGTAGTTAGAGATCCAGAATAGTATGTAATCCAGCTGAGAAGATGACCTTCTCTTCCCTTCCATCTGGCCAGGGTGGACTGTGGGAGTTGCTATTTTGTCCGCTCCAACGCAGCCTGTATTACCAACAAGTTTAGGTGGAGGGTGTGAAAATAAAATTTCTGTACCTTTTGGGGGGTGTAATACCTTTTGTCGGCCCACTTAAGAGTCACCGCACACATGGCTAGGGTATGCAACCCGGTGCATGCCAGTTGAAGAATGGCATTGTTCTGGTGCCGATGCATGCAGAATGTCTAGTAGCTGGTGCTGACGGTCCTGCACCTCTTCTAATGGTATCTCAAGAGCATTCTATTCTACAAAAGAGTTCTAAATGATAATAGTTGTCTGATGGGCAGGAAGATGTCGATGATACAGAAGGGAACCTCTCTGAATCTGCTGGTACCATCAGAGCCAGGCTGATTGGAGCATCATCTAACCCCATTTCCGAATGTCTACTGGATGAAGGATGGGAGTTCTCCTGAGCTGAAAGAGACTGCTCTGAAGGCAAGTATTGGGGCCATGAGCTCCAATATGATGAATCCGTTTGATACTGCTGTTTTTGTACTTGTGCTCAAGGAGCCAGATATCAGCTTCTTGGTTAAGGCAAAGGAGGAAACTGTCATGGAGCCATTGGAATGCTCTAGCAGTCATATTTCTGTGGAAGTGGTGGACTGTGCTGAATGTCCAGATTCTTGGATTCAGATGATTTGGACTTTTGCATGAATGTCTGTGCTGATAGCGCCACTGGAATGGAATGTGTTAGAGAGGCTTGGCCAGCAAGAAGTAGATGTAATGCAAGAGATGGAGTCATCTGCACAGGTGAGTGTGCCTGAACACACAGAGACCTCACTCCTTTCAGGGCGAACAACTCATGAGGGTCCGAAGTGCCTCTGCTTCTCCCGGGAGTCAATGATATCTGGTCTACTGATGGGATCGGAACCAGTAAAGACACCTGTCTCAGGACCAACGAATCACATGGTCCATAGTGATATCAGCGTATCTGGAAATAGGCTCTGCAGTCTGGGGAGGGCTCTGCTGATGCACAATGGGGATTTCCCAGCCAGGATCCAACTTGGGAACCGTGGCTACCTCCACGAGGTTCTTCTTGAGGAGGAAAGCCTGGCCTTCCCATGTAGGGGCAGGGAAAGAGAGGCAGATATTTTATCTGGAGGCCTGGTGGACTTCTCCCAAACAGTACGAAAAGCACTGGTGTTCATTGCCAATGGGAAAGTAGCAAGGGCAGGAAACACAAACTTAGAATCCTGGCATCTTTGACATAATCCAGTACCCTGACACAGGGGCTGGGAATGTTTGGCAGGAAAAAGCATCCTAACTCCTCAATTATAAAAACGGATTACCAAAGTACAACAAAACAACAATAAAATCCTAACTATGAACAAAAATATGAACATTTTTTGTAAAAAGAAACACCCCTGAAAATATGTCACTAAGAACAACAGGTCAGTGGAAGCACTAATTTGGACCATGTGGCAGTGAGAAGGAACTGGAGATGTGGCCAGTCCACCCCGCCCTTTATCATCTCAGGCAAAACTGCTAGGGAATACAAGGGTGCCTGACCAGACCGCCAAGCAATGCTACTTTGAAAAGCTCTGGGTGCATGCACATAACCCTCAGTGCAATACAGCAGGGACCATCACTCAAAGAATATTTCAGATGAGATATCTCAGATGGAGAGAGAGATATACACAGAAATGTAGACTTTATCATCCTTTAAAACAGGTTTTGCAATCAAAGGAAGAATTTTAAACAATGATTGTTCTGATAGCATACCCGTACTAAGGAAGGATAATATCTAGTTTATAGTTATATTGTTCTTCCAAATTGGCAGTAAATAAGTGTCTTATCAAGATGCCTGCTTCCAGAATCATATTCAGAAACGCTAAATATTAAATACACATTACGGTTTATGTATGGGGAGAGAATGGTGTTTCAACTTTGTTTTAAAACTGAAATATGGCTTATTGCTTTGGATTATAAATCAGTACCCTGAACTATATATTTCTTACATTTGATTAAATAACTATACATACCAACTTCTTTTATTGTCAAAAAACAAAACTAAGAAAAGCCTCTCATCAGATTTGGTCTGCATTTGTTCTCCAATTTTCAATACATCTAGAGGTGGAACTGGTATTGTAACACCATTATGATGACCGGCAACGCGAGGCATCTTCGGGTCAATAATCTACAAAATGGAAAGAGAGAGAACAGTTCCTAATTTTTTAAAAATCTGTGTTCACTAATAGCTAAAGATCTCTTTATTATGAACGTATTTAATGGGAAAATATTATACAAATCAAACAGTGCATATAAACTTAGACCTAGTTTACACACAAATTTGTACTGATTTAACTAAACAATCTTATTTTGGTTTTGCTTAAATCTGTTCCTACACAGTGTAAGTTAAACTGAAATAAACCTGGTTTAAAGCAAAACAAGAGTGTCTACAAAGCATTTTAACCCTCTTTTAATTAAACCAATTAAAAATCATATCTTAACTGGTGCCATGCTGCATGCAGAAAAGCCCTTAAGAGATCACAAATTCGGAACACTAAAATACAATTGACAATTCACAAATAAGTTTAGAAACATAGGCCAAGATTTGTAAAGGCAGTTAGTGATATTTAATTCATCAAGCGTTGGTGTTCAACTGAGACACCGAAATGGAGGCCTGGTTTTCAGAATTTGGGTGATTTGATAATTTCTGAAAATTAGGCTACTTTAAAGATATCTCAGGTTGGCACGCTAAAACTGAGACAAAGTTGACTCAAAAATCAGTAGTTGCATTTGAAAACCTTGGCTACTGGTTTATAATGCCTGGTCAACCTATCTGTCTTCACGTCTAGTACTCTGCCTTTATATAATGATCAACGGTTGATGCTTCAGAGGAAGGCAAAAAACCACCCAATATGCAACTAATTATTTCTGCAATGCTAAACATGAAGGTTGAGGGAGAAATTCCTTCCTGGCTCCTGGAGATACTCATCAAGGAATCAGGAGAGTTAGTTACCATTTTCTAGCATGTAACTATTAACAACAGCCATAAGATTATCTAACATACTTTAAAAGTCTATCCACAATATTTGAACAATTTCTCATAATACTGAATGCCAGAGGCTGGCTACTCACTGCAAGAAATAGTATTTTCTCTGTGTATTATCTGTCTAAAGTAGTTCATTTAATGGAATTAACTGTTATGCTCAAAACAATGTAAATGTGACTGGAAAGTTTCCCCTATCTTCTCCATACTTTTGGATGTTTCAATTGAGCCTGTACCAGTTCTGATAGATCCTGGGTTGTTTTGTTTTGTTTTTTTATGTAAGCCAAAGGATCTACAGAAGCAGACTTTTCTTACACTTGTTTTGCAGCAGAGGACAGCATACAGTCCCTGTACTGATCAAAACTCAGCCTGATGTTTATTCTTATTTGCCTTCTTATAAACAATGCAACATTCTCTTGTACAAAACACGCTGGTCGGTCTATTTGCTTAAAAGACAAGTATTCTGAATCCTATCGGATGCATTTATGGTGGCTCACTATCAGCCCACGATGTCATTGTCTGCCACTGTACGAACTCTGTGTACTGAAGTTTCATGGAAATTATTATATGTAAGGTAAAGTAAAAATTCACTTTTACTCAACTCTGCATTAGATCTTATGGGTCCATTTGGAAATAGTGAAAAAGTTTCAGTGCAATACTGGTGGTATGCTGTACACTCACCAGTGCTGGATAGGAGGGATATCCACTGCATTTGGCCCACACTACTTTAAGAGGCTCAAGAGAAGATGTTGCAGCATCAGTTGAAATCCACATACTGTTATGTCCAACTTCTAAGAAAAATCATAATTAAACATTAGTAGTGCGAAGATTCAGAGCTTGGGTTATATCCCTCTGCAATTCTTCACTATGGGCCATTTTATCAGCCCATATCTCACCATAATTATCATCACTAATCCTCTGTACCCACACAGCATCTTTCATCGAAGGATATCACAGTACACTAAAACCTTAAGACCCACAACATTTCTGTGAGGTATGCTAGTATTTTACAGATGGATTAACTAAAATGCAGAAGGATAAAGGCCAAGATTGTCAAAGGTGACTAGATTATAGGTGCCTCACTGTCTCAAAGGGCAATGTTTTCAGAAGGTGGGTGCTCAGCACGTTCTGATAATCAGATGTCTTTAGCTTGTCTTAATTGGGCACCCAAAATCACTAGTTACTTCTCAAAACCTTGGCCATAATTACTTGCCCAATGTCACCCAGCAAGTTAGTGACTCTTGTTATTTACAAATCTGGATTTTCAAATCTGAGGTATATTCCAGCAGGAGTTGATTTTTTGAGACGCATGGTTGGGATTTGATGACTTATGACCACTGTTCTGCTATTGCATACCAGCCTTTCGATTGGCAAGAGATCAAACTCTCTGCTTTTCTTCTCCTCAGCACTTTTCATCCTCCACTGATCCTATCTGTCTCTGTCTTGCCTTTCCTCAGGGCAGCTGTCAAAGCTCCTTTCTCTACCACCAAAACCCAGAATATGCTACAGGACAGTATAAAGTTGCTGCAGTGCTTATTTCTCCACAGCAGACAGCACAGTAAGCATTTGAGGCTGAATAAAGCTACCTCCATCTGTTCTCTCAGTTTCCTGCCTCCTCCCTGGTAACCACTACTGGAAGGAAGGAAAAGACAAACTGACTGTAGGACATAAGGCAGTCACAGAGTAGAGCCAAGATGTGACCCACAAAGATCTACAGGGATGAGGGTGGGAACAGAGAATGGAGAGTGAGAGAAAGTAGGATGGGGCTCCAAATAGTAGAAGAAAATTAAGAGGATCCAGGGATGGTTGAGACCCTGATGGTTGTAGCAGATAATAATAATAATAATAAATGGAGATATACCAATCTCCTAGAACTGGAAAGATCTTGAAGGTCATCGAGTCCAGTCCCCTGCCTACACTAGCTGGATCGAGTACTGTCCCCTGACAGATTTTTTTCCCCAGATCCCTAAATGGCCCCCTCAAGGATTGAACTCACAACCCTGGGTTTAGCAGGCCAATGCTCAAACCACTGAGCTATCCCTCCCCCAGAGATGAGACTCTGGCAAGAGCACCAAAAAAGCTATGAAACATGACAGTCATTTTCAAGTTCAGGTGATAGGGCCATACTAAATAGAATAATTTTTTGACATCAAGGAAAAAACACATTTTTGAAATGGGTAATGCTTCTAGTGAAAACAATAACGTTTCCCACCCAGTAAAGATCAAAAAGGTTGTTATAAAATTCCTAAGGATTATGGTTTATTTTCTAAGTACTAGAAGTACCCAGGAGATGCCATAGAAAGTCAGAGAACAACATATACTTTTAGCATTTTTTTTGGATAAAAAATTTTCTTGGACAAAATTTTCAAACATGGGCATATAAATTCATTATACTTCATTTTCAGAGGTGTGGGTACTCAGTACTTCCAAAAAAATCAGGCCACTTATCTGGTTAACTAACTTCTGGCACTCACATTTGTAAACACTGGCCCTACTGATAAAAATCTCCATGCCATCTACTCATCACATCATGGCCAAGATGTCAAAAGTTTTAAATCTCAAAGAACACAACTGTGAAATAAGATTTATTACATTATCAATGTGTGTGTGTGTGGGGGGGGGGGGGGGGGAGAAATAAAACCCCCAAACACAGAACCCAAGACAGTCTACCCAGAACTTTTAAAGGCCTGATCCAAAGCCCACTGAAGTCAATGGGAGTCTGTCTCATCATTGACTTCAGAGGGCTTTGATTCAGGTCTTTGATGAACAGGATTGCATTATATGGATTTATTTTTGATGGCACAATTCCACTTTTGAATGCTGTTCAGTCTTGGGGGAGAAGAAAAAAATCTTCTCATTTATTTTCTTCACATGTAACTTCGGTAGATTTTTTTGAGAAATGAGAAAAGTATTAAGAAAATGTTACACAATTTTAACACTTTCTTTATCAAAACCATACAACATTCTTCTATACGTAAGTGACAAGAAAACAATAAGGATAGACATACATCTCAGGGTTCTGATCAATCAAACTATCCTTTTAAGAGCTTGGTTAAAGAAAGAAGATATTCAAGAATACTATGGAAAGAGTTGTGCTAATTCTAAGTGAATAATTTTGGCAAGATCTTAAATCCAACAAAATTGTCAACAGTCATTTTCAGCATCATTGACAGATAAATTGGTTAAGGTACATTCTCTATTGCTCTAGCTCAGGGGTCGGCAATCTTTCAGAAGTGGTGTGCCGAGTCTTCGTTTATTCCCTCTCATTTAAGTTTTCGCGTGCCAGGAATACATTTTAACATTTTTAGAAGATCTCTTTCTATGTCTTTAATATATAAATAAACTATTGTTGTATGTAAAGTAAATAAGGTTTTAAAGATGTTTAAGAAGCTTCATTTAATATTAAATTAAATACAGAGCCCCCCAGACCTTTGGCCAGGACCCGGGCAGTGAGAGTGCCACTGAAAATCAGCTTGTGTGCTGCCTTTGGCACCCGTGCCATAGGTTTTCTACCCCTGCTCTAGCTCTTAATTCCACCTTGAGCTTCATTAAGATCCCAAATACTGCAGATACAGGAGAGCTAGATATATTTATATATATACTTATAAGTAATGTATCTTTTATACACAAAATCTGGCAACATTTTATAGACTACTTAAAAGTTACACAGAAGTAAATATATTAAACTTATGTGAAGAACAGTACAGGATCTTTATTTAGAATAAGCTAACACAAGAAAAACAGTAAAGAAACTTACATTTCTCTCAGCTGCAAAGTCAACATAAAAGAAAAGGAAATGATGATTTAAAGCTAAGAAGGTGTATATGCTCTTGTTGCATGGATGTGGAATGTGGCAAGTCTCCCTCAGAGAGAATTCTCAGGACATGTGACCAACAGTGAAGTCTCATGGATTATACTTTCTTTAATAAGCACTTACCTACTTTGGTGATTGGGATGCTATACAAAAATGCATGGTCAGTAATTTTTGCTTTCCAGAAGAAAAAATTCTGATTACCCCAGAACTAGAAGAGGAACTACATTTATTCCTGCTGTGCTAGTAGTCATGGCACCTTACACTACTAGAAAATCTGAAATCTATTGTCAAAAGATTTAAATAAAAATACTTCTGTGAACTGAAAAAATATAGAGTTTGAAGGCTCCTATAGCTATAATTGAGACAGATATCAGCTTTGATTTATAACTTCAAACTTGGTATCTGCAGTCATAAATGAGGAATTCAAGTTTTGTAAAGTTAAAAACTCATTAATAATGAATTTGGAGGGTAATTTTGAAATATTACATGCTACAGATTCACAAACCATTTGCATGTTCTAGGTGGGGCTGGTGGCACTTCCTATTATTAAGGTTGCTCGACACTTCCCATTATTAGACCCTATTTTCAGTTCATTATAACTTTGCCAAACTTAAGAACCTAAGAACGGCCATACTGGTCAGACAAATTGTCCATCTAGCCCAGGGGTCGGCAACCTTTCAGAAGTGGTGTGCCGAGTCTTCATTTATTCACTCTAATTTAAGGTTTTGTCTGTAATAACTAAACTATTGTTGTACGTCAAATAAAGATGTTTTTTAAAATGTTTAAGCAGCTTCATTTAAAATTAAATTAAAATGCAGAGCTCCCCAAACCGGTCGCCAGGACCTGGGCGGTATGAGTGCCACTAAAAATCAGCTTGTGTGCCGCCTTTGGCACCTGTGCCATAGGTTGCCTACCCCTGATCTAGCTCAATATCCTGTCTTCTGACAGTGGCCAATGCCAGATAATTCAGAGGGAATGAACAGAAAAGGTAATCATCAAGTGATCCATCCATTCTCAGCTTCTGGCAAAGAGACTAGGGACACTCACCCGGTGTTGGATCCCTAATCAACCTTGGATAATAGCCATTGATGGACCTAAGATCCATTAATTTATTTCCTTTGGGAACCCTGTTATAGTTTTGGCCTTCACAACATTCCCTGGCAAAGAGTTCCAATTGACTGTTGTGCAAAATACTTCTTCCTTTTGTTTTATATCTTCTGCCTATTAATTTCATTGGGTGACCTCTAGTTTGTGTGTTACGAGAAGAAGTAAATAGTGATTAAGGAAATGCTTTCTCCATAACAGTCAAGATTTTATAGACCTCCATCATATCCCTCCTTATTGGTCTCTTTTCCAAGCTGAAAAGTCCCAGACTTTTTTCTCTCTCCTCACACAGAAGCTGTTCCATACTCCTAATCATTTTTGTTGCCCTTCTCTGTACCTTTTCTAATTTCAAAACAACTTTTTTGAGATGGGATGGCCAGATCCGCATGCATTATTCAACATGTGGGCATATCATGGATTTATATAGAGATAATATATTTTCTGTCTTATCATCTATCACTATCCTAATGGTTCCTAACATTGTTATTTTTATTTATTTATTTTGAGTGCCCGCTGTGCTTTCACCGACAGAGCTGAAATTCTACATGCTCACATCTTCCTCGGGGATCTTAATGAAGCTCAAGGTGGAATTATTATTATTATTATTGGGGAAGTTCCAGTTAAAACAGTTTAGTTATTTCTGAAACAAAGGCTAGGGACAAATACATAGTTTTGCTAACGTTAAAAAATTCTTGGTGACCTTTTCTTTGAATAGCTCTATTACTGTGGAGCAAGAACTTGAAATTTTACAGGAGGTGGCCTTGGTGTCAGGGATGTGCCTTTTGCCATCCCAGGGAAAATCCATCCACATTTAGCCAAGTTACAAGCCTCTGGAAAAAAACCCCACAGTTTGGACATGCTCAATAGAGACTTTTATTTAAGCAGCTAAAATCTCCTTAGAGTCAGTAATCACTAAGCATGCTTGAACTTCTCTCAGCTCTTAGTGAAGACCTGACTCTCCTGTGGCACCCAAGCAGCACAGAGGAAGCTGAATGATTCGAATGCAGATGGGCCAAAAAGATGAATTGGGAGGAATGGACGGGGAGGGACTTGGACTAGGAATCAACCAATTACTGCAACCTTAATTTGACCCCTTGTGTCTGCATCTTTAATAACATGTTCACTTACTATTTTTTTCACCAAACTTCTGCCTTATTCAATGGATAGGACAGATAGCACTCAATGAGCAATTCAATATTTTATTTTTTTCTCATTATTCAGTATGTGGCCTTATGCCTTATTCTATGCAGCATATTCAAACCCTGCTCTGAAGACAGAATTTCTCATTTCCTCAAGGGCTTTTTCTATGTCACCCAGTACTATGAGTGGTCTTCCTTGATGTGGATCCACACTAGAGGGGGATGGGACACACTTTGCCAGTGGATTTCATGGTTATTTGGTGACAGCAGAGGAATGGTGAGACACTGGAATCTTAGATTCCATTCCAGGCTTTGGAGGACTGTGTGCGCAAGTGAACACAGACTCTTGAGCCCATTCTCACAAACTTGACCCCTTCTACCCCATCTCCTCTAGCCTCTCCCAGTCCTACTCCTGTCTCCCTTCCCCACAACTTGAGATGCTTTCGGGGTGAGAAAAAGTTGAAACCCCCTCTGAAAAATCAGGACCAGGAAGGCATCACAATTCTGGCCAAAAATTGAGACATGCCAAAATCGCTAGTCACTTCTGAAAACTTTGGTCTTAAATAATGAAAGTTAGGTTTTAACACTTTTTGTACTGAACTATAGCATACAGTGGGGTAGTCAAACCATGGCCTCAGAGTTAACTTTTGTTGTAGTTCATTGGATGGAAAAAGGACATTTCACTACATCTCTCTCTCTATCTAGCTTCCATAAGGCACCAAAGACATTGATTGGTAAAGGATGCTGAAATCATCTCATGTCAGAGAAAATGCATCAATAAAAACGAATTCGGTATTTCCGTTGGCTCTATTAAATGGCATTTGCCTCTGAATTATTTCAGCACAGCTCACTAGCACATTAGAACAGAGACAGGAGGAGGAGCAAGCAACACACAGCTAAGAGCTGGGTGTGAAGGGAGGAGGAGAGCAAGCGAAAAAATTCAAAAAGAAAAAACTAAATGTAAAACTGCCTGCTACTAGCCCGTGAAGTAAAGAAGCTATGGGGTTGAGGGAGGAAGAGATAGATGGGAAGGAAAGGAGAGCTATGTAATAACATGAAAAATAAGGAAACGGATGTAAAAATGGATGGATCATTTTTTCTTCAACCTATTATACCTGTTAGATGTTTATGCCATCACCAGACCTATTATTTCCTTAGGCTACTAAATTATTTTGTTCTGTGTGAATCTGTTGAACATATAAATCTAATATGTGTGAAATACCATTCTGCCATCAAGTATAGCAAATGCCATTAAGCCCTCCAATCAAATAATGAAAGTAATGGAACATTACTTAGCGCTTGTGTTACAATTCTGTCCTTTCATTTCCCTTATTTATGTGGTTTTCCCCATGACACAAGTTTATATAAAAATAAGCACATCAAAGAGAGACATATGCAGATATTTATTATTTAACTATGCACTGAATATTTAATATGCCTGATGACAGAATGCAATTGTAGATAAAATTTTGAACCAAATTATATTTTCATTACTTGAGTAGCATTATTTACTTCAAAGAGATTACCTGCAAGAATAAAGCAAGACCAAATTTGATCAGCTGTTACTCTTAATTTCTTTTAAAAACACATTTTAAAGTTAAATATTCCAAAACAATATTAGTAAGTTTTTATGGGTCAGATTCTTACACACTGACTTTAGGAGCGGTGCCAGTGAAATCAACAGGTTACTTGTTGACTAAGATACTATATAATACAAATAAGGATGTCAGAAACTGGCCCTAAGTAGTTTGGCAAAATGCACACTTATAATAGTGTACTTTAAGAATACAATTTTTATAGTTACCAGCCGCAATTCTTGCTGCTTTTGCGTAGTTTCCATTTTCAATGCATGATATCAACTCACTTCGATCTTCCAAGGTGTGTCTTCGTATAAGCGCTGGTTTGCCTTTACCACACTTTGGCAAGCTAAAACTGCAGAGGCATAGATATTAAATGTTACTGGAAAACTAGTATGCTCGCTCCCCTCCACTCCCTTCCATCAAAATGTTTGGAATTTAAGATACAGTACTCATATGTCATTACAGTTACCTAAACGTGAATAGTAAATTCTACTGTATTTCACAGAATGACCACACCCACCCTTAAGCTGGGAGGGCCCTTGTCCAGCTTCCTGGGGGAAGGGGAACAGTGCTTTATGGGCAGAGGGTGGGAGAGTGGCTCAGAGGCGGCTGCTGCAAAAGAGGACTCACCCTCCAGGGATTGGAAGGGCTGGGGAGTTGAAAAGGGGCAAGCCTAGTAGGATAAGCCCCTTTTCTGCAGACCAGGTGAAGCAGCAGTCACCTTCCCATCTCTTATACCAGGTTTGGTCAGGATTTGCTTTAGGCATTGCACTAGCCGTTCCTTTCTAGAAGTGCTGGGAAGGAATTTTTCCCTATCACCAGACTGGCCTAGGTGGAGTAGGAAGTTTTTCACCTTCCTCATAGCAGGTTCAGGAAGGACTTTATTATGGAAAGTAGGGACAGGAGTTAGGTTCTGATGCTGCAACTCATTATGTAAGTGTGGGGCTGGTGTCCAGTGCAGGAATCCCTTCCCTATGGAGTACAATGACCAGATAAATGGGTTGGCAAAGGACTTAAGAAGGAGGTATTTGTTAAAGGGGAGGAGAGGGTTTGGGGCTCCTAAGATTAGCATGGCAGGAGTCAACCCCTCTTATCCTTCATTCCGGGGGTGGTGGAATGAATTGTAAGGTACAAGCAATGGGTTGGCTGAGCAACCTGGATGGAAGGGGGCTGGCAGAAGCCTCCCAGGTACATATTGAGTGGAGATACCTGCACTGTATACTTTTATCTGTCAGGTAGTCCTCAACATCTAATAATAAAATTGCAGCCTGATTAAAACCATATCAAGTCTTTTCTTTCAGTATAACCAGACGTGTACAAATTGATTGATTCAACTTCTACTGATAAGCGAAAGATCTAAATAGATAAAAATTCTTTCTCCTCCACCTTCCCAAAAAGTGATGTTCAGAAACATCACTAAACTATAGTTATTTTCCCATGGATCCATTTTGCACATTCCTGTATTTTCACTTTAAAGATTTAAGCAATTTGACCAGAAATTATTTTGCACTGCATCCACAATATATCACTCATCCTCAAGGAATGCAATATGAAATTTTCCTTATGCTATGCAAATCAAATTTTGGGGCATGAACATGTTAATGCTATCTTCTTAAGCAGTCCAACATTATGCTGAACATAAGAGTACACAACGGAGAAATGGTTATTTAAAGCAATTCTCGTTCTTCCAGATGACTTCCATATCAAGTTACATTCACGAAGATATGCACCTTGGTGAACAAACTTGGAACTTTCAAGACTCAAGTGAGGCCCCATGTTCACCAACCCTATACCCTGTTGCTCTAGGACATAAGTGCACAAATGTTGATGCAGCCCAATTGCCCTTTCATTTCTCTTATTCAGGAACCATTAACAAGAGATTCCAAAAAAAAAGAGGGAAAGTGAGAAATGACAGTGGATTCATATTGACAACCATTCAAGAAATGCAATTAAGAACATTGCATGAATTACTCCGTGGCTCTTCAGCCATGGAATTTGCTATGTAATTCACTACCTGCTGCAAAATGGGCTCCAGAATTTACGCCTTCGTTAATAGGGAAATAAAAAAGGTTTCTAGCTCTAATGGTTGTGATGATAACATACAAAACATGAACTTTGTGTAAACTGAGACAGTACTGGTTTTCGGATTTTGCAAAAAGCCTGAAATAATGATTTCAAAAGATGTGAACCTCAACACTGTGTTAATTTTGAAACCTAAAAATGAGAATTTAAACATTAATTTTTTGAAAACGAGACATGAATGTGCTGTTGCTCTAGTTTAGGGAATACTTTTCAGTCTGGTGGTGAATGATCATGGTTCTTTATTTAAAGCTAAAATAAAAATTTAAGGGCAAAAAAAAGTCAGTTTTTACCTTGAATTGCATAAAAGGCTGTTACTGGAGGAAATGCTAGATTCAGATGCACAGCGGCGACGAGGTTCAACTTTTCTTCCTGAAGCATCATCTAACTCTCTTTCTTTACCTCCATCTCCAAAACCATTTGATAGGCCTGTAATGTAAACGAGAGGTATGCATTACACAGAATTTTAAACTCCATTTTGTTTTTATACAAGTCTATATACATATGTTCATATAATTTTTGTTCCGCATCTGGTAAGTGACTGATGTGAGTAAAAGAAAAAATTAAAATGTTTCATTTTCAAAAATGAAAGATCAGGCAAAGTTTGTGTAGTCCAGGTGTTAAGAAACAGGAAGTTAATTTCAGGTAACAGAAAAAGAGGAAGATTATATTACAAGATATGCACAATGGCACATCAAAAAATATTCCCCATATATCATACTTCAATAAGTACTTCATTGGATAGTTAATCTTGAGTGCATGGTTAGAACCAAGGAACAGAAAGTGTTACAAAACTTGCAGACTTTAAAGAAAAAAAAATCAACAGAAAACTCATCTATACAAAAGTTTAATGTACTTAAAATCTGTAAATTGCGAGACAAGTAGTATTGAAAATAGCCCTTCCAACATCCAGAGTCAATGGGAGTCTTTCCACTATAAATCAGGTCCTGAAAACCTATTTCAGGATAATGTATTTCAATGAGAATCCTGACTTAAGACTCTTAAGAGAATATCTCATCTACTTCCATATCAAAATTAATAATGTAAATTCAGTTGTTGTCTGCTATCTTTTCACCATAGTTTGTGTGTTTTGTTTCAGGGTTCCGATGAGGACAATGTAGTAGAAAATACATAGAATACTCAAGCTACCCATCTGAAAATTTTATAACGTCCACAATAAATCTTGCATCTATTTGCTTATTCATACAGTCTGTATTTAAGACTCTTCATTTGTCTATGTTTAAATATCATTCTTTACTTAAAGTGTGTATCTGCATAGGATCTTATGAGAAAAACATTTTTAAAAAACCTCTATTTTAAACAGATGCGACTCAAAGCAGACTTGGGAAGAACATCAACATAAATGGAGCAAATTAAGCTAAAGAAGAGGTCCCTAAACTGTGGGGCGCACCCACATAGGGAGATGCAGGGAGATGCAGCTGGGACCCAGACCCAGGGGGCAGGGAGGGAGAATCACCTTGCTCCACTCCTGACCCCTGCTGAGGCTCCCTTCTCGCCCACAGCTGTGGTCCCACCCCGCTGAAGCTCCTCTCCTGTCCCCATTCCCAGGTTCTGCTCCCGCCCCCGCAGCTATGGCCCTAGCCTCAACCCCCTTACCCGTGTCTGTGGGTCCCAGAGCTGTGTCCCTGCTCCTGTGCCCAGTTCCAGAAGGGGAGGGGGTTGTAGACGGGGGCAAGGATGGAAGGCTTGTGATGTAAAAGGTTTGGGGACCAGTGAGCTAAAGGAACCAGTGTCCAGCTAACTGCTATGGGCCTCGAGATCCTCTAGAATTATCTAATTTTATTCTTAAATTGGACTTCTGAGAACACACTTATTTTCTTGACATACAAGATGATGTACATTCAATTTTTTATTTAAAATCACATGTGCAAAGTTGTGACATTTTGCACTTTTAAACTGTAAAAAACAGTCTACATGCTATAAAAGGATATAAACCCCTCATTACCATAGGCAGAAGTTGCTAAATAAGTTTCTCAAGTGCTCTGTATTATTTAATTTTCTAATTTGCATTAGGAGATTGTTGTGTTTTTTGGAAAAGTCCAACAAAAAATTGACAGAAAAATTATAAAAAGTAATAAGCACAAAAAAGAACTTAATACATACTGCATGGTAGTTCAGACAAAGGCTGATCACATGTTGAGTTACTTGTAACTTTACCACATTCTAATTCATTTAACTACTAACTAGAAATGCCACTTTCCAAGCCTTCACAAATTCACTGACTAATCAAATCTTTTTGTATTAGTGCACTATTTTATTTGATACTATCCAACTCTATCCTATGGTGTTTTCACACAGAAGCTCTTTTCAGCATAATTCTTGAAACCTCTACCTATCAAAGTATTTAGATCTGTATAGAACATGTAAAAACTAGCACCTATCCAGTGCTTTAAAAACAGACCGTTATTGTCTCCTACCTTTATATTTAATTAATTTAAAACAACAAGAGATTACTTTTTCATTTTTCACTTTTCTATCACTTTTCCCATTCAGAAACTTCTAGTGTATTTTGTAATTCTCCACTGGATCTCTCCCAGTCATAAAATATACAATTTCTTAATGTTCCACAGTATAAAAATATGTACATGCTATCAGAGGAGGAAGAGGAGAATAAAGAAATTATTTTATTGGTGTCATGAAGCCCTAAATTGTATATTAATCAATCAACCCTTTATCATGTTTATTCTCAGCCAGTCAATGCAGGTAATTCCAGGAGATTAATATTAATGTTGCTGAAAATGCCTTCAAAGCAAGACTGATTTAAGAGGATGCCTATATGAGATGTTTTACAAAAAAGGATATGAAGCCTTACTGAGAAAGGCTAATAACAGGTTTCCACAGGTTATCTTTCATTATAGTATAAATTGTCAGCAGGCAGACTGACCTATTCTTAAATAAAGTCTGGGCAATTTGTTTGTTTTGCATCATGGCCACGAACCAGAAATATATACAGTGAAACCTCCATTTAACGGACTAATTCGGGCGAGGGGGTGTCCGTTAAATCAAAAAGTCCGTTATTTAATCATTAAAAAAACGAGCTGTAGGAGCAGCAGCCCGACTGCCACAGGGTCGGGGCGGCAGCTCCGCAGCCCGCCCGCTGCAGGGACCTGGGTGGCAGCCGGGAGCCGGGAGCCGGCAGCCAGCCCGTGAGAAATGGATTTGGGATGCATCAGACTTGCTCAGAAATTTTGTCCGTTGCATCCGAAGTCCGTTAAATCGAGGTCCGTTAAATCGAGGTTTTACTGTACTACACAATGATTAAGTTACTAAAGAAGCTAACAGACGTTGGCTCACAGACCAATCCTAGTGCTGGGGGGTCAGGATGTAAATCAGAGCTGTTTCCACAACTTAATTTATCAGACATGGGGCTGAGTTCCTAGCCCTTTAATAAACAGGAAAGCAAGAGGAAATCTGTATAAGCACCCTTGCAAGGTTACGGTAGCATAACATGCTACCAGGGATTTGGAGCAATCAAATTTTTGCATTGCTCAGCTCCAGGCATAAACCTGCAGCTCCGGGCTCTGCTCCAAAGCCCTGCTTTACTGTATAATGTGGCTTAAATAAGTCTAGCCTATGTGGTATCTGTGCCACCCATAGTTGGAACTGTACATTTTCATCTGCAGGGCCTTCCTAGGATAAAGAATTTGAGTGGATTTCATTGTTTTTGACTTCAATACAATATTTTTAACATTACATTCACCAAACTTCCAACTGGGTCCAGGGCGGGTCTTTAACAACAAAAAGAAAACAAACCCAACACACATCACAATTGTTACTGGGTTACGATCACTTTATGATTTTACATTGTGAGTCTTCAATTCCTGGCTGAAAGCTCCATAAAATAAGACGGGTAGCTAAAGTCTAAATAGAGCTGCATCATGAGAGACAGAATCCCCACCCCCACCCACAGGACAAGATTAAAAAAATCTACTTTGGGCTTAGTAATACAATATGATCTAAAAGAGTAAAAAAAAAAAAGGGAAAACCTCTAGAAAGTGCTATTGCACTACTCAGGAAACATTCAGCTATTTCTCTATCTTTTTGTGAAAAGTTCAAATTTAACCTATTTTATCTTCAAAAACTGTTCACAGTAATCACTATATGAATGCCAAATCCTAAATGACAAATTAACGCCACAACATCTATTTTTCAAAAGTTAAAAAAAAAGGCATTTTAAAAAGAGGGTCTCCTTAAATCTTCGAAACCTAAAATGGCAAGACTGTTCTGTTATCTAGCGGCAAATTTGTATTGTGACTTGATAATTGGATGATAAATTTTCATCCCCATAATTTTTTAAGCACTCCAAAGCATCGTTGACTTATAAAAAAGTAGTAGTATTACCACATTTAAATTATATTAACTGGAATTGCTTGTGTAGACATGAACAGGAGGACATCCAGGGTATGTCTATACTGCAATAAAAATATCTGTGGCACCAAATCTCAGAACTCAGGTTATTTGAAAGGCTCAGATTGTGAGGCTGCAGCGTAGACATTCTGGCTCAGGCTAGAGCCTGGGCTTTGACATCCTGCATGGGAATTGGGTCTCCGAACCTGGGTTCCACCCTAAGCCCAAACATCGACACTGAAATTTTAACCCGAAAGCCCAAGCCAGAGTTATATGGCCCAGACCAGCTGCAGGACTGTTGTGAATCTTTTTAGAACAGAGTTAAAATTTTTATTAAAGCTAATGTTCAACATGAAAACATACACAGATTGAGAGGTAAGGTACTGGACATCTGGAGTCAGGCTGGGGTTATGGGCAATTGTAGGTAGTAGCTATAGGTTTTACAGGGCACATGCATTGCAGTGTAGACAGACCCCCAATCTCCTGCAAATATTAGGCAGTTATAGGGTGATCAGACAGCAAATGTGAGAAACTGGAACAGGGAGTGGGAGATAATAGGAGCCCATATAACAAAAACACCCAAAAAATCGGTCCCTATAAAATCATCTGGTCACCCTAGCAGTTACATGATACATCAGGACAAGGCTCCCTCCTGTAAAGCATGCAGGAATCTCCTCTCAATCCATTTGAATCTTACAAGTTCAGCAAAGTATCTTCCTAACAAGGTCCACTAAAGAAAAGGCTTTGGAGGAATCTTACTTTTGCCTTCCTTTGCACTTTACAAGTCTGTAGAAAGTCTATTAAATCAGCTGTGTGTGCCATGTGCTCAATTTTCAAAAGCCCATAACTTGGTAATATTAAAACTAGTTTTCCATTCAACAGGGAAAAATCACACCTCAGTGGCAGCTATTTCCATACACTACTTCAACTTTCAACCCCCAGTTATGTCAGCCATAGAACTATTCAAAGCAGTCTATACAATTTATTTGTATTCTGACTTTCACAAAACAGAACCCCTTCCTCTCTTCTCCCCCCCCCCCCCCCCCGGGTCCCCATTTTTAGGCAAAGACCAAGTACAAAACATTTTGGCCTGATCGGTGACATTTGCAGAAAGTTTTAAACAAGTGCAAACTGTTAGCAATTTTAAATGTAAGGAGTCACTACTGTTCCCACTCTTAATACACAGTACAATTTATAAGCAAAATTAGTTTCCATATTAATCACAGAGTAAACATCAATGACATGGGTACTTCAAAATACATTTTAAAAATTTACAAAACTATAGAACAGTTTTAAGCTAGAAATAGATAAATAATTCAAACTGAATCCACTAGTTACTTCTAGGGTTTCTCCGACTGATCATTTAGAGTAGTGAAATTTCAGCTATTACAATAATTATGAATACTGAAATTAAAAATATAACACTGCCTTCAAGCAAGGTAGAATCCTGTGTACATCTAAACATATTCAGTGAAGCAGGAAGAGGTAAAATGCAGAGATGACAGAGCAGAGGCAAGGACAAGGAAAGGAAAAATACAAAAGTTTGAAGGGCAATATATGTTAAGAATATACAAAATACTACCAAAAACATATAAAGTTGTGCATTTAAGGCTGCAATCTTATTCTGAGGTTCTGTTGACACTGAAAGAACACGCAACCAGCAGCATTCACGTAATCAATTTCATTCCAATGCAAGTCAAGCACAGCTTGATGCACAGCTTGATGGATATGTAAGCATTAGTACAGGATAAGGTGTGTTGTTATACCTGGGTACATCTGTATGCCTCTTACAGTGCATCACTGTTTATATAAAAATAGTTTCATACACTTTAGAAATGACTGGCTACCAAGTCTTGATCTGTGCATTTATATTGGATACCACAGTCAGAGTCTCGCTTAGCCAGATACTACTTCTAATAATGCATATTTTATAGAATTATATAAACGCACCAAAAGTAGGTATGGGATTGTTTTGTATGCATTATTTCCAATTTCAAAGAAAGAGTTGATTGGTGGGAGGGGAAGGTAGGAGGGCAAAGATGGAACATTCTTAACCAATCAGCCCTCAGAGAGCATGTTCTCTGAGTAAAGACGCTGAGGATTGGTAAAAAAAATACTGCGACCAATTTGTGTCACATATATTGTAACATGTACAACTTTATAACTTACGGAGATGGGGAAATATATTGAATGAAGAGTATAGGTTCATATATGTCAAAGACTTCCTCCAACAGTGTTCATGTTTTTTGTTTTTGTTTTAAGGATGGCTGGTGTCTCCAACATGATCCAAAATAATTACTTGAAATGTAATTGTCTTTCTGCATTCCAAAATGATCATTTAATTGAATTCCATTCCGTGTTGAGGATAATAGAAAATAATTAGGCTCCAAAGAGATAAATACCCAGCATGATATTAGTTAATATGAGAACCTGGAAGACAGTGAAAAAGCCATTAAGTCTCACTGAAAGGAAACAAAGCTTTTAAATAAATATGCCATCCTTGCAGCACAGTGTCCAGAGACAGTGAAAACTAAACAAATGTTCCATGTACTAATACTTAACATAAGCTTCACAAGAGGCAAGATTAAAACAGAGGCTTCACGCAGATTCAGTTGCTCATTGTTGAAAAAGAAAATTACTTACATAAGAAATTGATAGCACAGAAAACAATCTTTGCGAGTGTGATACTCATCAAGAACATGGTTTAGATATTTTCTAAATCCCTTCCAATGAGAATAAGAAGACAGATGACCCTATGTTAAGAGGTTTTACGCTGCCTGTGCATATACCTATATACATAAAGGAATAGTCTAATCAAGTCTACAAATATCGGAATATTTCTAGTTACTGAAAACAACCATGATAACTTTCAAACTGCATCAACAGCCTTGGAAGACATCCATAAAGTTCTCATCAAATTTGCCTCAGAGAGTGAGTTTGAGAAAATGTGTTTGCATCGGTAAATCTTGGAGTGCACTGCAGACAGCTAAACTACATCCCTAAGTTCAGAGCACACTGGTGAATCTCGGAGCATGTCAGAGTCCAGAGAACCTCAAACAGAGGTGGCAGACAAATCAGAGCAAGTTATTGTAATCTTGAAGAGGATACCCAAGAGCTGGGCTGAAGAGACAATGCTTAAGAAATGAATTTTCAATTTTTGCCCATAATTTTGACTACGGTTCAAAGAAAGCAGAGAAAGCTCAGAATGAGCCTGTGATGTAAGGATATTGGTAGCCCATATATTGTACAACCGAATCCTTTCCGTTTCTGAATGGGAAATTTTCAAGTAGTGGAAATTTAGTCAATACATTCAGCAAACATCAACTTGAATGATCATAAAGTGCTTATTTTAGATATATTTCTTAGAAAGAATGCTTAAAAATTCATCCTATATCCAATTATATCTATAGTAATTCTGGAATTCTAAGAAAAGTCCCTAGCTCACCATGATTGTTCTGTAAAAACAATATATTTTGAGCTGCACACTTCTAGATTAAATCTAATCAACTGCTCAAATTGCATTTTCTGCAGGATAGCATTATACTCAAACAATTATATATATATATATATATAACTATATATAGTTAGGAGACAACACCTATGGAAAACTTTCAAAAACATTCCAGAAACATAGTAGTGGAAGAGAAACAGAAAATGTAGACTGTGCAAGCAGAACGGTCTTAAAATACAGAATGTTTCAAAAGGGTTTTCCAGGAAGCTGCTCCAACAGTAAAGAAAGTACCGTACTTGTGATGTCAGGGACATACAGTATAAACCACAAAAATAGCACACAGCTCAGAGGAGCTTAAAAACTTTATAATTTGAGTTCACTAAATTAGCTCAAGTTTGCATGGCCTATGACAAGCAACAATAAATGTAAGTTATTTATCTATATAGATTTCAGGCTTTTACTTTGTATTTTACAGCGAGATGTGGCTCAGATACAAGAAAAGACTCACCTAGGGGGCTGTTAATATTTAGGATAACAATATTTAGGATCTATGACAAAATGTAGTGAAAGTGAACAGTGTAAGAAGATTCAACACCAGAATGGGGACACGTATTTCTGAATTATGATAAGATACAAATATTAAGTAAGGGTTTCTTCAAAAAGAACTGGAGAAAAACTAAGTTGTACCCTTGGTAATTTCCATTCTAAATTTTCCAAATTTTTATAAAAAACTTGTCAATTGTATATTTATACATACCCATATGTTTTTGCAGACTAGAACCAACACAATATTTTCCCATTTTAATGCACTGATGCAGAATACTCACATTTTAATGGGAGCCATTAGCTGTTTAGCTGGAAAAATAGGACTTACCTGTTAATATCTTCTTCTATCAAGTGCCCAGAATTCTTCATTAGATTAGATGAGCCTACCAGTCTCAGAGCTGTCCAACAGGACCTGCTTTGCCCACATCCTCAATTTCCCCTTATGAATGATTCTATTGTAATTGTAGTTTTAATTAATTGAAAAACATAACATTTCCAACTAGAACTCAAATATCTATTTTCCTTTGTGGAAAACAGAAGTTCATCATAAAGGGGAAAGTTTGATTGCTGGACATGGTACCTAGAAAAAAACTAATCAATAGGCAAGTAAAATGTTACTCCCTTAAGAAGACATGCCCGACAATTCTGTACTACTGGTAAATAACTAAAAAAATCCCAGCTCCTGGGAGGAAAAAAAATACACAATATATAAAACCATATACATTTTTAAAGCTTTTAATTTCTGCATCCTGGAGAATCTCACACTTGACAACAGTCACAAGAAGACAGCAAATCCAACATCCAGCGTATGGCAAAGGTGGGAATGGTAATCCAGATAGCTGCAGTTTAGATTTCTTCATCTTAAAAGTCTGGAGTTGTTTAGTAAACTCTAGTTCAGGGGTGGGCAAACTACGGCCCGCGGGCCACATCCGGCCCGCGACACTGTCCCATCCGGCCCGTGGCGGGGGGCTGCCCCTTGCCTCTCCCCGAGCTGCACAGCCCGGGCTCCGCTGCGGGCCCTCCACCCTTCATTGGCCATGCCACAGGGGCAGCACTCCGGGGACCGGGGCTGCATGGTAGCCTCTCCCCCGGAGCCACGCCTACAGCGCTCTGGGGGCTGGAACTGTGCGGTGGCCCCTCCCAGGAGCCGCGGCTGCATGCTGAACTCTCCCCCGGAATCACTGCTGTGTGCTGGCCCCTCTCCCAGAGCCGCGCTGCGCGGGGAGCACTCTGGGGGCTGGGGCTGCACACTGTCCTCCTCCCCCGGAGCCGCAGCTGCACGCTGGCCCCTCTCCCAGAGCCGTGTGGCAAGGGGAGTGCTCTGGGGGCCGGGGTTGCATGCTGCCCCCCTCCAGCAGCTGTGGTAAGAGGGGGGATGGGGGGGTTCCAGGGTGGTGGTTGGGGGGGGGGCTTTGGAGGGGGCAGTCAGGGAGTAGGGTGGGTTGGATGGGGGTGGGGTTCTGGGGTGGTGGTTAGGGGTTTGGAAGGTGGATAGGGCTTGAGGCAGTCAGGGGACAGGGAGCAGGAGAATTGGGTAGGGGGTGGGGTCCTGGTGGTTAGGGGTCTGTGGAAGGGGCAGTCAGGGGACAAGGTGTGGGGGGGTGTTGGATGGGTCAGGGATTCTCAGGGGCGGGAAGTGGGAGGGGGCTGGATAGGGGGCTGGATTGTGGGCGGGGCCTTCCCTACCTGGCTCTCGATCTAATTTAGCAAACCTGATGTGGCCCTTGGGCCAAAAAGTTTGCCCACCCCTGATATAGAGTCTTGGGCTACTAGTTCTCAGCTGGAATTGTTTTTCAAGGGGGGGATGTGTGTGTGTGTATGAAACCATAAAAAGGAGGGGACCTTGCTCTCTCTCCCTGCACCTGAAGAGACAAAGAAAGCAGGTGCTAGACCAGGGGGTGGGAGGGAGTGGATAGGGGTCAGGGTGGTCAGGGGACAAAGGAGCAGGGGGGGTTGGATGGGACGGGGATTCTGAGGGGCGCAGTTAGGAGGCAGGAAGTGGGAGGGAGTTGGATGGAGGCAGGGCCAGGCTGTTTGGAGAGGCACAGACTTCCCTACCTGGCCCTCCATAGAATTTTGCAGCCCCGATGTGGCCCTTGGGCCCAAAAGTTTGCCCACCCCTGCTCTAGTTCCTTAAAATAGCTAGATGGGTCTTGTATGGCTGGCAAATGAACCTAAGGTGTGCCACTGGCATAGTTTCCTTTTCAGGTAGCGATCTGAATAAAAATTAAAGAGGATATTTCTTTGAAACCTTGAAAGTGTACGTATTTGAAATAGTTCATACAGCAATCTTGTCTTAGTGAAAAGCACAGTACTGATTTTCTGTGAATAGTAACCCCAGAGCCACTATTTTGCTGAAGATGACTGCAACTTGAAAAAAAGAAGTCCCATAGAAAATACTCAAAGATATTTTAAAGTTTATGCAGTTAGTTTGTCAGTGCATGGAGGGCATTCAAATGAAACATTCCTTGATTGCCCCGGAATTAATCAGCACCTAGTGCACGAACAAATGGATAACTTTAAGTTAAAAATCAGACTGAACCACAATGCTCAATGTTATCACTTGTACTTTTAATGAACTGACACCCAGACCTAATTAGAAGCTTTCCTATAAGAACTGAAGAATCTGCAGGATGTTAATCTCCCTAGGCCCAAAATCCTTTTCTTTGCACAAGTACAAGTATTTTATCCAATTTGGGGTAAACGCCCTTTCTTCTTAACAGCAGGATGTTAACTCCTGCCTCTGTATTTTCTTTGAGGTTTATCCTTCCTAAAGCTAGTATAACAGGAAGCTGTGCCTGACTGGCAGCTATTCTGGTTCCAGCGCTGGAACTTCTCCCACTCTGGGACAGCGCAGCCTGCAAGACCAGTTTGGGACTAACAGACTAATAATGACCATTCTATTTAGTTCTCTGATAAAAGATCATTTTAAAATTAATGCTTCTGTCTGCAAATATTTTTCTTACTATTGTTACATGTAATATCTGAAGTTCCTATCACGAATATATTTTTCCAACAATTTACTTTGTGCATTTGACAGCATCTTGTGTAGTTTCCTCTGTGTACTTAGTTTTGTCTTAGTCTTTTGAAATATCACGCAGATATTTCTCAAAGTTACCTAGGAGAGAACCACCATTTTTTAATAAAACAAACATGATTGTGGCTAGAGAATTCATGGACGCCTGTACTTCCTGAAACTATTTTCAAGCTATATTTTGAAAACAGATTTTAAGTTGATGGTGTCCTTTTAACACACTGTTTTGAGAGCAGAATCAATGGCAAGACAAAGGAGAGAAGATCTGTGACATAACTATTTTTGTTTCAACTTTGGTCTCAGTTCCCTAATCTAGTCTCTTAGCTGTGGTCATGGGAGGTCTACATTTTGGGGTAAACCATCTGTTCCAACTAAAAGATTTCTTGATGTAAATTCCATTCATCCAATATGCAGCAAGTAAGCCAGTCTGCCTATGCTTCCGTTTAGTATTCACTGCTTAAACTGAAACCAAGTATACCTCTTCCCACTGGAATGAAGTAGATGCAGATGCTTCCTGTTAGCTTTAGATAGAAGTTGGTGGCTGCTTAATGACAGCTTTGTAGTTGGCTCTGAAAAGCATGTATGCTCCATCTTATGTTCAAGAAAGTTTATGCTTTGTATTACTTTCTGCAGAATTCATGACTCCTGCTTAGATGTTCACTGTCTTCACTATGTCCCACATTTAAGGCTCGAGTCAGCTGTGATAATTTTCTTTGATAATAAACACTTTGTACTTCTTCATTTACCAAAGCATAGAATCTTTTACCATCCTTTGCATATTGTCCTTCTAAAACAAAGTTTTACCATGCATTGTCTTTGATAGGGCCACACATAGAACATTGTACAAGGAACCACTTAAGTCTGCAAGGAACCATGGAATGAAGAAACTGCAAGAAGGATGTGGCTTACATTTTCTTACTTTAACTCACACTATGAACCATTTACGTGAACATGGTACTGAACAGAACTACTCAGCCTAAAAGCACATCCAGAATCATCATGAAGGGAGCAGTTCTCTCAGATGGGATAAGGATGACTTTCTGCTGATTTATCACTGGCCTGTGGATTTCTCTCTCTTTGAGACGTAGGACTCCTTGCAACAGCCTTCCTTGTGATCCAGCTATGATGAGAACGCGATACAAAAAGTTCCCTTCTTCCCCTTCTCCTTTTCTAGAGCCCTAAAATAAGAGTCAAGCTAGTCCAAAAGATGTCAGGATGAGCTCATCTAGCCACTCATCTTATTCTTTAGAGGAGTGCGTTGAAGTAGCTATAATCACCTAATAGGGACATAAAAAGATGCATCATAATTGTGAGGATGGATGTGCTGTGGCCGGAGAATGGCTGCCACTCTTCTTCCTAGAAGCAGTTCATCGTGGCAAAAAGAAAGCAAGCCAAACATGTTCAAAATGTATTCCAAAACGGGATTAATCACCACCACTTATGAAAAAAGCAACAAACAAATAAAATGTTGAAAAAATGACAAAGCAAAAAAGAGAGCCCAATAGATTGCCCGAAACACAACTTCTGATGCAGTCTGAAAGTGGAAGACTGCTAGACCCTGTCTATAATAGGAACATTTTCTAAAGGTGGATCATGTTTGCTAACAATGATTCAGATGAACCAATTATTGCAACAGACAGGTTGCCACCAGTTAAACCATGTTGATCATATCTGCTTTGAGCATGGTTAAAAACTTAAAAAATCTGGCAGCAGCTGACAACAGGTCTATGCTGGGGCTCACAATGTTGCTAACACTGGCAGTAAGAAAATGTCTCTAGAGTTCACAGAGCCTTAGTTATGGCTTTGCAAGAAAACGTACACATCAATGAATTCTAGTTATTAAAATAGGACAAAAGTATTTAAAAAAATATAGAAATCATATATATAAAATGTACCAAGAGCAGAAAAATAGACACTTTTAATGTGTATATCTATAAATTTTACATTTACTTCAGTTTCTACTGACGCCCAACTATTATGCACCACTCATCAAAAATACATATATTTTAAGAATGGTCTGATCTTTGAGGTATAGGGTAAAATAGAAAATTTAAATGGACATCTTAAGCAAGCCATGTACAATATAAAACCTGCTTTTTATTCAAATATTATGAAGATTTATCCTCGGAACATATACTGCTAAAGCACTTGGGTTGACTTACCAAGTTTCAGTTTGTTTCTAACATTTTGTGATAAGAAAAAAAAAAGCATTTTTGTTGGTTTATGCAATTGATAGTCCTTTTTTATTATTCTAATTTACCT
This sequence comes from Sternotherus odoratus, assembly GCA_032164245.1. Classification (NCBI taxonomy): domain Eukaryota; kingdom Metazoa; phylum Chordata; order Testudines; family Kinosternidae; genus Sternotherus; species Sternotherus odoratus. The sequence goes on from JAVMKO010000001.1 coordinate 30,934,646, forward strand.
TCTCAAAGCCAATTTTGAATATTCTTCACTTTTTCAAAAATATTTCTCTTACAAATAACTAGAGTTTTAAAGTTATATGTTTCTGTTTTGGAATAACTCTATATTCTTCTCTTTATTTCAATGTATTACTAATAAAAAGCAGCAGCACTTATCAAAGGCTCAATACCACTGATGTAACTAAAAGTACACTGACATAAAAGATAGAAGTTTCCGATTAACAAAAATAAAATAGCCGATTAGAGAAAATAAAATCTAAACTATACTCTGCCTACTCCCATAAACACCATATTGACCTCGATGTTTCATCTCCCCAAAAGCCTGTGTAAAGAGAAAGGCCTTGCTTGCAGTGTAGACTGAAGAGCAACTGATGTGAGTTATTTTGGATTATTCTGAGAAGTCAGTTTTAAAGTTGTGGCCCCCGCACACAGAGTATACTATTAGCACCGTCACACTCACACCAACCAGGCTCTAATTCAAGCACTAAAGACGACTGCAGTTGTGGCAGCATGGCAACTAAAATTATTTTACTGCTTAGTTATCAGAAAACTAACTCTCATTAGCAGTGCGTAATAGTGAGGCAGAAAGGTTAAAGATGACCTGGAGAGGATTTATTTAAAAAAAAACAAAAAAACAAAAAAACCTCAGCCATATTCTTTTTGTTTATATTATTTTAAATGAAGAATGACACTTTAAAAATTTAAAAGGTTTTCTGCTTGTTTTTATATATTAGAAATACGACTGGAAACTTTGGTCTTCCCTCATTATGCTGGAGAACTCCTTAGGGGTCTCAAGAGATGTTTATTGTAAACTATAGCACCTGAAAGAATGGGTGTTTTGCATCTTTAATATTCATTCGCTTTGAAATGTTCATCAGGTATAAAATACATAAGTGGGTCTTTTGTTTGTTTTTGTTAACAAACTGACAAATTCCCTTCCTTTTTGCTCAGCTTTCAGTTCTGTGTGATTTCACTTATATTTCATTATCATCAAGTCCTTCAGATTAGATAAAGCCATGAATTTGTAATGATAATCCCCCTCCCCACCACATCCTTCTCTCACTTTTATGTTAAAAAAAAATCATGGCCTTTTTACATTAAAGGCAATAAATATTTATTTTAAAAAGGAGAAGCTCCTTTATTTATTTATTGCAGTTCACTGCTCAGTACTATGCTCAATGCCATGAGGGAAAAAGAAATTTTGTTTTAGGCCTGGGATTAGTCCTGACCCTCAGCCGTGTGCTTGCATTTGGTTGTAATAATTTTAGAAAGTTCACATTATTCTTTAGTGAAACCATAAAGACACCCACAAAAAGTGTAGATTGAAGTCTTTGTATCATATCACCAGATATTCTGTAGTCCACATTCTATTACAGGGGAAACATTTTACAAATATTTTAGATATATTGTTAAATGTATTCGGATCCCTCCACCTTCAAGCCAATATCTAGTTACTACACGGATGATGGGAGGGAAAAATATAATAATGAATATTAAAACATCTCAAAAATGACCCAAATAACTTTTCTATACATAAAAATGTCATTGCTTAAAAGGTGTCTTGAGTCATTAGAAGCACCTCCCAAGAGAACTCAGAGAATTCTCCCTTCACGTTGCTATAAAACCAAATTTCTAGCCCTGCAAAGTCAATAAATAGGGAAATATAACCTGTTACTGCTTTAGTATTGAATAATCCCGCTCCTCCATCTCAAGATTTTATTTTGTGATGGTTAAAGGGAGAAAATACAAGGAAACTGGTTGAATTTGATTTTTTTTAAATTAAACAATAGTTGATCCAAAGTTTGGACTATTATAATTAAATTTTGGGGGAGAAAGATTCACAAGCACAGAAAATATAAGGTGTGTGATACATGATTCCACAATTTACCTCGTAGATATATCCACCTGTGATTGTATAATCAAGCTGTAAACCTTTCACTGGTCCAGAGACAATATAATCTCTAAATGACAGAAATTCACATTTCACGACGGGGAATGGAGGGGAAAACATTTGAGCAGTTTATTCGTAAAAAATGGCAGTTCAGTAGCTACTCAGAGTTTGGTATGTTAGCATAGTCCTGGTGGAGGTGAATTAAGGGGCAAATTACAAGTGATTTTATATTGTATGATCACACGATATATACAAATATATAATTCCCACATGTCCGTGTGAGGTGTATGCAAAGATTTCCTGAATATAATTTACATGACACACATGTGGAAGAATTTATTTTCACCACCCCATATTATTTACACTCACAAACACACACACCTACACGCCCTGGTCCTGCAAATATGCAAATGAGTGATTTTATGCATGTGGGTAGTGCCACTTAATTTGTAGGACTGGCTCCTATATAAAAACACACACATGCCCACTCTTAAAAATCAAATCAAACCTCTTACCAAATAAACATATTGTATAATTATTCTTTAACACAAGCCAAAAACAACTGTGATTTTGGTTATCACTGGTACTTTATAAATTTGAAATAGGCACCGAAGAGTATGAAATTGAAGATAAGTATACCAATTTGTGAATTTAAAGTGAAATATTTATAACAGGTCTTGAAAATGCAGTTATTTGGGATCAAAATGTGACCGCATATCCCATTTCATGAGTGTTCTATTCACCTCCACAATTCACTGATTTGTATACCTTTACATGAACACTCTTTATATTTCATTTGTACCACAAAATAATATATGGCACAGCTGAATTCACCTAGATGCCCGCAGTATTTTATTACTTATTATAAAACTAAATCTAGAGGATCACCACAAACTATAGCACCAAGAAACATGAATTATTTCTTACCCTTACAAAATTATTTTTTCTTCAATCATTGTAACTTAAATAACTCAACTCTAGTAAATTTTCAAAGGGTCAATAATTAACAAGTCTTGAAAAATAATCTACCATAGAAAATATTTTCAAAAAGGTAAAGAAGTTTAAGAACTATAATGAGGAGAAGTTTTGAAATGTTAAGCCATATACTTATTTATGTATTCACATATTTTGCAAGCCTTCAAACAAGAAGGAAACCATCTACACATTTGTTTATTGGTACATAGAATTCCCCCCATTTGGTGGGCCCTAGTTCTTATATTATGGGAACAAGTAAATAACTTTTCTTTATTCACTTTCTCCGCACCACTCGTGATTGTATATACCTCTATCATATCCCCCCTTAGTCTCCTCTTTTCCAAGCTGAAAAGTCCCAGCCTCTTTAATCTCTCCTCATATGGGACCCGTTCCAAACCCCTAATCATTTTAGTTGCCCTTCTCTGAACCTTTTCTAATGCCAGTATATCTTTTTTGAGGTGAGGAGATCACATCTGTACACAGTATTCATTGTGTGGGCTCACCATGAATTTATATACGGGCAAGAAGATATTTGCTGTCTTTTTATCTCTATCCTTTTTTTAATGATTCCTAACATCCTGTTTGCTTTTTTAATTGCTGCTGCACACTGGGTGGATGTCTTCGGAGAACTATCAACAAGGACGCCAAGATCTTTTTCCTAACTAGTTGTAGCTAAATTAGCCCCATCATATTGTATATATAGTTGGGGTTATTTTTTCCAGTGTGCATTACTTTACATTTATCCACATTAAATTTCATTTGCCATTTTGTTGCCCAAAGACTTAGTTTTGTGAGATCTTTTTGAAGTTCTTTACGGTCTGCTTTGGTCATGATCCATGGCAACAGCTAATTCCAACATACTGATGACTTATCCAAGTTAATGTGAAAGAGATAGACAGGTATGAAAACTTTAATGAATAACTTTGTCAAAAAGATGGCAATTCAAGAAAGAAAAACTTTGTCTAGAGAACAGAAGTGTAGATTGTGAAATAAGCACAAAATGGAAAACAAGAACTATTTCAGTAGGAGTTATGAATTAATAAGGGCTGCAGGATCAGGACTTTAGTAGGGAGCTAAATCCATAGCAGTTATATGTGTTTAACAACTGCATGACTGAGCCCCTGAGCAATGTTCAAAATTAAGTGAAAAACTTGCTAACTAGTCAAGTCTAGACTTGTATGAACCTAAACCTATACATTCATCTAAAGGAACTAAATAAACAATAAAAATGCACCTTAAATATTTGTACTTTGAGATTAAGAAAAATATGAAGAGAGTTAAAAGGCACAATTCATTAAATTGCATTTTATTTAAAAGAAGGCATTTCTCTTCATCTTCGGGGTTTTCTTTTAACTACTCAATCCGTTGTTAACATGGTTAGAGTAATATAGCTAAAACATCTGAACTGGGAGACCGCAAGTAAAAGCTGTTATCCCCAGTTGATTTACTTAATTCCATGAAGATACTCAAAATAAAGTGTGAAACTGTCTCACTCAAATAGATTTTAAAAAGCTATAAAATGAACAGTGCAGCAACTCAAAATATCTGGGTTTAACTTCTGGACACACTGAAGTCATTCAAATGGAGTGAAGATGTTAATCTTTTCATCTAAGCAGGAAGTCACAACTGAATTTTACAATGATTAGGATTTCAAACAATCTTTGTTTTTCAACTGTTACATAAAATATAACTAGTAAAATTATCAAGAAAATGTAGAACTAAACACAGCAGTTTGTATTTCTTGAGTTTTTTTATAATCTATACTATAAAATTTTGTAAATGTAATTTAAATGTTTGGATTAATTTCATAAGTGGATAGATAATCTGCACATTCTGTATCTAGGATACAGAACATATAGCTATGCTATATTGTGTACATATTATAAATTATGCACTTGTATCAACAATTGCTGAAAGTAAACATGCAGCAATAGCAGCTCTATACACTTTCAATAAGATTAATCTATTGTCTGAATTGAAAACATCAGTCTAGTCCAGGTGTGGGCAAACTTTGTGGCCCGAGAGCCACATCGGGATTGCAAAATTGTATGAAGGGCCAGGTAGGGAAGATTGTGCCTCCCCAAACAGCCTGGCCCTGTCCCCCATCCAACCCCCACCCACTTCCTGCTCCCTGATTGTGCCCCTCAGGACCCCCAACCCATCAACCCGCCCGCTCTTCGTCCTCTGACTGCCCCCTCCTGAGACCCCACTACTACTACCCCTGAGGACCCCACCTTCATCTAAGCCCCCCTGCTCCTTGTCCCCTGACCATCCCCTCCAAAGACCACTCCCACCCCCACCCCGCTCCCTGTCCCACCCCCTATCCACATCCCTGCCCCTGACAGATCCCGGGTCTCCCACACCCTATCCAACTCCTCCCCCTTTTCCCTGTCCCCTGACCGCCCCCCAGAACCTCCATCCCCTCCAACCACTCCCTGTCCCGACTGCCCCCAGGAGTTCCTGCCCCTTAGCCAATTCCCCGGCCTAGCCCCCTTACCAGGGAGGCTGCATGGCCCACCAGAGCTTGGAGCCCTGCCCCCTTACCAGCTACTCGAAGCCAGCCACGCCGGAGCCAGCCGCGCCACTGAAGTGCTGCCCAGGAGCAACAGGCCAAAGCGCTGGTGGTGCGGCACAGTGAGGCTCTGGGAGAGGGGGAGATGCTGGGGGAGCCTCCCGAGCCGGGAGTTTAACGGCCGGGTAGGACGGTCCCACAGGCCGTATGTGGCCTGCGGGCCGTAGTTTGCCCACCCCGGTAGAAAAAAATCATTTAAAAATTGCACCAAGTGTTACTTGTAATTTCCTTCCCATATATTTTCTGGGAATGGAACCTGCTCCAACTGACTCAACAGTAAATAGAAACTTTAAAATTATGCTTTCACAGCATGAGTTTTTTGTACAGATCCAATTTTGTTTAAGTGGAGTCAGAACTAACATCATGCACACATATTTCAAACAAAAATCTATACATCAACATGACAAAAGGCACAGGATATAACAAAATAATTTTGAAGAGCAACATAAAGATAGTACATATTACTAGTTTCTTACTTTATCCTTCCCTCACCTTCCCATTCATTTGTTCTACAAAGTATCTACTACAAATATAACTGAGAAAATCATCATCAAGAATAATTAACTTACATAACTGCATCTCACAGGACAGAATAAGATCCTCATAACATTTCTGAAAAAAATTGGTTCAGATCACATCTAATCATAGTAATCTTACAGCTGGATCCTTTAGCTCAAATATTTGACACCAGTCATTTTCTTATGGATGTCTTTACTTTTTAAAAATCTTGATTTAAAAATAGGAATTTTCTAAAGAAAAGTCAACAATGTGCCGTATAATTTTCACACTCCTGATATAATATTCTGTATAGCTATCACTCACACATTTTAAACTTATAGTCCTATAACCTTTGCTTCTTTGAAAGGGAAGGCGGTAGATGGAAAATTAATACAAAATAAAAAGGCATGTGATAAATACAAAATAAAAAATAAGACAGAGTATACAGAGGGCTGCTGATGGGGGGGGGGGGGGGGAGATTCATGTTTATATTCTATAAAGAAACTGAATGTAGATTCACCAGTGGTCTTTTCAGAGGAAGTGAGTTGTTTGTCTCCCCTAGTGGATACAAGGGAAAGATAACAGGAAGCAAGCATAACAAAAAAAAATAATTTTTTTTTAGAGAAAGATAGAGGTCTGTACTACAGCAATAAAAATTTGAAAAGCAATCTCAATAATAAAGGACTGTCAGCAACAAACCAATAACTTTCCTAAATCATAACTGCACTCGGTTCAACTGTGAGGAAAAAATGTGTTGAAATAATTTAAATAATCAATGAATTATTTAAAGAAAATGTACATTAAAATGTCTGTTGTATCATCTGCATTATCTTCCAATATTTCTGCCCACCAATATGCAAGTTTTGTAATATTTACCTGAATCCAAGCGCTTTACAGGGGACTCATCATCAACCTCAGAATCTCCACATGCACTTCTTGATCTTTTCCTTGGCTGCAGAAGAGTCTCCAACCTTGGAAGGACTACAGACAAAAAGGTTTTGGTCCCTAGCTGTGGAGAAGTTGGCTGGGTTTCAGTGTTCTTTGCAGACTTTGGGGGGCTTATACTTTTTGATTTGCAGAAGAGAATGGATGTACGTCTGTTTACATCAGTTGATGACTCAGCTACAGCAGAAACAGTCGACTCATTGAGATTACTGTCAAGTAAGTGTTCTGGAGTGTGTCCATTTATTTCTTTCTGAATGGAAGTGCTATATAATTCATTATCAAATTTTACTCTTTTGTAAAGCTTACTCTGCTCTGGATTGAGTTCTACTGGTTTGAGGGTTGGTGGTTCTGAATTAGTCTCCAAGTTTGAAGGAAGAGGTAATGCATCTGATGGTTCAAGTTTAGGGGGAGATTTATCTCCTGAAAAAATTATAAATAGAGTGTGATTTTTGAAAACTGGTAGTTATAAAATCTATTATAACACTCACTATAAAATGTGCAGCTCATCAAATAATTGTTGTTTGGAAACAAATCATAACATTTTAAATACATAAACGTTTAGCTAGAACAACCTATCCTAGTTAGTAGACCCTAGTTTTATACTGGGATTGTAACAAAATAGGTGTTTACATTTAGCGTTAAAAATTTAAACCTGGGCAGGTACTTTTACCTTACATGCAATGATATTTAAAATCTTAGGTACAAAAACTTTTTACAGAAAAATAGAGTAGCAGATGATTTGTATCTGGTAATGCAAGTATTTCACCATTAACATTAAAAGTTTGAATAAAATACATTTTCCTAATTTAAATACTCATCTTACCTGTTTAAGTTAATTTAAATAAGAAAAGCACTTTTAAAGCAGATAAATCCATTTTTAAAAATTGTGTTTATAGCTTAACCTATCAGAATTAACTGTAATAATGGGCTATAAACTATTACCAAATTCACAAATTGGAAAGTTCTGCAAAGCTGCTTTACAGCTATGGTTACCAGTTTTAAATTTTAACATGTATAGTTACTGATAAATGCTTGGCAAAGACATCTTTGCATCTCTGCAGACATTACAGGAGAAATCAGAAAAACCACCCCTCTACCAATTTTTTCTTTTCTCCCATCCAACCCAACTGTCAATTCTGACTTTTGTTTTTCTTTTCTCTCAATTTCATGGTGAAGAATGGCAAGACGCACATTGTGGATGTTTAGATAAAACTAGCACTAGAAAATGCTCTTTAATACAAATGACAGAAGAAAAATTTCTGTTCTACAGAATTCAATAAAACAAGCAAAAATTACCCAACCCATCGTTTGTAACAGGTAAATGTAAAAATCATTCATCTTTCCTATACTTCTTAAAAAAAAAACAAACCATGTTAAGACATTTACCTTCTTTCTCTACGGGTATATTGCTACACTAACAAAATGAAAAGGCTGTATGTTTACAGGTGAGCATTTATGCAATCAAATGTAATTTGTTGCACCAAAAAATAATAGCTGGTGTACAACACAACACAAAAGGATCAAACATATTCAGTCTCATGCATATTTAAGTTTACATACGCATAATGTACAAACTAGTCGGAAAGTCTGGAATTCTATTAACAAACAATCATTCATTAGTTTGTCTTCACTTATTCACAGGAGTGTGATAAGTGCTTTTTATACACTCAAAAAAGCCCACCTTTGATCTGACGAGTTCACAATCTATGAATTACTAATAAAACACCTAAAATGTTAAAATCTCAGTTGCATTCAAATCATAACGAGGTGGAATCTGGTGCTTCTCTTGTGAATTTACTCAGGACAGGATCCCAAAATGAGAATCCTGTTCAAATGGTATCTTTGAAAAAAGAAATGTAAACTTTCTTTTTAAGAATGTTTTATACTGTTTCTCTCTTTATAAAATCCAAATTATTTGCAAGAAAAATGTGATATATGAGAGACAGACAGAATATCTAAATACCAATGGAAGCAACTAGCAAAAGGGAAGATTTAACCACATATTACAAAGCTGTAATTTTACTGAGGTACTTTGCAAATATTATAACTATCAAGAATATAGACTTTTTTTTGTGTGCTCAGATATCCAAAATGGAATTATAAACATACTGAATAATCCATATCATCTTGAGAGACTAACAATATAAGAATTTCTCTTCCCTGGTCAATGCCTATTGTGTTGTTTGTTTATTTATTTTTAAAAACAACTATCAGGATCTACTTGCCCGCATCTCTCGTATCTGTTTTGCAATAGGTTTCTAATTCTCTTCTAACCCATCTCTATTCCAGAGTTTAAATGTAAGATATTTATAAACCTTAAAAGTATATGTACTTTTGACCTACACTATCAATTTGGAATTATATTAACACTTTTTAAAAAAATATATTTATTTCAGGTATATGTAATAAGTGCATGTCTAACCACTAAGCATTTTATTTATAAACGCATCTTTTGACTATTAAGATTCAAATGCATGTAAATCAACCTGTTTTTTTTATTGTTTTAATTATCTGTCAGTAAGAAAGTTCAGAAATCAATGTCTTCAGTTTTAATAAGACTAGGGAGATAATTTAAGGAATCAGATTTGCTTAAAATTATGAAAATAGTTATTCTAAGAGTACTCAGAAATCACAGAACTAGATGAGAAGGCCAACTGCAGTTGTAGTTACATTCTTCTAACACTGTCTCCATATTGCAACAGTTTATATATTTTGAAAAGCATTTTTATCAAGCTAAGAGAGACTCAAACATGCAATTCCAAAGATGGCTAGGTGATGGGACAGCTAAGGATATCTGTTTTGTTTTTTTAAATACCTGCTTTCAAACGACTTGCAAGCCTCAAGTTGTACAATAGCTAGTCTATGTAAACACATGATCTTATTCGGACTACCATAATCTTTCTCCCCTCTTCTCTCCCCACGAGGATTGCCAACTTTCTAATTGCACAAAACCGAACACCCTTGCCCCAGCCACTTCTCTGAGGACCGCCTTCTGTTCACTCAATCTTCCCTCCCCCCATTGCTCACTCTCCTCCACCCTCACCGGGCTGGGCCAAGGGGTTGTAGTGTAGTGTGTAGTGTAGGGCTCAGGCTTGGGCTCTGTGGTGGGGTATTGGGTGCAGGCTCTGGCTGGCCAGCACTTACCTCACGTGTCTCCTGAAAGTGGCCAGCATGTCCGACTCCTAGGTGGAAAGACTAGTGTGTTCTACGCGCTGCCCATGCCAATGGCAGCTGTGAAGGTGGCACTCTGGGTGGGAGCCCTTGTAGCCTCCCCTGCGCCTAGGAGGCAGACATGCCAGTCGCTTCCAGGAGCTGCGTAGATCCAGGGCAGGCAGGGAGCCTGCTTGAGTCCCGCTGACCAGACTTTTAGCAAACCAATCAACAATGCTGACTGGAGGTCCCTTTTCAACCGGGCATTCCGGTCGAAAACCAGATGCCTGGCAACCCTATCCTATCCCCAACCCTTCTTTCCTACTGTTTATTATATTCATATTCTGCATCCTTATACTTTATTTCTGGCAAATTCCACCAACAATAAACTAAACAAAAACCAGCGTACAGTGCAGGGGGTCAGAAAGAAGAGCTACAAAAGGATGTGTTTAGTGGCCAAAATTTTCAGTGTAGAGTGCCTCAAGTTAGGGTCTTTAATCCATGTGCAGTCACTTAAGTATGAATAACACAAATTTCAAAAATACAGAGCCCCATAACTTTCAGTATAAAGTAGTAATTTTTAAAAAGTTTAATGTTGCTAGCGCTTGTTAGAATTTTATTTTTTAAAGAAAGAATACATTTCTCGCAGAAGCAAGGGGAAATTAACCAGAGAATAAATTTTACTCATACTAAAGCTAACAGTATACTTCATTTGCAGTGTATTAAACTTGTCCTGAAATCAGATCATAAAAGAATATTAGTTTCTACTGTGGTAATTACATGAGAAATTTAGGATATCTAATTATAAATGCTGAAAATAGTACTGATGTAAAGATCAATTAAAATCTTACCTTCTTCTTCTTCACCTTCTTGTTCTAATGCTGCACTTTCCTCTTCAAAACTTCCAATACCTGATTCTATCTGGAGAGGCTGGCTGTGTTGTTGACTTAGTTTGTTGCGAATAATGCTGATTTCTTTCTTTAACAGCTTTGCTCGTTTGTTCCTTGACCCACTGGATTTCATTGCACAGGTGAGATCAAGTTTTTCTAACAACTCTCTCAGCTGTTCTTCCAAGGACATATGCACTCTGTTAGCTGGATTCAGTAACCTATCCACTGAAGTCAAAACATGTGTAATTTAATACATCTGTTAATGATAATTTACTTTTACAAAAACTACCAGGTGAAAAAAATGTTACATTTCATGGTTTGGAATTAAAAATAAATAAATAAAATCCGACTTTAGCCACAAGTTGAAGCAAGTTTTATACTCTCACTATCACTAGTGAAAATGTGCCAGTGTAAATTTCTGCCATGCCATTTGCTACAACTCTTGTTAGTTAGCATTTTTTTTCTTCAGACATTCAGAACTGGAATAGCAGGGACTCTATAGCAGGTCAGGACTGAAGTACACTGATGGAAAGGATGTACAGTGACAGCTGTACCAAATACTATTCATTCCCCACCCCCAATTGAGGAACAAAATAACTATAATTATTTCTACTCTTTTCATCAACTTACATTTACTATTTTCTCAGTGTAGAAGTCTAAGGAAGACTTTTTGGGATTGCTCATATTATAAGCGCAACCTGAGTACCAAGTTTGTCTGCATCCTGTTTCATGCAACACCACCATATAAATATACTTCCAATTCAGAAAGCTACTTAAGCACTTACTTTCATTTAAGCCTGTAAACAATCTCACTGAACTATTCAAGTAGAACATACATAACTAATTTGTATATTTCAATGAGAGGACTCATATAGTGAAGTTAAGTACATGCTTAAGAACCTTGTTAAATTTGGGCCAAAATGTTCTGGAATCAGAATTCAATTGAAAAGTTTTTGCTTGATTATAGATGGGACAGAACAGAGAATACAGTTTAATCTTTTAAAGATATGATGTATTTACAGTGCTACAAAATAGTAAAAAAAAAATTTTGTCTGTAAACTCAACATAGTCCAACTGCAGTAAAAAAAGTGCCATTTTTAAAAAACATTTTAAAAATTAAAAGCTTTAAAAATGCAGCTAAAGCTGATTATATTTCTTGAAAATTGATCACTACAGTAATTTACAAAGTTTCTTACCATCTTCCCAGGAGAAAGGCTGGGGTGATTCTAGTTTAGGCTGTTCAGGTAAATGCATTCCAGTTTCATTATTATAACCGATCCCCTCAGCATCTCGCCTAGCTTGTCTCAGAACAACACCTCCTTGATCTCTTAATCGCACTGCAGCTCTATAGAATATTGTATCCTTCGCATTGTATTTCATACAGTTATCTATAATAAGATTAAAATCTTCTTCAAACTCATTAAGGTTTTTATAGCCTTGGGAATCTAACCGTTTTCTCATAGTAGATAAATCCATGGGATGTTTTATATGATCCAAATAATCTGGAACCTACAAATAAATATTAAAACAGAAGATATGTGAACTTGCAACTGATATAATAAAATAATTGTATTATGATGAACGAATCTAGATTTTTGAAAGTTTAAGTATATTTTGTGAAAGCAAGAAAACAGGGAATCCAGTTTCTAATCCGAGGTCCTGATCCAGTCAAGTTTTATACACATGCTTAATTTTTCTCATTCTGAGATTACACCGAGTAAAGATTAGCATGGGCATAAACCTCTGTAGGATCATGGCCTTAGTACTCTTACTGCCACATGTTTATTTATATACTGGTGGACTGTTCAGATCAGTTAGTGGACTTCTAAAAGTGGAGCATGAACCTTGTGACTGACAATGAAACTTAAGAATTAACTATTAATGTATATCAAACAGTGTATTTTTGTGATTGGAGAGGGAGTAAATAGTACTTTTATTGTATGCAAGTTTGGTATATGAACTTGGTTTTCCTTTGGGAAATTTTGAACTTCCATCCCCAGAATAATTTAAGATGTAGTTTCTAGGATTACTTGAAAAACAGAAATAAAAATGGACATTTCTAACTTCCTTCACCAAGTAGCATGACCACATGTTTACATCAATGCTTAAACATATTAATTTTAGACTGCAAAATTAGTTTTAAATGTCTTCCTATAATATTATATTATCTATATATATAAAAGTCAAGTGGTGTATGTATGTGTGTATGTATGTATGTACGTATGACTGCGAACTCCTCCCGCACCGTTTGAGCCAGAGACTTGAAATTTGGTACAGTGAGGGGTCTTGGGGTCTAGATGCTGGTAAGGGTCGAAAAATTTTCGGATCTCACCTCTGACGCCCCCCAGGGGTGAAAGTCTTTCAGGGCCAATCACATCGGCTGGGCGGTTAGGTGGTGATGATGTCATAATACCCCCCTCCAACAGACACCTCACTCGCTCAGCTCACCCCTCCCTCCTCCAACGGAACCCCGGAGATCCCTCAGTTCTCTGCCCCTCCCCCCTCCCAACGGAACCCCGGAGATTCCTCAGTTCTCTGCCCCTCCCCCCCCCAACGGAACCCCGGAGATCCCTCAGTTCTCTGCCCCTCCCCCCTCCCAACGGAACCCCGGAGATCCCTCAGTTCTCTGCCCCTCCCCCCTCCCAACGGAACCCCGGAGATCCCTCAGTTCTCTGCCCCTCCCCCCTCCCAACAGAACCCCAGAGATCCCTCAGTTCTCTGCCCCTCCCCCCTCCCAACAGAACCCCAGAGATCCCTCAGTTCTCTGCCCCTCCCCCCTCCCAACAGAACCCCAGAGATCCCTCAGTTCTCTGCCCCTCCCCCCTCCCAACAGAACCCCAGAGATCCCTCAGTTCTCTGCCCCTCCCCCCTCCCAACAGAACCCCAGAGATCCCTCAGTTCTCTGCCCCTCCCCCCTCCCAACGGAACCCCAGAGATCCCTCAGTTCTCTGCCCCTCCCCCCTCCCAACGGAACCCCGGAGATCCCTCAGTTCTCTACCCCTCCCCCCTCCCAACGGAACCCCGGAGATCCCTCCGTTCTCTGCCCCTCCCCCCTCCCAACGGAACCCCGGAGAGCCCTCAGTTCTCTGCCCCTCCCACCTCAACCCCGGACTCCATCAGCTCTGTGTCCCCCCCCACCTGCGAAGGTCCCCGGAATCCCTCGGCTCTGGGCCCCCTCCCCCCCTGCGACGGATCTGAGTTGGGTTTGGTGGGACGGTAAGTGAGGTGGGGGTGTCGGGTTCGGTCGGGGGGGTGAGGTGGGGGTGTTGGGGTTGGTCAGGGGGTGTTGCGGTTGGTGGGGGGGTGAGGTGGGGGTGTTGGGTTTGCTTGGGGGGGTGAGGTGGGGGTGTCGGGTTTGCTTGGGGGGGTGAGGTGGGGGTGTCGGGTTTGCTTGGGGGGGTAAGTGAGCCGGGGGGGGTGTCGGGGGGGTGAGGGGGGGGGTGGGTGTTGGGTTTGGTCTGGGGGGGGGGAAGGTGTTGGGGTGGGTGCCCAGACCAAACCCGACACCCTCCCCCCCCGGCTCACTTACCCCCCGACCAAACCCGACACCGCCACCTCACCCCCCCACCAACCGCAACACCCCCTGACCAACCCCAACACCCACCCCTCACCCCTCACCCACCCCAACACCTTCCCACCCCCCCAGACCAAACCCGACACCCCCAGACCAAACCTGACACCCCCCGGCTCACTTACCCCCCGACCGAGCCCGACACTCCCACCTCACCCCCCCAAGCAAACCCGACACCCCCACCTCACCCCCCCACCAACCGCAACACCCCCTGACCAACCCCAACACCCACCCCTCACCCCTCACCCACCCCAACACCTTCCCACCCCCCCAGACCAAACCCGACACCCCCAGACCAAACCTGACACCCCCCGGCTCACTTACCCCCCGACCGAGCCCGACACTCCCACCTCACCCCCCCAAGCAAACCCGACACCCCCACCTCACCCCCCCACCAACCGCAACACCCCCTGACCAACCCCAACACCCACACCTCACCCCTCACCCACCACGACACCTTCCCACCCCCCCAGACCAAACCCTACACCCCCCGGCTCACTTACCCCCCCGACCAAACCCGACAACCCCACCTGACCCCCCCAAGCAAACCCAACACCCCCACCTGACCCCCCGACCAAACCCGACACACACACCCCCGGCTCACGGTGCACTGTGTAGCACACAGATTATTAAATACACTGTTCGGTCGGGGGGTGAGGTGGGGGTGTCGGGTTTGCTCAGGGGGTGAGGTGGGGGTGTCGGGTTTGGTCGGGGGGTAAGTGAGCCGGGGGGTGTTGGGGTTGGTCGGGGGGGTGGGAAGGTGTCAGGGTGGGTGAAGGGTGGGTGTTGGGGTTGGTCAGGGGGTGTCAACTGTCTGCCCCCTCCCCACCTCCGACTGACCTGAGCAACGCCGGGCACTTATGCTAGTATTATATAAATCTATATATATAAAAGTCAAGTGGTGTATGTATGTATGACTGCGAACTCCTCCCGCACCGTTTGAGCCAGAGACTTGAAATTTGGTACAGTTAGAGGTCTTGGGGTCTAGATGGTCGTAAGGGTCGAAAAATTTTCGAATCTCACCTCTGACGCCCCCCAGGGGTGAAAGTCTTTAAGGGCCAATCACATCGGCTGGGCAGCTAGGTGGTGATGACGTCATAATACCCCCTCCAACAGACACCGCACTTGCTCAGCTCCCTGCCCTTCCCTCCTCCAACGGAACCCCGGAAATCCGTCAGTTCTCTACCCCTCCCCCCTCCCAACGGAACACCGGAATCCATCAGCTCTGTGCCCCCCCCCCCCCCACCTGTGAAGGTCCCCGGAATCCCTCGGCTCTGGGCCCCCTCCCCGCCTGCGATGGATCCGAGTTGGGTTTGGTGGGACGGTAAGTGAGGTGGGGGTGTCGGGTTTGGTCGGGGGGGTCAGGTGGGGGTGTCGGGTTTGGTCGGGGGGTAAGTGAGCCGGGGGGTGTTGGGGTTGGTCAGGGGGTGTCATCTGTCTGTCCCCTCCCCACCTCCGACTGACCCGAGCAGCGCCGGGCACTTATGCTAGTATATATATAAAAGTCAAATGGTGTATGTACGTATGTATGTATGTACGTATGTATGTACGTATGTATGTACGTATGTATGTACGTAAGCTTACTCCTTCCACACCGTTTGAGCTAGAGACTTGAAATTTGGTACAGGTAGAGGTCTTGGGGTCCTGATGGTCGTAAGGGTCGAAAATTTTTCAAATCTCCCCTCTGACGCGCCCCAGGGGTGAAAGTCTTTAAAGGCCAATCACATCAGCTGGGCAGCTATGTTGTTATGATGTCATAATACCCCCTCCAACAGACACCGCACTCGCTCAGCTCTCTGCCCCTCCCCCCTCTAACGGAATCCCTCAGCTCTGTGCCCCCTGCCCACCTCCGACGGACCCGAGTTGGGTTTGATCGGAGGGTAAGTGATGTAGGGGTGTCGGGTTTGGCCGGGGGGGGTGAGGTGGGGGTGTCTGGTTTGGTCGGGGGGTAAGTGATCCGGGGGTGTCGGGTTTGGTCTGGGGGGGTGGGAAGGTGTCTGGGTGGGTGAGGGGTGAGGTGTGGGGGTTGGGGTTGGTCAGGGGATGTTGGGTTTGGTGAGGGGGTAAGGTGGGGGTGTTGGGTTTGGTTGGGGGGTGAGGAGGGGCGTTGGGGTTGGTCAAGGAGTAAGTGAGGTGTGGGTGTCGGGTTTCTTTGTGGTGGTAGGTAGGGGTGTCGGGTTTGGTTGGGGGGGAAAGTGAGGTGGGTGTGCAGGTTTGCTGTACGGGGGGTGAGGTGTGGGTGTTGGTCAGGGGGTGTTGGGGTTGGTAGGGGGAGACGTGGGGGTGTTGGGTTTGGGTGGGGGGGTGAAAATGTGAGTCGGGGTTGGTCGAGGGGTAAGTGAGGTGGGGATGTCGGGTTTGCTCTCTGCCCCCATCCAACGGACCCCGCACTCGCTCAGCTATCTGCCCCCTCCCCACCTCCGACTGACCCGAGCAACGCCGGGCACTTTCGCTAGTGTGTATGTATATATATATATATATAAATAAAATATTATAGGAAGACATTTAAAACTAATTTATATATATATATAAAATGTCTTTCTCCAGATCAGCTGCTAGAAGAGGACCTCATCCTCCCTGATTAGAGATAACAAGCTGGTTCCACCTCATTGGACTAACCTTGTTATTTCTGACCGAGTCCTTGCCTTCTTATTTATACCCGCCTCTGATACTTTCACTGCATGCATCCGACAAAGTGGGTATTAGCCCATGAAAGCTTATGCTTCAATACTTTTGTTAATCTGTCACTTCTGCAAACCCAGACTAACACAGCTACCTCTCTGATTCCTATAATATATGTCTGTTTAAATACTACAAAATTATTTATTTTAAGAACGGGAAAACCAAGCCATAAATTCTCATTGAATTATTTTCATGTTCCCAATCTACTTCTACTGGGGTTTAATTTGAATTTATTTTCAAATTTTCATTTTGTAAAATAAATTTACTTCAAATATTTCCAATCCTGCAGTACAACTGAATAAAAAAAGAATTAAATTCAGCTATATCAACGTGCTATGAACTATGATGAAAAGATTAATTAGAAAGGCACCTCCTTAAGGTTTACTGGCTGAGTAAATATTCGAGCAGAATCCTTTTCCTGCAGCTGGTCCAGAACTGATCGCAACAGTACAGTGAATGGAGTCAACTGGAGCTCCATAGCGACCTGATCAACCTTGATCTGAATAATGAAATATAAAAAACACCAAATAGTAAGTTATTTTCAACGAGAAGAAGGGACTACAAATTATTTTTCTACTCTGTCTCTCTCTTTCGCTCTCTCAAAATTGTTTAATTCAAGTGAATTTGCAGCTTCACTTCCAAGGAGGGATTTTACCAGTTATCTGAGTGTGCTTTCAATTCGAGAATGATTATAATACTAGTGTAAATTAAATTTAGTAATTTTTCAAAAACTATTTCACAGTTCTAAAGAAAACAGCCTACAAAAAAAGTGGCTTTACAGCAGGGGTGGGGAACCTTTTTTCTGCCAAGGGCCATTTGGATATTTATAATGTCATTCGCAGGCCGCTTCCCCCCCCCCCCCCCCGAGGAAACCCAGGCTGGCAACCCCAAAGCAGTGCCAGGCGGAGTGCTTAGCCCTGCACTGCTTTCGGGTTTCCCTCGCTGGCCCCTTGCCAGCGGGGTCCTGCTGCCTGCCCCAGTCAGCTCCCACTGTCAGCCTGGGTGTAGGGGGTGATCTTCCTTTACCCCCGCCCAGCCTCCCCCCATCTAACAACCTTCCCTCCCCCACCCCTGCCTGGCCCGGCCCATCCCACCGAACCTAACCTCCTCCCCCCCTTCCCACTCCCAACCCAGCCTCCTGCCCCCCATGCCTGACCCGCCCAGCTCAGCCTCCCCCCCACCAAACCTCCTTCCCTCCCACACCCATGCCTCGCCCACCCCATCCAGCCTAGTCTCCTGCCCCCCTCCCCGCCCACCCAGCATGGCCTCCCACCCCCACCGTCCCCTTGCCTGCCCCCCAGCCCAGCCTCCCCCCCCCCCCCACCTCCTTGACCGTCAGCTCCCCGCTGCTCCTCCTTTCGCCGCCTGGCTAATGGTGGCCGCGCGGTGCCGGCGGCTCCCCCAGGCGCTTCCCGGCCCCTTCGCTCAGTGCGGAGCCGTCCCCACCTGGCAGCCCGCGTGCGTCCCTGGCCGGCAGCTGTGGCGTGTCTTCTCCCCACGCCCCAGTGCCTGACTCAGCCCTGGCCCCGCCGCACCGGGCTCTCCCCGGCCGCTCACTTCCGGCAAGCAGGCCCCGGCCCTCCCTCCGCCGCAGCCCGCTGGCTCCCCCGCTCTATTCATCCATTTAATGCCTCCCCCCTCACAGCACCCGGCCTGCTGTGAGGGGGGAGGCATTAAACTTCCATTTGTAGTCAAAACTATTACCGATGGACTATAATAACTCATAATAAAAGTGCAATTATATTCTGAAAAGTAATTTTGGAAAAATCTCATCCTGGGATTTCATGTTTAATACATGAATGATTCCAGAGCTTGTTTGCCCCATTTACAACTAAGTTGTGGTTTTTGTCAGTGTAAGCTGTGCAAATTCAATTTTGGCTCTGAGAGTCATGCTGGGTTTTTTCCTTCTCACCTACCACCACCAGTATGACGATTCTGCAAGCCAAATTATGCATTCCTTTACACTAGGGCAGAGTGACTGCCTTAATTATGTTTATACAAGTGTAAACGGCTGGCCCTCACTCCCACTGTACTTCTTTCCCCTCTATGTTGTCTCTACAGGATTAAAAGGAATTAAAAATAATTGTTATTTTTCACACACAAGTGAATAAATGGAACACACACACCCTACTTCAGATCTGATGCGTAGAAAGGTGTTACCTTTTTCCCTTAGTAATGGGCTGCCTTTAAAACCCAAACATAATGGCCTAAATTCAATCTAAATGCTTTATACTAAGCATGGTTTTGTTATTTATTGTTTAAAAGTAATGAGGCAAAGACAGTGAAGTCTTTTTCTTGTGTAAAAAAAAAAAAAAAAAAATCAGCATCCTTCCTTTTCCTTCAACAAAGTTTCACCGAACTAAAGTTATCCATTTACCTGTTCTCTTTTTAATTTTTCACGTTTACGTATAAGTTCTATCAACAAACGTGCTCTCTCAAGATCATGGCGCAGCCTTTGCCAGTACTTTAACTTCTCCTTTAGGGCTTTCATTTCTTCATCATCTTCTCTCTGTAAGAAAATAGCCATCGTTTCTAAAGTTGAAACATAGGAAATGCCAATTATCTTTTACTTAGTTCTAAAAACAGAAAAGTGTTCTCTATTTTTGGCAATTCAAACATTGCATTTAAAGCAATTATTATACAACCCCCCTGCTCCCTTAAAAGCCAATATATTTCCTTATTACTTCTAAATTTCTTACCTGGGAGTAAGGGTTTGATAGCAGTCAGTTTCACGCTATTAATTATTATTAATTATTATAAATAAAAGTTTATTATGATAGTGCTCAAGGACCAACTAAATATAGGGCCATACTGTGCAAAGAGTAGTAGATACTCCCTGCCCTAAAGAGCTTATAATCCAAATCAGCGGTTCTCAAACTTTTGAGAACCGCGACCCCTTTTTCACATATTGGCAACCACGGCGGACCCTTGCATGTCTGCTGAAAAGCCACCAAATAAATTACTTCCGCATTCGGCAGCTATTTTCAGCGGACATGCCGAGCGCTCCCGAAATAGCTTGGCATGTCCACCGGAAAGCCGCCAAATGTGGAAGTAATTAATTCGCTTTTAAACAGCACCGGGAGCTTTCAAACAGCACCAGGAGCTCAAGACCCCGCAGCGCGCTCGGCGACCCCCAAGGGCGTCGTGACCCCCGGTTTGAGAAACCCCGACCTAAATAGACAAGGTAGAGAGGAGGGAAAAGGAGTAAGATACACAAGCAGAATGAACAACAAATGCTTTAGTTCCATAATTGGGAGATGAAGCGGGGGAGGTGAGGAGGAGGAGGTTGGTTAGGAGGGGATAAGCTCAACAGAAAGGAAATGGAAGGAAAGGCGGGGTGAGAAAGACATGGCATGGGAGAAGAAGAGGATAGGTATGGTGTGAAGCTGAGGTGAAGAGACTGTGGGCAAGGATTGAAGCAAACAATCAATCAGCACATGACAGAGAAAGTCCATTCAAAACTGTAGAAAGTTATCCCGATGTCCAAAGGAACAAACGTCCCTGCTTTAACTGCTTCTGCCCCTACCAGCAGGAATCTCTGGCTGGCTCCTCTCTGTAGTTCCCCTCCCGCCACCCAAGGCCACATGGAAGGCAAGGAAGGCCCCATCTAAGTCTTAAGTGTTCTCGGAGTCTCCCCTGCACCTTTGTGGGTTCAAGGGAGTGCAGAAGGGGAGGGTGGCCCCACCTGGGCCTATGTTACTTTTAAGAGAACAATGAATTTACTTTAGAAAACAAAATGGTGGCTGGCACTATAATGAGATACCAGAAAGTATGTGAATCTGGGCTCAAAACTCCTGGACCAGCAAGATTTAGAAGCACTGCAAGAAGCAGTCCTGGTAAAAGTAGCAGTTCTTGTCACTCTCAACTGACTCCTTTTCATAAGATAAGTAGTGCTGACTGGGCACCAGGAATGCTGTGACTTTGAAGACTTGGAAACAAAAAGCAACCCTCCCACACACTCTCCAGTAGTGGGTAACAAGGCGGGGAAAACAATAGACTTGGAAAAGGGATAAAGTCAGGAAGCTATTCTGACTATAGATTCAATCGATTAGAATCCTGAAACTTTCAACTGCTGAAGGCAAAAGAACAATTTAAACAGAAGATCAATGGAACAAAATATATGATAAGGATGTGTAGAAAATAATCAGTTCAAATAGATAACTCAACCAGATAAAAAATTGATAGGCTTTACGAACACATGAACACAGATCTCCTTCCTAAATATCCCTAGAAAGACTGTAATATATGAAGTATTTATCTATATTTGAACGAATATGAAGGAAAAATATTGATAACGCTGTATAGAAGTAACAGTAACAAAAGAAGGAGGAGGAGGAGATTATTCAGGGCATTTAAAAAGGAAAAGCAAGTCACCTGGAAAGTCCTGATATTAGACCTTAACCATGAAATAATGATTTACAGAGTTCAGAATTTTACAAAGATATTTTGGAGCTAATCCAAAATTTTGTCAACTTGTCTGGAACGGTCTTCTATTCTATGATTAGCAGTGCCTAACACAATGGGCTACAAACATAGTTGGACTCTTTAGGTGCTTCCAGAATAGAAATAATAGCTCAACACAAAAGCAGTCAAATGAATAAACTGAAATGATCTCATCTTTCAATTTTAGTAATATTACTATAGGTTCTTTGAAGCAAGGGAAGATTATTTTTTTTTCAGACTTTAGTATAATTTTTAAGGCGATGTCACTTGAAGACAAAAAGGAGGTAGCAAGAGCCAATGAGTCTGCAATTTAAAAAAAAAAATTTTTAAATCACATCTCTGCACAGTAATTTGTTTTACCGAAGTTATGGTAAAACAGGACAGCCATGTAGTTCATTTATCCAAATGTTTACAATTATTATTTCAAGACATACAAATCTCTCTGACTCCTCTACTAAAGTTAAGAATTCTCACCTATCAACTGGTTTTTCTGTCTCTCATCGGGCCAATCTGGAAATGATTTGTTCCTCTTTCCAAATTGCAAGGACAGGCAGAGCAGAATCAGAGTCCGAAATTTAGTGTTCTTTTTCCAGCTACTATACCTACAGTTAGTATTTTCCATTTCATTTAAAACATTAAATCTTGAAATATAAGCAGAAAGGAAAAATGCCACTAGCTTCGTAAATTTTGAATGTGAGAACTTTGAGCCAACCCTCTTTATTCCAATAGGAACTTTGAGGTCAGATAGGAGACCGACTAACGAGAGAATTTTTATTTCTAAATTTTTTAAAAGAGTCTCTCTCTCTACTAGCAGGGTCTGCACTAGCACTAGTTCTTAGTGTTTCCAAAAGATCCATCATCTGAATATCAAATAAAACTTGAGTGCTTACAAAAGACACAGAAATGGATAACTGCCTTATCTAATTGTTGTAGAGGCTCCCTTCTGCTGATGAACAGAGAAACCTTATCTTTAATACAAAGTGGCCTCATGGCAGCTAGACAGAAAGAAGCCTCAAAGATGCACAGGCTTCTTAGGTTTGTCCTCAATGGATGCTAAATCCACACTGCTGAGATAGATGCCATGGGGTTGATTTAGCAGGTCTGATGAATACATGATAAACTGATGGCAGAGCAGTCTCCCGTTGACTTCAGTAGTCCAGCTCTCTCAGAGGCGTAAGCTAAAGTGGCAGGAGTTAGTGCAGTGCTGACACTGTGTTCAGTTGACGTAAACTGTGTTACATAGGAGGGTGATTTTTTCATACCCCTGAGCAACGTAACTTACATCAACTTAAGCAGCAGTTCAGACCAGGTCTTTTAGATACATATTTACTTACACCCTTGGAGAAGACTAAGGAGAGTTGAGATGCCTTTCAGGTCTCATTTTAGTGTCTTCTAACAGAAAAGTTTTCTGATATGTATAATTATTTTGTTCGGTCAACATCCTTAAATACGGATCTCCAGAGTTCCTCTTTCCCAAAAATCTCTTTCCTGTGGCAAAAATAGAAAAATGTCCTGCCTGACATGAAATGAAAGAGAAATTTAGGAAGAAAGGATGTGATACTCCTTGGAATCATCTTATTCTGACTGTAAACCAATTATTGCATTCTCTGCAAAAGCCTCTACTTCCCCAACCTGCTGAGTCAAAATAATTACCATTACAAAAAAAATATTTTTAGAACAGGAAAATGTGATTTAATATACTCATCGTCTTGAAAAGTGTTCAAGGCCCAGGAGTATTTTTACTGTCCAGGAATGGACAGTGAGCCTAACAGTGGATGACTGAGTTTGTCTTCAAGAACTTCATCACAGATTTAAACCTTAATGAATCTCATGGACCTTTTACCTAGCTGTTTGGGATTATATGAGCAATGTCATCATAAGTGAAAGCCTCCTTCAGTGCTGAACTAATTTACAGCCAGGGCCGCACCAGCCCCCAGTGGAACCCAGGTTCTTGAAAAAACACAGGTATCTTAAGGAAATATTTGCCCTCACGGAGTTAAACCTTCTCTATTGTGCTTCCTGTGAGACCTAACAGAATACGACCCTTGAGTTCTACTCCCAGCTCAGTCAGACATGACCTTGTGCAACTTCTCAGTAACGCCCCACATCCGTAAAATAGAGGAAGTGATACTTGCTAGTGTTAAGACAAGGTGATAAGGTTAGTTTCTATAGTAAAGTTCCACGGATTGCAAGGCCAGAAGCAACTACTGTGATCATCTAGTCTGACCTCCTGTATAACACAAGCCATAAAACGATCCCAAAATAATTACTAGAGCATATCTTTTAGAAAAAACATCTAATCTGGACTAAATTGCCTGTGATGGAGAATCTACTACGACGCTTGGAAAATTGTTCCAATGGCTAATTATGCACACTGAAAAATCCGTATCTTATTTCCAGTCTGAATTTGTCTAGCTTCAACTTCTAGCCCCTAGATAATGTTATACCTTTCTCTACTAGATTAAATGTGTTACTCAAGTAGGTACTTACACAGTATAGTCAAGTCACACCTTAACCTTCTCTTTATCCAGCTAATCAGATTATGATCTTTGAGTCTATCACCATAAATCATGTTTTCTAATTCTTTAACCATTCTTGTGACTCTTCTGTGTACACTGTGGAGTTAACACCAGCCAGTAGAAGACCTGAGAACAGAATTCAGGCTTTTATCCTTGTACGGAGCACACCTTCTTCCTGTACATTTCTTTCTTCAATACAGCAAGCTCTGACAAACACATGTGGAAATGGTGATTTTCAGAGGCTTACCACATGGCCAAATGTGGTCAGATTTTTCACTGGGACAGCAAAAAAGAGAGCTCTCTCTCATATGCCAGGACCATCCCTTGGTGAAGTTCCAAGTCAAGACTTTGGAGAACACAAATTCTTCAGAAAACAGTAGGAAAATAAAAAAAAAATTAACTAGAAAAGCAACCTATTTTTCTGTTACATTCATTCTCAGAAACGACAAGCATTTTTGCTGAATTCTGGTCCACACAAAACTTAAATCAGCATAACTATTTCTCTTGAAACCAGCATGAATTCACATGCATATACGCACTTATCTCCCATCAACAGATCACTGGACTTCAATCCAGTTCTAAAAAAACCTGAAGCAGAGAAAGTGCATGGAAGATTTAAGCTCTAACAACTGAAGTGTAGCAGGGCTATACAAAATGGAAAATAGAAGCTCATAATCAACAATGGCAGGGAACTACAAATATAGGTGTAATTAACAGCACCGCCTATAATATAAACATTAAAATAAATTTACCAGTGCAATTACTGGTGAACAATTGCCAGACTTTACACTTGAATGTGCCTCAACTGAGCAACAGTCTTTGGCATCAAACTCTCCTGTTCTTTTCCAAACTGATGTGATTGCATTTGTTTCAGCACCAAAAGAGACTGCACAATCCAGTTCTCCTAGGAAGCAAAAAGTTTTAAATTTCCTAACTTTTGAACTACATTCACAGCCATATCATTACGTTACGCACATTTTTTGCATCAAACAATTAAATTATATCACTATTTCTACTTTTGATTAGAAGTTTATAAATATTTTAAATTTTTCTGATTTCCTGCTATTAATATGGACTTTATAATACTATGCGCCACACTGCATTAAATTCTTCAGCAGGGGGTCCCCTGATTTCTACAGCATGTTGACATTTTTGTGGTATCTTCTAGTGAATTCAAAAACTGAGTTTAAATGTATGGAGTGCAAAACTCAACAACAGTCAGTACTTTATGTCTATCTCAAATTACTGTATAATTTGAAATTAAAATCAGGCCTCCAATTTAATATTGATTTGCCATTTTACTCTGACATCAAATTTCTAACATGCCAAAGCAATTAATTTTGCTAGCATATAAGTGCACTGAAAAATATGCTGGCAAGAAGGAGGAAATTCTGGCAGCTAGTTAAGAGGCAGTTGCATTTTTAGCATACTAGAATTTTATGGGAGGTATTTGGGGCTTAATGCAGTCAATAGTTGAGAGTTTGGTGCTGGGAAGAAGATGCATCTCTCTTCCCTTGTGGCTAGGGTGGAGGTGGCTTCTAGAGTGCGGAGAGGCCTGAAATACTAGTTCAACTATCCAATGTCTCCAGACAACAGACAGCTGCCCAAGAGATCCAGTAACCACCACCTACAAATCTCTAACTTTGCATTCAACAGCTAGGAATAAACTCAATAGCTATATGTTTCGGCTAAAATAATCACCTATGAAATCATTAATGCTGATATTTAAGTTATCTAATTAGGTTTCAAAATTAGTATCACAAATGGATGGAGAGCACGGGCCGTCATTGAAGGCTTGCCTCTCGATGGAATCGGCAGTCGGGTGGGCACCAGTGGCTCATCTCGTCTTCGTGGAGAGGCTTGCACCGACATTCGCAACAGATCCAATGCCATCTCAAACGCCTTCGGTGTTGACAGATGGCATACCTCACCACAAGGTTCCAGTGACTCCGACCGGTGTGGACTCTCCTGACCCCTTGTCGGGGCAGGAATCAATGAGCCCTTGGGTAGAATGGCCTGCTCTATTGCACTTATGGGCGCCATGGGCCCCTTAAAGTCCTGGTGGGGTGAATGTCCCCTCACCCACCTCTTCCTTTTCACGGGCCGCACCGTGCCTTTTCACCAGCAATGGGGAGTGGTGCCACACTGAGGCCAACTTCTTATGTCCAGAATCTCTCTGGTGCCGGGACATATGGTCCTTCGGTTGGGCCTGTGCCTGCACCAACGGTGCTGGAGCACTGCACACTGAAGACAAGGCATTCAGTGCCATTTCCGGCTCGGAATGCGGTCGCACGGTGGCCTCAATTAGGAGAGCACGGAGTCCCTGCTCACAGTCCTTAGGAGTCCTGGGGCGGAATCCATTAAGGATACAACACCGGTCTCTCTGAGACACCTTAGACAAGAAGAGTGAGAGTCACTCTTCAGCATAAACTTGCCACAGACCCCTCAGAGTTTAAACCCTGGGGACCCGGGCATGCCCAATGACAAGTTGCAGGGGAACCCTCCCCCCAACAACTAACTTAACAATAACTTAACTAAACTTAATGATAACTACCTATAACTAGTAACTATTAGGGAATTGAACAATATACACAACAGGAACACTGTTAAGACTGCTTCGCAGGATTTAGCAAAGTTCCAGCTAGCTGTCACAGGTGGTAAGAAGGAACTGAGGGGGTGGAAAGTCGGGCCATATATTGGGCGCTGTAGTGGCACCACTCCAGGGGGAGCCTAAACCGACCCTACAGATACTGCTAAGGGAAAAACTTTCCAGCTGGCAGCCCAGTGGTTTGAGCATTGGCCTGCCTTAAACCCAGGGTTGTGAGTTCAATCCTTGAGGGGGCTATTTAGGGATCTGGGGCAAAAATAAGGATTGGTCCTACTTTGAGCAGGGGGTTGGACTAGATGATCTCCTGAGGTCCCTTCCAACTCTGAGATTCTATAACTCAGAGACCATGTTAAACCATGATTGTATTTTTAAGTCTGCAATACTTTAGTCTGGTTATGCAACTTAATTACAACATATTAGGGATGGGACCTAATATCATGTTGTAATTAAGTTGCATAACCAGACTGAAGTCTTTAATTCAGTAACCCAGAGGTCCCCAGGCTCATGAAGACACAGAAATTGCCATACCAGGCCATGGATCAATTATTCTATTTTATACAGAGGCTAATACCATCTATAGCAGAGCAAAGTGCAATAAACCTGAGGTCCATTATGGAATAAAGGAAGGTTCTTGTTAACTCACATCAGGCTTTTGCCCTGAAATGCGAGCTCTTGCCTTTCCTTAAGAAAAGATGCAAACATTTTTATTTCACCAAATGTAACGGTGAACGGTCTCATCATTTACAGAAACATTAATCCTTTTCTGAATCCTACTAAACTCTTGACCTCAGTATTTTTAGAAACAATTTTCATGACTTAATGATGTTGTATAAAGAAGTATTTTCTTCTTTTGGTAGTTTTTAATTTGCTGTCTTTGAATGTTTCCTTGTTTCTGTACTACGAGAAAGATGTCTATTTAGGGAAGGATGGAGAACTATAAGGGCAGCTCTTTGCAGATCACAACTCTTCATGAGTAAACAATCCCCATAAATTAGGGAACAGGGATGACTTCTTTTTTGTGTATATATTTAAGACTGAATTTTGAACGTGGGATGATCAGGTATAAGCAGCTTCCCCTAAAGATTAAAATATCAGAAGACCATTAAAAAACAAACAAACAAACAAAAAAACAGGTCCTCCAATGAGATTTAATTTTTGTGGATGTTAAATCTTATGATTTTAAATCAGTATGATTTTGTAAGGCTTAAAGTTGGTATTACTGTATGAATGAATACTGCAGCAAACAACTACAACTACTTACTACTCACAGCTCTTTTAACTAGCTAAAAGGAAGTTAAAAACAAAGAACTCCACTCAAGCCCATTTATTTACAGCAGTATTTATGTTTCTATTGGTCTCACTGTGTAAATTACACGTAGATATAAGCTCTTACAGCTGGGATCCATCTTTACATTATGAGTGTGCAGGTCTGAGAACACTGGGGTCCCAATCCATGATCAGGGCCTCTACGCACTTCTACAATCCAAATACTAAACAGAAAAATGGCAGTCTATTTTCATTGTGATTGCTACTTTTCTACACAGGTATCAAAATTCCTGATGGCAAATAAAGTGATAGCCCCCGTGAATTTGTGTTAAAGCTGGACGCTCAGGACAGGATACGTGCATTAATTTAGATACTGATCTAAGTACTTTAGAAATTGGTCAAAAACATCTGGAGTTCAGTTCCCATTAGTAACTGTCACTTACTGAAATGTGCCACTTATTGAAATAGCCTGACGACAGCAGACACACCTCTTGAATCTCAGGGAGCCCAACATTCCAGAGCAAAACTAATGACGAGGTAACCCTTATAAGAGGAAATCTATATAATTAACTATGAATATAAAGTTGTGTGTGGTGTGTTGCTGGATTTTCTGGGAAGGGGGTTAGAAAAAACAAGGGTAACAATTGTTCCAACAACAATAAGGTAAGTAACTATAAGAGATCTGAGAAAAAGCTAAATATTAGAGAACAAGCTAACAGCAGACTCTGTCTTGGGCCAAAGGTAGATGAGAAGAGAGAGTGGCTTGCCTGTGCAGGCCCATATAGCCTCAAGCACAGTGCCCAGAAAGGTGTGGGATATATGAGCAGGCCATACAGGTATTGCTACCAAAAAACTCTGACCAAAGGCTCAGGCACACCTGAAGTTGACATCGACTGGGACACTATTTGAAAAAGAACCTTATATTCAGGTTTCTATTATCAGTCCTCTTCTATACTAGACACTTTCAATCTAGGAAAGCCATTTTAAACAACTTTAAAATGTTTGCAATTTCTCCTCCCACCTTACAGGTGCAGAAATATTGTAACCCTCTTTTGAGGGAGTTACTTTTGAGTCTGAAGAAATAAGGAACAAATAAAACTTCAATCATCATCTACCAAATATATTTTATAATCTGTTTGTACAGGACAGCTACTCCCCAGAGTGAAATGAAAAGAAAGTATTAAAAAGTTCTATTCTCATTTGTTGGGCATTAACTAAAATGAACCAATGACCTCTTCAGTTGAAACAGCTTACATACAACCAATCTCAATTTCTAAATAGGAATTAAGAAATCTAATTTTTGTTTGTGGAATTTATTTTTAGATTAATTCTTTTAAAAATCCAATCTGAAATTTTATTACACTGGGATTTTATCTTTATTGGTTAATCCTAAACTATAGAAATGACTCATAATGGAGAAAATGCCAAACCTATGTACAATTTTTTTATACCAAATGATTATAAAGAGTAATATGTATTGGCATTTAGATGATTAAAAGGGTACATACATTGTGATATCCTGAAGATACTTATTAAATACTTTTAAGTTATGCAGGTTGTACTTTAAGTAAAAAAACGTGGTTGTAGGAAAATGTGTTTAATACTGTCAGACAGACAAGCTGTCTGTCTGGTCACTGTTCAAGGGTTACAAATCAAGCTTTAAAAACTAATGTTTAAACTTATGACTGCTTGCATCCGACAAAGTGAGTATGAGCTCACGAAAGCTTATGCTTCAATACTTTAGTTAGTCTTTAAGGTGTCACAAGACTCTCTGTCACTTATGTTTAATATACATCTTTATTTCAGTTAAAGCTCCCCTTTAGGCTGCAGCAATCTCTTGATTGTCCTAATATTTAAGGACATTTTAAAAGAGAGAAGTGGCTCATTAAGATTAATCCATTATATTAAATCACACCAATATTTCCTAATATTTTACTTTAAAATTTTGAACATAAGCATCCAGCCCCACTCGGCTTCCTGCAGCCCCCATTGGACCAGAATGGCGAACCACAGCTAGTGGATGCCACGATGGGCGAACTGGCAAGTAAACAAACCGATGGGGCCTGCTAAGGGTGCTTACCCGCGGTGCCCCATGCCAATCCCTGTTTTAGTGTTACATTTTTATCAAGCTGTTCCAACACATCAATTTTTTTTAAAGTGGATATATTTCCCTTTCCCCTCCCTCTACTACCATAGTTCTTAGTCAAGAATGGCTGAACCATGTTTTCATTAAGCTCAAAAAACAAAACAACAAACTACACACTCACCTTTGGAGAAAGGCACATTATTTCTCAGTTCTGCAGAATTTCAGTTTAGCAAGCAAACATTTTTGAAAGTGAGTCAGAAGAGGGATTTAAAATGAAAACACTTCAATTCTATCAACAACTATAGTTTAGATTGTTGGAGTGTCAATACAGAGTGCTTTCATTCTGCCAGTTACAATTCCATTATGTTACTCCTGGGGGAATTCTGTGACAAAAAATTAAAAAGTCTGCACATGAAATTCTACAAAGTTCTGCATATTTTGTTTGTCAAAATAACACAATATAATCACACCAATTTCAATTATTTTGGTAAATTATTTCGAAATTCCTGTCAGCAAGTATGTCTGTAACACCACAAACAACAAAAAAGATTCCCCCAGGAGTAGAGTTAAAGAAAGCCTTATGACAACCCAGTTTCTCTTTCTCTGTTATGCTTCTGTTGGACATCTCAGAATTGGTATGTCACACTTGCCAGCTGCGCACATCTTAGGACAAAACTCTGCCACTCCAGATTCAGACACATACACACACCCTCTCCTCCAGAGCCTGGTGTAGGGCACTCTGCAGCCCAGATACCCACATCCTCCCTCCCCCAAGAGCCCAGCCATGGGGTGTCCCCTACTGCCCAGAGAGAAAAAAAGCCTGATGCTGGGTGCCAGGGTTGTACGAACTTTCCTGCACACCACATCCTTCCTTCAAGACGTGCTGGGAACCTGCCTGGAAACCTCCACCTCCAACTCTCCCTCTCCTCAGCAGGTATTTGTGAGCTGGAGAGTCAGGCTCTGATGGGTCCACCGGCCCCTAGTGATGGCCAGCAGCTCTGAAGTACTAATTCTGCCAGGAAAAATGAAATTCTGCACAGAACATTAATTCTACACAGCTTCTGCATTGATCAATGGTGCAGAATTCCCCCAAGAGTACTATGTAGTACTCACCAATTTAAATTATTCACCGTTAAATATGATGAAGTTTTAAAACATATGATTCGAAACATCATCCCCAAAGCAGAATTATTTTGTATTTTCTTTCCCATCCACCGACTAATGGGGCCAACTTTTTCAGAAACAGAAGCCTAAAAAGCCTAAAGTCCATACTTAAGCACTTTCCCTGATTTTTAGAAATGCTGGGCATGTAACTAGCTTCCACTGAGGTTATTTTTAAATTACTTGGGGATTTTTTAGTTGCAAATATTTATGAATAACTAACATTATACACATATGACTCATTAATGTGCAACATTATGTCTTCTGAGCTGGAATATCTAGTAAGCTAGGAGATTACACAAGACTTTTATAGTTGTATAGTTTATCTGTTTTATAGTGCAACTAGTCTAAAAGCCCGTGTACACGGGCCAAGGGTAACGGCTCACAGCCCCCCCCCTCCCCCAAGGGCCCCCCGCTCCCTCAGCCTCCCCTCCCCCCCCACTCCCTCAGCCTCCCCTCCCCCCCCCACTCCAAGGGCCCCCCCGCTCGCTCAGCCGCCCCTCCCCCCCACTCCAAGGCCCCCCACTCGCTCAGCCCCCCCTTCCCCCCACTCCAAGAGCCCCCTGCCTGCGCCTCCTGCACCCAGCCACCTTCCTGCCCACGCTCCCCGAGCCTCTGATCCAGACCCTGCTTCCCGTGCGGCGGCCATGTTGTGCTGCCGAACTACACCTCCCAGCATGCCGTTCATCTGGGCCGTCTCTACTGCGCATGACGGCTTCACACAAACTTCTCTAGCCGATTATTAAATAGGATGAGCTATTAAATTTCTGACCCAATTTAAATTAGACAGACATTATTTAAATAGCCTTCTATAGGAGCTTGATCCTTCACCGATTGACTTCCATTGACTTCGGTGGTGCAGGATAAGTACCCAGTTGTTTAGAACATTAAAAATTCAAAATCTAAGATATTTAAAAAATCAAATTACACATTTTAAAAAATTCTGCACAAGCAGAATGGGGAAGCAAGGAGGGAAGAGAAAGATAAATAACTGCCTGATTTACATCCAATCTCAATTCTATCAAAGAATTTGTCAGTATTATCAACCAGCTATGTTACCTCTATAAATAACTACTTTGGATGTCACAATCTGCTTCAATGGGGTTTTCATAAAAGAAAAGGAGAGAAGAAATGTGGGATGGGGAGAAAGGGACAAAGAGAACAACAAAGGAAATGACAAAGCAACAATGATCATGATTCCCACGAAGACAGGCTACGAGCGAGTGATACAGTACAAACTTTGTTCTTGATGCACTGAGGGAAATTTTCAATTTAATAGGTTTTTTTTATATAATCATAATTTAAATGACAATATACAATTACATTAAACTCCTCTGATCAAGAGTTCTTCATGAAAAGAGCACAGCTTTAAAAGTAAAGACTACTTTATAGCTATTATGGGGCAAACTTTTAAGTAAGAGCACAAACTGAAAGAAAGTCACATATATTCTCAGCTCTTTTTAAAAAGAGTAACCAAAAAAAACTCCTGCATTTTGATACATGCAGGCTGAAATCTGCACTGCATAAACCAGGGGTGTCAAACTCAATTGCACAGGGGGCCAAAACTCAAAACTCGCGGGCCGAACAGTATAACCATTTATTTAACAGACTAAATATTTATGTTTTTTAACCATTAGTATGAACCAAAATACAGGATATCATTCCAAAATAAATACATTTCAACTTAAAATATTTTGCTCTTCATAAAAAAATATCCTGTCAATACAATACATTCAAAATCTGTGGTGTGGGGGAGAGATCGGGCTGGGTGGGTCAGGTGGGGGGGGGGGGAAGGAGAGCGCGGCGGCGTCGGGGGGGGAACGGAGAGCGCGGCGGCGTCGGGGGGGGAACGGAGAGCGCGGCGGCGTCGGGGGGGGAACGGAGAGCGCGGCGGCATCGGGGGGGGAACGGAGAGCGCGGCGGCGTCGGGGGGGGAACGGAGAGCGCGGCGGCGTCGGGGGGGGAACGGAGAGCGCGGCGTCGGGGGGGGAACGGAGAGCGCGGCGTCGGGGGGGGAACGGAGAGCGCGGCGGCAGCGGGGGAACGGAGAGCGCGGCGGCAGCGGCGGCGTCGGGGGGGTAAAGGAGAGCGCGGCGGCAGCGGTGGCGGGGGGGGAACGGAGAGCGCGGCGGCGGCGTCGGGGGAAAGGAGAGCGCGGCGGTGGCGGGGGGGAACGGAGAGCGCGGCGGCAGCGGTGGCGGGGGGGGAACGGAGAGCGCGGCGGCAGCGGGGGGGAGAGGAGAGCGCGGCGGCAGCGGGGGGGGAGAGGAGAGCGCGGCGGCAGCGGGGGGGGAGAGGAGAGCGCGGCGGCAGCGGGGGGGGAGAGGAGAGCGCGGCGGCAGCGGGAGGGGGGCTATTATATGGCTCTCTGAGCCAAAAAGGTTCCCGACCCCTGTCACAGGGCCATTAAAAACAGATATATAAAACGATTTCGCGGGCCGGATATAATTGTATGGCGGGCCGGATGTGGCCCGCGGGCCTTGAGTTTGACACATGTGGCATAAACCCTACTGAATCAGAGTGGGGGAGGGCTCTGCCCTCATGATTCAGATTGCAGGATTGGAAGCCTTAACTCATTTACAGAATCTACTAATACCTCAAAATTAGACACATTTTTAAGCTTGTCAAGACCCAAAGTCAGGATTATGTGTTATTCGCACAAAAGATGACAACCTCACAAACCCCTGAAACAAAGTACATGCTGCTTCCTACTCCTGATTAGGACCCTGAAATTGGATGGCTTTGCTAGGGTGCAATTGTGCAGAAATCCAGTACAAGGTCTTCGTATAATTTTAGTCCCATTTAAGGCATCATAAAATGGTTTCAGCAGGATTGAAATGGTACATAGATCTCTGTCAGGTTCTCTGCATTGGGGAGAATTTCACTCGGGATAATTTATTGCTTAATTCTGCTGCCACCAAACACAAGGAGCAGGAGAAAGCCTTTGGTATTTAAAAAAGTTTCAGGTCATGTTTACAATACCTTGATTTTACCTAGCATTTTTCATCCCCATAGATCTCAAATCTCTTTACAGAGAACATCAGTATCATTATCCCCAATTACGAATCAGGAACTGAGGTACAATGAGAAGTGACTTGCCCAAAGTCACCCATCAACGCAGTAGCAGAGCTGGAGAATGAACCTGAATTGTCTCCTGAATGCCAGGCCAGTGCTCCAATCACTAGGCTACCCTGCCTTCCCCTGTTTGTAAAATATACCTCCAAAAGCTCTCCTTATTCTCTTTTCCATTTGGCAACCAATGAATCTGCTTCATGTATTTCCAATGGATCTTAAAATAAAAATGCATTTTTGGGTCTCATTGGTGTACTGTAAAACATTCAGACCCCGGTCATGAGTGAGATACAACAACCTGAATATTATTATAGAAGATGTTCGAAGAGTTTGGCGAACAGTATTTCCCTGATACAACATACCCAATTTTAAAAAAAACAAAAACGTGTACAACTAATGAGGCCTAAAAAAAATATTTGTCAAGACTAGCTTATCTTACATTAGAATTCAGAAGACATTATCTAGCAGATGATAATTTAAAGGAAAAATCAAAATTTTATTCAAAGCTAGTTTCCTAGAAATTTTGTGTGTTTTCTTTACAAAATTAAATTAAATTAAAAGACTTGAAATCTGTGTTTTGAGTAAAAAGTGTGCACGTACCTGTTGTATGTTTCTTTGTGACTGTAAACTGGACTGCAGCCTTCTCAACAGAGGAACACCATTCCTAGACAGTCTTTTAAGTAACCAGTAACTGTGTACTCTTTCAACAAACTGCTTCTTCCGTTGAATGGCCACCTGATTCATAATTTTATTTAATCTAAAATGTGGAAAAACTGAAAGTTTAATTTTTGCAGAAAAGCATCAAACATGTTTTTGGTTATGGAAATTAAATATCAAAATTTTCATTTCTTTCAAGATATTTTTGTACTACAACAATATGACTAACATTTATTATAAAATCTCTGGACTATATTGCTCTTGGTGAAATTTTATCTGATTGCTAAAATAAACAAAACCTTTAACAGCAGCTACTCAATATTTTAGTTTCTATCAAATTATGATACCAATATATAAAGATGTGTAAATTTTCATGAGTTACTAACCCAGGCATAAAAAATGCTCAGATTAGATTTGACAGTAAAATCTCAGCAGTAGAATTTAAAAAAAAAAAAAAAAAAGGTTGACATTTAATTCTAAACCCCTGTACAGTAAACCCTCGATTTAACGGACCTCGATTTAACGGACTTCAGATGCAACGGACAAAATTTCTGAGCAAGCTGATGCATTCCTGATCCATTTCTGGCGGGCTGGCTGCCGGCTCCTGGCTGCCGCCCGGGTCACGGCAGCAGGCGGGCTGGCTGCCAGCTCCCGGCTGCCGCCCGGGTCCAGGCAGTGGGCAGGCTGGCTGCCGGCTCCCGCCTGCGGGCGGGCGGGCGGGCTCCCGGCTCCTGCCCGAGTCCCGCCAGCAGGCGGGCTGGCTGATGGTTCCCCATTGCTGCCCGGGTCCCAGCAGCCGGGCCCTGGGCGGGCTGGCTGATGGTTCCCCATTGCTGCCCGGGTCCCAGCAGCCGGGCCCTGGGCAGGCTGGCTGATGGTTCCCCATTGCTGCCCGGGTCCCAGCAGCCGGGCCCTGGGCGGGCTGGCTGATGGTTCCCCATTGCTGCCCAGGTCCCAGCAGCCGGTTGTTTTTTTTTTTATTAAATAACCGACTTTTTCATTTAACGGACAGCCCCTTGCCCGAATTAATCCGTTAAATGGAGGTTTTACTGTAATTAATTTTAAGGCCCTAAAGCTCTATACAAATTTTCAGATGACTGTTTTGTGCGTTCATTACTTACTATTTTATGTGTTTATTTTTTTTAAAGTGTATTTTTAGCTTTTTCTAAACATTTAAAATGCACTTTGGATATTCAAAAATGTGTAAAAACCCCTCCTCTAGATTTCTATTTTCTTAAACGCCTAGAAGAGAGACTTTTCTGAAGAAAATAGCAATTTGAAAATTAAAATATCAGAACAGTTATGCCATACTTGTGCACACACAGCCTCAATAGAACGTAAGTAAACATAACAGCTGCAAGACTGGGTCATCAAATAGCAATTATGGATACTTTTTAAAAGAATTAAAATTAATATTTTTTTTTTTACCTTCAGAAAGGATTCTTAAAAGAGAACATGATTATTTTGTTCAGTTTAATGGTCTTGAACTAAAAAAGTTAGCTATTTCTTAATGGATAATCCATATTTATAAAAAAAGTTTATAAATATAAAACGAACAGGTTTACTCACCTTCTGCTCCACTTCAGGTATGCATGTGCATCTCAAGCCCTTGATCGAAGATTTTCCATTAGCAAGGTCCGTTCAGCCCGCACATGCACTCTAGATAACCCTGTTCCACATCAGGGTATATAGGGCTGTGTGGGCAAACCACCCTTAGTTCCTTCTCTAGTCAAACATCCAGCAAGAACAGTGCAAAGCAGAGGGGAAGGAGGGCAAGTAGTGGAGCACCCACTGGGACACACACCTCAAAGAACCACAGGTACCGCACAAGGAGAGAAACCTTTTCTTCTTCTAATAGTAGTGTCCCTGTGGGTGCTCCACTTCAGGTGACTCCCCAACAGTATCCTCACTTGGAGGAAGAAGCTTCAGAATCAAGTCCAGAACTGTCGATTATAGAACAAAACCAAAGTTCTGCACCAGATCTGATGGACCAAGGCACAGAGTTTAGAAAACATATGTACTGAAGACCATGTAGCAGCTCTGCATATCTCATTCACTGGAATGTTTCTGAATAACACTGTGAAAGTTGCTTGTGATCTAGTAGTGTCCTATTATCCTACAGGGAGGCAAAACACCAGCTGCATCATAGCAAGCAGTAATTCACCCAGAGATTCATCTCAACAATCTTTTGAAGAGATTGTGGACCCCTTTGAACTTTATGCATTGGAGACAGAGTCTAGTGATTTCCAAAATTGCTTGGTCCTATCCAGATAAAAAGCCGATGCCCATTTACATCTAACATACGAAGAAAAGTCCCCTGCTAAGATTTATGTGGTTTAGGGGGGAAAAAAATACAGGTAGATGAATAGAATAGAGTGCTCCCAACAGTGATGGGTCCATTGTCACACTTATTGTTGGAACTGGACAGATGAAAAGGACACCTGCAGACTTTGTGCTTATCTTTCCACCAATCCAAGGAGTTCCTCACCTGGCGGGGAACTGTAACCTGTTTGCCCAACTTAACTCTGGTTGAGGAATAGGACTTCATGAACCAGCCTTAAAAGAAGACAAGGCGTAATCCTGTATGCTTGGTCATGAACGCGCAAGCTGCTACATGACTCAAGAGCTGCAAGCCAGGGCTTCTCTGAATTGTCCAAACCAGATTCAAAGTTATCAATCTGTCTGTGGGAAGGAAGTCCCGGCTGCCAACAAATCCAAATATGCCCCATGGAATGTATTCTCCGCACTGGAGCTAACTTGGACTTCTTTACGTTTAGTTGGAGACCCAACTCCTGGAAGAGGGAGAGATCTGTCTGGGTGTAAGTTAGTATGGCTTCATAAAATTGGCCCTTATGTAACCAGTTATTGAGATATGGGAAAATTAAAATTGCTTCTTACAAAGGTAAGCAGCCAATCCTGCTAAATCCTTCGTGAACACCCGAGGAGCTGAAGAGACATCTGGATAGTTTCCTGGTGCAGTAAAGCTGGTGGTCTGGCAAACTGCTGCTGCTATGTCATGCAAGGAACTCAATATGGAACTAGGAAGGCCCATAAAGGAGAAGAGAAGAGATGGTACCCAAGACTGATCCTATCTTCCATGATGTGGGCCAGGATCTTCCCCTTCTCAGCCAAGACTTAGCTGAATCAGTTGGACGGTCACTGAACTTGTTCAGAGAAGGACATACATGGGACTATCCTGACCTAACCTGGAACAGTCAAAGGGAAAGCTCCATCAGCAATAGCTTCAGTTTGGTCTCCCAATTCCTCCAAGCTCTAGATTTGAGAGCCAGGACAAAGTCACACTTTTGGGAGATATGGAACTCCTCCAAGCAGCTGATACACTCAGAGTGTCTGTCACTGATCGAGAGAGCCTCCCAACAAGAGGCAGTATTTCAAAACTGGCAAGTCAGGCCTACTCACCCAAGCCAAATCTTTCAAAAAAGAAAAAAAAAATTGAGAGAGAAGAGAGGGGAAAAAAAGTTGGATCCCTTACAGCTCTGTCTCAGGCCCGGGTGGTAGAGAAGGAACAAAGGGCAATTCACCTATGCAGCCCTTTACACCCTTGGACTGCAGCAAAAGATTCGGTAGAACACATGTGTGGGTCAAACAGACACTGCTAACAGAAAAAACTCCAATCAAGGGCTTGAAAGGAGCATATGTACCTAAAGCGGAGCATCCATAACGATACTACTCAAAGTAGTAGTAATTTCACCCACTGCCAGTGGTAACCAGTTTAGCAAATGAGTTAATTTCTCAGTGTCAGACATCTATCCAAGTCTAAATCACTTTTGATATGCTGAAAGATTATTAATTTATCTACAGAGTTCTCTGAAGATAATCAAAATAGATCCCAAACTTTTTAGGGCTACTATTGCATGCAAATGAGATGGGAACGCACAAAATTCTAAAGCTGTTCATGCAAACAGGTACTGTTTTATTTGAGTCCCTGCAACGCAAAAGTTTTACAAGACTCTAACCACAGTTCCCTTCTGAGTGGGAGGTAAAATAATGAAGGGTTACAGAAACCTCATCTCTGTGGGAAGGAGTGTAAGAGTGAATGGAAACGTGTTAACTTTCTTTTCAGTATGATATAACAAATGTACATCAATTGAGAGGAAAACACTCTAAAGATGTTTGAATAAAACAAAATATTGCAACAAGCAGTAGCAACTGCAGAAAAGTTGTTTGATTTTGTTCATGAGTATTAAAAATTATTTTTTTAGTACAGATATAAGATACATGTGTTTTGTGTTTTCTGTTAATGTAAAGAATGAGACAGTTCTTTAAAAAAGAAAAAAAAAAAAAGGAAAAAGGCCAAAACTAAAAACTAAAGTTACAAAAGCTTGGGCCTAGAAAGAGATCCTATATCTCTGACAGCCATGCCAAATTATCTGGAAGCCAAGGGTAAAAATTTCAAAAGTGCTAAAGCAATTTAGGCTCCTAAATCCTAGTTATATTTAATGACTAATGATAATAACATATGCACTTGAAAAGTGTTACTTAAATTAAAGCAATACTGCTAAGCAACCATGTAGAAATCAGCTGCTTTGCAAATCTCCTGGATTTAGGGAAGGGCAGGGACGGGAACCCTGAGGGGAAAAAATCAGAGGCTGGCTGCCATAACAGACTTTTCGGATATGGAATAGGCTTTAAGACCATATTAAGATGATAAGCAACACAGCAAAAGATGCAATCAAATAACTGCTTTGACATGGTTCTCATGCAGACAGAAAAATCTATTCAAGACTTCCAACATGTAACTGTGATCCAAATCTTCTCCTCTTATTCACAGAAAACATAGGGGACCAACAGGCCCTCCTTTTAGGCTAGCAGGTTATGAAAGTCCTTTATGCATTCAGGAATAGCTGCCTCCACAAAATACTTCTGTACAATAGTTCCTGAAGAGACTAAGGACCAAATTTCCACAAGTGCTAGATACTTGGAACAGTTATAATAGCTAATGGGAGCTGCAGATACACATTTTCCCTAGGCAGAATGTTCTTGATCATGTTCAAGATAAAGTTGAGATGTGTGTGCAGTACAGTTGTCTTTAGGGGAACAAACCAAGACTTATCTTTAACTCTAGTGGCTCCACAACCCTAATGGTAGTATAATGGTTGGAACCCTTCCAAGATATGGTCCTTGACCTGCATATCAGAATATAGTTGCAAGACAAATTCAATTTTATGCATTGGTGACATTCACAGGATAAGTGTGACCAATTAGACACAAAATAAACTGCATACAGACCATGATTCAAGAAAGCACTTAACTATGTGCTGCTCTATTCAGCAAAGCAGTTATGCATAAGTGTATGCCCCACTGATTTCAGTGACCAAAAAAAAAAAGGTTAAAATTTAAACACACTTAAGTGTCATTCTTGGAGAGGGAAATTTCTGCCACTGATCCATCTCAGCTAGGACTACTGCTAACGTTTCAAACCTCCTGCAGTTTCTAAACTGCCATTTTTCATAAACAATCTGCTCAAATAAGTTTCATGGATTCGCCCCTCACCCCAATATTTTTATACACAGATATTATATATAATTCTAGTACTAATCTAAGGCTCTTCCAGAAATAGTTTATACACCATCGGAAAGCTGACAGTTTGCTATACCATTAAACCCTCCTAATGTAAATGAAGCTTATACCTGCAAAAGAGTGCTTTTATTGGTGTAGCCTTGAATCAGTTCCCAGCTAGATCAGCAAAAGCACTTTTTTGCTAGTATAGCTGTGTACAAACTAGGACTTTTACTGATATAAAAATTAGGGCTGTCAAGTTATTTATTTAAAAAGTTAATCACGATTAATCATGCTGTTCAACAATAGAATACCATTTATTTAAATATTTTTGGATGTTTTCTACATTTACAAATATATTGATTTAAATTACAACACAGAATATGAAGTGTATAGTGCTCACTTTATTTGCACTGTAAAAACAAAAGAAATAGGTGAATTGAAAATACTAAGTGCTGTAGTGCAATCTCTTTATCATGAAAGCTGAACTTATGCTCTTTTGAGACTTCTGAAAGCATGCTCCACACCTCATCCCTTTCAGATTTTGAATGGCACTTCAGATTTTTAAACCTTGGGTCGAGTGCTGTAGCTATTTTCAGAAATCTCACATTGGTACCTTTTCTGCATTTTGTCAAATCTGCAGTGAACGTGTTCTTAAAATGAACAACGTGCTGGGTCATCTTCTGAAACTTCTGTAATATGAAATACTAGTGTAGAAGCCAGTGTACACGGGCCAAAGTGCTTAATGCTGTTTGTCCGGGCCGTCTCTACTGCGCATGACTGCTTCGGACAAACATCCTCTGGCCTCACTGAAAGAGT
This sequence comes from Sternotherus odoratus, assembly GCA_032164245.1. NCBI lineage: Eukaryota > Metazoa > Chordata > Testudines > Kinosternidae > Sternotherus > Sternotherus odoratus. Next base: position 30,975,967 of record JAVMKO010000001.1, read on the forward strand.
CCTTAGTTTGAGACTCATTCAATGAACCTAAGGGCACCTGTACAGTGTCGTCTCAAAAGGTGTTAGAGGTTCTTTATGATCCATATAAATAAGCACACCATATTCCATTTGAACTATTAAATTCAGTGTATTCATTCACCGACCTTTTTTGTGACTGTTACACCCGCTACCTCTACATAAGGGGAGAAACGGGGTGGTTTTGCAAGACTACATACAGCCTCCAGCACTGCCAGCCCCCAGTGTTAAAAAATGGAGTCAGGCCCCAATCATATTGGTTTAAAAATAATAAAAATGGGGTCCTTCCGATTTGCGTTCTGGCTTTTGAGCCTTCAGGGTTCACATTTTCAAGCTTTTATTCGCAACTATGAGAGCTGAAAACCTGCTCTACGGCGCTATGGCCTCCCCAGCGCCCGGCGCTTTGCCTCCAGGAGCCAGGGCCCGAGCCGGCTGGCACCTCCCGCACGTTGGCCACACACCTGTGGGCGAGCGACGGTCCCGCCCCACAGCCGGGGCACGCGGCAGCCAGAAGGGGAGAAGGCGGTGGAAGGGGGTGGTGGCAGCGGGTGGTTTCCCATTGGCCGCGCTGCGGGACCCCGCTCCCCGGCCTACGCTGCTCCCTAACGCGCGGCTCCAGCGAACCCTGGGTAGCGGGGAGGTCGGCGCCGCATCCCGCTTCCTGCCTTGACTGAGTGGCGCTGGAGCGGGCGGGTTCTCCCGGCGCTGTGGCCGCGTGCCTTCCCCCTGCCGCAGCACGATGGGGGTGGGAGCACGGGAGGGGGACTCCCCCTCGGGCAGCTCTGCCGGCTAGGCCGAGGCTCCCGCCGCGCCCGTGATCAGGTGCGTTGGAGGCTCGCGGGGATGCCCAGAGTCCCCGCCGCCTGGGCGGGTTCGCCCCTCGCCTTTGCTCTCTCAGCGCGTACGGAGGCGCGGTAGCCCCCGCGGCTCCGCCTGGCAGCATGTCCTGGCTGGCCAGGTAAGGCAGGGGGAGGAATGCAGCGTCCGTGCCCCCGAACTACAATTCCCAGCATGCTGTTTGTCCGGGTGTCTCCACTGCGCATGACGGCTTCGGACAAACATTCTCTGGCCTTTTATTATATAGGATATGGCAGAATGCGGGTAAAACTGAGCAGGAAACATACAATTCTCTCCCAAGGAGTTCAGTCACAAATTTAAAGCACAATTTTAACGAACATCAACATCATGGAAGCATGTCCTCCAGCATTGTTGCTGAGGCATGAAGGGGCATACAAATGTTTAGCATATCTGGCACAAATACCTTGCAATGTCACTACAAAAGTGCATGTGAACGCCTGTACTTACTTTCAGGTGACATAAATAAGAAGCAGACAGCACTATATCCCGTAAATGTAAACAAACCTGTTTGTCTTGGTGATTGGCTGAACAAGAAGTTGGACTGAATGAACTTGTAGGCTCTAAAGTTTTACACTGTTTTCTTTCTGAGTGCACTTAGATTAAAAAAAAAAAATTCCATTTGTAACCTACACTTTCATGATAGAGATTGCAATACAGTACTTGTATAAGAAATTGAAAAATACTATTTCTTTCATTTATCATTTTTACAGTGCAAATATTTGTAATCAAAAATAATATAAACTGAGCAATGTACACTTTGTACTCTGTGGGGTCCCTGAAATAAATATATTTGAAAATGTATTCTACTGTTTAACAGTGTAATTAACCGAGATGATTTTTTTTTTAATCATAGTTAATTTTTTTTAGTTAATCGCATGCGTTAACTATAATTAATCAACAATCCTAATAAAAATGTTGTTTGGGGAGAGGGGGCGGGGACACCATAGCCGTAACCAACATTACTATACTAACAAGTTTCCCCTGTAGACCAGGTCTCACAGAAATGTTGGGGCAGAAGATTAATAGGAAGAGTGCTCATGTAGGCACAACTGTAAATTTGCTCTGATCTAGAAGAATCTCTGCAGGAAAGGCAGGTCAATGTCCACGTGTGTGCAATTATTGATCTCTCTTCTAAGACTGCTGACAAGAATATCAAAAGTGTTAACGTTACTATGGGGTACCCCACCCCGCAGAACTGAACATGTATATTATAGATAAAAACAAACTTTAAAATTCAGTATTCCTAAAGCCTTTCTGTATTGTTTACCTCTTAAAGAGTTGTAAAAGGAAAGTAGCTCGGTTTCATTAGCCCTCCATATACAATTGGTCCTAATAGGACCAGACTTTGAAGTTCTAAGTTGTTCTAGACAGTGCACATGCTACCATCCTCACGCTGGCCATTTTCTAAAGCTATTTTGTCTGACTGCTATCTTTTAATTTCTTGAGTGACTCTGGCAGGCCCCCTGCTGGTTTCCCCTTTTCTGGGCTCCACTCCAAAACCAAAGATGTTTAAACATTTTCACAACTGTTATACTAGTTTCACAGCCTTACAGTTCTGCTTGGAGTCTAAGTATTGTGACATTACTATAACTGTGGAATTGGGATATACTGAAGTCCTTACTAATTTTTCATTTGGGGATTTACCTAATGGTTGTCAAATGGGAGCTGTATATATATTGCATCTGCATGACCGAGCCCAAACCGGGAAGTTAAGCTATAAGTGAACTTTGGCTTGAAAACAATTGCATTCAGAAAGGAATTTTGGTTTTTGTTTGATTGTTTAAAAAAGTGTCTGAAAGCCTGTAGCTTGGGTAGACGCACCAAAAGGACAGTTTTTTCTCTAATGTGGATACTTACTTTATTACAATATGTTTGAATGGACTGTTTGGCCTCCCAACGGCAATCTCACAGAATACCTCCCCCATTCATAATTATGTCAGCCAGTTCCTCTCTCAGATTCAATCACATGCCACCACTACGGCAGCTACAGTAATTAGTTAAATGAAAAAATAATGTATTTTAAGTTGCCCTTTAAACGTAGGCAGCAGCTTGAAATAAGGAAAGCCAGCAGTATAAGACCAGCCAGTTCTCTTCTACAGCAGCAACTGCTCCAAAAGCCCCCAGTTTAAGAACTGCTAACCTAAAGGAATAAATCACAATCCTGTGACATACTGTGCACCCAAAACTTCTATTGGCTTCAATGGCACTTGCCCATTTTGGCAATTTGCATAATTAAATCCACAATAAATAAACACTAGTTTATGAAGTTCTCAAGCATTAACAAAACAAAAAGAAAATATTTGCGTAACAGTGCATAGGATATAAATAAGCAAGAGAAAGATGTTTTACAGCCTCCACTTCCTCAGAAAGATGACTCCATCTTCATAACTTTTTATATACCAAAGGAAAAAAACCACACACAAGCATTTTATAAAAGGAGGCTGATGCATAGGATCTATTATTCAAGCTATTACAGTAGGTTCTTTGTTGCTCAGCAGAATTGTTTTATTTATTTTAACAGAATCAAATAAGACCTTTCTGCAGTCTCCCAGGCTGGGAGGGAAATCTTTCAAATTTCTGATAAATGTTATATAACCTGAGAATGTTTCTTGTAGGGACATCAGAAGTAAAGAGGGTGTCTAAATAATGGGAGTTTTCAGGTATAAAGACAAACCTCTCAAGTGATGACTGGAGGAAATGTATGGAAATCAAAATTCACATTAGGCAGTGGTAAAGGAAATATGCTACCTGTGCAAATTAATATGGATCTTTTTAACAGAATACAACACAATTCACTTTAACTGGTAGTTTACTGACCATGTCTGATTAAGCGACTAATACCAAATAGCAAGAGTTCAGCAGTTCAGGATTAAAGACTCAGTTATAAGAACTATGCAGGAACGTTTCTGTAGCACCTGCCTACACTACACATTTACCAGGCTTTCAAAATGCAGACCAGCTAAAATGAGATTCTTCCCCCAAAAATGCAAATATAATTATACTGGAAAAATACATATTAACTGAACTTATGTGGTGATCACTTCTTATTCTTGTATAAAGATATCATAAAGAATCAAATGCCAAGACAAGTTATACGACAGAAAAGGACAACTTGAAATCTAATCAGTTATGAAATATTAATTATAACTAAAATTTCAGGTACTATTCCTATCCCCGAGGTTCCTTCATTCCTGCCAATTTTTGACTTTATAATCTTGTTTGTTCTTCCATCCCTTGCAGTTATGTCAAGAGATCCACAAAAAGTAACAAGCGAAACTAAATGACTAATGAAATAGCCACTTTCTGTGAGTTGCTGTGTATTTTGTTAAGTGTAGTTTTAAAAGCACCAAGAATCTCTTGGGATTATTTTTGATCACCTTATTTCCTTTTAAAATACTAAAATAACTTCTCAAACACTAATCAGAAATTCAAATGTAATTAAACTTTCCAGTGATTTAATTTCACTTCCTATAGTTATATTTTTAACCTTTAATAGTGAAAATTATTGAAAATGTCATTTTCTTGCCATTATGCAAGAAGCATATTAAAATAAAATTTCTTCCTCTCTATACAGAAATTTTTACTGTTTGGGAAATATGGAAGTTGGAATAGAATGGACATAAATTTTACTCCTTTTTTGTGGGTGTATACTACCATCAGTGATGAGTTACTAGAAAGTCAGCAATGTATTTTTTTTATTCAAGGAAGGGGACAGTAACTTCAACAAAAATTCTTACATATCCACCAGAGTTTATCTACTTAACAAAACTTATAGGACAGGGGTTCCCAAACTTGTTCCGTGGCTTTGGCAGGGTAAGCCCCTGGCTGGCCGCAAGATGTTTTGTTTACCCAAGTGACAATAGGTTTGGCCGCTCGCAGCTCCCACTGGCTGCAGTTTGCCATTCCCAGACAATGGGAGTTGTAGGAAGTGGTGGCCTGGCCCGCGCTGCTTCCTACAGCTCCCATTGGCCGGGAATGGCAAACTGCAGGCAGTGGGAGCTGCGAGCGACCAAACCTACGGCCACTCGGGTAAACAAAACATCTTGCGGCCAGCCAGGGGCTTACCCTGGCCAAGTCACAGAACAAGTTTGGGGACCCCTGTTATAGAACAATCAGTCTTCCCTAGGGACCAATTTCCTACGTCCTTCAGAGCCTCTCAATTTCTTTCAGTAATTTGATCTAATTATTTATTTTTCATCCAGACATGAAAATAGTGTTATAGAGCTAATTGGTAGTTATGACATTTTGTGAGGCTGCTTTTTTCTCCCCATCTTAATTATGTGGATGTATTTTTTCATTGTCAGGAGGTGCAGACAGCATGAAATACACACCTCTTACTCTTTTATAAATCCAAATAAAATGAAATAATATTATGCATTAGCCACTTAGCCTCGGATTCAGATTTATACAGTTATGGACTAAAGCATCAAATATTTATCTTCACATTTTTTGTGGTACCATTACCAGAAATGATAAAAACAAATATTTTGATGTTGCCACTTTCCTGGTATCTCCATTGCATAACATCTATCACTGTTAGGCCAAAAAAAAAAGCTCAAGATTTGAATAAACTATTCTACATGTGTTGAGGATACCTGTAAGACACATCATTTTGGAGGGGACCCTTTTAAAATGTATGTTCTTTAACCAATTCTATACTTCAGCAAGTTCATATCCCAAGAATCTTTTGTTAAAACATTTTCTAACCCGTGCTTTTGGACATCCCCAAGTCACAAGTGTGGTCAAAGTTTTTTTTTACCACGTCCATATCTTCAAGTCAAGCATTTCATTATCTGGATATAAATACTTGTTCAGGAACAGTGGCCCCCATTATTTATTCAATGGAAAGTCAGGCACATTGTGCACTGAAACACATGGTGGCAGAATTCTAATTTCTACTATGTATTGAAATAAGCCGTCAGCACCAAAACAAAGAAATGTGGAAGAAGAAAAAAAAAAAAAACTATGTAATATAGAGAAAGTTTATCCTCCAAGATACCAGATAAATATAATTACAGTGGAGCCCCGCTATAATGCAACCAATGGAATCCAAGAAATCCCACTGCACTAAATGCAGGGTCGCCTTATAGCGGGGTCCCACTCACTCCCGCTGCCCAGCAGGGGAGAGAAGCTGCGGCTCCGCGCCTGCTGGAGACAGAGAACTTCAGGGCTGCAGCTGGAAGCCGCTGCCCTGCGCCTGCTGGAGAAGCCGCAGCTGGAAGCCGTGGCTCCCCACCTGCCGGGACAGGGGACTGCAGCCCCAGAGTCCCCTGTCCCGGCAGGTGCGGAGCTGTGGCTCCCACAGCGAACTCCCGGGCTGCAGTCTGCAGCCCCAGAGTTCTCTGTCCCAGGCAGGTGGGGACTGCAGCTTCTCTCCCTCGATGAGCAGCGGGGAGAGAAACCGTTCTCCCCCGCGTCCCCGTCCCCATTCCCACCCCCCTGCAGTCCTGAGTTCTCTGTCCCTGGCGGGGGAGGCTGCAGCTTCTCTCCGTGCTGCCCAGCAGGGGAGAGAAACCGTGGCCCCCCATGCCTGCCAGGGACAGAGAACAAGGATTGGGAGCCACGGTATAATCGCGCTATAACCAAACTCGCATTATTGCGGGGCACTGTATTTAAGAGTCTTAGGATCTTTACTGTTCCTTCTCCACTGGTTGCATCCTGCAGACCAATTTCTCACAATAATTACATTAAATATCTTTTCAAGGTAACAGCATAAAATAGCATAGCATAAGATAGCAGTGGACTAGTTCCTGAACATAATTTGATACACACAAAGCTAGATCATTCCTGTTGATTAATTTTTTATTTCAACGTATTGTTCTTATTCCCTATAGCTCCCAGTTACCAAATCAAGCTTGCATTTCAGATGTTATTTACTCAGCTTCCAAGACTGCATAAGTACTCTTCAGAGTAGAGTTGGACCAAATGGATTTATTTATTTATTTTGTTCCTGGGCAATTTAAAAAAAAAATGTTTGGGTCAAGCAAAATGTTTCATTTCAACATCAAAGACTATGTTCAAACTGACCATTTTTAAATGTTTGGGGGGTTATAATAAAATTAAAGCAAATTTTGAAACAAAAAGTCATTTCAAACAAAAAAGTTTTAAAAATATCTAGATGAAAAATTGGATTTTGTTTGGGTTTTTTAATTTTATTTCTTTAACTGAAACAAACATGTCTGGTGAAACTGACAAAAAACTTTTACGCAGTTCTAATCTGGAATTGTAGATGGCAGCAAAAGTTAGTCTTAATTTAGCTACTTCAGTCAAGGGTTAAGGATAATTTTTGAATGAATGCTATGGTAACCTAGTGGGTTAACACCATGTGCATCTTCAAAGTACTGAAAAATTATAAATCTGTCTATAGTATTTTTGATCCCCTTAACATTATGTAAAAATATTCCTGAGCCACACTCCTTACAGTTGGTATCAAACTTCAGTTCTCACAAAAGAGTTTTTGCCCCCAAAGGACATAAATTGTGATATCTGCCTTATTTTGCACAGTGATCAAACTTGACATACTTCTTTTGGCTTAAACATATAAACCACGTCTGTACCATGTCTATATGAATAAAAGCAAGAAACCAACACTAATGGAACTTTATTTAGGTTGCAAAGTCAAGAACTAGAAAATTAGGAAATGCTAGATTTAGTTTTCACAGGCACCCATAATTCTGCCCCTTGCACATCTATCATGTGCACTGAATGAGACTGGGATCATGCAGGGAAAATAAAAAGTATGTGAAAATGAAATTAAACACTGTATCAATGCACACACAAGGGGAAGAATGAAGGTTGACCAACAATTGTAAATCTGCCGTTTCCTAATTTTTGAGTGCTTTACTTTGCAATCTTTTTGTATGTAATTTCCTACAACTGTTTTAAAGGAAAAAAATAAAAACAAATTCCATTATGTACAACTGTAACAGCTTAGATATAAACGCATCATCAGTAGAGTTTGAACCATGAACCTTGCTTGGCACTACAACACAGACTGCTACCACGTGAGCCACAGAGCCTACTTTAGCTGGTAGGAGAAAGCTGTTATTCCAGAGGTCAGGATGGACCACTCGGGCAATGTGCTATATCTGGAGGGTTGCTGAGAGGAGCCCAGTCCCCATTATCTCCTTCCCACCCCAACCCAACACCTTGTACCAGATGGTGTCAACTATGGCCACATGCTGAGTCCCAGTGGGGAAACGTTCCCACTACAGATGCTCTGGCGTGTGCAGCAACATTGTCAGTACTGCCCAGTTAATATTTAGTCATTTTAACCACACTGCCAAAGTTTGGCTGAGGAATGCAAGCAACAGAAGGTAAATGATAATTTTCCGTTTATATCTCAGCCAAAGTTAACTGGAATTTCATGGAAAAAAGACAAGGGACTTTTGTAGCCTAAGGGATAGCCCGTGTTCAATGTCAAAAGCAAACAATGCAGGTCTGAGAACATCTCAAAGAGGTCAATTTTTTACAATCAAAAGTTTTAGGTAACCTACATCTAGGAGATATTCCCTTATAATAAACAAAGACAAAAGTTAATGCAACATTGAAGTTACAACATTTTTTAAAAAGCACAAAAGGAAACAGTCTTGTTTTAAGCAAGTAACTAGTACAGTGAAACCTCGATATAATGGACTAATTCGGGCGGGGGGGTGTCCGTTAAAACCGAAAGTCCGTTATTTAATAATTTTTTTAAATCATTAAATAACGGACTTTCGGGTGACAATGGACACCCCCCCGCCCGAATTAGTCCGTTATTTAATTAGTCAGCCCACCCCACCCCCTCCCCCCGCCCGGCTCCCCGCTGCGGGGAGCCGGGCGGGGGGTTGACAGCTCCCGCCTGGCTTCCAGCTGGGGGGAGCCGAGCGGGATCTGTCAAACCCCCCGCCCGGCTTCCCGCTCGGGGAGCCGGGCGGGGGGAGGGCGGGGGGGTTTGACAGCTCCCGCTCGGCTCCCCCCAGCGGGGAGCCGGGCGGGAGCTCTCAAACCCCCCCCCCCCCCGCCCGGCTTCCCGCTGCGGGGAGCCGAGCGGGGGCTCTCAAACGCCCCCCCCCGCCCGGCTCCCCGTTCCGGGGAGCCGGGCGGGGGGTTGACAGCTCCCGCCCGGCTTCCAGCTGGGAGGAGCCGAGCGGGAGCTGTCAAACCCCCCCGCCCGGCTTCCCGCTGCGGGGAGCCGAGCGGAGGCTCTCAAACCCCCCCCCCCCCCCGCCCGGCTCCCCGTTCCGGGGAGCCGGGCGGGGGGGTTGACAGCTCCCGCCCGGCTCCCCCCAGCGGGAAGCCCGGCGGGAGCTGTCAAACCCCCCGCCCGGCTTCCCGCTGCGGGGAGCCGAGCGGGAGCTGTCAAACCCCCCGCCCGGCTTCCCGCTGCGGGGAGCCGAGCGGGGGCTCTCAAACGCCCCCCCCGCCCGGCTCCCCGTTGCGGGGAGCCGGTGTGTGGGGGGGGGGGGTTTGACAGCTCCCGCAGGGGTCCCCGCTGCGGGGAGCCGGGCGGGAGCTGTCAACCCAGCCGGCTCCCTGGGGCAGGAGCCGGCAGCCCCCAAAACGGATTTCGGATGCATCGGAAATTTTGTCCGTTGCATCCGAAGTCCGTTAAATCGGGGTCCGTAAAATCGAGGGTTTACTGTATATATTTTCAGCGTGTGAGAAGTAGCCGACTAAATGAATAACTGAACACCTGCACTGTACATGTAGTATGTGACAATGTTAGAGAAGACTGAAAGGGGGGGAATTCCTACCTATTCCCACTGACATCAACAGGAGAAGAAGTGGGCTTATTTTGCTGGAGAGTTTTCTCAAGGAGTAGTTTAATAGGGCAGTAATGCTAATTTGCACTGGAAGAGATGTATTTTTCCCAAGCAGGAAAGAGAAAGGATGACATTTTTGAAAAATGCCAAAAGGATATAGCAGCTTATGGGCTTATCTATATGGGAACGCTGCACTGGTATAACTTAAAACTACTTTTAAACCAATCTAGTTAAACTGCTGCAAAAAAACTGCCCTTAACTCCCTTAAATGATTCTGAACGATTTATCTAGGAATTTTTCTTGGATAAGCTTAACGTACAGAAAACTGTGGAATACAAAATAATTGCACAGATATCCTGAAATGACAAGAACAGCAAATTTCACACCTCCCATTTTCATTAGTGTTATGGGAGTGGCTTTCGGGGATAATTTTACTGTGGATATATATCAGTACAGTAAAACCTCCATTTAACGGACTAATTCGGGCGAGGGGGTGTCCGTTAAATCAAAAAGTCCGTTATTTAATTTTAAAAAAAAAAAAACGAGCTGTCGGAGCAGCAGGCCGCCCGCCACAGGGTCGGGGCGGCAGCTCCACAGCCCGCCCGCTGCCGGGACCCGGGCGGCAGCCGGGAGCCGGCAGCCAGCCCGCCCGCTGCTGGGACCCGGGCGGCAGCCGGGAGCCGGCAGCCAGCCCGCCCGCTGCCGGGACCCGGGCGGCAGCCGGGAGCCGGCAGCCAGCCCGCCCGCTGCCGGGACCCGGGCGGCAGCCGGGAGCCGGCAGCCAGCCTGCCCGCTGCCGGGACCCGGGCGGCAGCCGGGACCTGGGCGGCAGCCGGGACCTGGGCGGCAGCCGGGAGCTGGCAGCCAGCCCGCGAGAAATGGATTTTGGATGCATCAGACTTGCTCAGAAATTTTGTCCGTTGCATCCGAAGTCCGTTAAATCGAGGTCCGTTAAATCGAGGGTTTACTGTATCACACATACATATTGTTCAGGCGTAGCTTCTCTCACTGAGGCACTCCAGATTAAGGAGATGCTGCAGTTCTAGTTCATACTTAAATGAATGTCACATGGAAGCAGGGGCTCATTAGGTTTTGCTAAAGTTTTAGAGATGTTCGCTGAACATGTTCAGAAGATGTTTTCCCACTCACTTTACTTTTAATGGTTTTTTTGTCTAAGATTGACTAAGAAACACTTTCATGAAGGTCTAGCTACATGTCAAATAGAGAGTTTCTTTATTCAACCAATTCTGAGATATTTCTCAGCAGGAGATTTAAAAAATATATACATTAAATGGCCTGATTTTCAGAGGTGTTGCACATATGTAGCTCCCATCAACTTTACACTGCTGTTCAACAGCTCTAAATATCAAGCCAATTATTTATTTTTTAAAATGTAGTTTATGCTTTCCTTCTTTATAATTTAAATGACTTAATTTTCTGCACACTGTAGAAAAGGCATAGTAAATTTCATCCCCAAAAGAGATACAGCTTAAAAATAGTTTTAGAAGAGGGTTTAGATTCCGTGAAGACTACAAGTAGTATTAACCATGCCATTCACTATCATTTTGTGAAATTCTATTTTAAAACTGCCTACATATTAATTCTCCTTAGTATTCATCCTTCAGGAAAAGGAGATTAGACCATGAAATGACCAGTCTCTCATTAACTCATACAATTCTAAATTAGACTGCCTGTACACTAGCAGTCCTTGTTTAAAACACTGGTAACAAACACATAATTTTAACAGGTGAAAATAGCTTTGATACAAACTAAAATGGACTAAAACTAGTAATTATACTTCTGCATATAGCAAACTCCTGCAGGCACTAAAACCATTACACTATGTAATTTTCACTGTGTATACATATGTATAAAAAAAGTGCACAAGAGAGGTTTAAGTTGCTGCAGGAACATACAATATACCAAAGTTTAAAATGAAGAAGAGCAAGATTAGGATCAAAGAAATTTTACCTCACCCATGATTAATTTTATAATGGAAACATTTTTTTTAGTTTTAACTATACAATTGTACTTCAAGACACAACAAAAAATTGAAAGTACATCAAAAGAAGGAAGCCTGTCAAATAATCAGTGTAGCCTGGGGAAGATCCAGGTGCTAAAGGAGCACTCCAGGAAGACAAGGCTACTGCAGAAAAGCTAAATTAATTATTTGCGTCTATATTCCCTGCAAAGAACATTGGAGGGAGATACGTTAGCCATTATTTCTAGGTGACAAAGCTGAGAAACTCTCCCAGACTGAGGTGTCAATAGAGGAAAAATTAATAAATTAAATAATAAGTCGTCACCAGAACCAGATGATATTCACCCAAGAGTTCTGAAGGAACTCGAATATGAAATTGCAGAACTGCTTCCTGTGGTATGTAACATGGCACTTAAATCAGCCTTGGTACCAGATGACTGGCAGATAACTAATATGACAGTTATTTTTAAAATAGGCTCCAGAGGCACTCCTGGCAATTACAGGCGAATTGGCCTAACTTCAGTACCAAATTGATTGATACTAACAAAGAACAGAATTGTCAGACACACACAGATGAACACAATATGTTGTGGAGAATCAACAGATTTTGTAAAGAGATATCATGCTTCACTAATCTATTATAATTCTTTGAGGGGGTCAACAAACGTGGATAAGGATTATCAAGTGGATATAGTGTACTTGGACTTTCAGAAAGCTTTTGACTTGGTCCCACCTCAAAGGCATGTAAAATTAAGCAGGCATGGTATAAGAGGGAAGGGCCTCTCATGGATCAGAACTGGTTTCAAGATAGAAAACAAAAGGGTGGGAATAAATGGTCAGCTTTCAAAATGGCAAGAGGAAAATAGTAGAGTCCCCCAAGAATCTGTACTGGGACTAGTGCCATTCAATATATTCATTAACGATCTGGAAAGCAGACTGTCAAGATTTGCAAAAGAATCTCACAAAACTGAGTGACTGGGAAAGAAAGTGGCAAATGAAATTCAATGTAGATTCATACAAAGTACTGCACACTGGAAAACAACCCCAACTACACATACAAAATGATGGGGTCTAAATTAGCTGTTGCCACTCAAGAAAGATCTTAGGAGTCATTGCGGATAGTTCTCTGAAAACATTCCCTCAATGTGCCGCGGCAGTCAAAAAAAGCTAACTATGTTAGGAACCATTTGGAAAGGGATATATACCGTGTTTCCCCGAAAATAAGACAGTGTCTTATATTAATTTTTGCTCCCAAAATTACATTACATTATATTACAGCAAGAGGCAAAACTGGAAGTACGTCTTATTTTCGGGGGATGTCTTACTTTCGGGGAAACGGGGTAGTAAATGAGAAAATATGTCAAATTCATGGTACATCCACACTTAGAATATTGTACACGGTTCTGGTCACCTTATCTCAAAAAACATATTAGAACAGGAAAAAAAAGTGCAGGGAAGGGCAACAAAAACTACTAGGGGTTTGGAACAGCTTCCATACAAAGAGAGATTAAAAACACTGGGATGGTTCAATTTAGAAGAGAGACAACTGAGGAGAAATATGATAGAGGTCTATAAAATCATGAATGGCGTGGAGAAAGTGAATAAGGCAATGTTATTTACTCCTCCACAGAACACAAGAATCAGGGGTCACCCAATGAAAGTTAACTTAAGGCCAAAACTATTGCTGGGTACAAAAAATAATTAGATAAGTTCATAGAGAATAGGTCCATCAGTGCCGTGGGTGTCCTTAAATCTCGCACTGTTAGAAGCTGAATCACTTGATATATTTCCCTATTCTGTTCCCTCCCTCTGAAGCATTTGACACCGGCCACTGTTGAAAGACTGGTTACTGAGCTAGATGGACCACTGGTCTGACCGAGTACGGCTATTTTTATGTTCTCATGCACGTGTATTGGTGTCAATGTGTTGATTGCACAGAGCTTTCGTTCCCATGCCTAATAATTCATTTCAGATGCATTATTAAACTGTAGAGTACTGCTTTAATGACTTACTGGTTAATTTCAAGAAGAAATCTGCACAGCACCAAACTATAATCTAACCCAGTGGTGGGCAACCTGCGGGCCAGATGCAGCCAATCAAGGTAATCTGATTGCGGGCCACGGGCCACTTTGCTGATGTTTAAGATTAGCAGCTGTGTTAGTCTGCTGACTGTCTGAAGGCATGCCCCCCTGCAGCTCCCAGCGGCCGCAGTTTGCTTTTCCTGCCCAATCGGAGCTACTGGAAGCGTCAGGCCAGCGGATGGTCAACGTCAGCAAAATGTCATGCCTCCCGCGGTCAGGTTACCATGGTGAGCCACTAGCCAAAGAACTGCCTCAGTGCTTCCTATACTACTTGGAAAACACTCTACAGTATACTAAAACTGAGTGAGCACAGGATGACCAACTCAATAGAAGCCACTAATATTGGTGGTTTAAGATGAGATTAAGGGAAACTCTCAACTTGAATGTTTATTCAATTTATTAATTTTTTAAAAAAATCCAACTTCTCATTTAATTTATCACGTATTATTTAATCACCATGTAGAGTATTTTGCTTAACTCCTGTATTAAAATGTTTTATGTTGCTATATTTTTTCCTGTTCTCCTGGTAATATAAAGGGTCTTTCCAGCATGGAACAGCACTTGGCCCACAAAACATGCTTAGGCTCAGCCTCCTCCTCTCCACCATCCTCTTTTCACTGAGGGCTTAGGGGAAAACATACCTGCAATCTCTGCTCGAAGTAGAGCATAGAATGATATGCTGCTAAACGCAGAGGATAGTAAGAACAACTATCAAAAGACCAGTGACGTTGACTGAACACAAATGCTGTCATATGCAAAAATGATTTTCATGTTGATGTCCCTTTAAAAAGCCCAGCTGAGAACAGAAAGTTAGGCATATTCAGGAAAGCATTTAAGTCTGTGCTTAACCTTAAAGATGTGTTTAAGAGCTTTCCTGAAATGAGGTGCAGTTAAGCATGTGATATTTTGAATTGGGGCCAAAGTGAGTAAACTAAAAGGGCATACATAGAATTTACAGAGTGGAAGAAAAATGATTGCTGGATCTAACAATGAAATTAGGATGCGGGAAGCACTATCCTCAAATTTCTGTGTGAAAGTATTTTTCATGCTTTTTAAGTGACAAAAGTAATAAAGCATGCACAATTTACATGTTAGGGACACCTATTTTTTTCTAATTTTTCCTTTGTTGTGTAAGTACCTTATGCGGTTTTTCAAACTTTCATTAATTTTTTATCTGCAGAATCTATGACAAATGTGTATTCAAAAGGACATACAGAAAAATTTAGACAAAAATTTCTATATGATTGTTTGCTTACCTCTGAGGGGGAATATAAGGAGCAGATACTGTTGGCATAGCTGTACAGGGTTCAACCACTGATTTTTTGGCCTTTTTTGCCTTTTTTCTGACTTTTGATGCAGACCTTGCAGTTCTGACTGATCCCTCTTTTCTACACACACCATTTTTCATATCAGCTTCTCCATAAATATTTAGAGGTCTCCGTATACAACCTGGTGGAGTATGTACATCACAATAGGCAGTCTTTTTTACAGAGAATGTTGTCCCACTGCCAGTTAATTCTTTTACAGGTTCCATTTTCATATACAAACCAGCCTTTTGAGCACATGTCACATGGAATGCTGTGTAACAGTTTGCTTTGTGGCACTGGATGCAGGCACCAACGCCTTTCTGTTTACAGAGGTAGCACGTTAACTTCCATCTGGCTGGGGGAATGTTTCTGACACCATCAATTGGCTCAATAAAAACTGTATTGGCAAATCCAACTTCTGGAATCCACAAAGCACACACAACATGTCCCCAGCGGTCATCATCAGTCTTTTTAAAGGCACCTCCCTTATTTGGGCAGAGCACACAGTCAACAGGCCGGGATTGGGACTGCAGACAGCGTCTGCAGAGCCACTGACCCTCAGGTATATATGGCACCCCATAGCACTCCTGATGCACTGCTAAATTACACATATCACAAAATAGGATTACATTGCTGTTCTGACATTCACCATCCATGCATATACAACATACTGCATCTTCATCAATTAAAGACTGATGGTCACCCTGTTTTTGGTTCTCACAATAAGACTCTTTTTCAAACCTGTCCATAAGGAATTCAAACATATTTTGTGACACAACTGATACTCCATCACTTTTTCGCTTTTCATTTATTATTTCTAACCATGCATAATCTTCTTCATCCATGTCGTACTCCACTTCGTTGTCAAGTTCTTCTGCCGACTTTTCAATAAATTTATAATAAATTGGAGGTCTCCGAGGGGCAGAAGGTGGACTGTACTCAACAATACGTACTTTTGGTTCTGGAAGAGGACTTGTTGTAGCAGGTGTACCATGTGCACTTGGAAGAGCTTCATTTTTCTTTTTCACTTTGTTATTTTTATGCCGCTTGGATCTCAGACAAACTGGTGGTCTCTCGCTATTTTCTTTATTGCTGTTGCATTCACTCATTTCTTGCGCTGTGAGATCATCTTCTAATATAATCTCTAATGGATCAAAAATACTGATCCTGTGCAGGCGACCTTCAATTTCTATTTCAACCATCCTTTGAGCTTGAGCATATGTCAAAGTTTCTCGTGTAGGGGAGTGTTTAATACTGCACGGGGAAGAAGAATGCCTTGCTGCAGATACTCGATGGCATCTTCCTTTTCTCCTCATTTGGTAATGATTACCTAAAATTATAATCAGAGTTATTATGTTGCATTTTAAATATTTATCTCTCTTGCTAAAGTATAAAAATTAATACAGAAAAAAAAAAAAGCTAATTTAAGCTTTGTACTATCCATGGAGATGCAAGTCTTAAATTTATGTGATGTTTGTACTTGAAACAAACTTAAATCTGACCACCCTAACTTCCAATGGCACACCAGTAACACATTTAACATTACTCCAAATACAAGTATGTTGATAGATTGCTGGAATGAATTACACTAATTTCCTACATAAAAAAATCCCGCAGAGACAAATTAATAAGAGTATAATGAATTTACAAGACCTATAGTTCTGTAAAGCTACAGGAAACCAATCAAACTATAGCAATTCAACATTGGCACAGAGAAATTATTGTCAAGACCCACCCACAGGATTAAACTTGTGCCATAAGGTAACAGAAACAGTCGATGTAATAAAAAATTACCATTGTTTTCCAGAACTAACAGCCTGTATGCAAAGTCCTGGTTTCATTGTTAAAAGCTTATTCAGCAGCAATCTGAATAAGAAACATTCCAGAAATATTTTTGCACAAAAGGTAATGATGATCAGAAAAGTGACTATGTAAAAATCACATTTGCTTTAACAAATCCAACCTATGTATTAAGAATTATACCTGCTTACAGTCCGTATGTTTACACATATCTAAAGTAAACCTCAAAGATGTATGGTTTATGTTAGTTCCTCATGTGTCACTATTTATATGTAAACTTGTAGACAGGGAAGGTCTTCTACATATTTTCATGTGTGTGCCATCAGATAATAAGCAATATAATCTTTGTTACTAAAATTATATTACCACCATACATTTTAAGCAATTCTGCACAGCCCACATTGCTGTGGAAGAGCACAAGTAACTCCCCAATTAACATCCTCTCATTCAACCTTCTTTTGATCTTACAACCCTGCTCCATTACAGAACATGCTTGTTTAAAGTTGTGCAGTGCTCCGCTATAATGACATTTGGCTGCCTGCTTTGTCCACAACTGGCAGACCCCCCCCCCCCCCATCAGCTCCCCTATGCCCTCCCCCCAGCAACTACTGCCCGCCATCAGACCCCGCAGATCAGCACCTTCCCCCTGGCTCCCTAGCCCACAGCAATCAGATGGTTGCGGCATTGAGGAGCAAGAGCAAGGACCTCCCCTGCCTCCTGAATATGCCGCAAACCAGCTGATTGCCACAGGCAGGAGGGGGAAGTGAGCAAGCCAAAGGTTGAAACCCCCCCTCCCCTGGTGCTTGCACAGTAGGGGACACCGTCACTACGCAAAGTGTTTCTCCTAGCCTACAGCACCTTCAGCCTCCTTGCCTGCCTCATTGTCTGCAGTGCCGGTGCCAGTGTGGGGTAAGGTGGGAGCACCTCCCATTGCTTCATATTCAGCAATGATGATTGTAGTACTAAATTGTTTCTTTAAAACTGTTTAAAAGTTATTCCTGATTAACGTTGTAGTTACGTTCCTGAAAAATGTGGCTTTAAGCGAAAAGATGTTAAGCGAATCCAACTTCCCCATAAGAATTAATGTAAATGGGGGGGGGTTAGGTTCCAGGGTAAAAAATTTCACCAGACAAAAAACTTATATGTATATACACAAACAGTCTACATTTAAATAATTTAATACTGTACACAGCGATGGTGATTGTGAAGCTTGATTGAGGTGGTGAAGAAGCATCTGTATCATAAAGGAATCTGTGATAAGAAGATTGTAAAAATGGAAAACTAAGCATCTTGACCAGACTGGTCCATACACAGTTGGTAATCTAAAATACAGTAGACTCTCGATTATCCAGGATTGGATTAACCAGGATGTTAAAAAAAAATAGGCACAACTCACAGGGCTTTGCTACCGCCCCAAACACACACACACACAAAACCCCCAGGAGGGTGCAGGGCAGTCAGTAAACCAACACCCCCTCCCCCGGTGCAGGGTGGCTGGTGAACCAACCCCCACTCTCCATATTTCCTATGGATGTTGATTATCCGGGATTTTATTAACCAGGATTATTTTTTTCCCTATCATCCTGGATAATCAAGAGTCTACTGTATTACTAAAAAGAAAACTGTTGGCTTCCCTGTTTGTATCTTTTGCAGCACAGGTCTGATCACCTGGCCAAATGAAAGATGATTTTCTCTGTCAGTCCTGCAAACTCAACCTGGCACCTGAATGTCTTGGTAATTACGTTATATTAATGTATCTTTAGAGCACTTTGAAAACCAGCTTTAGACGGTAAGCAAGTCTCAACATTACCAAAAGCAAAGCTCTTGCTCCCCCTATAATTAAACTCCCACAGCCATCAATCTGACCAGCTATCTAGACAATACCACTCCTGATCAAGTCAGGAATTACATATGATGGAGCGAGTTAAGTTAGCAGAATAAATATTTCAGTCAGTGATAGTATGCCTACCAAAACGGGGCAAATATAAATCAATCCTCTGCCTCCCAGCTCCATGATACTTCCATTTTCTTCATAAAAAGTTGAAACAAAATTTACTGCAAACTATAAATTCAAATTCAACGGCAAACCTAAAAGACAATGCTTTGTTCACCTTCAGAAGTTATATGCACAAAAATCACATACCTGATGATTTGCAGCACAAAGGCAAGATGGAATGTATCAAGCAGGCAATATCAGATCACATCCCTTCCAATATGTTCACTCTCCGCCCCCCAAAAGTCCTCATTTAACAACAACAACAACCACCACAACCAACAATGGGATCAGCCTGAATTAGTCTTCTTGGTTTTGTAGATGTAATAGTGTGCTATTTAACAAACTTTGTGTTAAAGTCAAACACATTTGTATTAAAAATATGTTTCTAAAACAAATCCAAAAAAGCAACATCCAGAGCACAATAACTACAGGGCAACATCTGATTTCCACTATGCTTAGATGGGAAAAAAAAATCTACATAATTTTTTTTTCCTTCATGCATTTGCATGAAACTTTTAATAGAGATGTTTGTGCATATAAATATATTTAAAAGATGCTCCGATATCTACTGATGAAAAGCACTATATTAAAGTTAGGTATTATTATTAGTTTATAAAGCAACATTTAATTGAAGATGTCAGTTTCCAACCACAGAACAGATGAATCCAGTAATATTTGCTACATTAGGACTAATAACTACGGTAGATATAAAGAGAGTGACAATTTAATTTAACAGTAAATTTAGTTTCCGTAATCTCTCAAATTCTGGGGCAGGGAATATAAAATGGCCCCTCTAAATTTCAATGAAAATGTATATTTATTTGTTCCCTTATAATGCTGTGAAGTCATTTATCAATTTGTTAGTGCAAAAGAACCTGACACTGAAATTGACCAATTTAGTTTCATTTTCTAAGATAACGATAAAGAGCACAACAGGTAAAGAGTAAATTTTTTTTAATTCAATTTTAATAACCCAACATAGGAATATTTGGAGCATTATTATATTAGCCTACCTAAATTTACATACACCATAACCAGAGATACAAACACCAATGACATTGCTCATTGTGGTAAGTGCCTATTAACTCAGATCGGAAAATAGGGACAACAGTGGCTATTATGACTGACTATACACATGGGTTCTCAAACTTTTTCTTTCTGAGTGCCCCTCCACCCCAAATGTGCTATAGCTTCAACCTTGGGCAGCGGGGCTTGGACTTCAGCTTTCTTCCCTGGACCGCAACAAGTCTTGCGCTCTGGTTTATTTTGGCAGATCTCCTAAAACCCGCTCATGGATCCCTAGAAGGCCCTGGATCCTTGGCGGAGAACCACTGCTATAGAAGACACTGCAATTTGTCCATATACTAGTGATTGTTCATTCACATATTCTAATACTGGAAAAAGCACAATAATGTGTATTACTTTCCAGGCCAAAAAACAATTTCTCAAGCACAGTGGCAACTAGTTGATGGAACAAGAGTATCTCAGAAAGCAAGCAGCTTGCCTCTCAGACTTACTGCAAATGTCATAAATCCTAAATAAGGGAAGATGTCTACCACAAAGTGATGTCCTAATCTTATTATTGGGTGGAGCCTTTTTACAATTATCATTTATGTGCTAGAGCATTTTCTCTTACATTTAGATTAGTTTTGGTCCAATCTGAAAATGGATGGCAATTTAACATTTTACACTAAAAGGAAAAACAGTAAAAAAATATATAGGAGGAAGCACACTACATGTGGAAGTAGCATTGAAATTATCTGTCCTAATTTTTCAGATGCCTAGATTGGGTGAGTAAAAACTGCCTTGGCCCCTAAAGCATAATAATAAGGGTTGCTAATCTTACCACAAAACAGAAACAATTCCTAGTGTGTTACACAACTCAGGTGTGAGGCACTTCTTTCCTCCTTTTAAAGCAGGACAAAGCCCACAGAAGATGGAAGAAATGCTCTCTACAGAGTTATTGTTTTTCTTAGAATGACATTTTGCTGAAACAGTTTCCATTGTCAAGACAAAAAATATGAAGAGGCAGCTGTTTTATGTGCAATGAAAGTTATGGCACTAAAGCACTGCTTGCTAAGGAGGTAGGAGAGCAGATTAAACCTCTCACCTATGGTGCAGCACCTGTATGGACCTTTGCAAAGGCTGCCAATTGATTTTGCAAACCTGCAGTGAAGCCTGCACTCACTACTCTCCGTGCCCCTTTCTTTGTGTTTGGTCCTTGGCTCCCTTGCTTTGCGGAAAAGGGATTCCCTACTCCCCCCACCCCTCCTTTCCATTTGTTCTCAACAAGCATCCTTCTGTGGACCACCGCAAAGAGATGGTCACAACGAAACTACCAATGGACTGCTACAGATAGTCCATTAGTACCAGGCCATGAGAGAGAGCAAGCAGAAACATTGCCAGCATGCACGAGGAAAGAGGAGTCCAGATCACCCTCTCGAGTCCAGCCATATTGACACGCACAAAAACCAGTGGATGAACCCCGGAGAATTCCCATCACTGGAAATACCCATTGGAGGCCTGGGCTCTAGCCCACCTGGTATCACCGAGCCGAACGTCCCCTGGGTCTCCCGGAACCCAGCATCATTCACCGCTCCAAGATCACTCCCCCCATGGCTCTTCCAGAATGGTTTCCCCCACGCAATGAATGGTTCCTGCCCACGCCCCTTATCCCTCCCACACCCTGTTCCAGCACGAACACTTCCTGCCCACGCCCATCACCGCTCTGCCCACACCCCCCTCCCCACGCGCGAATGGTTCCTGCCCGCGCCCGTCACCCCCGCGCGAATGGTTCCTGCCCAGGCCCGTCAGCTCCAGCCCTTCCCGAGCCTCGCCCCACCCCCCACCCCGACAATACTCGGCCCACAAACATGGCGTCCAACAAAACAGCTCGCGCTGCGCCCTCCCCCGCCCGCTGTGCCGGGCCGCCTCCGCCCGCTCCCGCCACCCAGGCCGCTCGCCGGGCCCGGCTCTACCCGCGAGCCGCCGCCGGGCCCGCTCTCCCACCCGGCCGCACTCACGCTGTGGGAGCCGCCGGAGCGCGGCTGACAGACCCTCCTGCTCCTCGTCTCCGGGTCGACGCTGCGGCCGGTCTAATGGCGGGGGCGGCCCCACCGATGCCGCTCCCAGCAGCCCCGGGCGGCCAAGCGGGCGCTGGCGGTGCCGCGCTGCCTTCGGGCTGCCGGCGGCGGGTGCGGGGCTCGTGCTCGGGCCGCGCGCGGCGCATTCGAGAGGCGCGGAGCTGGTCGCAGTCCGGCTGCGGGCTCGGCGCTCCGTCCTAGGGCTGAGAACCTCCCCTCCCCCCTCAGCACAAACAATGCGGCTTCACCACAGCGCTGCGCCGGCGGGGGGAGCGGGGGACGGGACGTGAGAGCGCCAGTCCCAGGCACCGCCCCGCCGCCGTGGGGGAGGGGCCCGCCCAGTCCTGTGTTGCAAGGGGGAGGGGGCCCGCCCCATGGCGCAGAGCAGCGGCGCGGCTCTTGCTGACACGGACAGACACGCGGCGCTGCTAACCTCGGAGCCAGAGTCGTGCGTCTGCCCCCCCAAAGCACGATTGGCCTAAAATAGAAAGGGGGGGGGATGTGTGTGGAATCACCGCGTGGGGGTTAATTTGCCTTTTCCACTCCCCTCTGTGTCTGCAGGTGACTGGACAGCAAGTGACAAATCTGGACGGGCTCAGGCGGGCCCCTGCGAGGACATTTTGTGCCCTAGGCGAAACTTCCACCTTATGCCCTCCTCCCCCTCCCCCCCCCCCCCAGTCGGGGAGATCTGGGTTCGTCTGCAGCTTCCCCCCCCCCCCCCGTGGGCATGGAGCCCTCGCACCCTCCCACCTAGCGGGACACTGAGCCCTCATGCCTCCTCCTCCCCCCCCAGAGACACAGGCAGGGAGCCCTCCTGCGCTGCTAAACCCCAAGCGGAACACGGGCACGGAGCCCTCACGCCCCTCCAGCAGGACATGGGCACAGACATAGGTGCCAACTTTCATATTTCCTGAGAGGTGCTCAACCCTCTGCTCCATCATATGCCCCACCCCTTCCCCAATGCCCCACCTCCATCCCACCTCTTCCTTCCCTTGCTCCACCCCCTCTCCCTTGGTTGCCCCATATTCAATAGCTGCCTCCCCATGGGGGGGGATTAGGGCGTGTGTGTCCCTCTGTTCCCAGCTTTGGGGCCACCACACTCTCCCCCACCCCATGTTACCTGAACGGGGGGCGTGCTTTGTCCTCCCACTGAGCCTGCCTTGCTGTCACGTTCTGCTCTCCAGAAGGGAACGGGAGGGAGCCGCTTTTAATGCCCTACCAGTCGCTGCTCTGCACGCCTGCCCGGCAGCTGCCTGAGAGAGCCTGGCATGTAGAAATTAAATATGTTGCATGGCACTCCTGACGTAGAAATTATACAGGAGAGCTAGTAAAATATACACACTTAGGCCTAGACGACATGAGAGCAATGAGGCATCATAACTGCTCGTTGGTCTCATAGCACCACTGCAAAACACCTCACATCCACACATAAAAGTGCTCCAATGGTTCACAAATGTTACAGCCACTTAGTGAATTAGGTTATCTTTGTTCAAAGAAAGTCTGTTTAGCTAGGTTCTTATATAATACAGTGGATCTGTCCCCACATAAGAATCTCCTACTGGGTCAGACCAAAGGTCCATCTAGCCCAGTATCTTGTCTTCTGACAATGGCCATTGCCAGGTACCCCAGAGGGAATGAACACAACAGGTAATCATCAAGTGATCCACCCTGTCACTCATTCCCAACTTCTGGCAAAGAGAGACAAGGGACACCATTCCTGCCCTTCCTGGCTAATAGCTAGTTCTGGTCTTGGTCTGCACAACATCCTCTGGCGATGAATTCCACAGGCTGACTCTGCATTGTGTGAAGAAATACTTCCTTTTATTTGTTTTAAACCTGCTGCCTATTAATTTCATTTGGTGACACCCCCCCCCCCCCAGTTCTTGTGTTATGAGAAATAGTAAACAACACTTACTTAGGTACTTTCTCTACACCAGTTATGATTTTATAGACCTCAATCATATAAAAAAAAATTTAAAAAAAATGGAGATATACCAATCTCCTAGAACTGGAAAGACCTTGAAGGTCATTGAGTCCAGTCCCCTGCCTACACTAGCAGGATCCAGTACTGTCCCCTGACAGATTTTTTGCCCCAGATCCCTAAATGGCCCCCTCAAGGATTGAACTCACAACCCTGGGTTTAGCAGGCCAATGCTCAAACCACTGAGCTATCCCTCCCCCCCATATATCTCTCCTTAGCTGTCTCTTTTCCAAGCTGAAAAGTCCCAATCTTATTAATCTCTCCTCATACGGAAGCTGTCCAACAGTAAATCTATCCCTATGAAGTAGGGAAGTGTTACCATACTTAATTTACAGTCAGGGAACTGAAGCACAGACAGTTTGTAACTTAGAAAGTGCTAAAAACTGCGTCCAGATCCCAAGCATGTGTCTTAGCCACAAGACCATCTACCATGTTGTCTTCTACCATGCCAGTATCCGCTGGTAACATGCTAGAATGGACAGATACCACTGGTGTAATAATCCCAACATTATAAACAGTCCTTCTATTACTGTCCCACAGTCTACCAATCCTGCTGAGATGGCCTTTCTGATCTGATTTCTGCACTCCATTCTGTCATGGTTAAGTTGCCTAGAACCCCTTTACTTCCATAAAAAGTACTGCATGTGCTGTAGAGTTTTTGTATGCACTGTTTTCACAATCAAAATCCATTTCCCATTTCTGTTACCTGAATGTGATCGTACTGTCAACCAGTCCCAGAGGAATCATCTTACAAGCCTGCTGTCAGATGGCTTGAGGTTGTGGTGGAAATGATGGTATCTCTCTGCAGAGAAGAGATCCAGGGGCAGCTGAACTCAAATCATACACATCACCTGACTAGGTATCCAAAAACTGGCCAAAATGGGCATTGTTAGAAGTTCCAAGCCATGTCAAGAGACAGTAAAGGAACTGAAGTTCCTGTATCATGATGTCTGGCATAATAAAAGGCCAACTTGAGGCAGACAACAAACATTTTACAAAGAGCTAGGGCACACACTGGTTGGGTTAAAACTGGCTCAACGGCAACTCTCAAAATGTAGTTGTTAATGGGGAAATATCAATGAGCAGTTCTTGGTCCAACACTATTTGATGTTTTTCAACAACCTATATAATATACAATTTTTGCTGGTAAAGTTTGCAGATGACAAAGATTGGTGGAGTAGTAAATAATGAGATCAGGTTACTGTTACAGAGTGATCTGAATCTCCTGATTAAATGGTCACAATCCAACAAAATACATTTTAAAGTACATTTTATAGTGCAAGATAATGCATCTGGGAACCAAGAATGCATGTTATACTTACAGGATGGGAGATTCTATCTTGCAAAGCAGTGACCAAGAGAAGGATTTAGGGGTTGTCATAAATAATCACTTCAACATGAACTCTCAGAGCAACGCTGTGGCAAAAAAGGACAAATGCAACCCTTGGATGTATAAAAAGGGGGATATCAAGTAGAAGTAGGGAAGCAATCTCGCCTCTGTACCGGCACTGGTAAGACTGTGATTACTGTGGCCAGTTCTGGTGTCCACACTTCAAGAAGAATGTGGAAATACTGAAGAGACTTCAAAGGCGAATCACAAAAATGATCCGGGTCCAGGAAAATAAGTCTTACAACATGAGGCTTAAGGAGCACGATTTATTCAGTTTATCAAATAGAAGATTGAAAGGTGATTTTATTACTGTGTGTAAGTACTTACACATATAAAAGAGATCTGATAGTGGGGGACTTCTCAAGCTTGCTGACAGGCATAACAAGATCCAACAGCTGGAAGTTAAAGTCAGCGACATTCAACCTTGAGATAAGACAATTTCCTAACTGTGAGAGTAATTAAACATTGCAACAGTTTACAAGGAGAGGTGACAGATTCACAATTTTTTGGCGTCTTTAAAGTGAGATTAGATTTTTTTTTTTAAAGATATGCTTTAATCCAGCTTCTGGGAGAAATTCTACGGCCTGTATATGCAGGGGGTCAGGCTACATAGTCGTCCAGTACCCTTTCTGCCCTTGGAATCTGTGCCTGAGTATCCCTGGTCATCCGTTTCCTTCATGGGCCATGGGGAAACAGGATTGCTGCATTTCCCTGAACATACTCATAAAACTTGCAACTCTGCACTAGGATAATGACTATAATCACGTCTAATGCTTCAAATCTTCAATTGGTCATCACCTGCAGGAATCAAGAATAAATGTTTTCCCCAATGCACCATTGCATGGATGTATTCTGGTTTGTTTACCTTTCTGTGAAGCATGAGAGTTCGGCCATGTCATAACCATAAAGTAACCTAGAATTCCTTCTTACCTGTAAGGGGTTAAGAAGCAAAGAGAACCTGGTTGGCACCTGACCAAAAGGACCAATGGGGACCAAAGATGCTTTCAAATCTGGGGGAGGGAAGGCTTTTGTTCTGTGTGCCTTTGTGGTTCGTTGGCTCTGGGGATTTCCAAGGAGCCAGAGAGCCTTTTCTTCCCTCCATCTAATTCTATATCAATCTCTAACCATTACAAATGGTAAGTAATAGCCAGGGAAGGTGTGTTAGCTTATATTTGTTTCTCACTTGTGAATTTCTCATGCTTTAGGGAGATATCCCTGAGTTTTCTCTGTAACTTTAAAACTAAGCAGATGGGATTCCTCTGTGGGTTTTTCTTTTAATCTTTTGTGACTCTGTAAAGTGCTTCCACACTGATTTTTTTCTTCTTTTTCTTTAATTAAAATTCTTCTTTTAAGAATCTGACTGTTTTTTCCATTGTGTAGATCAAGGGTTTTTGGATCGGGCTCATCTGTAAGGATAGGTGAGGGGTTTATCTCAAGCCTTTCCCAAGACAGGGAGGTGTAGGCTTGGGGGGGAATTGGCGGGAATAAGGAGCTCCAAGTGGCCTTTTCCCTAATTTTTGTTTACAATTGGTGGTGGCAGCCTATTAACCAGACACAGGAGAAACTTGTGTCTTGGGGAAGTTTTAACCTAAACTGGTAAAATAAGCCTAGGGGGTCTCAGAGTGGGGAGGGAACCCTGACAGGCCACAAATGGAGAAAAGACACCAGACAGCATGGGCCAATGTCCTGAGGTGGTGTGTCTGTGGCTGGTGTGTCTTGCTCATAGGCTCAGTCAAAATGACTGCCAGATTTGGGGTCAGGAAGGAATATTCTTCCATGTCAAATTACAAGGAGGGTGACCATATGTCTCATTTTAGCGGTGACAGCTCCTTTTTTAAGATCTGTCCCAGCCGTCCTGACTTTTTTTGAAAAAATTAGCATTTGCCCTTTTTGCTCTTGCTGACTTTATCAGACAGCAAGAGCAAACAGGACAAATGCCTACTTTTGTCAAAAAAAAAGTGAGGTGCTGTCATAAGAGTGGAGTG
This sequence comes from Sternotherus odoratus, assembly GCA_032164245.1. Lineage (NCBI taxonomy): Eukaryota > Metazoa > Chordata > Testudines > Kinosternidae > Sternotherus > Sternotherus odoratus. The sequence goes on from JAVMKO010000001.1 coordinate 31,003,188, forward strand.
TTGTTTTGCCTGTATGGGGTTAACTCTACCTGAGAGGGGGTGACGTAAGAGCTCCCATGCCACGAGAGGGGGAGGGATGTTTAGTTTCAGTTTCCCTCCATCCCAGCTTGTGGCCAGATCCTTTTCTTCGCTTTCCAGCTATGGGGAGCAACTCTACTATTTTTTCCTTCCTATATTCATAAGAAGCTGAATTGTAAGTAACATATTAATTTTTCATAAGCTTGTGCCTGGTCTAGGGTGTCACTACCCTCTCAGGGGGAGAAATCTGGAGCGAGGGGTAGGAAACCTTATATCTGTAAAGTGTATTACAGTAAAACCTCCATTTAACGGACTAATTCGGGCGAGGGGGTGTCCGTTAAATCAAAAAGTCCGTTATTTAATAAAAAAAAAAAACGAGCTGTGGGAGCCGTCAGCAAGGCCGCCCGGGTCCCGGCTGCTGGGACCCGGGCAGCAGCCGGGAACCATCAGCTAGCCTCCCGCTTGCGGGACTCAGGCGGGAGCCGGCAGCCCGCCCGCAGGTGGGAGCCGGCAGCCAGCCCGCCCGCTTGCGGGACTCGGCCGGGAGCCGGGAGCCGGCAGCCCGCCTGCTGGCGGAACTTGGGTGAGAGACGGCAGCCCACCCGCAGCCGGGAGCCGGGCGGGAGCCGGCAGCCAGCCCGCCTGCTGCCTGGACCCGGGCGGCAGCCGGGAGCCGGCAGCCAGCCTGCCCGGTGCCATGACCCGGGCGGCAGCCGGGAGCCGGCAGCCAGCCCATGAGAAATGGATTTCAGATGCATCAGACTTGCTCAGAAATTTTGTCCATTGCATCAGAAGTCCGTTAAATCGAGGTCCGTTAAATCGAGGGTTTACTGTAGCTGTAAGTTGTTCTCTTTTCTTTATTAAACCTTTTTAGTTATAAAAAGTGTTTGGTTATTCTCATAAAGGAATCCTAGCTTTAAATTTGATCCAGTTCCCAGGTAAAGGAAATTCTGTGTGTCTGAGAGGCAGGCTCACAGTGTGTGAGCCAGAGGGCTGTTTCTCTCTCTCGGTAACAAGAAGGAGGGAGGTGAGGGGGAAGTGAAGCAGCATCTGAGTGTCTCGGGCTCTCAAGAGAGAGAGAGGGAGTTTGGGGGAGTCCGTGTGCCCCCCTCCAGAATCTTGGAGATTCACACAGATGGTGGCAGCTTGGTCCCCATTTCCCTACTAGTAGAGTGTGGGTTTTGGGGGTGAAAAGACTTAACTTAGGCTGGGGAAACAGTTTATAGTTAAGGGACCACAGAAGAGTCCCTCCTCTGTACCCCAGTGTCCAGAGAAAGGAAATAGACACTCTTACAGGTGCAGTGCAGAGAAACGTGTGGGGGATGAGTGGAGCTGCCAGCCCCACATAGAGGAAGAGACAGGGCCGGGCAGGGGAAGGCAGTGTTCCAGCATGTTTGGGGCCAGCAGGGTTCCAGCAACTGGGCAACAGCCTCATGACAGGGGAGAGGGGGAAAGGCTTGGGTGAGTGGCTAGGGGTGTCCCATTTTCCCTTTGGGAAATATGGTCACCCTAATAGGAAGGGACCTTGTTTTTTTGTTTGTTTGCCTTTCTCAGTCTCATTGTATGTGGTTGACCTGCTGGTTATATCTCACCTAATCGGTTCCCTGCTCTTGCAGAGGCCCCAGGCATTGTTGGCACTGTGATCTGTCTTGTTATCTGCTTATGGCACACAGTTTAGTCACATTAGGACTCATATGCATTGGTCTATCTAACATTTTGGACTCAGTATAGGGGTGTCTGGGTGAAATTCAATGGCCGGTAATACATACATCAGGCTAGATGATCAAATGGTCCTTTCTAGCCTTTGATTATATGAAACTATGTAATACTTAGCGCTTGCCTCTCCACCCAGCTCAAGGTGCTTCTGGACAGTAAAAAGGAACCATGTTTAGTAAGGAGTGAATGTAGGAGAATTCTGGGTTTGTGAAACTTGACCAACTGGGAAAGGAGCCAGGTCAAAAGATAGCAAACTCATTTCTGGAATCCCAGGATCTATTATGGGACAAGAAGCCAACAGATCTGGAGATGGTAGCTAAGCAGTTCAGGAAAAAACATTATGTGACGCATGGGACCTCCTACATCAGATATGCATTTTTATTGTTGTAAAATATACCAATGTGGGATAATTTATCAGACTTCAGACCTTGGAGAAGAATACTTTGGGTTGTTAATAATGCCACTATTAGTATTTATTAAAAGGCAGATATAACCTTACATAAAGATGGAAGTGTCCACTTCTCCTTCCACTCCAAAATGCCCAACTTCAGATATGCAGAACCTGAGTTTTCAGAGTACTCGGCCTTATCTAGCACTTCATGCGTTCAATGCACAGCTCCCATTGACTTCAGTTACTGTTGTGGGTGCTCAGCACTTCTGCAAATTAGATCCAAGGTGTCTCAAGTTGAGCATCCAGAAAATGAGGAACGCCATTAGTTGTCACTTCCCCAGCACTGCATAAGAACTTTGTAGCAGAGACAGGGATAGAATAAATTCTCCAGGATGGCATTCAACTGTCTTAAATATAAAAGCATCCTTTCTCTTCTTGCAGTCCCCATGTCATTCACTACACATCATCCAAATTCTGCAACAAAGGAGCCCAGATGAGCCTACATGCTGATGAGCCTACAGAAACCAGGTAGGAAGGAGCTCAGAGAGTTGTGAAGCCCTGATTTTGTTTCATGGGTGGGATGTTTTGTGACTGTGGGGTGTATTTCTATTCCTTTGTTCAGTCACAGCTCTGAGTAGAGTTCCTTTAGGTGATATCCATTGACTCCTTAGATGCTTTTGAGGAACAGTGGGTGTTGTTAGGAGTTCTCTGCTCAGTATCCCCTTTCAGTTACCTGATTCTTTATCTCTGTCCTTCTCCCCAGCCCCCTGCTCCTGTTTTGATTTAAAAAATGAAATTTTGGCATTTGGTTTAATTCTGCATAAGGACAAAGTCAAGGCCTTTTGAATCTCCCTCCCCCCCCCCCAATAAACCTATCCTAGAATAACCAAGAGCCTGGTGGTTAGGGCTCTCACATGTGATGTGGGAGACTAGTCTACACTAGTCTACTGGTCTATACTGGGGAGGGGGATCAACCTAAGATATGCAACTTCAGCTACGCCCCCGGGCTCCTGCAGCAGTTTAAAAGGCCCGGGCGGTAGCGGCTCCCACTCTGGCAGCAATTTAAAGGGCCTGGGGCTTCAGCCACTGCTGGGAGCCCCAGGTTCTTTAAATTGCGCCTGGGGAAGCCGATCCGCCCCAGTACAGCGCATCGGCTCTTGCCGGTATGCCGTACCGGGGCATACCGGCTTACTTTCACCTCTGGGTATAATATTACACCCACCGCCCACTAAATTTCAGATGCATTCCCCAAAACACAGGGATGCTAAACATTTTCAATTAAATGGTTACAAGATATTTTTAAAGATGGGAACCATTTATACTTAATATTCATAAAATTAAGCCTAAAGCAGAAACACTGCATGAAAAAATTCAGTTGAAGTAGGTAAATTCTGACAAAGATATAAGCAACTGCAAGTAGAGTCTTACAGTAAAAAGTGTTGGGCAACCTTGACTATAGACTCTACTTGCATTAAACATTGGGTGTGTGAATTCTAATATGTCATTACCATCTCAAAGTGACCTACAAGAAGGTGAAGAAATAAAAAGCAGAACAAAAATTAAGTTAATTATTGCATTCCTTAGCATATCAAGAGATTGATGGACTACTGATAGGGTTGTTGACTCCTTTTTTTTTTTCTTTTCTTTTCTTTCAGGGGCCATAACTGTGCTACAGTTGTTCTACAGTATGGATATTTCACAGACTGGATTGGCAGCAAGGGAAAGTCTTACCAGCTACTGGCCAAGAAAAGAAACTACAAGGAAGACCTATTCCTGGTCATGCCAAATGACATGACGTCATGAGCTGTATATACCCCATGTTGGCCCAGAAACCAAGAGGTTTCTGAACGTACTGCTAGCCAGTGCTAATTGGCAGCCTCTCAGTGTCTGCAAAGATAAAAAGACTGGAAAGAGGAGGCATGGAGTGGCTGCCAGAGGAACAAGCAGGTTGGAGAAGAGAACTCCTGCTGGCAAACTGCTGAGAAGCTGTTCAGATATAGCACCTTGACAAGGGAGGACCAGCCCAAAAGGCTGAAAAACCTAGAGAAACTGGAGGAAGTAGGAAGGTGCTCAGGGCACTGCTGGAGTCATTGAGTCCTGATTCTGCCTGTCTAGCTTAAGGACTCTGAACTGAAACCCAATAGAGTGGGTGGGCCTGGGTTCCTTAAGAAGCCCCATAGAAACTTAAGAACTGAGGGGATTCATGGTTTTAAGGAATGGTAGGAAAAAGAACCACAAAATAAAGACAATGGATTTCAAGAATGTAGACTTTAGCAAACTTAGGGAGTTAGTAGGTAAGAACCCATGGGAAGCAAATCTAAGGGGAAAAACAATTGCAGTTGGCAGTTTTTCAAAGATACATTATTAAGGGCACAAGAGCAAACTATCTCATTGCTTAGGGAAGATAGGAAGTATGTCAAGAGACCACCCTGGCTTAACCAGGAGATTTTCAGTGATCTGAAAATAAAAAAAAAAAGAATCCTCCAAAAAATGGAAACTAGATCGGATTACAAAGGATGAATCTAAACAAATAACACACGTAGGCAGGAACAAAATTAGAAAGGCCCAGGCACAAAACCAGATCAAATTAGCTAGAGACGTAAAGGGTAACAAGAAAACATTCTACAAATACATGAGAAGCAAGAGGAAGACCAAGGACGGTGCAAGCCCGTTACTTAATGCAGGGGTGTCACAGAGTCCTCGGGGCGATGCTCTGGAACTGCTCCCTATGAAGCCAGTCAGTACTTTGGGGGGAAGCTTCCTCTCTGTGAACAGCCTGTCTCTGGGGCTAGGAGCGTCACAGCTTACAGCTTCCACTTTCCTGGGTCTGACTTTGGAGCATTCAGCACCTTCTGCCCCTCTGTGCACTTCCCGCCCAGCCCACTGGGGAAGCCAGTGGATCCTGCACCCCAACTCCACAGTCAGACGTGACTCTCAGCCAGACAGTAAAACAGAGGTTTGTTAGATGACAGGAACATTTATCTAAAAGAGAGCTTGTAGGTACAGCGAACGCGACCCTCCAGCCCCTCCTCTTGTGCTCAGGTTACAGCCTTAGGTATCACCCAGAAAGGGGAGTTTCCCATCCCCACACTATAATCAGAGGAACCATTAAGACCATTCACACTCTGTCGGGCGGGGGGGGGGGGGGAATAATAACTGACATTGTGGAAATGGAAAAGATGCCTAATGACTTTTTTGTTTCAGTTTTCACGAAGAAGGTTGGTGGTGATTGGACATTTAGCATAGTGAATGCCAGTGAAAATGAGGTAGGACTAGAAGAGTCTAAAATAAGGAAAGAACAAGTTAAAAACTACTTAGACAAGTTAGATATCTTCAAGTCACTAGGGCCTGATGAAATGCATCCTACAATACTCAAGGCGCTCACTGAGGAGATATCTGAGCCATTAGCGATTATCTTTAAAAAGTCATGGAAGATGGGAGGGATTCCAGAAGACTGGCACTCTATTTGCCATTTTTCAATCTATAAAAAGGGAAATAAGGACAACCCGGGAAATTACAGACCAGTCAGCTTAACTTCTGTACCCGGAAAGATAATGGAGCAAGTAATAAAGCGATCAACTTGCAAACCTCTAGAAGATACTAAGGTGATCAGTAACAGTCAGCATGGATTTTTCAAGAACAAATGGTGTCAAACCAACGTGATAGCTTTCATTGACAGGTAACAAGCCTTGTTGATGGGGAAGCGGTAGACATGATATATTTTGACTTCAGTAAAGTTTTTGATACTGTCTTACATGACCTTCTCATAAACAAATTAGGGAAATATAACCTGGATGGAGCTTCAATAAGGTGCATAACTGGTTGGAAAACCATTCCCAGAGAGAACTTATCAATGGTTCAGTCATGCTCGAAGGACATAATGAGTGGGGTCCAAAAAGAAACAATTCTGGGCGGGTTCTGTTCAATGTCTTCATTATTGATTTAGATGAGGGGTCTCAAACTCAAATGACCACAAAGGCCGCATGAGGACTAGTGCACTGGCCGGAGGGCCGCATCACTGACACGCCCCCTCCCCCTCGCTGCCCCCGCCCCCAGGAGCGCCCTCCCACCTCCCTCTGTGGGAGGCTTACCACTCCTGGCTGCCGCCGCAGAGGACTCCTGCGAAGCTCCCTGGCTGGGCCGCTGCTGAGCCCTGGCTTCCAGGTGCTGGTGCTGTGGCCTCAATGAACAGGCTGGGGCAGCGCTTCACAGGAGCCCTCTGCAGGGGAGGCCCGGAGAGGTAAGCCTCCCACAGAGGGAGGCGGGAGGGTGGCGGAGAGCCTGGCTTATCGCTCCTGGCCGCTGCTGCAGAGGGCTCCTGGGAAGCGCCGCCCCAGCTCAATCACTGAAGCCGTAGCAGCAGTGCCTGGTAGCTGGGGATCGGCAGCGGCCCAACCAGGCAGCAGAGAAGCCTCCGCTTCTGGCCCCTCCCTCCCGCACACTGCTATGGTAAGGGGGGGAGTTTCCAGGAAGCTTGGCGGGTCGCAGGGAAGGGCTTCGCGGGCCGCATGGAAGGGCTTTGCAGGCCGCATGTTTGAGATAATGGCATAGAGAGTACACTTATAAAGTTTGCAGATGATACCAAGCTGGGAGGGGTTTCAAGTGCTTTGGAGGATAGATTATAATTCAAAATGATCTAGACAAACTGGAGAAATGATCTGAAGTAAATGGGATGAAATTCAATAAGTACTCCAAATGACAAAGGCAACATACTCCACATAGGAAGAAACAAACAGTTGCGCACATACAAAATGGGAAATGACTGCCTAAGAAGAAGTACTGCGGAAAAGGATCTGGGAGTCATGGTGGAGCAGAAGCTAAATACGAGTCATCAGTGTAAGACTGTTGCAAAAAAAGCAAACATCATTTTGGGGTGCATTAGCAGGAGTGTTGTAAGCAAGATGTTCAAGGAGCAGCAGTGATCCGTATGCTATGCATACCTGTATAGTCAAAAAGTCTGTTACATTTCTCTCCCTCCTCCCCCTCCGACCCCCACTCCCAGGCTTGTCTCCTCTCCCTCTTTGAATACCTGTGAAGTGGCTTTCCCCCACCCCGCCCTCCTTGGAGTGCTTGTGGGATGAATGGGCTGTTTAAACAGCTAGAAGAATCAGAAGAGCTTCAAAGGTAGACAAGGTGTCTGGGACTCTAATTGGGCAGCGATCACACACCCAATGCATGGACACTACTTGAGGTGGAGTGTGACCAACCAGATGCAGCCAAGTCATCTCTAGTCATAGGCCAGGAGCTGGTCCTTAAAAGGGAAAGGGGCCATGTGCTCACTCTCTCTCATAAGCTTGTACCTCCTGAGAAGGCCCTTTGTCCAGACCACCTGGCCAGTGGTTCGCCAAGTTGCATTCCATTATGACTCGGGAAGATTTACCTTCATCACACTATCCATTGCTGCACTTTGGTACACTTTCCAGGTGGCCACGCCTGCTCCACACACCAGACGATCCCAGGGTTGGAGCAATGCCAAGCTGCTGGACCTCATCAGCATTTGGGAAGAGGAGGCTGTCCAGGCCCAGCTGTACTCCAGCTGTAGGAATTATGATTCCTATGGACAGATTTCATGATGCGTGACGGAAAGGGGTCATGACAGGACACGTTGCAGTGCAAGGTCAAAGTGAAGGAGCTGTGGAATGCCTCCCACAAAGAGTGGGAGGCAAACTGCTGCTCTGGTGCTGCACCCACAAGCTGCCAGTTCTATAAAGAACTGGACACGAAACTCAGCAGTGACCCCACCTCCACAGCAAAAGCCACTTTGTTTCCTTTGGGGGCTCGCATGCCAGTTGAAAGTGGACTGAGCCAGGAGGGAAAAATCTTGGACGAGAATGTGGGGGGGTGGGGGCCAGAGGTAGAAGATGACTTGTAGGTCAGAGATGTATGTATCTAGGAGCTCTTTTCAACCCTGTAGGAGGCTAACGAGTCACAGCTATTGGATATTGGTGAAGTACAAACAGGAGAGGAGGCCCCTGGTAAGTGGATCTGATTTTGGGAATCACTGAAGCGAGCTGTTGGGGGAAGGAGGGTTGCAGAAAGCAGGCTTGTCTCCCATAGCATGCCTAGACTGAGATGTGGACCAAGGTGTTAATTGACTCCCTCAATTCACAGGAATCTCCCAGAGATCTCCAGGAAACTCTCATGCAGATACTGGGCAATCTGCTGCTGCAGGTTCTTCGACAGAGCTGCTTTGTTTCTTGCCCCATTAACGGTAACTTTCCTGAGCCACTGTGCTGTTGCAGGTGGGTGAGGACTATTGCTGCACACTGGCAAGCCGCAAAAGCTGCAGTATTGGAGAAGAACCTCCTTTGATTCCCTGCTGACCCTCAGCAGCAAGATATCTTCCATAATTATCACATTCTGTGGAAAGTGTGGGACACTAATGATTATCAGGCCCCCCCTACAATGTGGCTCTCCCGAAGAGTCATGTGCCCAGTGTACAACACGGTCCAGGAAGAGTGATTTATCCTGCCCCTGCGGCTACTCAACATTTTGGGGGTCTTCTGGGTCATGTGAGCTTTCCTGGAGTCAGCAAGTTAGTGACAGGTGTGTGAGTACTGGCTGTGTTTTAAATCACTGAATCAGTGTTCTCTGTTGCAAAGACTACTACTTCTGTAAAATGTTTCATTTAAACTTCACAGAGATAATCAGCCTCCCTCTTTGTTATGGGTGGCTGAATGGCTTCACAGAATTATAAAGCAGCAAAGAAGAATTAAGGAGAACTTTCTGCGTGATGTTGTGATGCACTCCACTGCTGAGAAAGAGGAATTGAAGGAGTGGCGGGACAGCGAGAAGAGGGACCAAAAGGAAAATGCGACATTCTAGAAAGAAGCCATGGAGCAGCTCTTAAAGGTTATGGAGTTCCAAGCTGACATGCTCCAGGACATACTAGCTCTTCAAAGCACATAGCTCCACACCTGCCCTCTCCTCCAGCCGCTGTCACAAAAATCTTTACCATTCTCTCCCCAGACACTACCAAAATACTCTAATGAACCTCCTGGCTCCAGTCTATACCCTTGGCATTCCACTCCTCCCCCATCACAGTCCAGCAGTGAGGAGTCCCACTACCCACTGCATTCAATGCCCATCTTTCTGCAGTTTGGCCCTGATGAAACACAGTACATACTACATTGTACTCCAAAGGAGAAGGTTGGATATGATCCTGGACATACACAAATCTTTAGGCATCCTGGGACCCCTTCTCCTCCTGAGACCTTCCCTTCCCCATTCCCCTGACTGGTGGTAGTTTTTTGTGTTGTTTTATTCTCTCCTCCAGTTGTTTTATATAATAAAAGAATTGTGTTGGTTTGAAAGCAATCTTTATTCTATTAATTGAAAGCAAAAAGTCCTACAAAGCAACATACAATTATGTTAAACCCACATATTGCATCATCTGCACCAATCACCTCCTAGCATTAACATCGCTGCATTCCCAAGCATAGCAACAAATATAGTGGCTTTCAGCTTCAAATCCCTGATGTTTATGGCCCCATGCTGACCCCTCTAATAGCCTGGTCTCTGGCTGTTCAAACCCAGCCTTCACTCAGAGCTGAGTTTCTGCAATCCAGCCGAGTGAAGCTTTCACCCTTCTCTTCACAAATATTATGGCACATACACAGCACGTGGCTATAAGCATAGAAATATTGTCATTGGCCTGGTCCATCTTCCCACAGAGGCAGCGCCAGTGGGCTTTTAAACGGCCAAAAGCACACTCAACAATCATTCTGCACTTGCTCAGCCTGTTGAACTGCTCCTTGCTGCTTCAAAGTGCCTTGGAAAGCACACTGTGGATGGGTCCCAAAACACACAATTAAATCATCTTCAATGTAAGTGAAAAGTGTGATGTGATCATACCCGTAATGAATAGTGAAACCATAACTACGTTGGATAATATACATATTTAAGGATGAGTATATATGGCGAAGCTCTGTTTAGGGTGGGAGAGAGCACTACTTGGGCTCTGACAATGAACACAGGGCTTTGGCTACAGTAAGTGATGAACATACTGCAGTTTAGAACCTAACCTATAGAGAAAGCGAGGAATACCTGTAGTACCTTAGAGACTAACTAGTTTATTTCAGCATAAGCTCTCGTGGGCTATAGCTCACTTAATCAGACCCGATGAAGTGAGCTATAGCCCACGAGAGCTTATGCTGAAATAAATTAGTCTCTAAGGTGCTACAAGTATTCCTCGCTTTCTTTAGGAATAGACCAGGGGTCTCCAAACTACGGCCCGCGGGCCGGATGCGGCCCGCGAGGCCCTCTCATCTGGCCCGTGGAGATCTTTCGGCAGGGGTCGGGAACCAGCCACGGGGCCGGGACGCGCCGCGTGCTCCGCAGCTGCCGCCGCCGGCCGGGACGCGCCGCGTGCTCCGCAGCTGCCGCCGCCGGCCGGGACGCGCCGCGTGCTCCGCAGCTGCCGCCGCCGGCCGGGACGCGCCGCGTGCTCCGCAGCTGCCGCCGCCGGCCGGGACGCGCCGCGTGCTCCGCAGCTGCCGCCGCCGGCCGGGACGCGTGCTCCGCTGCCGCCGCCGGCCAGGGACGGCTCAGAGCTGGGGCCGGGACGCGCCGCACCGCCACCCAGTTACAGGCGGCGAAACAAGGAGCCACCCACTGCCAGGCGGCGAAACGGTCTGTGGGGAGAAACCGGGTTGAGCGGGTCAGTTTGGGGGGGGGGGGGGGAAGAGACCAGGTCAGTTGGGGGGGGGGGGGAAGAGACCGGGTTGAGCGGGTCAGTTGGGGGGGGGGGGGAAGAGACCGGGTTGAGCGGGTCAGTTGGGGGGGGGGGTTGGAGGAAAGGAGATTTTGGGGGGAGAGACCTGGCTGGGTGGGTCAGTTGGGGGTTGGAGGAAAGGAGGTTTTGGGGGGAGAGACCTGGCTGGGTGGGTCAGTTGGGGGTTGGAGGAAAGGAGGTTTTGGGGGGAGAGACCTGGCTGGGTGGGTCAGTTGGGGGTTGGAGGAAAGGAGGTTTGGGGGGGGGGGGAGAGACCTGGCTGGGTGGGTCAGTTGGGGGGTTGATGTGTAGTGTTCATGTGTAGTGAACAGGTGTTCATGTGTAGTGTTCATGTGTAGTGAACAGGTGTTCATGTATAGTGTATCAATGTGTTATTAAATAATAACTGAATAAAATAATATTAAATAAATAATTAAAAACAACATCCATGTTTTGATTCTTTTTTATTTGGACCTTGAGTGTGTTGTCGGCCCCCGAACTGCTATTTGATAGTTAATGCGGCCCTCGGGCTGAAAAGTTTGGAGACCCCTGGAATAGACTAACACGGCTGCTATTCTTGAACCTAACCTATAGAGGGAGCTCTTCAGAGCAAATGCCACACTAGGGACTCAGAGAGGTAGTCGTGTTAGTCTGGAATTGAAGAAGTTACAGTGTCCTGTGGTACCTTAAAGACTAACTAGCGATTGGAACCCTTCCTGAGAAAACACCTGTGAGCGCTGCCTATGCCAGGTGCCCTTTGGGGATGAGACCCCCGGTTCAGAGACGTTCTCCATCCCCGACGCTGTGGCGGTGCCCCGGGCCCGTGTCGCTTGCATGAGGCGAGGCGAGTTCGCCCCTTTCAGCGCAGTCAACGGGAGCCCCACCGCAGAGACGGCCCGTAGGGACGGGGCTGCCCTGCGGCAGGCGCCAGGCCCTGCCAGCCAGGGACCTGTTCGCCCCCGCCGCCCTCCTCTGCTAAGGGGGCGCGGCTACGTGCAGACGCTAGTAACCATCCAGCGCCCCAAACGCCTCACGCGCGCTCGCTGTGGAGCCTGGAGCCTGACCCGAGGCGCCTGAGACGGCCATTTTCCATCCCTTTGCCTGTACGACGACACGCTACGCGCCGTACGTGGTGCCGTTCCGTTCCGCTGCGTGCCCCGGCCCCGCCCCCGCCTCCGCCCGTGGCGCCTGCGCGGTGCGCGCTGTGGCGGCCGAGCCGGGGGAGCCGATGAGCGTCGCGGCGGCGGTAGCTGGAGACAAAGCGCCCGAGTAATGAATGGGACGGTCCTGCCTGACCCTGTCCTTTAACTCCTTCGGGCCCGGCCGGGCGGCGGTAACTGGTGGCCTCCCGCTTCCGCGGCGGCTGACCGGCGAGGTGAGTGGTCGCGCTGTGGCGCAGGGCGGGGGCTGGAGCGGGGCGATCCGGTTCTCCCGCTCCCCGGGCTCCTACTGCCCCCGCCACTAGCTGGCTCTGCCTCGGTGGCGCCAGTTCCCGGGGGCCCGAGCCGCTGGCTCCGGGGCTCTCCGCCGCTCTGTTCCGGCCGGGAGCGCCCCCAGGGCAGCGCCGCCAGGCCGGGAAGGGGGCGTGCGGCGGCGAGGCACAGGAAGCGGGGGACTAGGCCCCTGGTGCTCGCTCGTTCCATTGTCTCTGAGGCCCCAGGCAGGGGCTCCGCTGGGGTTGGGGGTGCCCGGTCCCGCTCCCCTGGGCGGGGCTCTCCCCGACCCCGGTGTGGGGGGTGGGTCTGACCTGCCCGGGGAGCTGCTGTGCTCCCTTCGCGGTATCCGGCAGGCTGGGTCGAGGGCTCCCGGCGAGCCCTGTCTGGAGGCCCGGGGCCCGCTTCGTATGCATGGCAGCGCGCGACTTGCATTGTCTCCGTCCGTCGCTGTCTGCCCCGTACAGGGCCAGCCCGACACCCCCCCCCCCCCCCGGACTGCGCCCTCCGCGTCCACAGGCCGCGGGAGGGACCGGGCCCTTCGCTTGGGGGAGGGAAGAAGTGACCATGTGGCCGGTGTGAACCCGATCTAAGATGGCTAAGGGTGAATAAGAATAGCCCAGGGCCCCGCTAGGCAGGCATTTCGCTCTGCAGAGCTGTGATTGCTGTGTCCAGCTTCGTACCGCATGCTGGGGCGTGGGCTTAACGAGTAATGGGGAACTGCCTGCCCAGCGTCCTGCTTCTAGGTGTAAATGTGTGGAACATGCAGGCTGCGGTGGAAAGTGTGTGCTCAAGACACACCCCCGCCCCCATTTGTGTGCGCACAAGCTGAGATGGAAAGTGCATTCTGGACTCTCCTACACGAACCTACAATTTACAAACGAGACTCTAGACATTAGGTTTAAATAATTATTTTTGAGGGGGACACTGGCTTTTAGAGGACAGATCATCAATGGCTAGCATCAGCAATAAATATGTACAACATCTTTACTCCTCCTTCCTAGGAGGGTCTCCAGTCCAGTAGTTGGTATTCAGACAACATGGCTCTTGGTTTAAAGAGAGGTGTGTCTGTAAAGTCTGCAGAATTTGACTGTCATCTATTTCAATGCAGTTTTTAATATTAACGTGTTTTTTTTAAAGAAATCTTTAAAATACTTCAACTTTTACATGTTTTGGATCTTTATTCCTTTTTTAAAATAGCACTCTGTAGTAGAGTAGCACACTTCCTTATTGCACACCAGTTCCACTATAAGAGATGTGAGATATTTTGAAAAACATAGTATGCATCTGCAATAGATTACCTAGAATAGTGAAAATATTAAAGGTATGCAAGTTAAATTATGAAAGGGTCCTGTCGGCATTAATGATAACCTGTAATATTTTTTTTTAAGTTAAGGGTGCACATTTCTTGCTGGATTAGGATGCATAAAAAGGCCTGATTTTCTTCCCTCTTTCCTCCCCTCCCCCTATTATTTATGCATTAGAAATAGCAAGAATGTCAAATCTGGTCTTTCCTTGTTTTGCTAGAGGACTTCTTGGGGACCGTAAGTCCTCCACTAGCAATCATGCTGTAACTGAAGGGAAGCGAGGAATACTTGTAGCACCTTAGAGACTAACTAGTTTATTCCAGCATAAGCTTTCGTGGGCTATAGCTCACTTCATCTGTGCATCCGATGAAGTGAGCTATAGCCCATGAAAACTTAAGCTGAAATAAACTAGTTAGTCTCTAAGGTGCTACAAGTATTCCTCGCTTTCTTTACGGATGCAGACTAACACGGCTGCTATTCTTGAACCTTAACTGAAGGGATATGTTTACTGAATCTTTAATGAATATATCATTTCAACCCTTGTTAAAAAAAATGTTCAGGCTTCCCTTATACGTTTGCTTTTTTTAAACAAAGGGGACATAGGCCCTTACTTTTTCTTTAACAGTGACCTGTAATTTGCAGGGTGTGTGGGGGGGGAAGTCCGCATGTGAAGAAGTGGGTTTTTAACCCATGAAAGCTTATGCCCAAATAAATCTACAAGTCTTTAAGGTGCCACCGGACTCTTTGTTGTTGTTGTGGATACAGACCAACACAGCTACCCTTCTGATACTTGGAGAATCCCTGCCAGCTCCCTCTTTCCTGCCCAAAAAGTCATACCTATAAATATGAAAATCTCCATTTCTTTCAAATATTGTACGTGTTGGGGAAGGGGGGGAGGGATGTTATGGAAATGTAAAACTTTAAAGGTAGATGCAGAGGAAAAAGTTCATTTTGTTGCTTTTTTATGATGGATAAAGAATTCCTGAAAGACTTCTCCCCCCCCCCCCACCCCCCCAACTGTTTTGATTTTAAATTAGAGATAGGAGTCTTGTCTGGGTTGGAAGACTCTTTGTGACTCCCTGGAGGGAGCAAGTCTAGCCATCGATCTTTTGGCGATCGATTTCTCGCGTCTTGTGAAGACGTGAGAAATTGATCGCCCACGGCATCCCCGTCAACTCCGGAAGTCCAGCTTGCCGGGAGGCGCAAGCTGGAGTCGACGGGGCAGCGTGCCGCCGACTGCCACTGCCGTGAGGACGGCAGGTAAGTCGGCTGCAGATACGCAAACTTCAGCTATGTGATTCACATAGCTGAAGTTGCGTGTCTGCAGTCGATCCCCCCTGGTAGTGAAGACCAGCCCTAATTGACATAGTATCCGAGTCTAAGAACCATCTGCATGAGGGTTTCCAATATTCCTAACACCCCAGTAGCCAAATGTTTCTAGATGTTAGAAACACTGGGAGTTTCTGTGTAAATTGAGTAATGTAATCAAACCCTAAATTGAATGGAGAATGTATAAAATTTTGACCTTACAAAAGACTGTAAGCTGAGCAATTCGGTGGGGAAAGTGGGTTTTTAAAAATGTACTGATTTTAATAACATCTTTAACTTCAATTGCTGACACTTTGGATAAAGGAGAATTTTGTTACACTCAATATCTTCAATTAGTGTGAGAGCTAAATATATAAAAATATTTATACTGTGAACTGAGAAGTGTCTGCTTTGCAAAACCCACTTATTTTACTGTTATCTTGTTCTCCCACCCTCTCCAGACCTGTTTTTCCCCACCCACCCACCTGTTCAGTCTTGTCATAAAACAAGTTAGCAAGCTATATGGGATAGGAACTATATTGTTGTTACTTGTCTGGACAATACCTAGCACAATGGGGCCCTGGACCATGATTAGGCTCTGTAGGTAATACTGCAATACAAATAGTAATGTATATCTGAGGCATACAGTCCTCTAACGGGTTCTCAAACTGGGGGGGGGGGGGGGGAGGGGGAGGGGGGTGTCGGGATCCCAAGGTTATTACATGGAGGGTTGTGAGCTGTCAGTCTCCACCCCAAACCCAGCTTCACCTCCAGCTGTTATAATGGTGTTAAATATATTTAAGTGTTTTTAATTTATGTGGGGAGGGTCGCACTCAGAGGCTTGCTGTCTGAAAGGAGTCACCAGTACAAATGCTTGAGGACCACTGCTCTAGAAAAACCAGAAAAGTCCAGAGTTTACACTGCTGGTATTTATAAAATTAAAACAAAAAATAAAATGTCAGGGTCGCCTATAGAGAATGAGAGAATCTGAGATGCCTACTTTTATTTTAAAAAAATCAAATAGTGTCAAAGGGTGGTTTGATGTTGCAATGCATGGGATCCTCCAACCAGATTTTCTTAACTAGATACTACAGAAAAACCCATAAAAATATTTAGATTGTTGGGAAATAGCTGATCCTCTTGCCGCAGTCCCCCAGCAGGCCCGTGTTAATCTCTCATTTTTCCATGACCTAACTGAAGACTACCTTTGGGAATCTGTTTCTGGGTAAGGAGGGGTTGGGACTGAGGGACATGAGCTCTCTGTAAATGTTCTTTCTTCTCTCCCTGGACACCATACTGTTTCATGCCCCTCTTAACAGTAAACACAAAAATGCCAGGATAAGTCTACAAAAGTTGGGGGGAAAAGTCATTATTTCCATCCCCAGGCCAGATAACTTCCATGTAGGGGAAAATCTGGTTTTGAGGTTTTCTGTCATAATTAGAAATTCATAATATCCCAAAGAAACTGCAAGAGTACACTGAAGGGAAATAAAGTAGACTTTCTTTACTTAAACAATTATAGTCACATGATGATTGAGGCAACTAAAGAACTGTAAATATTAAATCTTTTTAGATAGAAGAGGATTATTGTGATCATTGATCTGCATATCACAACCCATAGAACTTCACCCTGTAGGTTAAATACTTTGGTGATGGGTAAGAGATAAAAACCTGAATAGATTATAATAATCAGGCTTTGAGCCCAATAACTTTGTGATAGCAATATTTCTTTAAGTAGACAGATTTCAAGAATATTGCTAGTACTGATATAGATTAGTGAAAACTGCTTTATATGTTTAACACTCATGTGTCTTAACTGTTCATTTTTGTAGACGTTTGGAAATGCATTTTCTCTGACAAATGTGTCCTTTTCTGTTTGGCAAAATTGTCCTACTTTCTGTGGCACTGTGGTTCTTTTGTTCTTGCATTTGCACCAGCATCATTAGTGTCAGTAGAAATGTGCACAATTGTGAGTGTGTTAATTTCAGCTGCCGAGTTAACAGGTGGAGTGCATGCTGATTTTGATGACTGAAAAAGCTGTTTATGTGGGTTTTAAAGTTGGAGGTTTTAAAATAAATTAAAACATAAAGGTGCCACCAGGTTGTAACTAATTAAAAGTTAGATAAACTATATGATATCCTTGTAACACATTACTTCAGTATTGGACATTTTATTATGTTGTGGCCATGCCATGTTAAACTGACATAAGCAGAACAGGAAAAGAGAATCTTGGCATTCTTCTTTTCATTTGTACCATATTTAATTTTATTTTTTAAAAAAAATCATAATTTGTCCTGAACTCTTGAAAACTTAAAACTATGGTGTTTTAAAAACGTGTTGATCTTTCTGAGATTCGTAATATAATAGGTTGTATTGGAAGTTGGCACAATAAATGTTACAATATCACTACAGTTTTTATTAAACTAGGAAACAATGCATTCTGTTACACTATGATAAAATTCTTTTTTTCAGTAATTTAAGTGGTGTTGTAAGGCTGAACAAGGATTGATTATTCTGCTCAAACTTAGTTATTAATTCATTTTTATAGCTGACTAGAAGCTCATTGCATTTTGTCAAAAGAAACTATTGCTTTTCCAAACAGTGAAATATGTCTACTTTTACTAGAGCTGTGCAAAATTCATTTGTGTGTAATTTCAGCCCCCTAAAATTTCATTTTATTTGCGGGGTTGAATTGCATTAAAAGCACAGATTTTGACTTATTAATACAAAAAGCCATCTTTGCATAAATAATGTTTTTTCATAGGGAACAAATCAAATCTGTGCTTGATTATTGACCTCCTTTTACTGGAAAATGGACATGATTTTACATTTTAAGGTTTATGTCTCAAGTGGTCTCTTTTGAATTTGTAACAATGCAGAAAACATTCAGTTTCAAATAGTTTTGTTTTTCCTTGTGAATATTTTGCATACAAGTAACTGCCATATAGATGGTGAGATACTATGGGATAGAGCACTGGTCTTCAAAGTGGGGTACGTGAGACCACCCCCGGGGGTGTGCGAGACCCCAGCGCTGCCACTGATCCCGTGTGGGAGATCTATTTTTGTGCCGCCGAAATGCCACCACAGAAAGCAGAACCTTTCTTTTCGGCGGACATACCTCAGGGGCCGCAAGTGGACGCTGGATTGCAGTAAGGGGTCGCGGCCGAAAAACTTTGAGGACGGCTGGGATAGAGAATGAGACTGTGTCCATAGGGTGCTTAACTCTCTCAATTTTCAATTTCATGCTGATTCCCTACATTACCTTGGGCAAGTCACCTAGCTCCTCGCCTGCTCAGTTTCTCAGTATGTTGGAGTTTATTATAAATTATTTTAAAGCCATAACTCTATTTTTGCAGAGTAGTACTGATTATTGTAGTTCTGCTGGGTTGAAGTAGCCCACATGTCCCCCATCTCTTCCCCTCTGCACCCGCACACACACTGTACTGACTGCTCCTTACCCCGTGTGGATTCTGGAGAACCATGAAGTAGGGGAGGGGAGGGAAGGGAAGGGAAAGTGCCAAACTGTCTACCATCCACTACAGAATCCAAGATTTCTGCATGGAAATATGAATGCAAGAGATAATGCAGCTTGGAGTTCCTGAGCAGCCTTGGATCGGGATATCTGTCAGTGGTATCATGCCTTCTGCTTGAGTTTTACTTTCAGATATAGGGGAGGCTGTGGAGCAGTAGATAATCCTGCCTGTTACTGGCTGAAGATGTGTAGGACTAGAGGGGCACAGCCATTAAAATCTGCAGGCCTCCAGCCCAGCTCCCCTCACCAGGAGAGCCAGTTCTTTAAAAGATATATAAAGTGAACTTTAGCATTTTCCTCCTCCAGGCTCTCAGTCCCTCCTGTGTGTTTTCTGTTCAGAGGGAGTGATTTCTGTAATTATTCTTAGATTCCTACTTGTTAATTCAAAAAGTTTTTTGGTGAAACCAATACATGTATAGAGCATGTTGTTGATTAATACAAGATTCTGTTTAAGAGCATCAGTGAAACAGCATATTCAATTTATGGAGGGAAGGAATAACTTGCTGCTGGGTAGATCTTCTGTCTGTAATGTAATAAATTGATAGCCTCTTTTGAGTGAATGGTTTCCAATGTGATGCAAGTCCATGTGTGGGGAGAAGAGGGTGGCCTCATTTTCCTCATTTTCAGGGAGAAATCCGTATTGTCAACCCCAAACACCCAGTAATGCTGTCAGGTTCCAAAAATCATGAGTTTGGGTTAAAACTATGAATTTTCTAAAAATTATGATGTTTGGCATGTTATTTGTCTTTACAAGGTTCATAGAGTTCAAAATTTCCAGCTTTTTTCCACAACTGAGGCTAGAAATTTATCAATTGAAAGCTGTCTCATATGTGGTTATGACCCCAGGTCTTGGAACATAATCATGACAGTTGACAACACTGAACATTTTTTATATTTAAAATAAAAAAAAATATTTTTTCCCCTCTCTCAGGTAGGCTCCTCAGCATCAATTTGGATAGCACGTATTGAACCTGAAATGAAGCCAATGGAACACAGTGGAGCAGATATGTAAGTGTCTGTTAATAAACTGTTGGCCAACTCTCTCTTTCCAGTTTGTACCTTTTTTTTTCTTCTTTTAGAGGAAGGGCAGCTATTACAGAAGGGACTGGACAGTGACTTAATTTGTGCAGCAGTTAATAATTTAGTGTCGGTGAGGGAATTGTATAAGTGCTTATAGAATGTAGAAGCAAATGTTTCATTTGTGCTTCTAAATCCCTTAGTTGCTTTTGAAATCAACACCCTTACTTTCCAAAATATCTAATGGTTTTTAGATCTTTATCCTGTAGAAGAACAAGTGCAAGGCCTAAGGCAGTGGTTCTCAAACTTACTGTTTGAGCAACCCCTTTATAAATCCAGCTTCCGATCGCGGGCCTGGTATGTCCGCCGAAATGCTGCCGAATTGAATGTTTCTGCTTTCGGTGGCATTTCAGCAGACATTCCCATGCACATCAGTGTGTCCGCCGAAATGCTGCTGACAGTGGAAACAATCAATTTGGTGGGTTTTCGGCAGACACATTGACACGTATGCGTATGTCTGCCGAAAGCGGTAACAATCACTTGGGCGGCATTTCACCAGTGTTGGGGGCTTGCAACCCCCCTGGAATCGAGACGTGACCCCCCGCCCGTTTGAGAACCACTGGCCTAAGGTTCCCTTTTGCATATTCACTGTGATCTGCAAGCACAGGTCATCAGAAGAGTAGGATACACTTTATTGCCCATTAAAAAAAATTTTTTTTTTTTACAAGAGCACAAATACAATGGGAAAGAGCTGTTCATAATCATTAATGTAGCTTGGCAATAAACACTATTTATTCTTGAATAGGGTATAAGAACGTATTATTTTTTCTTTCATAAATCCAATTTAACTTAATTTTAAAAATGGATGCATTCATGGGATCATATGGACAGTGACAACAGGTGGATGAAATATTTAAGATAGGAAAAATATTGAGCCTGGAAACATGGTTAGGCTCACTTAAACACTATAATAGCATCAAATATTTTCTCAAAATTTACCAAAAGTCAAAGAGACAGGAAGGTGAGAATTCTTCTAGGTCACATGCCTGTGGTAAGCCTGAGAGGTCCTGCTGTGTACTAGTTCAGCCTTGAGCTATGTCTACAGTACAGCTGGGAATGACGCTCTGAGATCGATCCACCAGGGGTTGATTTAGCGGATCTAGTGAAGACCCACCAAATCGACAGCAGATTGGAGAGCAATCGATCCCTGTACTCTATCCCCATGAGAAGAGTAAGGTAAGTTAATGGGAGAGTTTCTCCTTTTGACCCCCTGCAGTGTAGGCCCTGCAGACTGAAAGTATGTCCGCTCCAGCTATTATTATTATTCACATAGCTGGAGTTGAGTAGCAAAGGTTGACTTACCATGGTAGTGTAGACATAGCCTCAATTAAGGAGAAATAAACTATCATGGCTGTCTAAGACAGAATTATAGAAATAGGGATGAAAAGAGCAGCTTCACTCTGTAGTGGCTTCCTGTTCAGTGCTAACATCCTCTAAAGGGACTTTATGAAAATAGACAATATTGCTTTCTCCAGAATATGGTGATATGTAATTTTAAATATTTTTTAAATATATATTTGTTGCAAGTATTTAAAACTGAAATGTAATGTGCACGTCAGAGTGAATTTTAGTACCTACTTCACATCATTTCATTATATGATGTCAAATACTGTAGCTTTTTATAGATGTACCTAAAGCAATTTTCTAATGCAGCTCTCAAGGTTAAAAGCATTAATTGGGAATATGAAAATATCCACTTTATTGTAAATGTGCATCATGTCTCAGCTGCAATTCAAGAAATAATCCTAGGTAAAATAACGATTGACTGCAAGCTAAGGTTGCTGCAGTAGATCATGTAATCTTATAAGCAGCTAACTCTAGACATTAAGTAGTATGGAAATTTATATAAATATTTCATTCCCCTTACAATTCATACATTTCACTCCCCATTCTTTGTCAAGCTCATTCATTGTGTCTTAATTTTAGATTGTAAGCATTTTGGGATAGGGCTTATATGAAACTTTGAGCATGCTTTGAGGCACTATAAAATAGAATATATGCTTATATTAGAGCTGAATGTGTCCTGTTAGTTAGAATTAAGGTTTTTATGAGAGTGTGTAAGGTGAAATTTAACATGTTGGGGAGTATGAAATATAATCTCTGGGTAAATGTTTAACTAGTCAGTTTCTTACTTCTTTGTTTGGCTATAATTTGTTTTCATATAGGAGTTAAATTTACGGTATCAACTTGCAGTAAAAATCATTTTTCTAGGTATTAAATATTGTGTAGTATACTAAGAGCAAATATGAAGTTGCTAAATTTTCATACATATAATGTATATCCACCAAAATAGACCTCAGCACAAAGCATATTGTGCACTGATCGTTGTGTGCTGGTGCTTGGGATTGTATAAAGGGGATCTGATCCCATTGTGCACAAGAGAAGCATAAGAGTAGTTTAGGATATGTCTATACTGCAGTGTAAGGCCAGGGTTTGAACTTAGGCTGAAGCCCTAACCCTTCTTACAACTACACATACATTATGCCAGGGGCAGTCAACCTATGGCACACATGCCAAATGCGGCACACAAGCTGATTTTCATTGGCACTCATATTGCCTGGGTCCTGGCCACCGGTCTGGGGGGCTCTGCATTTTAATTTAATTTTAAATGAAGCTTCTTAAGCATTTTAAAAACTTTATTTACATACAATAGTTTAATTATAAATTATAGACTTAAAGGAAGAGACCTTCTAAAAACATTAAAATGTGTTACTGGCACATGAAACCTTAATTTACAGTGAATAAATGACTCGGCACACCATTTCTGAAAGGTTGACGACCCCTGCATTAAGCTAACCCAGGGTCCAGATACAAGGTCACAGGACCTCATGGGGTTTAGGAGTTCTAACCCAAGTCAAGCTAGGACTTTGCAGTGTAGAAAGAACACCGCTGGAGTTGTGTTCTGGGAGTCCATCAAAAGAATCCCACAGGCCAATGTGTTCTGTCCTCTGGACCGTCAGGTTTGGTGGACAGTCAGGTTTTTCCATACTACACTATGAACCAAGGGCTAGAGAAGCTGCATTATGGAGGGGAGCTAGGAAGTCTGGAATATGCATGGTTGGACGTCGGCTCACATAATACAGTGAAGATGCTGGAGCACCAGGTTGGTTCAGCAGTTCCTAGCCTAGAATTACAAATGAGTGTAGACCCTCAAGCCCTAGGTTAACACACCCAGGGGCTGCTAACTAAAGTTCTGCTAACCCTGTGCTTATGTTAGAGCACTGGTTCTCAAACTGGGGTTTGCGACCCCCCCTTGGGGGTCACGGGGTGATTCCCCTGGGGTCGCGAGCTCCCTGCGCTGCTGAAGTGTCGCTGAGCTGAACGTTTTAGCTTTTGGCGGCATTTCCGCGGACATGCCGTGCACTTCAGTGTGTCCTCCGAAAAGCCGCCGAAGTGAAAGTTTCGGTGGCTTTTCGGCAGACACTGTGAAGCACTCGGCATGACCACTGAAGTGCCTCTGAAATCGGAAGTGTTCGGCTCAGCGGCATTTCGGCGGACACACAGAGGTTGCGGCGGCCCACAGGGACGAGAAAAAGGGCCGCCAACCGAAAAAGTTTGAGAACCGCCAGCTTTGAATATTACTGCTGAGGAGTAAAAGACCCATAGTCATGGCTGTGGCTGGCTTGGGTCAGCTGACTTGGGCTCTCAGGGCTTAGGCTGTGGGGCAATAAAATTGCTGTGGGACCCAGTGCCCAAAGAGCTACACTGCAGTTTTGCAGCCCAAGCCCCATGAGCCCAAGTCAGCTGACCTGGGCCAGCCATGAGTGTTCAACTTCTGTGTAAATGTATCCTGAGAGTTTCTGCAGATCTTTGGTTGGGAGTGTCAGTGAGATTTACCTCCTGTGCAACTGAGAAGATGTGCTATTTGGCAGATTGCCTGCAGTGTGGAACTGGAAGTTTCATAGGAGAAGAGATCTTGCTTCTGCAGACCTTTTCCTTCTGCTGGCAGGTACATTCTTTTCTGGTTCTCAAAAGGGCTGATATCTAAAGTTTTGAAATCTCATAGTTCTGGTGTAAATTTATGTTTTATTCATTAGCCTTTAGTCTAAATAGAAACAACTAAAAAAAAATTAAAAGGTCTAGCTTGTTCGCTAGATTTTGTTTGTGTATCTTGTTAAAGCAAGTCTAGTTGCAAGTTAGAAGGATCTAGCAATCTTAGATATGTGCCCTGAAATTTTGAAAATGTCACTTCTAATTTTTGGAACACCTCCTAAACTAGTGGCTCTCCTAATCTTGTTGGAGCCCTCCTAGTGATTAATTAGGGTAGGAATCGGCAACCTTGGCACGTGGTCCCCCCAGGGTAAGCACCCTTGGTGGGCCCGGCCAGTTTGTTTACTTTCCCCGTCCGCAGGTTCGGCTGATCATGGCTCCCACTAGATGCGGTTTGCCGCTCCGGTCCAATGGGGGCTGTGGGAAACAGCAGGGTGCTGGCCAAACCTGCCAATGCGGCAGGTAAACAAACCGTCTGGGCCCACCAACGGTGCTTACCTTGGGGGGCTGCGTGCCAAGGCTGGGCCCGGGGCGCCCTGCGGGGAGCGCGGGGCTCTGCAGCTCCCCACCGCTTGGCCGGCGCGCAGGGTGGGGAGAGCAGGGCCTTGCAGCTCTGCCAGGCTCGGCGCAGGGTGGGGAACGCGGGGCCCTGCAGCTCCTGACGGCTTTGCCGGCACACTTGGCGGGGGGCGCAGGGCCCTGCGGCTCAGCCTGACAGCCCGGGGGGGAACGCGAGGCGCCGCGGCTCCCCCCGGCCTGGCATGCAGGGCCCCGCGGCTCCCGGCGGTTTGGCCAGCATGCTCAGCGGGGAGCGCGGGGCTGAGCTGCTCCCCCCAGTTCGCAGGACGGGAAGTGTGGAGCCCTGCAGCTCCACCCAACACCCAGGGCAGGAGCACGGGGCCCATCACTGTGCTCGCTCGGCCCCTAGGCGGGGAGGAGTGGCCCACTGGCCTCCCCTTCCCCGCTGAGAGCTCACGGGCCAGATAAAAGTGGCCAGTGGGCTGCAGTTTGCCCACCTCTGGTATAGATACAATCATCTACATTTTTTCTGACCACTTTTTCTTTTTTCTTTGCTTTCTATCTTGACTACTTTTGCTCTCTCTTCCAAGTAGGGATAAAAGGGCAGCTTTCAAGGAGCCACATGCTCCGTTAGCCACAGCTTCAGGAGTGTCTTTGCTATTGGGGGTGGAGGGCAGAAGGAGGGAACAAAGCACCTTTCCTCTTTTGTTTCTGCTCCTCTCCTTTGTTCCATTTATTTTGTTCAGTTCCTCTTCCTCACACCCCAAACACCTTAGGTTTGTTAAAAGGATTTACTTCCAATTTTCTAAGAAATTAGACCTGTAAGTGATACAAAGAATAAATGATATAATTTTTCTTAGGGAAAACACTAATTTTCATATTCTGTGAAGCCATTTACTACATTTAAATTAAAAAAAAAAAAATCCTAAACCACCCTTGATGCAACCTAAACCACCCTCAGTGCAACCTTAACCACTGACCCACAGATGATCCTTTGATAATACTTATCTGTGTTACAGGGAGTGTTGCGTGGATTAAAGTTTGTAAAGCACTTTGAGTATGCAAAAATATTAAAATTCATTTTTTCATATAATTCATATTCCTGTCCTATTTAAATTTCACCTTTTTGAGCACAATTTTATTTACCCATGCCTGCATCAGTGGGAGAGTTGTCTTTTATGACCAGCTCCTTGGGGAGGAGGAGACAGGGCTTTTGGTGTGCCAAGGAGGAGAGGAAAGTCTGTCAGAATTCCTTCGTATACCAAATGCTGCCATGGCAGGAACCACCACCGTTTCTCTTGCTGATAATGGTCTCTTTCTGCTGCAGGCTTGCCTAAGCAGTAGAAGGCAAGCAAAATGTGCATGCAACAGAGACTAGAATCAGCGACTTCTGGCATGAAGCCTAGAGTGGTTGTATGCTAAAGAGCTGGCTGACTGCTGACAAGTGGGCGGAAAAAGCCTCTAAAACTATCATAGTGTGGTCTAGAAGTGGGCTCATTATTGAAGTTGGAGATGGAACATACTCTTCTAAAATGGGGTATTTGCCTTATGGCTCAGGGGAAGGCTCAGGTGTCTATGGTGAATGTACAGTTTATTTCGGATTATAAGCACATATGTTATTTTGGGTCTTCAAGTTGAAACTTCATTTGGTGATCTGGTCACAGTTGTTCCCATGATAGGCAAGGTAAAGCATTTCTAAAGGTGTGTTTTTTGTTTTGTTTTTTGTTTAAGACTCAAAGTTTCCATGCTAGCACTTTTGTCATGGTCCATTTTAGTTGCAGAAGAGAATCAGAGAAACATGTTAAGATGAACCCAGGAAAAGACCAGCTCTGTTAAACCCTGTTAACAGAGAAAACCAAGAGGTTTGGAAATATTTGAATTCTGAGGAAAGCCTAGAATAGAGATGAACTAGATTTGTTTGAAGAATCATTTGTAATTTATGGTAACTTTTGGTAACTTTATTAAAACTATTCAGCACTCTTAACAGAACTAACTCTTAAAAAAAAAAAAGTCAAACTTAGAAGCAAAATTAATATGGAAGATTTTGATTTGGTACTCATTGCCTCATAGAATATACATATTGCTTTTTCAGGAACCCTCTGTATCTGTATCTATTTTATTAATTCACCTCCATATGCATAATCAGGCTTTCTGTTCCAGCAAACAAAGGCTCAGTGTAAATATAGTACCTTGTCTCTATATAAATATAACATACAGTAGAACCTCAGAGTTATGAACACCTCAAGAATAGAGGTTGTAACTTTGAACAAGATGTTCTGGTTGTTCTTTCAAAAGTTTACAAATGAATATTGACTTAATACAGCCTTGAAACTTTACTGTGCTGAAGAAAAGTGCTGCTTTTAGCCATCTTAATTTAAATGAAATAAGCATTTCCTTTACCTTGTCAAATCTTTTTTTAAACTGTCTCTTTATTTTTAGTAGTTTACATTTAGCACAATACTGTACTGTATTTGCCTTTTTTGTTTGTTTCTGCTGCTGTCTGATGGTGTATTACTAGTTCCAAATGAGGTGTGTGATTGACTGGTCAGTTTGTAACTCTAGTTAGTGTTCATAACTCTGAGGTACTGCTGTAATAAAACAAATCTATCTTAAGACACTTCATTGTATTCAGTCCATTAAAGTCCAGCTCATATTGATGTCAGTGGGAATTATGTGTAGAGATCAACAGTTCTGGGTGGCCGTTGGGGATTAAAACAGACCTTCTGGGAGCTGATTCTCATTAGCATGAAAGAAAACCGACCCATAATGAACATGTTCTAGCAGCTTCATAGTTGATCTTTCAACCTGAATTTTAAAAAACTGACTGAAAATAAATAAGAATCCCGTCTTGGTTAGAGCATCCTTTTAAATCTGTGTTTTTCTATTACTCTGTTAATATTTATAAGCATATATTCAGGAAACGAAACTGAGTAGACACAATATCCAGATCCAGCAGCTGCCCAGCCAGTATATCTCCCTCACCTTATTCCTCCACCAGTACTGACTATTTGGCATCATCTTGAATCATTTGTCGTTTTATTCCTTGTTTCAGCAAAATGATTATTCTTGCATTGAAAACTTATGAATATGTTCTTTTTTCTGTACGTAGATTGGAGCAGGGTTAAGGGAGACATGTTGTTCGTTCTCCTGGCGCCCTCCTCCCCCCCGAATGCCTCTTCATTTCTCAGCTGCACTCTGTCCACTGCATACCAGATCATTGACACATTTAGGTCTTTCCATGGCACTGGTACAGTAGGGGAGCAGAGCAGACTGGGTGTCATGAGGTAGGGAAAGAGCAGGGCTCTGCACGGTGGCTAATGAGTGGCTCTGTTTGCGGGGAGAGAAACAAGATCAGAAAGGAGCTGTGCTTTGAATCTCTGGTGGCTTTTCTAAAAGTTGACCTGGTATTCTCAACCAACAAAGTTCAGTTTGTAGTAGGATAAATATTTTTCTTAAATTCTTTTTTTTCTCACCTGTTTTTCTCTTTCCCTGATATCTCTGATCCCTTTTTACCTTTCTGTCACCCTCACCTTTTCATTCTCCATATTCTCCTATTGCAGTCCTTTTGTTGCTGATCCCCTCATCCCCCAAGAGCTTATAGCACTAGACTTTAACAGCAGCTTTGATGTCCAGTGCTAAAAAAAGTCCTAAGAACAAATGAAACCTAAATAGCAGTTTTTCTGTTGAAAAAGAAACCCTAATATTCAACAAATGACTTTTCATAGTAACATGTCCTAGGTCTTTTAATAATGTTAATAAAATTGTATAACCTGACCATGAAAACTTGTGTAAATAAGCAAATGATCAAAATGTCTGAGACAATTTCCCATTGAATTCAGTGGAAGCAGAATTAGGCCAGTCTTGAATTTCTGAAAATCTTACCCTTAGTTACTACACAAAATTCTAACAAGTTATTACACTTTTACTTCCATAAATGACAAAAGTTTAAATCAGAGTTAACACTTGATATTATGTGTGCTTGTAATAATTTTTTTTTTGGGTCTATTAGATTTTTAGAATTGTGAGGGTTATATATATTTATTTTTATTTAGCAGAGCAACATTAACTTAAAGTTAACTATTCCTGGGTTAGAACTTGCAAAATGAATAGGACTTGCCCTCAAAACATGCAAAGCAAGAACTACTTTTAGATTGCAATCCTTGGGGTAGGGATTGTTTGCATCCGGCCCACGGTACTGTCCTGCCCGGCCCCATAGCTCCCAGCTGGGGAGGCTACCCCCAGCCACTTCTTTCTCCTCCCTCTCCACCCCGCAACCACTCCACTGTGTCGGCACTCTGGGAACGGGGGAGTTGGATAGGGTGTGGGAGTCCCATGGGTCTGTCAGGGAGTGGGGGGGATAGGGGTCAGGGTAGTTGTGGGATAGGGAGTAGGGTGGGGTCCGGTGTTGGCAGTTAGGATGGGGGGATCTCGGGAGGTGGTGGTCAGGGACAAGGAGACAGGGGCTTAGATAGGGGGTGGTGTCCCGGGGGGAGTGGTTAGGGGTACGGTGGTCTCTGGAGGGGGCAGTCAGGGAACAAGGGGAGGGGAGTTGGATGGATCGGGGACTCTGAGGGGGGGCAGTTGGGGTGAGAATTGGGAGAGTTGGCTAGGGAGTGGGGCCAGGCTGTTTGGGGAGGCACAGCCTTCTCTACCCAGCCCTACATACAATTTTGCAACCCTGATGTGGCCATCAGGCCAAAATGTTTGCCAACCCTTGTGCTACAGGACATAAATGTCTAATAATTTTCAAGTGACTTATGAAAAACAAAGATTGAATGCCAACATTTTCCAAAATAGCATAAAGTTTGGCTTCTTAGTCATTATTTAGGCACCCTCTTGATTTTCAAAAATGCTTACTAACCAGCGTCCATCGTGGAGGTTATTGGTAATTTTGGATACTTTGCAGTTTTGAGAATCAGGCACCTGAATATGGGCTTTAGAGCTAAACTTTTGCCGAATATCCTACCCATGTGGGCACAATGTAATCTTTCTTTTGTTTCTCTTCCTAGTTTTATACACATAGCTAGAATGTATAATATTTGAGGAACAAAATCTCCATGTTATGAAGATGCTGCATAGTGAGTGGAGGGCTAGTAAGAGTAAACAGGCTATATTATGCAGATAAGGACTTGATCAGTTCTTTAAATTTAAAATAAGACCACGCCTTAGAAGTGCTTTTATTTTAAATTACATGTTTAAATTACAAAATGTCTTTAGTAAAGTTTTTAAAGGGACTTAATCAACAAAGGAATCATATTTATATCTGAAATTTCTTTTGGTCAGGAATATTTTCCTTTTAGTTTTTTACTGTGATTTGTATAGTCTTTTCATTATTTAATTGCTGGTTTGTTACACTTATTGCCTTGTACACTAGCACATCATCTCTGTATTCTGAGGGGGCTCTTTTTCATATGTTTAAGGAAATGTATGACAAGTAATATGATAGAGTTCCAAATTTAAACCCAGAATGCTTGGACAGAACAGGAAGAATCAGGAGTTGGGTTGAGCCTCTGTGGGGGGTTTAATATCTATGCGAGTGAGAAGCGCTGGATCCTGGAGGGTTGGTTAATTCCCTTCACCCTTTCCAAGGGTATAAAGAGAACCCGGCAGTGGCCTCTATGGACCTGATGAAGACTGGAGCAGCAAGGTTAAGAAGGAAGAAGGCAATTGTAAAATCACAAATTAACTAGGGGAAGTTGAGGTTGGGTCATGTTGACTTGAATCAACTTTTGACGCCTTTTGTAAGGCTGGCTATATTTCAGCCTGACTCTGCCTTTTTCACTGAAGCAATCATTTCTGAGCTTTCTATTGGTGTTATCTTACTCCATTATTTTTTGTGATGGGGGAGGGAGACACGGTACCCAAGAGACTGTTAAAGAACAAAAATGTAACTTGAAATCAACAGACCTACTCTGTTCTTATTTACATACAGTAACATTTTGTGATTTATACTGTTGGTAATTGTATTGCTAATTTTCACATTGTAGCATAGTTTCTAAGCTAAGGATACCGCTGGAAAAGTCAACCCCCTGCACATCTTCACACCTGTTATCCTGACCAGAATGAATTATTGACTTGGTCCCAGTCTCACACCAAGCACTGAGATATTTTAGTTATCTGGAGAGGAATTAATTGTCTCTGATAAATCAGAGCCCTCCACAGAGAGTGAGAGAACTAGATGCTCACATACCTTTGTAGCTGGGTTCCTCAGTCCTCCCATTCTGCTCTGTCTGCCTAGGTCTGTGGTTTTCTTATCATTTTCCATCATTTTCCACAGTTCATTTTCACTTCTCCTTGTGCTTTACCCTCGTCTGTGTTGTACTCTCATTCCTGACTGTTCTGGTTTCCTGCCTTCCCAGGGAAGGGCTGGGGTGGGAGGAATCCGCTGCTATCACTGCACTTCAGATGCTGCCTGGCCTTTCCCAACAGCCTGCGTCCAACTGTCACAGAATCTCCACAAACCGTCCAATTCTAACGTTCTGTCCCCTATCCTGGTAGAGACATCGCACAGCATTCTGGGCCTCGCTTACACTGGTATAAAACCTGTGTAACTTTATTGATATTAAGAATCAGAGGGGTAGCAGTGTTAGTCTGGATCTGCAGAAGTGACAGAGTCCTGTGGTACCTTAAAGATGATGCTTCAATACTTTTGTTAGTCTTAAGGTGCCACTGGACTCTTCTTTGATATTGATTCTCAGCAGTTTGAGGGCAGAAATGGATGCTCTTTTTCTTCTCTTTTGCAATTCAAACAGCTAGCAATGATTTTGCATGTACCCCAGTGTAGAAAGTAGAATTTTCCACTACCTTAGTCCCGCCCAAAATAAATTGTTTCCTTCAGGTTCCAAATCTAGAATATTTTTAAATTATCAAACTTTTTGTTTTTTAATGCCAATAAGTATTTCACCAAAAACAGGACCTTGTTTTTGTTAGGCACTGTAGAAACTTATTGTAAAACAGTCCTTTCCCTGAAGAAATTACATAATCTAAATAGACAAAGTGTGGGAGTTTAGTGAGGCGACTTCCCCATGCCAGTAAACAGGTTAAAGGCAGCCCTGAAGATGGCTGCGGCTGGGGAAAGCAGCAAAAAGGCTGATTGGGGAAGCAGCCACAACTGGAGCCATGCCCCAATCAGGACACAGCTGGCCCTTATGAGGGCTGTGGGCCAGAGGTTAGAACAGTTTCCCTCCGGGACTCAGGCCTGGCGACCTCTCAGGCTATGGCCTGATAGGAAGGTCTGGAAAGGTACTGGGCTGCAGGGAAAGGCAGCAGATCCAACCCCCATTTGCCTATAATGACTGGCTTTTACACTGCAGTCTGCCCCAGGGAATGGGAGCTCAGTGCTGACTGGCAGTAGCCATAGACCGAGGCAAGATGGGGATAGAGGGTTGGGGGTTCCCTGGGGAGGGGAGACCCAGAGAGAGTGGGGGCACTGTTAGGGGACGGAACCCCAGATAGAGGGGGTCCGGGAGGGACACCAGCCTTAGAGGGTGCTCCGGCTGGAAAAGTGCTAATTCCCAGATGGCCAACGGGAGGCACCACAGACGTGAGTCATCGTGTCGCTATAGGGAGAAACATATTATCCCTGTTCTAAGTGTGAGCAACTGAGGTGCGGAGAAACTAAGATTTCCACAAGATCATGTGGCGGCACTGGGAATTTAATCCAGATATCCGGAGTCCTAGCCCAGTACTTAATCACAAGATTGTTCCAATTTGTCACTGTTAAAAGTGAATCAAGTTTGAAAAGGAAATTTTAAGAGCATAAACACAAGTAAAACAGGTTTTTAAAATTCTTTCAGTGTTTACAGTGGGTATTTTTCAGTATTCGTAATCCGGAGTCTCTTAAAAGTGAATTTGTCCCTTTTTTTCTGCCAAAAACTTTTCATCCTTACTCTTCTAATGATTGTTCTAGATATTAGTCTGTTTTTGTTTTTGTGGTGAGTGGTGGTTGTAATTTATCCTACTTATTAATTACACTTCTCTAAATTCTTATCCTATTAAAATTTCTCTAAAATATTCACATCTTTTTATAATTGTTCTCAGGTGCCACTCCTACATTGATATAATTGACAGACTGTATCAGTATGTACTTTATTCATTTCCTGGAGGATTAATGAAGATAGCAAATATGTCTGGCCCCCAATCACTGTAAGCTGTTCCAGTGGCATATAGGGGGTGTAAACATGATGCAGTCAGTTACAGGGAGAACCCCAGCTCAAAAATCCCATGATCACTTTGTGTAGCCCTGTACATCCCCACTTGCAACTCCTGGTATAGGTATTAGGGCTAGGGACAGGGGCTGTCTCCATGGTGCAACAGAAATTCTTGGCTGCTGCAGGCTAGGAGACAGCCTGTGGGCAGCCCCAGTAAACCATACATTGCTTATTCTTTCCTCAGCTGGCCAAAAACTCAGGTGGTACAAAAGTGACTTGGTCACAGACCCTTTTTAAGGGCTCTGTTAGTCTTTAAGGTGCCATTGGACTCCTTGTTTTTGCGGATACAGACTAACACTGCCACGCCTCTGATACTTAGACCCTCTTTAGCCGCTTCCCAACTCTTGCTTCCCCCTCCCACCACAAGTCATGCTGTGAGGCTCAGCATAGGATCTATTCCTTTAGTTCCCAACAGTTGGTCTTGGGACCTAAAGTACTAATCCTGCAATTTGATCAACTCTGGCAGATATTTCTTTCTATGCAGAGCCCTGTTAACTTCAGTAGGACTCCTGAGAGTGTAAATCTCTGCCCACATAGGTCTGATTCCAGGAATGGAGCCCTAGTCACTATCTTTTAATATAATCTTACAGTAACTTTCCAACTTTTTTATTTTTCTTTCCAGGCAGAGCTGGATTGAAAGCTTTTGGTATAAAGTCTCTGTAGATAAATTAATTCCACTGCATTCCTAATCTCTTTGTTCAATGAACATGTAACTTTGTCAAAGGGAGGCTAACAGGTTTATCTGGCATAATTGTTTTTTATCAACTTGCGTTGCTTATCATTCACCATGTTATTGTTAGTGGTTGCATGTTAATATTCTTTTATTATTTTAATATTGACTCTTCACTTCAGTACCAGATAAACTTTAGAATAATAATTTCCTAGGTTGTCATCTCCTTTCATAAACTTTGAGTCTTGTTCTATATTTTCTTCTCTTCAAACAAGTTCATTAATTTAAAAAAATAAACAGCTGTTCTATTGGGGTGGGCTGAGCTCCCGGCCAGGGAGACTGGCCCTGGCCCTCCCCTGTTGTCCCTTCCCCCCTGGAGCTAGACTGCTGCACAGGCAGCACTCTGGAGAGCGGGGCTGCGTGGCTGCGTGCTCCTCCGGGGCTTTGGCTGGGCTGTCAGAGACACTACTCTGAGCAGCATGGTAAGGGGGCCTGGGAATTGGATGAGGGGCAGGGGTCATGGGGTGTTCAGGGGACAGGGAATGGGGGAGGGGTTGGATGGGGCAGAGGTTCTGGGGTGTTGGTCGGGGACAGGGACCAGGAGTGTTGGATGAGGGACAGGGAGTTCTGGGGTTTAATCTGGTTGGGAAGAGGGAGGGGATATGATAGGGGGCAGGGGACAGGCTGTTTGGGGAGGCACAGCTTTCCCTATCCGGCCCTCCATACAATCTTGCAACCCCAATGTGGCTCTCAGGTCAAAAAGTTTGTCCCCCCTGTGTTGTATGTTAGTTCTTTTAAGACTGATAACAGTTAAGCTTGATGCCTGTTGTTTCTTATTGATTGATACCTAATTTTCCAGATACTCTTTCATCTCTTTCCTCACTACCAATATTTAGCACTGTAGTCCTAATCCTAGTTCTACAAATCTCTAATATTTAATTTCCTAAATTTTGTTTAATTTGGAAAATATAAAGAACTATAGAAGCGTGTGCTAAATAATATTCCAGAATTTATTTTAAAGTCTGAAATATGACATCAGTTGAGAATGTAAGCCACTCTGAGCCCTGAGTTTCTTTGTTAGAATTGGAGAACACCAATGAGGTCTAGTATTTCCACGGGACATTGGTAGGTTTTTCCATGTTTTCTACATCTATGGACAAACTAGTAAATTTGACATTTCCATTTTTTCAGTTAGTTTTCCATGGGAAACTGACGTCTGCTTTTTTTTTTTTTTAACTGTCTTTATTCTCTAAATATTTTCTTTATTTCTATCTGAATTTTACTACTTGCTTGCTGTAAAACTAGGCAAATATCTAGAGGAGTTGATGTACCCCTTCCCCCACAAGATATGCATATCCCTGATTGAGAACCACTGCCTTTAAAACAACCGTATTTATTTCTATGAAATACAAAATTTTGAAATCCAAATTTTTTTCAACTTCTGGGTACCATATCTGTTTTCAGAAATGAGTTATTTACATGCTTCTTTTTGGCCTCGATCATAGCAGCAGATTTGAAGAAATGGTTTTTCTTTATTTCTGTTTACTCCTATCAAAATATTTGGACTTTCATTGTCATTGTTACCTTCCTTAATTATCTGTATTTCATTGGTTGTGTATATGAACTTGAGGAGATTTTCAAAGGCACAAATGACTTTCAGTTAGAGTTTGAAAATTTTATGCACTTCAGAATTTTGCTTGCAGTATTTTACAATAGCCATTTGTAAACTTGCATTTGAACAAATATGGCAAAACAGTGTGTACTGAAGTAGGCAAGATATTTCCATTTAAAATCACATTAAATGTTTTTTTCTTAAGATACCAAATGATGAGCTCATTGTGACAGGCTTAATTTTTGTAATTTCAGATCAATGGCAAACATGCCAAACTCTTTTAAAGTTGGTTCAAGGTACACACCATAGTAACGGTGCTATTTCCAGGAGAAAATTAATGTGGAGTTTCATTTGAAAGAATCATTTGCTCACTTCAGGAGGAAAAACCCTTAAGAGAACATAGTAGTTGGGTGGGTCAGGGATTCTGAGGGGGGCAGTCAGAGGGCGGGAAATAGGAGGGGTTCGGATAGGCAGGGCCAGGCTATTTGGGGAGGCACAGCCTTCCCTATCAGGCCCTCCATACCATTGTACAACCCCATGTGGCCCTCGGGCCAAAACGTTTGCCAACCCTGCTTTAAAGGGATCTGATTATTAGAAGATGAGTGTTGAATAATTCCAGAAAAAAGGCTGTTTAAGGTTTCTCAAATTGAGAACTATCTTTAGCCTCAGAATTCCTGTGTTTACACACATGTGCATTTTTAAGGGATATGTATTAGCTAAGTCATACAATCACCATCTAACACAGATTTGATCTTTCCTCCTCTGCCCCTTCCTCCCCCATTTTCTTTGATTTCCTCTTTGACTCCTTGCCCACCCTCTGTATGGGTCTGATCATGTGTTACCAGCTATCACCAGTTTTTAGCAAGTGAGGTGATGAGCGAGAGCTTCTGCAGTGGGAGCCAAAAAGTCCCAAATGAGATCACCTTACACAAGTCTGCATTAAATGCTTCCTGATACTGTTGTGCAGGGCTTCTGTCTTCTCTCCAAAACCAAAAATGGCAGTTAATTTTCTTGATTCTCTTCTGCCCCACACAATAACCCACATCTGTCCCCTTCTGCAGCATCAAGAGGGCTCCACCTTCCAAGCCTGGTGATCAGTGAGGGTCTCTTCTTTTCCTTCTTGGGTGGAAGGAGAAGAGGCAACTCACTTTGCACAGGAGGGGAAGGATCAGAGCTGCTGTGCTCTTTCTACTGCCCCCTTTCTTCAGGTGGAAATGTTAGACTCTTCCTGTTTCTCCCAGGAGGGAGCTCTACCTCTGCAGCAGCTATGTTAGGCTGTTCTTCCCTGGAAGGTAGGAAAACGCTGAAGCTTCCAGGGAAGCTAACTAAACAAAAGGGCTTTTTCCTGCAGGTCTGATAGTCAAAGGCTGCACCTTTTGGGGTCCTCCCTAGATTGCCTATAACAGATGCCCAAAATCAGGTTAACTGGGAGAGTTGACAGCACTGTCAAAGCTTCTTGGTACTACAGACCTTTGCCTGTGTCGCTACATGTGCCATGCAGATTTGTTAACCTGCCTGTTTTCCGGATAATCTGCATGTTCACCGAATTGCAGCGTCTACAGAGGAGCCACCTGTATATGTGAAACATGGGCAGGGAGAATTAGCAAGGACATTTTTACAAACATATGTCCAAGCCTGCCTAAAATCTGTGCATTCTGTTGTGTGCCTTCCCCTAACTGGGTGAATTTTAGCCCTTAAAATGTCACTCTCACAAACAAGTGCATTTTGTAGTGATAAGTGTCAGGTTGTTCTCTGGGATTAAAGTGCTGATCAATTTAATCAGTGACATTTCCTAGGAGTCAGACAGGAGCTCTGCTGTCCAGCCTTGTTGCCAGCCTCTGTTCTTCTCCCACCTCAACCACGTTGGGTAAACCCAGTACTGTACCTGAGTCCCAGACTGACACACTCAGATGTCAGACCAGAAGTGCTCTGATGAACCACAGGCAGTTAAGTCAGCGGGAACAGTTGCCTTCATAGCAGCATTTTAAGATGGGCCCATTACAACTTCAGCTTCCTCTTCTGTGACCCTCTTGTTACTTTCTTAGCCCTTATTAGTAAGAAGGGACAGGGTGGTAGAATTGAAATCCAAGGTGTCAATATGGAAACCTGCAGTTCTGCTAGCAAAGCAGCTTCCTCCTGTTGTGTCAGAGAAGGAAGTTGCCAACAGAGCCAAACAGCTTCATTGTTTTTTGTGGTATAGTTCAATTATCTTGAATAAACAGTTACTGCATTTAATTTAAAAAAAATTCAAAAGTAACTTGAATCCAAGATGAGGGGAGTGATGGAGTGAATTTTTGAATTTGCAAGGACTGTTCAGCTAGAGGCACCCAAAGAATGGTTCTAGAAAGCTGGGTGAATTTCAAAGGATAAGTATTTCCTCATTAAAACTTAATGTCTCTAAACATACTATATGGAATATTCAGATGTTCTTGGATGAATTAAAACAAGTCTGGAGTTTGAATTCAATCACTGAAATGTGAAACAGCAAAACTAAAATCCTTACTTGCAAAATTCAAAGCTAAAAGAACTAGAGCTTCCACCTGTGTGCTCATGTGAGTGAATGTGAAATAGTAGTCTTTTTTTTTTGGGGGGGGGGGGGGGAGGAACCAAATACTTAAAACAGGGATTGGGGGGGGGGGGGATTGAATCCCATATTATATAAGACCTCTGTTTTCTAGAAGTATATCCTTTTTTCATATACTATAATCTGAATTGTTTAACATAGTTTTCTTTTTATTTCTAGATGGTGTAAAAGGATCATAATTACCTAATCAGCATGAACAGAATGGCTTTCTTGATGAAGAAAACAGAACATTCAGTTCATAGGCTTATGTCTACAACATGAAGTATTTAACAGTAGCTGTCTTTGAGAAATTAATTTGTGACCTGAGATCTCCTGGTCCTGGAAAGAAATTGAGATTTTACAAATAAGAGCTATAATTTTTCAGTACGTTTTTTGTGACTAATGATATTTAAATCTGCACAGCAAAAATATAGAATACAAAACCCAAGGGTTATACTGATACATTTTTGTTTGTGCATTACGCAGGATATATCGTTTAAATTAAATTTTAAATCATCTTTACTTTTATTTATTTCTTAATACATGAAGACTCAGCAAGAATAATTTGTCACCCATGGAAAAAAATAAGGCTTATTCCCCAAAAATGGACAATAATTTTGTGTTGGATAAAATTAACAATTTAAAAGTAGAGCAAGAAGAAGATGGCATAAATAATTGTACTTTGGAAAGAATGGATATAAAAAATGAACATGAAGATTTCAAACATACAGACAGTAGTGATGAACAAGAAGACAAAGAAAAACATTTCATCAATAACAATCCTGGCAAATATTTATCCACAGAAAATGAAGATGATTATGGATCTCTGTTTTCTCAGTACAGTAGTACTCTTTATGATGTAGCAATGGAAGCTGTGACACAAAGCCTCCTTTCTAGCAGAAACATAAGCTCCCGGAAAAAATCCCCTGCTTGGAATCATTTTTTTATATCCCCTCGAGACAGCACTAAAGCAATATGTATGTACTGTATGAAAGAATTTAGCAGGGGTAAAAATGAAAAAGACCTAAGTACAAGTTGTCTCATGAGGCATGTGAGGAGAGCTCATCCTACTGTACTTATTCAGGAAAATGGAAGTATGCCGAGTCTAGCTTCTCTTTCTTCGCCTTCATTGTTACTGCCGGCTCAGTCTGCAGATGTTGGAGATTTAAATGCTGTGTTATCGCCTATAAAACTGGTCAAGAAGATTGCTTCTAAGATACCATCTCCAGATCGAGTAATTGAGGAATCTGTTTCTATAGTCTCTTCTGAAGAAATATCAGACCTTTCAGTTTCTGAAAAGTGCATCAAAGAAGAAGTCATGGCCAGGTCATCTCCACCCCTCCCCAACAATCAATATGATGAAACTGTGGAGAACATAGCAGAGAAAACTGTTCCAGTTCCAAAGAGTACATCAGGTTCCAGAAGAAGATCTGCTGTCTGGAAACACTTTTATTTGTCTCCTTTAGATAATTCTAAAGCAGTTTGTATCCACTGTATGAATGAATTCAGTAGAGGAAAGAATGGAAAAGATCTTGGAACTAGTTGCTTAATAAGGCACATGTGGAGAGCCCATCGTTCCATCGTTTTGCAGGAGAATGGTGGTGGTACAAGCATACCACCTTTGTACTCTGCTCCTCCAACTTTATTGCCTTCTTTATTGCCCTCTGATGGTGATCTGAATTCTGTGTCGTCCTCTCCAGGAAAACTGATTAAAGAATCAATGTCTGCTTCTTCCTCTCCAGATAGAATGGCAGAGGAGATCCATTCTACTCTCCCTTCTGGAGATGCTTTGGTGGAAGACTCATCGATGTTGTCATCTGATGATATAGGTGAAGCCTCCTTCGTGTCTTCTCCTGAGAAGCAGTGTGAGGGATTAAGTCCATTGATATTTGAACATAGCTCTGTGTTTCAGCAGAATAAAAGGATTATGAAAAGGCTTAAATCAGAAGTTTGGCATCATTTTTCACTGTCTCCGGTGGACAGTCTAAAAGCTATATGTAGATACTGCAGTTGTATGATCAGTTGTGGGAAAAAAGGAGATGTAGGCACAAGCTGTTTGATGAGACATCTATATAGACGCCACCCTGAGGTGATTGGGAACCAAAAGAGTTTTATAGATGCAAGTTTGGCAAATTCTCCTTATGCTACTTTGGCTTCTGCAGAATGTTCATCCTCAAAATTGATTGACTTGCCCACAATGGTTACAAATGGTAATCCGATTATATATCCTGTTAACAGCAAGAAGACCTCAAAACTGTGGAATCACTTTTCAATTTGTTCTGCAGATTCAACTAAAGTAATATGTATGCACTGTGGACGTACAATAAGCAGGGGGAAAAAGCCAATAAATTTAGGTACAAGTTGCCTTCTAAGACATTTGCAGCGGTTTCATAACAATGTGCTGAAAACTGATGTTTCAGAGACAGGGTTGTCCTCTTCTACAGATAATCACAAGCCACTGAGCACAGAATTATTAAGATCTTCAACCTTTGATGAAACCAATGACAAGTTTTGTGATTCTCACCCAGTTGCCAAAAAAATTACAAGTCTTGTAGCGGAAATGATTGCACTTGACCTTCAGCCATATTCTTTTGTAGACAACATTGGCTTTAACAGGCTGCTTGAATACTTGCAACCTCAGTATTCCTTACCTTCACCATCGTATTTTTCTAGAACAGCAATTCCAGAAATGTATGATAATGTGAAACAAATCATTATTTCACATCTGAAAAAAGCTGAAAGTGGAGTAATACATTTTACATCAGGAATATGGATGAGCAATCAAACACGAGAATATCTAACTCTTACTGCTCACTGGGTAACATTTGAGTCCTCATTTAGACCACAGTGTGAAGATTACCATTGTACAGCACTTTTAAATGTGTCACAGATTGATTGTGACTACAATGGCATCAGTATTCAAAAACAGCTAGAATATTGGTGGGAAGCCTGGATAACTTCCATTGGCCTTCAGATTGGGATTACTGTTACTGATAATCAGAGTATAGGAAAAACTTTAAATGAAAGTGATCATTCGAGTGTGCAGTGTTTTGGTCACACTGTTAATCTCATAGTAAATGAGGCTATTAAAAGTCAGAGAATGGTTCAAAATTTGCTTAGTATTGCGAGAAAGATTTGTGAACGTGTTCATCGGTCAGCAAAAGCAAAGGAGAAATTAGCTGAGTTACAAAAAGAATATGAGTTGCCCCAGCATCATCTTATTCAAGATGTTCCATCCAAATGGAATACATCATTCCATATGCTTGAACGCTTAATTGAACAGAAAAGAGCAATTGATGAAATGTCAATAGAGTGCAGCTTTAGAGAGCTGATAAGTTGTGATCAGTGGGTAGTTATGCAATCTGTGTGTCATGCTCTGAAACCATTTGAAGTTGCGAGTAGAGAGATGAGTACACACATGTCCACTTTAAGCCAGGTGATTCCAATGATTCACATACTTAACAGAAAAATAGAGATGTTGTTTGAAGAAACAATGGGCATTGACACCATGTTAAAATCCTTGAAAGAAGCTATGGCGAGTAGATTGGCCAGCACACTTCATGATCCAAGGTACATTTTTGCTACACTTTTAGACCCCCGCTACAAAACATCCTTATTTACAGAGGAGGAGGCCGAACAGTATAAACTGGACTTAATCAGGGAGCTGGAAATATTGAGTTCTACCTCAGATGATGATAAACCTGTTTCTAATGGGTGCGATATAGGTTCACCATCTACAAACTCCTGTGGGGAGGATAATCTTTGGTCACTTATGGCTGACATGAAAAAATCAAAAGATCTGAAAGAGAAGGTAAAGTTACCAGAGGAAATGGTGCTCTCATACTTGGAGGAAGAAGTGCTTGAGCATAACTGTGACCCACTAACTTACTGGGATTTTAAGAAGTCATCTTGGCCAGTATTGTCAAAATTGGCTGTCAGATTCTTGGGTTGTCCACCAAGTATTGTTCCTTCAGAGAGATTGTTCAATACATCCAATGAAAACAGCAGCTTTAGTCAGTCAAGGCTAATGATTGAACACTTTGAAAAACTTATCTTTTTGAAAGTAAATCTTCCCTTAATATACTTCCAGTATTGAAACTAACGAACAAATTGCCAGACTAAAACTATTGTTGCTCACTGGATATTAAATATTTGGATTGTTAAATTGCTCCAGTAGGGGCCATGTATGACATCTAATCAGTGACTGTAATTCAAAATTTTAGTTTTGTCAGCTTTCATTAAAATGTCTACATGTGCCTTATTCATAGTTCTTCAGGCCAGATATTGTATATATGTTTTTTAAAAGTTCACACTAGAAATAGCCTGTCTTGTCAAATTATACATAATTATGTAGGTTTTAATCCATAATTGTAAATGAACTTAAAGCGCGGTCATTTGTTTTAATAGAATGGCAAAAAAGATGTAAACAGTTCTATTCTGTAGTTTTTTATTCAATTATGTAAAAACCATAAACCAGGTACTGTATTTTAGTTAAACATTGCTTTAATTGCAGCAAAATAGCTTTTGTAGCTGTCAAAAGAAAGCTGTACATAAAAGGTGGAGTTCAAGCCACCTTTTTATCTGGCAGTTTTTAATTGCAAGCCCTAAAGTACTTAAAGGGTTATGAAGAATTATTATGGAAGATGTTTACTATGACAGGAAACCATTGAATTACTATTTGAAAACGTTAACTAAATTTAGATGTGTTATGGAACTTATCTGTAATAAAACTTCCCATGTGCTGTTCTCCTATTCAGGTTTTACATTATAACTGAAATACAGAAATATTCTGAGTATTTATATAAGCTCTTTTTGGAAGTTTTTATCCAAGTTTGTGAATGAATGCTTGTTATTTAATGCAGTGTATGAAAAGGCAAGAAATTTACAATGAAAGATCTGTTGTTCTAAAGCCTTTGTTTTAGTATTTAGTGCATTAAAATTATAAGGGTTCCCTGGTGTAAAAATTGAACCCTGGTTCCCAACATGATTACAGCCAGGTATAACAAATTGTCTTTAAGTTCCTAGTACAAAAATAACCAACTCTGATTCTGAAGAATAGCCGTATGGATACGGTGCACTGCTTAGAATTTTATGTAGAGGGTTGTTTCGTAATGTTGGAGTTCATCACGCAAATGAGTAGATCCCTACCAAATTCACAGTCTATTATAGGACTTTAAAAATAATAAATTTCATAATTTCAGCTATTTAAATCTGAAATGTCACAGGGTTGTAATTGTAGGGGTCCTGACCCAAAAAGGAGATGTGTGGCGGTTGCAAGCTTATGCTGGGGTGGGGAGATGGCAGTACTGCAACCCTTACCTCTGCACTGCTGCTTGTGGCTCCGCCTTCAGAGCTGGGCAACTGTAGAGCGGCGGCTGTTGGCTGGGAGCCCGTCTCTGAAGGCAGAGCCACCAGCAGCAGCGCTGCAGAAGTAAGAGTGATATGCTATGTATTGCCACCCTTCTGCAGTGCTACTTGCAGAGCTGGGCCCTCAGTCAGCAGCTGCCATTCTCCAGCTGCCCAGCTCTGAAAGCAATGCAGAAGGGTGGCAATACCGTGACACACCTAAAATAACCTTGTGAGACCCCTTGCAACTCCCTTTTGGGTCAGGACCCCCAATTTGAGACAGGCTGGTCTCCCCTGTGAAATTTGTGTAGTATAGGGTAAAAGCACACACACAACCAGATTTCACAGTCCATGACACATTTTTAATAGCTGTGAATCTGGTGGGGCCCTACAAATGAGGTATTGTAGAACCCTCTAAACTTCAAAAATAGAGTAAAAATAGCCAGCATTTAAATTTTAAACAAT
This sequence comes from Sternotherus odoratus, assembly GCA_032164245.1. NCBI lineage: Eukaryota > Metazoa > Chordata > Testudines > Kinosternidae > Sternotherus > Sternotherus odoratus. The sequence goes on from JAVMKO010000001.1 coordinate 31,046,058, forward strand.
GTTTTCCATGTTTTTCTTTCAACTACTAAAAAGTCATCTTTCCATTTCAGTTTGATTAAATACTTTAGGGAAGCAAGTCATTTATTTGCCTATGACCTTTTAGAAAAATTGTAGTTTTGTTAAAATACTGTACCTATCCTACTCTAATTTTGCATTTACTATGTTTTAGTGTATTTATAAATGGTGAACTCAGTTTCTGAAATTAAACATTTTATTTGCAATTTCTAGTGCTATTGAACACTGCATTTTTCCTTTCAGATGGAAGTAGAAAAACTGAGAATGAAACAGACAGTCACACAGAATCATTGATCTTAGCACAGACTGCTATATGTGCTATATGGAAGGGAGATTAATTGGTATATTTACTGGATTTCAAATGCTATTGTTTGTAGCCCTTACATTGAGTAGCATCTTACTGCAAGTTCTTCCATAGATTTCAGTATGCCTACTCAACCTGAGTAAAGGTTGCTGAGATGGTCTCCCAGTGCCTTAATAATTATTACATGACACTTCCCAAAACATTTTGAAAATAGGCTGTTAATGGAAGAATTAAAACTAAATTTTGTTCTTAACTATAGGCACAAATAACACCACTGAAATATATGGGAATTGTATGTAGCTACCTGAGAACAATTTGTTCTAGCCTAATGCTTTCCTGACTAGGTCTCGTTCTTGAGCCGTCTGCATTTAAGTCCAGGTGGCTTCCTCTTCTACAGTGCGTGGGCATCAGCACAGTGGGTCATTGAGAACATGCCAAAGTTCTAGTCTGATTTCACTCAGGCTGGGAACAGGTCCTGCTAAGCTGTTATATCCCTGGGCTGAAGCATGTTCAGTCAGTCTGTGAGAATGGTGCATGCGCAGTCTGGTCTGCCCTAGAAGCTGTGAAAGGTTGAGTATAGTCAGTGGACCAAATCTTCAAAGATTATAGCTGCTAAATCCTTAGTGTGCGCATATCTGATCAGTAACTTTTCAAAGACATAACTTGACCAAATTTGGGTGGATTTTCAAAGGGATGGCAAAAATCCCTGCTCTGAAATCCATCTCCTACCAAATTTCAGGTCCTTTCGGTGAAGCATGGGGGAACTAAGTTTCTCAAAGAAAGGACTGCCAGAAATTTTTAGCATGAGTAAAGCGTATTTTTCCTTAGTCTTTTTCTTGGAAATGACTGAAAACACTTTCCAAAATAAAGTTCAGCCAGAGGCAGAAACCCAGCATGAAAATTTCAGCCCAACTGGTAAAAGTTTGGCAAAGTAATTAACAGAAAATGGTCATATAATAGAAGATGTCAAGCCGTGCTATCAGCTCCACCATAATAAAAGATTTGAAATTAAAATTTGGGGTACTCAGATTTGGTCACTTCATTGTAACTTTATATTAACAAATGTAATGCAATTCAACTATTACACACCGGTGACACATTTAAAAGGATCAGCACCCACCACTGTAGAGAAGTGGGGAGAGGGGGAGAATCTCAGGGCAAAAATACTATATTCCTTCAAAAAATAATTGTGTAACTTTTAAGCTTATCATTAATGATGCTTTTATTCCTCCTCCCCTTCAACCAGTCATAGTGGCAAACTACATTTAAGACGAAGCTGCGACCAGTTGTGTAACCCACTAACAGTGAAAGCTGTGGTCAAACAGTCTTGCTTATATTGATATCATGCTTGGTTTGTGGTTTTTTCTTACTGCAGTTTGAAGAATTAAACCCATTTGTGTAGAGAGAATCTAAGCGTTCAGAACTACAAGTAAAAGCATGTGGGGACAGTCTCCTTATAAGTGTGTACTGTGAAGAGCACTCCTAATGTTGGGAGAAAAGTTGGGCAAAGGTAGTGAAGAGTGAGGATTCTCTTGCATGGGCCTCCTGGCTCTGCAGCCAGAGGCATCCTCTCCTGAGGCCAATCTGATAGTTTAAACCAAAAAATGGAAATTTCATCCAAAAAAAAGACACTATGAAAATAAGGTTGCAGCATACAGTGGGGGGTGACGGGTAGAGAGAGAGAGATACATAGGTAAGCTAGTTGTATATTTTTCCAAATGATCATCTCTGGCAAGATTTCACTGTGCGGGGTTTATGTTCTGTCATTGTGAACAGAAAGAATATTTGGAAAGAAGGCATGGCCGGGTGTTCTTTAGAAGTTATAATGTTCTGGATGCATTATTAATACCTGAAAGTTCAGATTTTACAGAAACTAACCAAAACAGTAAACTTTTTAAAGACAACTTTCAATGTAAAAAAATATTTGCAAAAAAACCCACAAGCTTTGTGTCTGTAAATGTATGGCTGATTCATACATCAAGAAAGCAACATAATGGTGCTATTTCTCTTCTGAGTGTATTTCTAAACTTAAGGATAGCTTCTTAAAGTTTTTTTCAAAGCCAATCAACCAAAAACCAAACCCCATAGCTAGCCATTCATAAAAGTTGGAAAATTAGTTCATAAATCCAGTCTGCAATGGCGAAGTGCACCACCTATTTACTGACTGCTCATTTGAAGCTGTCTTAAGGGACCAGTCATAAGCCCAATTATTAAAAAAAGGAAAAAAAAAAAAGAAAAAGTAAATAGTGCAATACTTCCCACGTCAATCTGAAAATATAGACTTGCTTCTCTATGGTGGCAGTTCCACAATACACCAGAAAACAGGTGCTTCTCTTCTAAATGTTGGTGCCTTTGAAGCTATTTTGTAAAAATTTTAAGACCAAAAAACCCTGAACTTTGAGATTTGGAAAGATGAACTCACTCCAAGCTTTCCTTTGTATTTTGTACATTTACATGCTTGCACATGTACTCTTTTTAGTGCCTCCTATACTATTTGATGCTTAGGATGGTTCTGGAGGGAGGTAGATGAGTTTTTTTTTTTTCCCCCAAAGGGAAATCAAATAGATGGTACTTCACCAATGGCAATTTCAAGTGAGGCCAAAGACTGGATTAACAGGTTTTGCAGAATCATCCTTGCCAGAGTATTGCGTGGGAAAGCCTGAACTGCCACAATGGAGCAGGTTCCACCCAATATTATCAGTTCCTCCTGTGCATGAGCACTGGATCTTACGCAGGGGCTAAAGAAGAAAACAAAATCCTAGAACTGTAAACATGCACTTCCAGGAGTGGGAAGGTGAACACCTGCTTCTTTTTCTGTGGGGGAACTTTTTGTTCACTAAGAAATATTTTACCTCTCGAATTTTCAGACAATAAGGAAGAGCTGTATATTCGATTGCTAAACTCCATCAAGTTTATACTTGTCACTGGCCTTGAATTTTCATCTGCTGCTGGACCTCTCACAACACCAGATCTAGTTGGTTTAAGAAAAGATGTTTCAATTTCAATTGATACACTGCATCCCGTTTACTTCAGTAGACTGTGCAGGTTTGACTGCAGGAATGACTGGCGAGAGGTGGTAGATTCAGTGCTCATTTTGATCAGATGTCTGTGTGAAAGCTTATATAGCTTAAAGTCTAAACTGCATGAAAGCTGAGTGAATCAGTCTCAAAATATATCTAAACACAAGGACATACTAATAATCCTATACTTCACAGTACATTGGTCTTCATATGTTCTAGCCATTTGCAAAGTCTTCCAGGACAACTCCATTCCCTGAAATTTATAAAAATGAATGTTTTTATAGGTACATGTCTGTTACATGTCAAGATTGGGGGGGGGGGGGAAGGGAGGACAAGAGAAAGATTATTAAACAAAATCCTAAATATTTTCCTCTGAAATCTTTCTACATATACAGTGTAAGAATATGATGAACCCCCTTTTAATACCCAAATCTCTCTCAAAGTGGTACTTGCCAAAAAGTGCAATTGTTCTTCCAATGGATTTTTGTAACTTTAATTATATAACAGCTTACAAGGCACAATTATGTACAGTGACAAAGCTACAATGCATGCAGCTTTGCTATGAAACAAAATGAGATTATTAACGTTTCACATAGTAATGTATTGAGGGGGGGGATCACAATTTATACTGTAAACCCATCAAACAGTAGATCTGTAATGCCAAAGGATTAAATACCACAGTATAGCATATGCCTGCTCCATTATATCTTTCATAGCAGGCATTTAAAAATATGTATCTATTTCATTGGTAAACAGAACCAAATCAAATCAATGTATTTAATAATACTGACCTTGAAAAATGTTTCAAAGAAGATACATACACTATATAGCTCAATCATGATGTGGACTGGATTTACATAATGGAAAGCTTTCTGTAACTTAAGTATAGGTAAGTAAGTTAATTAGTACAGAGACTATTTTTTCCAGAGCTGCTGAATTGCATTGTTACGCAAACTGCAGTTAGGTGGGAGATTATCAAGTCATCAGTGAAGGTATCTCAAAAAAAGGTCTTTATGGTCAAGAAGAGCTAGTAAGTTTTTCCAACAGTATTAATTTTGTTTTTAAGTTTAAAGTAAAAAAAGGTAGTGCCGTAAGATTCAGCCCAACTCTGTTGATGCCTGATACATATGCAAGTGGCCGATGGGTCGTCTTGTAATGAGATATTTGACTGGGATCCATTTCCATTAGAATGTGTGTATAAGATAACATCAACTGGTCCCCAGGTTTAACATCTTCCCTTTTGTCATACCTGTAAGAAGCATGCAGTGGATTTATTTGCATTCTTTTCTGAACATACTAAACTTTTGCTAGTTACCTGCATAGACATGTACTATCAAAAACAGAAAAGAAACAAAAAAATCTCTTTCTCCTCATACTTCATTACCTGCATCACAGAAATAAGTGCTAATGTTTAAAGGAAGCCAAACATGGCATTAGCAACTCCTGCTGCTACCCTGTTTCCCCAAAAATAAGACATCCCCCGAAAATAAGACGTACTTCCAGTTTTGCCTCTCGCTGTAATATAATGTAATGTAATTTTGGGAGCAAAAATTAATATAAGACACTGTCTTATTTTCGGGGAAACACGGTACTAGGGTAGTCTATAGCGATCTGTGAACTGCTCATACCATATTTCCTCTCTACCCCTCTATTTGGAAGCTGTAGAGAAAAGGTTTACACTAGTGAGGCTGTGATTTTCAGGGGAGGGGGCTGGCTTTCATTATGATCTGATTATATGGGTTTGACTTCTTTCTGGGAGAACTGGGGCTGTAGAAGGGGCACTCTCCCATTGTTGGCAGGCAGTTGCGGGCGGGGGGGGGGGGGGGGGAGTCCCATGTCATGGCCGGCTCCAGGCACCAGCGCTCCAAGTGTGTGCCTGGGGCAGCAAGCCGCGGTGGGGGGTTGATAACATAAGAGGAAGGATTGCTTACTGGTTAGGGCTCTAGTATAGGACTTGGGAGTTCCTGGGTTCTATTTTCTGCTTTGCCACAGGCTTCCTGTATGACCGTGGGGTCAAAGTTACAAAGGCATTTAGGTGCCTGAAGTTGCAGATTGGCACTTGGCATGATTTACAGAAATGCCTATGCATGCAAAGTGCCTAACCAGCTGAGGTACTTCTGTAAATTAAACAAGAGCTCAGATCTCCAAAGATGTCAACAGGAGTTAGGTGACTAAATACCTTTGAGGAGTGAGACCCCACTGCCTATCTGCATGTTTAGACATCTAAATGCCTTTGGCTATCTGGCCACTTGTTGCTTGGTCCCTCAATTCCCCATCTGTAAAATGAAGATGACAGCCCAACCGCACAGGGCTGTTGGGAAGATAAATACATTGAAGGGGGATAGATAGAAACACAGCATGCCCATGAAATGTAAGAGCTCTAAGGGAATGCTATTTTCTTAAGTAAATGATTCAGGTTAAATCATAGCCTTCATGAGACTGTGTACCATGCTGCATTAGGTTCCATATAGTGGGAAGATAAGAAATATAAATATTTTTACATGTGTATATTTTCCATTGTACATGAGTGATTTATAAAGATAAATCCTTTATCTTATTTCTAAAATTATCAATTTGCTTCCCTTCTCTAAACAGAGTTCCCACTTCTACACTTGCAGCAATGGGGCAAGGAAGAGGGAATGAAGAAACTTCCTTACGTGTCAACTTGTATGTCTCTCACCAATCCTTCACATCTAAATTGTTTCTTCCCTGGGGGGATCCGAAGGTTACTCTGAAGTTGCCAGTTGTGGATTAGCAAGAGGAAGGGTTTTAATTCCACAATGAAAGCTTCCAAGGCCATGGTTAGACTGGCGCTTTGCACCGCCAAAACCCTCCTTTAGCGCTATAATTTTCCTACCGAACACACTTCAAAGGGAGATTTAGCGCAATGACTCCCCTTTTACAGCGCAAGTGTTAAACCTCCTTTTCGAGAGGGATAAGCCTTTTTGCGCTAACGTTGTAGCGCAAGGGTGGGAATGTGGACACCCATCGGATCTCTTGCATGCCTCCAAGCCATGGAAAGCTATCAGCAACCCATTGAGGGCCATCAGCAACCATTAAAGACAATGAACTTGCCATGTAAGGCAAATGACGTGAGGTTTTGTTTTTATAAAGGCGGAAGTAGCTTTGCAGTTTCTCTCTAACAACTAACACAGCAAATAACCAGTGAAAATGCTTGCAGACGGAGCTGTGTGTCTGAAATAGACAGCCTGTCAGTTTTCGCTAAGGAAAAGTAACTGACAGCCAGATCTCATCTCCCTGTGAACAACTTCCCAGTTCCCCCTCGCCCCCCTCCTTTGCAAAACACGTTGCACCCAGGTGAATGCTGGGATACCTGCCCTATCCCGCAACTGCTACTGCCGGCAGAAGCACCACAAATGTAGCCATTATTTAGTGCTACAAAGTTTCAATTTGTACAGTCTCTAGCGGGATACCAATTGCGCTACATTGGGAAGCGCTACAAATAAACACGCTACAATCTTCAGTCTAGCCATACCCCAAATCTCTAACACTAAAACTCAGTTCTGATCAATCTAAGTACATGAAATAATCAGCCTCATCGTTGCTGAGGCTGAATCAAGTTAATGAACATTGAGAGCTGATGAGAAAAATTGACAGGAAATACATTTGTCCTCTAGCAACAGCTTGCCCCTCAATATTCATCTCTGAGATGCAATGCTCAGTGATGGAGAATTCAAGAGGGGCAAGATTAACAAAAGTTAATAGAAACAGAACCTTCATTCCAGCAAAATTTCATTAACACTCATTTCAAAGATAGTGCCACAGCATGAAGCAGAATCCCAAGATGCCTATAAATATACAGTGTAATGGTATATTAATGTATGCAAATTATATATTTATCATCTCTCCTAAGAAACCACCTTTTAAGGACTAGGCAGTTTCAGAATAATAAGATCCAGCTACTGTTTGAGATGGCACATCTGGTCAGGCTGGTGGAGAGAACATGACATCTGGCCTTGCTAATTCCAATCCCATAGTCTCCCTCTGGGCTAGTAAAGGAGCTATCCTGCAAGCTTTCCTGAATATTATTATTTAACAATAATACTTTTCATCCTGTTTCAAAGAGTTCATGCTAATGGAGAAAAGGCAAACAAGATTATAGATCCTCATCCAGTGTTAGAATCTACATAAAGTTTCTTTCAGTCTCTTTGAAGGCAGATAATGGAATTCCTGCATTTGTCTTGAGGCAAATAGAATATCTGGGCACACCACTTCAAAACACTTCTTGTTATACACTGAAGTTATCCTAATGAATCATCCATCTACTTAGCCACTCCATCCATAAATCTGATTATCCCTTTATGTGTACAGTCTGTGAAGACAGTCAATTATTTTCTACCCATCTGAAGGGCTCTTGGTTCCTCATGCCAGCAGGAAGGTCTGGTGCGACCCTGATTCTTTGCATTATTGTGCTGTGTGATGAGAACCTGGTGCCCGTATGTATGATGGTCAGCTGCTGTTTATCCCTGACCTCTCCTATGTTGATCCTTCTGATGAATCAGCCTTTCCTTGAAGCACCTTTCTGCTGAGCAAAGATAACAGTGAGGGACAAACTGCCCCTCATATGAGGCTACAAGACCACAGAACATCTGTCAGAGTGACGGAATGCTATTACTTTATTTTTTCCATCACTTTATGGCCTCTCATTCTATGCTGCACCACCAATGGGAAGCAAAAACTGGTTAAAATCCATTGAAATTAGGCATCATATACAGAAAATGTAAAATAGTCCAAAGTACATTCAGTAAAGTAGCTTGCTGAATGAACAAGAACTGGGGCACTCTAGCTACTCAATCTGTCCTACTACATGGGGGGAACAATGTCCAATTATTTCTGACAGTTCATGATTTAGAGCAGCCGTGTCCAATAGAAATTTGATGCTAACCACTCTGCTAGCCACACCTGTGGTTTTGAATTTTTCTTATTAGCCATATTATAAAAAAGCCACATGCATTAGCCACAATCCAGTAGCCTAATAGCCACATGAGGCTAGTGACGAATGTATTGGACACTGCTGATTTACAGCTCCCTCCAGATCCCAACATGTAAAAAGCAGTCCGACATGAGAGTTGAACAGTTTTGAGGAAATGTCCCATTTAACATGTTCAGTACTGTGATTATCTTGAGAAAAAGTAGCAACAATAAGTGGTGCCGAACTGGCTAACTTCTGCATTCCTGACAAAAGCTAATTGCTTCTTCCTTGTCATTTCCCTCCTCCCTGACTCCAAAAATCATGAGTTCTCAGATCACCTCAAGAAATAAATTACAACTCTGTTTTTGTTTTGTTTTTTTAATATATATATAGATAATGCCTAGCACAATGGGGTCCTTGTACATAACGTGGGCTCCTAGGTATTACGATAATACAAATAATAATAAGTGTGATCCTGAAAATCATGACCTGGGCCAGGTAGAAATCCCCAGGCACAAGTAATTTGGGAATTATCTTAAATTCAGACCAAATTCTGCTCCTATTCTATCAATGGGAGTTTTTCTATTGCCTTGAATAGTTATAAGATCAAGTCCTTTGCGCACCTTTCTGCTGATATCTTTTGGCTAAGCTTCCATTTTAAAATAAATGACCTAGACCAGGGGTCTCAAACATGCGGTCGGCGAAGCCCTTCCTTGCAACCCGCCAAGCTTCCTGGCACCCCCACCCTCCACCATAGGAGTTTGCGGGAGAGAGGGGCCAGAAGCGGAGGCTTCTCTGCTGCCTGGCTGGGCCGCTGCCGATTCCCAGCTACCAGGCACTGCTGCTGCGGCTTCAAGGAATGAGCTGGGGCGGCGCTTCCCAGGAGCCCTCTGCAACGGCGGCCAGGAGTGGTAAGCCAGGCTCCCCGCCACCCTCCCTCCTCCCTCTGCGGGAGGCTTACTGCTCCTGGACTCCACTGCAGAGGGCTCCTTGGAAGCGCCGCCCCAGATTGTTCATTGTAGTAGCAGCAGCACCTGGAAGTTGGGGATCGGCAGTGGCCAAGCCAGGCAGCAGAGAAGCCTCCCCACCCCCGTGTGGGTGGGGCTGCCCTGCGAGCAGCCAGAGGTGAGCACCAAGACATGGCTCTCGGGCTGGCTGCAGCTGCCTGGGCTTGCTGTGCTGCCCCCAGCCCCACCACCAGTATCTCCTGCGGAGAGTGCCAGGCTCGAGCAAAGGGAGGAGAGTCCAGGAACGCTGAAAGGAGACGGTGAGAGGAGCAGCTTAGGGGTGGGAGGATATTGAAGCTAGGGTGGGTGGGGGAGATTTGGGGACAGGGCGCTGGGTTACAAGGATGAGTGGGGGGCCGTTTGGAGATGGAGAACAGGGTTATGGGAGGTGAGTGGGTTGAGATTTAGGGATGGGGTACAGGGAGCTGAGTTACGGGGGTAAGGGGATGGGGAACAGAGTTATGAGGATCAGTTTGGGAGTGGGCGACTTTATAAAATTATAATTGATATTAGGCTGAGATTGGCAGAAATTTGTCAGATTTATCAGCATATTACATTTGAAAACACTTGAATCCTCTGAGGCTGGTAATTTCTTGTTAAATTAGCTTTGTTTGCTTGTGTTTCCAGCTCTGAACTTCCTATACTGCTCTTGCTTTGTTTGCCAAACAGCTGTTGGCGATGACTAGTACTTTCCAGGAGGGAGCAGGGAGCTGTGTGCTCAGAGGAGGTGGGGCAGGGGCGGGACCTCATGGAAGGGGTGGAGTGGGGGCGGGGGCAGCAAGGGGAGGCGTGTCAGTGAGGCGGCCCTCAGGCCGGTGCACTAGTCCTCATGCGGCCCTTGTGGTCATTTGAGTTTGAGACCCCTGACCTAGACCATGGATGTGGAGATCACCTTGAGAACTGAAAGTGCACTGTGGGCTTTTTTAGCCGGCATTCTGAGAAACCGGATCAGTAGTTTCCAGAGATACTAACATCCCCTATTCATCTTAATAGTGGGCCCCTTAAATGCCAAAATTGTTAATCACTTCATTCCTAATGATCTTACACAAAGCACTCAGTAGATGCCCACATTCATGGGTATGACTGTTGTGTTTGATATTCCGTACCAGGGATCAGCATCCTTTGGCACATGGTCCATCAGGGAAATCTGCTGGTGGGGCGGGATGCTTTGTTTCCCTGTAGCGTCCATAGGTTTGGCCGAACACAGCTCACATTGGCCATGAGTCGCCGTTCCAGACCAATGTGCAGGAAGCGGCACAGATCGAGGGATGTGCTAGCTGCCACTTCCTGCGGCCCCCATTGGCCAGGCACAGCGAACCGTGGCCAGTGAGAGCTGGAATCGGCCGAAACTGTGGACTCTGCAGTTAAACAAACCGTCCCAGCCTGCCAGCGGGTTTCCCTGAAGAGCCGCGTGCCAAAGGTTGCCAATCCCTGCTCTAGATGATGGAAAGAATATTCCACATAACTAAGGCTATATTTGAACGTGTGAACACTTGAACATTTTGACACATTTTTCAGTTTAAGATATTTGCCGCTGTCCTTAAAAAGTAGGCTAAAATGTTATTTACATTCTACTGTCATCAGTTGAAAAGTAATGGACTACCACAACATGTTTTTCAAGATCCAGTGAAGTAAAGCAGGATTTTGAGGGTTATCTAGGACACATTTTTATCCAGTCACACCAAAGGTAATTGAGTTTAATAAGCTAAGAGATTTTTTGATGATCCCTCTTGGGTCTTGAAATTATCTCTGGTACTTAAACAATAAATGGACCAAGAAAAATAGAAAATGTAAAGCTTCACAGATGTTCCATATTTGGTGGAGAATTCCTACAGACTACCACAATTCCCTGAAGATTTGGATTGTGCCTGATCGTGACTTAACACACATACATACTGCATGAGAATCTGTCGTGACAAAAACCCTTTGCTCATGACATACCTCCAATTTGAATTGACTTCCAAAAATCGAGAAACTCCAGTTTGTGCAGCAGTCACATCAATATGGACAGAGACATCTACAACAAAACCAATACTATTTCAAAATGCTTGTAACTACAGTACACCTATAAATGACTAATTAGCTAAATAACCATCAAGATACATGTAAATATTCCAAAATAAACAATATCTAATGTACTTATGGGAAATATACAGCAAAGAATCCTCAAAACTGAAGTTAGATGAACACTACTTAACATTCAAACCAACTTTACATACCGGCTGTTGAAGGCACCAACTCATGTAATTTCTGTATTGCAACTCCTCCAGGGTAGTTGAAATGTGAAACATATAATGATGTTCCTGAATAAGCAGCATTAATTAGGAGATGTGCCATAACCAGCAGCGATCCTAGTTTATATAGCCAGGATTTTTTGTAGTTCTGCAAACTGTGAAAGGGTTTAAAAAAAACAAAAAACAGAATGAAGCTGTTGATCTTGCCTTTACATTCTGTAGTTATTGGGGCAGAACATTTTAAAAATAAAAGGTTTCACAGTTGGACAAAAGCAAGAGCGAGGATGGCTGCAAGTTCTATTATATTAACTAAAAATTATAACACTTCATTTCTTTCTCCCCATTCTAAAGGAATTATTTTAATGACAAATTAATAGTTACAATTACAACAAATAATAAAATATTTATAATATAACACTTTAACAGGTGTTTTTAACCTTTAGCTATAGAAATACATACATTTCTCAAAAGCACTTTAATTTGTATATCTAAACAACTAAATTCACTTAAAATAAACATTACAGTTAAATGTGCCTAATAAATTAATTAACACTAAGTAGTTTCCTGAGTAAAGTAATAAACAGTACAGCTATTCACTGGAGTATGCCCCTTTCTCTTGGGGTGAAATTACCTGAATTATAACAGTATCCTGGGGTACAACTTGTTGCAGATATCTACTTATAACTTTCATTAATTGGAGTCGCACATTCATCAAGGAGAACAAAAACCTGTATTTATTTATACAGCATATAAAATAAGATTTCTAATAAATCATTGTAATGATGGTTAGAAAATAGGTATCCCATTTTATTTATAGTGTTGTAACAGTTCTGGCCTTAACTGATGACTTATTTAGTAATAATATTTTAACTATCTGGTTACAAGGCTAGGACTATGGGCCTAATTCTGGAACTGTAACAAAAGCTTTCCCAAACAGGTGCACATATGTATTGCAAATAGAGTGCTAAACCAGTGGTTCTCAACCTTTATTCATTTGCGGACCCCTACAAATTTTCAAATGGAGGTGTAGACCCCTTTGGATAATTTGAATGGCGGTACGAACACCTTTGGAAATCTATTGTCTGTATGTATAATTGAATATAGTTTTCAGTCCAAGTCTTTTGCAGACATCTTGAACATAATCTGTGGACCCCCAGAGGTCCACGGACAACAGGCTGAGAACCACTGTGCTAAACTACTTCCATTTTCTGGCTGGCAGCAAGCAACCCAAAGCACAGCCCTGCCCCACGTTACTCTTGTTGGGTGCACAAATAACATGTTCCTGGGACATTGTAGATTAGAAGAAGCATGCTCATAAAAGAGTGCCCCATGCTCCACAGCCCAATCCTAGAGCACCCCACTGTGGCTCTTGCTAGGGAGAACTTCGGAGCTTTAAGTATAGGGCAGCCAACTTCCAACCCGTGCTGCTGCTGCTGGCCACAACAGTTCAGGTACAGAATCTGGCCCTATCACATGCCCTCCTTTGGCTAGCACATTACATTTAATCTCTCTTTCTCCTCTAAGTGACAAAATAACTGATTAGCATCTTGTAAGCTACTACCAAGTTTGAATTGAGAATAATCGTTTCAAGAAGCATTACTCTGAACTTACATTCGTGTGCAACCTTTGGCAGCCACTATGTTGAAGACGGGCAAAGTGTATATGATAAACCGCAGCTCTTTATGTGGTAGAAAGGAATACAAAAAAATAAAGCCCAGCGTTGGTAGAATTAATACTCGAGTCCTTTTGTCTGCTGCACCTACAGGCACAAATATAATGCTGCACCCCACAGCTCGAGGCAGGGCTGAATAGAAATACCACAAGAAGGGAGAAGTCTTTAAGAGGAAAGGGGAGTTAAGGATGTTACTGATATCAGCAAATGTCTGGGTTAAAGTAACTTTATCCAGTCAGATATTCTGCAAAACTTTTGCAAGTATGCAATAAATTTATTTAGTTTACAGCTATCACATTATTCCAAATTACTCATATACTGAACTTCTAAATAAGACAGTTTAGTCATTTCTGCAGATTTTGTTTTCTTCACTTAAGTTTTGAGGTCATCTACAGAGCTGGCTGAAAAATAGGGGAAAAAGAGTAATGAAAAATTTTGTAGAATTTTTTTCCCCAAAATTTTGAGGAACTTGGTTTCCATGTAAAAAAATAAGCAAAGGAAGGTATGTTTCAGTGGTCCATTAATATATCCTTGGATATGCTATGCGCCTTCATTCCCCTCAGGGATTCAGATACCATGACAATGAGCATGGTATAAAAACCTATACAGCAGCATATAGGCATATATTAATGAACCACTGTGCACAAATACACAGCTAATTGCAATTACAACAGAGATCCTGAATTTAAAGTATTTTTTTAAGGATTATAAAAAAATAAAAAGAAAGGAATGGTACTGGGAAAAACATTAATTTGGTAATTTGAAAACATCTTTTTTCTTTTTTAAAGGTTCCTGGACTTTACAGCATCCCTTCTCCCCTCTTTCTGCTCAGCTGCCCTTGCAATTGCAGTTGGTGACCTGCTGGTCTTTTCCCACTCTTCCTATTGCGAACGCTATGCTGGGAATGTTAAAATGAGAATTAAGAAGTGGGTAGCAAGTCAAACTGTTGCCAAAAAAGGGAGCTGGATTCAAGGGGATAGAGAGATAAAATGCACTTCCATGAAAAGCCCTCTTCTCTTTTCAAGGTTAGAGGCAATGAGGTAAGAGAGGAAGAGTCAAGGAGTGATTTTCAAACCAGGCCCTTAGCAGTAAATACAAAAAGGAAAGGGCAAATCGTAGAGGTTTTGTAAAGGAACAACTGCCTTGGTGGTGGTGAGTCGAATATGACACGAAGGCCGTGATTACATAGGAAAAGTTTATATATATATACACACAAATAATCAAGGTTGTTCCACGGGGGCTACCAGCAGCAGAAGCTACAGCATAGACAGGATTCAGATGTTTTTGCAACTGGATCATTTAAACCTACTCTTAGTCACTGCCTTATTACAGCTCTAACTGTGTTGCCACCGCTGCACTGGTGGGGAACAATGGGCTCTGTTTTTGCCAGGATAGATTTAGCCCAAGGCCTAGGTGATAGGGAGGACAGGGGAATTCACAACCAAGAAGGAGAGAAGAGAGAAAGATAAGGCAGTGAAGAGACTGAAGGACAATGCAGGATTGCACAAAGAGCTTGATCCTGTGCCCATGGAAGTCAATGAAAAGCTTCCTTTGACTTTAATGGAGCAGGAGCAGTGACCAAGAGGAGGACAGGAGAGAGGTATGTCTTGGAATTGGACCTCACAAGGTAAACTTCAGCTGAATTCTGTCATTGATGCCAAACACTTCAATCATGTCACAGTTGAGTCCCATGAATAAATCAATACAAATATTTGGCTTAGCTGACATAGGACCATGTTTTTATTTTCCTATATATTTTAAAGGATACTCCCCAGTTTGAACTTTTATTTAAAACTATATTATACCAAAGCACTTTCCCCTCTGGCCATAGGAGCTGCCTCCAAAACACAGAGTCCACAGCAACTGTCAGTCCTAGAAGAAAAAAAATATATCTAAGACTGAGCAGCACATCCAAACTGAACATTTGCCTAAGAGATGAACATAAACGGGGACACGTTATGAGCCTGATCTAATGCCAGTCAAAACCAATGGGAGCCAGGTCAGGCTCTGGGTCTTGTGCTGACAGGTGGTTGCAGTTTGTATTTCATTGTAGAAATCAGAGGCACAACTAGACGGAGACTCACCCTGTGTTCTTCCTCTATGTCCAGTGTGAACAATAGTCTGGACTGTGGGTCAGGAAGGATGTGGAGAAGGGAGTTACTTCTCTCTGTAGTATTCTCCACCTCACACCGCTATTACGTAATGCAGAGTAATTGAATGCTGATGTGCTCAGAATTGTCTTACACTGCTTCTCTTCTCCATGCTGTAACACCCTCCCCGCTACCCGTTAAAAGGCAGGGTGTTGATGCAACCACCATCAGGCTGACTCTGAGAGAATGCTTTTTAAGAGAGCCATGTTTCCATGAGGAGGCTCAGTGGGTCTACACACTCCACAGATGGCTTGAGGCCTCCACCGATAGCTTGAGACCCAGGTAATTTCACAATTGTTCATCAGTGACCAACACCTAATCTATTAAAGTTAAAGAAATGAAATAATAAAGGATGGGAACATAGCATGTACCAGGCAACTCAAGTATCCCTAGAACCTGATTTGTGTAAACCCCCCTCCTTCCATTTTCCTCAATATCATCTCATTCCCAGTCTGAGCTTGCTACTCAGGGTGGTAGATCTCAGGCCATTTGATGGTAATGATGCCCAACCCACCTGACCGTTGTGAGTGGGACACTTCATCTTACCGTACCATAACAGTGCACTCTAGGAAACTTTGCAAGTTGAAATGTGCAGCATTTTCTGGCCCCTAAACAAGTTCCTTCTGTGTAGGAGACAATATGGTTCTAAGATTTTTGCTAAATATCATGCACTTCTCCCAGAGTAAAATTTCACCAGTTTAATGAATAAATTAGCTTTCTTGTGGTGAAAATAGAGGGAACTTATTCTTAATTTTCACTTTCTATTAAGTAAGTTTTACTGTAGGCATATTTTTAACTAAAAGAAGACCCCGTAAAAAAAGAGGAACTATTAGATATTAAATTCAATGAAAAAATGAGCACTTACCCAACCAAACAATGCCAGCAACAACAGCATGGGAAAGCATCTTTAAAATGGAGATTTTTTTACTTAATAATGTCACCAGAAGCATGAAGCCTAAGAAGATACAGAGCTCTGATCTGAAGACAATAATTGCCAGAGCTGAGAACCAAATAAATGGTCCATGCTTTTGCTGTATCCAAGATGTAAGTGCCAAGAGAACTGTAAAAAATATAAAAACACCACATTAACCACTGGACATCTTTAAGGTTTTTTTAATTCAAGTATCTCCTCCCATTTTGGGCCCTATTCAGTACTCCTACTACAGCAAAGCTTTCACTGAAGACAGAGAAAGCTATGCAGAATGGGGCCCTTTGTAAAGTACTCTAGTTTGAGGAAGGAGTCTGAAATCCCTCCCCAGGGAGTATATTTAATGAGTGACATGAACAACTCAACCATACTTACAGAAAAGCTTTCAATATCCTGTCATGAGTAATTACTATTATAATTTATTCATTGACAGCCAGTGTGCTTGTTATTCCCACGACCTTAGTATCTTGCACTAATGCTAATGGCACTCAAACCCAAGCATCAAGAAGAAAATGTACCCTGTATCTCCTAAGAACAAGGAAATATGAATACATTTGGGTGGCTAGTTGCACATGCCATATCTCTATACACTATGGGTTCTCTACTTTTTTCATAGTGTAGGCCACATCCTAACAAAGATCCTACTGAGTACCAGTCATGATCACAAAGCATTCAGGTGGAAATTACAGAAATTGCTTATGTGAAAGAGTAATAGTAGAAAGATATTTTAGGAGTCTCAATACCTTGTACAGTGCTTTGAAACAACAGTCACCTGATGATTCAATGTGTTTTTATTCTGTTCTATATAGGTTCTTATACTGCCCTCCCCTGAGCAGCTTCCAGTAGTGCATTAAGTGACACGACTAATATCTGCCACATGTGGTTAGTTGTTTCTCCCATCCTCTCCCCAGGGGGAGAATAGTGTGTGCAGTGGAACCTTCTGGTGTGGAGGATTTTTTATTTTTCAAATGCATTTAGATCAGATCAAAGAAGAGCATATTGCACTTAAAGGAAGAGCTGGTGAGGTTTCTGACGGTCCTTATTTCGGAAGAGAGTTCATTGCATAGTCTCAGACTGGCCCCATGTGGTAGCTCTGTCTGCTCCACAGATTAGCTTTATCTTCACTACACATTTTAAAACTGCAAGGATATCCAGAGGCTGCGTAATGGCTGCATGTTTTATAAATCAAATAAAGGTAGTTAAATCTCTACTTAATCAAAGTCACTTGGTAAACTCCCTATATATTCATCTTAAATACAACTTCAGTTTAACAAATTATTTTAACACACATGCTATAAAACATACAACCACACATTCCTTGCCACACAGTCAAGCCATCAAGCATATATACATTAACTTGGTCTGACTGCATTTATTTGTCCATGTGCATTCACTATCAATAAGGTCAGAAATAATTTCAAATTATAAATGACATCCTCAAAATAAATGCTTACCCACAGGAAGTGCAAACGTATTGGGAAGTGTTCGAGTGCAGTAAAACATCAGATGAAACTGAGTAACAGTTATTAGACAGAAGATCCTCGACACAGTTGATCCAAACTGCTTTCTGACTTCTTTCTTTAACTTCCATAGAGCATAAATCACACTAAGCCCCAGACTTCCTCGGACTTTTGTGAGGGGAAAAAAATTATAGATAAGAAACCAATGTCAGATTGCTTATTGATGGAGGCAACAACCAAGGGGAATGTTAATCAATATTAAATTACTATTGCACAAAGAATATTTTAAGTAGTGCAATATTTAAAAGATGGGGGGGGGGTAAGGAGTGTATAGAGAAACAGGCAGATTATGTTACAATACAATATTTTAGATCAGATTTAAAAGAAAAAAGTACCCAAGGTAGTGTTTCCAATGCAATCCATCCTTGTATGGTTGTGACTCAGTATTGCAGGGGTTGAATTCTGTGAATGATATTATGTGGGGTAGGTGTAGCAGGCTGTAAGGGCCTGCAGAGCCAGGGAGAGCAGCAAGCCCTGGCCAAAGGAGAAGCCCAGGAGACAGGTACTGGGAATGACCAAATCCAGCTAAACAGCAGCCAGTGATTGGCACTAATTCCCAGCAGGAAGATATAAGTGAGGACACAGCTCTGTAAGAGGAGGGCCAGGAGAGACAAGCATTTCCCTGGTCCCAGCGGTCGGTGTGTGTGTGTGTCTGTTTTGTCCCCAAGCAGTTAGACAGACCCACCAGACTACCGGTAGATGCTAGTATGTCTAAATAAAACATGATGTGTGCATAAAAACTTGGAAGTGAATTCTGAATTCCTTTCCACCATCCCCTCAGTTTTCTGTTAAAACTCTGTTATTTTAGTATAACTTTCTTTGTGCTGTTTACCTGGTCCAAAAAGGATGGTGGAACCTTTACGTTAAATAACTCCAGTTTTTGCAAGTTCACTTATAAAATAAACATGCTACCATATTCTCCAGCACTGATCCAAACACTATACCTTTCAACAGTGTTACAGACCAGTACTGCAGCATACATTACTATACAAGATCTCTTTTCAGAACTGACCTAAAGTTCATACCTATCAGTTGGGAGTAAAATTTGGACATTTGCAACCTAGACAGCACAAATATAGCTGGGCTGGAAAGCGCAGCAATAAAGACTGGTCCAAGAAACGTTCTTGGGACAACTCCAGGAAATTCATGATGGTCGTACTGCAAAGAAAAGAAAGGCTCAGTAAGTCGGGAAAGCTAGAAATAACGTCTAAGAACAGATGAATGTTGCAGAACTAGACAAATAATGCTCTTATGCTTCATGCTGCATTTGTGCTTGTCAAGAGAGAGATGGTTATCTTGAATAGACCATAAATAATAATGTCTTCTTTCCCATTCACCTTCTCCAAGTCCAGTCCGTGGTACACAATGTCATGGATGGCTTGGAGGTTGAAGCTCTCCTCCACTTTTGTAAATGGACAGACAGTTAAATGTGCAAAGGCCACAGCAATGATCAGCAACAGCAGGAGTGATTGTCCACCTGAGCTCCTCTTCTCAGCCATGCTGGACATGAAATCCACATATAGTCTATTATCAGAGATCAAAATTGACAAGGAAAAAACGAAATCATATTAACATCATGAGAATGTGCCTACAAAGGGAAAATGAGAGACTAATGCATTTTATTAAAATATAAAGGGAAAGACAACACTACTGTACGTGTAGCTTAGTGCAGCAGTCTTCAAACTTTTTCCTCTGTGGCCCCTTTTCACTGAGGAAAAAGTCGCGCGGCCCCTGGGGGGTATGTCCGCCAAAATGCCGCTGCAGAAAGCGGAAGCTTACACTTCCTGCTGCAGCATTTCCGCGGTACTGAAATAGACCACCAAGGAGTTTGGCAGTCTCCCAGGCAGGATTGGCAGCGGCACCGAGGTCTCGCGCACCCCCGGGGATGGTCTTGCACACCCCTGTTTGAAGACCACTGGCCTAGTACATGGCTAACAGATCAAATAATCAATCCGGTTTTCATATATACTAACAAACTTGAGTATCTTGCCAAGAGCATACTCAGCCGGTGTTCCATGACTTGCACTGACTGCCTGAAGTTTAAGGTTTTGGCTTTGATCTATAAAGCTCTCTTATGCTCATCCGTAAGAGACAACTTCTCTCCACATAGCATACTGTCACCACAAGCATAAAAGAGAAGGAGCTGGTAGCACAGTCTTTTCTGTGTGGGTCCAGTATCTTTGTAATTTACCCCTCCCTGTGGTGTCAAATAGCCTGACCTTAATGATGGTCTGCAGTGTTGTTGAAGCATGAAGGGACATATGAATCTTCAGTGCAGCTGCCACTTAAATATCTTGTAACACCAGCTACAACAGTGCTATGAGAACACCTGTTCTCACTGTCAGGTGACATTGTAAACAAGAAGTGGGCAGTATTATCTTCTGCAATTTGTAACCAAACTTGTTTGTCTGAGCGATTGGCTGAACAAGAAGTAGGACTGAGTGGACTTGTAGGCTCTAAAGATTTACTTTGTTGTGTTTTTTAATGCAGTTATATTTTGTACGTAATTTGACATTTGTAAGTTCAACTTTCCTGATAAAGAGATTGCAGTTCAGTACTTGTATAAAGAGAATTGAAAAATACTATTTCCTGTCTTTTTACAGTGCAAATATTTGTAATCAAAATAAATATAAAGTACTGTACATTTTGCATTCCATGTTGTAATTGAAATAAATGTATTTGAAAATGTAGAAAACAAAAGAATTAACTAAATGGTATCTTATTAAACTGTGTGATTAATCAGACAATTCATTTTTTTAATTGCTTGACAGCTCTACAAAATAGCCTGCAATATTTTGTTATTTCTAATAAATGTTAGCACAGTCATTATGTTTGTCTTTTCATGACATTTTGGGGGTGCTTTCCAGAAGATGTTAGATTCACTTGGTGTAGTTTTCCTTTAAAGGAAGAGTGTTTGACAGAAATGAACGGCTGTGGAGATATAACTACAAATACACTGTTTATAGTTTAATGCTATGAAAGGTGTGATGTGAATATTTATAGGTATGTTGTCAAAAGACAAACTTTTTTCAAATGTCCTGGTTTAATTTTAAACGCCTTTAGATTCCCCTCCACCCAGCTTTTGCAATGACCCAGTTCAGTGGCTCTCCCGTGCCGGCAGGGTTGAGACATGTCCAGCTGCCCCCCTCCCTGCACATTATCATCACGGTGGGCGCCTTCCTCCAGCCGCCAGCGCTGCCCCGGCCTCTTCCCCGCCTGAGTGAAAACCTCACCCTGCTTCCACTGGCAGCCCTGCCTGTGCCCGCGAGCGCCTAGCTAGGCGGGCAGCTCCTTTGCCCAGCGCGCGCGGGGGGGAGAGTCCCGCAGCGACGTGCCTGCCCCACGGTCACGCGTGGACAGGACACGTCAAACAAGTTCCCACGCAGTCCTGTCCCGCCTCTCCGCGGGGGAGAAGGCTGCGGTCTGGAGGGGGATGCAGACTGGCCAGCTGCCCCCCCACACTCCGCCCCTAGTACCAGGGGCCAACCTGCCTCCGCAGCCGCCTGAACTCACCAGCTACAGCCCGTCATCCACGTGGCCTCCTCACGGGGCGCACGCGACATCGAGGCGGCTCGGATCGCCTGACCGTACGAGGCTGCAGGCGGCCATGTTGGATTCGGGCAAGGCACCCACAACGGATATACAAACCCCTGTACGCGCGGGTTCTAACAGAAATGGGCGCCGGGTACGAGGTTGATCCCGGTTGCCCGGACTCAAGATGGCCGCTGAGCCTGCCGCCGCCCCCGCCCCTCTGTCTTTCTCGTCTGGCTTCCTGCCCATCCCCGCCCTGGGCCTACACGTGGGTTCTCATTGGCCCCGAGCGTGGCGAGCTCTGATTGGACCACGTTCCTACGGGCTCTCTGTCTGCTCCAATGGGCGCCGGGGTTGGAGGATGCGTGGAACTGACGCGGAAATCCGAATGGGGGCAGCGGCTCGGTTCGCTGGTTGCCAGGGTAGCTCGTGGGGCGCTGCAGGTAGCCGGCTCCTGAGCGAGGCTGCGCCCCGCTTCCACCCCCGCCCTCGCGCCATGACCCCCGGCCCCCGTCGCGGCTGTGCGGTGCTGGTGCTGGTGCTGTGCGCCGCCCTGCTGCTGCTGCCCCCTGCCCGGGGCGCCGGGCCGCGGCCCCGCCAGGCCTGCGCCACCTGCCGGGGCATCACGGACCGCTTCAGCCAGGTGGGCATCGCGGGGGGCGCCCGGGGAGCCGCAGAGCGGTCGGTGCCTCACGCTGGCTCCCTTCGCATCTCTCCTTGGGGCTGCCGCGCTACTGGGGCTTGCGGCGGCGGCAGCACCCCGGGCAGCGGTTCGTTCTCCGCCCGGGGCGGCGCGCCGGCTGCGGGAGCGGGTCCGCGCCGGCTCTTTGTTGTCACCTTGGCCCTTTTGTGTGGGTGTGAGACGCTACCTGTGGGCACATCCATCCGAGTGCGGGGAGATAATCCCGACCCCATTGAACTCCATCGACTTCAGGGGCGCTGGGATTTCACTCGCCTTCTCGTATGGCAGCTGCCAGAAAACCAATCTTAAAAATAGAGACAATCCCCGAACCTTATTATGCAAATGACAATCTAGGCACCAGGTACTGTTGTAATTTACCCTTTTCCCATCTGTCTTCTCGCCCTCCTCCCGTTGTCTTTCATCCCGTTGTCTCCTATAACACTTCAAAATCTCCTTTTACGTTTTTGTAAGGCACCTATCGCAACTTTGCATGTTGTTAAAGTTCTATCGCTTGCCTGTTACACTTAAAATGTGACGACTGTTTGATAGTAAAGGTCCACATGTAGAATTGTTTAAATAAAAGTTATTTATTTAAAGTATTTTGTCTTCTGTAGGGACTAGCGGATACAGCAAAAAAGAATTTTGGGGGTGGGAACACTGCCTGGGAAGAGAAAACGCTATCCAAGTATGAATCCAGGTACAGTATATCTACGAACTTTTACTTTGTGACTGAGCCATGCTTCTAATTTGCCATAATGTTATAGCAATCTATACAAAAGCATAAATATTGAACATATTTTGTAGAAAAATAAAATAAAGCTATGTGTTCTTAATGATTTCTGATAAAAACAACCAATATGATACTTCCACAGGTATTAGCATTTTTTCGTGAAGACTACAGTCCAGTGTTTTAACCCTCTATCTGATTTTTACCAACACCACCAAAAAATAAGATCCATTATCTCACACTGTTTTTTCTGTCAAAGCTATCATAGGCTTGATCTTAATCCCAAAATGCAGTCATATTTGTTGCATTAGAGCAGTGTTTCCCAAACTTACAACATTCGTGTACCCCTTTTGAGACTATTTTCTTACCAGTGTACCCCTTCTCCGGTGAAGATGATTGCTGGAGGGAGGGGGAGTAGCCATATTTTTATAACACACTCCTAATTCGTTTCATTCTGGATTAAATGTTTAATTCTACACCATTCTTATACATTAAGTTTTAGTGACTTGTTTTCTGCTGCTAAAAAAAAAACGGTGATAAAGTAAAATAAAAAATTCTGCCGCGTACCCCTTGAAACTTTTTCGCGTACCACCAGGGGTACATGTACCACACTTTGGGAAACACTACATTAGAGTTTCTTAAATGAAGAATCAATCTCTAAATGTCTGCACTATTGTAGAATGCAGTGTATTGTAGAATGCAGTGGTGTTTTAGCAATGTTAGTCCCCAGATACTGGAGAGAGAGAAAGAGGATAAGGTAATATCATTTATTGGACCAACGTTGGCTGACAGCAGTCCAAAGGTCCAGACTTTCTTCATGGTTTCAATGCTAGAAAAGTTTATGCTTTACCTTCCCATTTCTTGCATATGCAGGATAAAAAGCCTGCCAGTCTGAATTGCAGTCTTCTGCCAAATTCGGTATTGAATTTTGGTCTCTGAGTAATAAGATGCTAGTGGGAAACTTCTAGATTTAAGTTACTACCAAAACTGTGGATTTATATTGCTTTCCAGTGTCTGATTTTACATTAGATAAATATTGTGGTGATTTATTTTTCCTTTCCAGCCCACTATAATCTATAAATATAACTGGTAAAGTTAAAGTGGTTCTTGTGCTTTTGTTCTTCATTGGTGCTGGCTTCTTAGTTGATGATGCAATATTAGCTAACTTTTAATGCTTATGCAGGGGTTGTTTTGTTGCTATATTTGGGAATGGGCCCAAATCACCCCACAAAGTAATCATGTAATAAAAGTGAAGAGGTTGGAGTCTAGCTACTCAGTGATCACATACCATTCTTAAATTAATTTTAAACTTGTAACTTTTTTCACTTCTAGTGAAATCCGTCTTGTAGAGATCATAGAGAACCTGTGTGACAGCAGTAACTTTGAATGCAACAACATGGTAGAAGAGCATGAAGAACATATAGAGAACTGGTGGTTCAAACTGTAGGTAACTAAATCTCTAGTGAGGTCTTTATTTGTGGATAAATATCTAAGAGGACAATCCATCATTGCCAAATCCTGTGTCTCATCAATAAGAATAGTTCAGCCTCACTTTTTTCCCCTCTCCAAACTACAATAACTCAGTAAGAAGCTTTTTTTTTTTCTCTGTGGTCACTGATCAGTTAGGATTATGGAATCAGGGTACACTGTGGAGAGAGTTCACAGTGTAGCTATGAAATTATTCTGAAGTTATTTTACATTTATACTGCACCTCTCATTCCATAGGTTCTACAAGCACTTTATTAGTCTATACACAAAGTATTATGAAATGCAGCAATGTCTGGACTGAAAGGTAGTAGCCAGTCAGCGTGCAGTACAGCAATGAGGAAAGGTAGAAATTTAGCTAAGACACCCTGGCAAACTTTTCTTATTAAAAAGTATCTTGAGATCTCTGTTTAAGTATTTTGAGCAAAAAGATCTTGCTCTTAAATTTTGAAAGACTGTTCACAATAAATGGCACATTGTTCTCTTTACCTTAGATGGATGAGTTGCTAGATCTATGATCCTGTGGGTTTCTTGTTGTTTGTCTTAGATGAATATTGCCTTAAAGACACAAGCAGTGTGTACATACTGCCTCTTTTTTGTTGTTTTCCTGGCTTACTAACTCACTGTATAACAGGTTGATGCTAATGCAAGTCCAGGGATTTGATCCCTTGTGAACTTATAGCATTTTTCTAATAGCATTCGGTGCAATCCCATTGTTTCTTTTACTGTTCCCATCCAGATCAATGGTTAAGACTTCTATGTGCTACTGTAATATAAATAAAAATCATATTCCGTGAGTATGGCTTTGTAGGATTCCATATCTCTTCTTCATAATTCCAGATATTTTCTCAGTTTACTGGTAGAAATGTAGCTCCTCTAGCTGCCACTTCTACTAAATTAAGATGGGATTAGTAGGGCCAATTGTGCTTGTATTACTTCATTGTGTACTCCAGCACATCCCTGCAGCCCGCCACTTCCCGCAGTTCCCATTGGCCAGGAACGGCGAACTGCAGCCACTGGGAGCTGCAGAGGGCCATGCCTGCGGACGCCAATGTCTGCAAAACGTCTGCAAAACTCCCACAATCAACTTCCCCGATGGGCCGCAGGTTGCCTAGGTTTAAACTATATTCCATACCTTAAGGAAAAAAAATAGCTCTTTGGACTGTTGTCTCACCCTTTACCTTTCCCCTTACTTTCAGGGAATAGGAAATGATATGAAATACAAAAACAATTTAAATAATAAGTGTGTAATAAAGAGAAAAGGTTTCAAGTAATTTGGTTTTGGAATACCATCAGATTCTGGAAGGCTTCCAGCAACTGGTCACTGAATTAAGATAGCTCTTTCCATTGCTGACAGAAAACAATTGTGATCCATTTAAAACAATTTAATCTATATGTTTTGATTATTTTTATTCTGTCTTCCAAAACTACACTTCACTTTTTTTTTTATAATAGTGTCAGCCAACATGAGAAGTTTGCCCGTGCACAACTCTTGAGAATTGTGTTAAACATGTATATTTCAAACAGGAGAGTTTTGTTGGTCCTATGGTGAGCTAAATATAGGAATCTTTACTCCTTTTAAGAAATGAATGTCTTTATTATACAGAAAGAAGAAGTATCCTGACTTATTTAAATGGTTTTGTATAGAAACTACTGAAGTTTGCTGCCCTGCTGGAACATATGGACCAGACTGCCTTGGTATTTCTTTAAAATTACTGAAATACTTTTAAATTTACACCCATGAGTATGTTGGCATTGTTTTATCCAGTCATCTAATGCTTGTCTATCCTGACCTGCTTTGTAAAAATAGAACCTCCTGGAGATTACATTTGACTTAATGGGGGTCCAGATCAAAGGAGGTGAGAGGGAAGTGGTATCTTGAAGTGGGAGCTGAGCAGGCAGCACCATAACAATGAGGCCCGGATACCATGGTGATATTTACAATAAATAGTGGGAAGTGTGTGCACAGATGGCAGTAGCTGGATGATTGAACAGCAATTGAGAGGCCAGAGACAGCATAACATCCTGGAGATGGCTGGGGAAAACACAGGCAAATCCACAGTTGAGGATTAGGTGGAATGGAGAGTAGGAGAAATGGGAGGGAGGCAGCAGGAGAGGTTTAGGAGTAGCAGCAGAGGAGGCACAATAGCTAGGTGATTCTGGGAAAAGAGTAGGAGAAGTAGGTGGGAATAGGAGTGGGTTATGGCAAAGTAACACTGAATCTATGAGAGAACTACAGCCCTGGCAGAGTGGCAGGCCAAGGCTGCCTTCTAAAGTGGTGTCCTGGTAATAGGGTTAGCTCAAAAATTGACCTCTCCTATAAGTAGTGCCATTAATA
Source organism: Sternotherus odoratus (assembly GCA_032164245.1). Lineage (NCBI taxonomy): Eukaryota > Metazoa > Chordata > Testudines > Kinosternidae > Sternotherus > Sternotherus odoratus. Next base: position 31,072,604 of record JAVMKO010000001.1, read on the forward strand.
CCGGTCTGCAGTGGCAATCTGATCATTCTTCGCAATCCAACTATCTTTTTGTTAGTTGTTAAATAGATGAAGCCTGATTAAATGAATTCCAAGTTACATGAAATTTGTCTTCCTGAAACCAAATTAATGTAAGAAGTGGAATTAACTTATCAAAACTCTAGTAAGCCCATAGTACAGACATAGCTATTTTATATTTGTGCTGGTTGGAGTTGAAACATTTGGTTGTGTATGTGAAAGTGAGCAAAGGGTAAGGTCATTCCTCAATCTAGGCCTCTTTGCTACCTTTTTCAGCAAATCTATTTTCTTAAATCCATTTTTCAGTAAATGATATAAAAAGAAATTCAGCACAACAGGGAAACTCCATTCACTACAAAATTCTTATGAAAACCAATCTTTATCTGAACACACATTATTTTTATGTCAGATTTTCCTGAGACATTGATTATTGGCAGTGACCTGTATATTGAAGAACAAAAGTAAGACCCTGTCACAGGTCTTTTTTTTTGTTTGTTTTTTGTTTTGTTTTGTTTTGTTTTGTTTTTGTTTCAAGAGTAGAGCACATAACTAATGAGGAGGTTCTGCACATGATGTGATCTTCCAGTGTGAAAAATAAATTCCTCCTTACTTTTTATTGGCTAATTTGGGAATGGGTGGTTGATGGAGGGTTGGGGTCGAAGGAGATAGAAAATACTCCTGTTTAGAATTTTGAGGGGGTTTTCCCTCCTTAGTCATTAAAAGTTATAATGTTTTAATCCTCTTTGTAGCATGTCTCGGTGGATCAGAAAGGCCTTGCCATGGAAATGGGCACTGTGATGGAGATGGCACTAGAGGTGGGGATGGATCATGCAGTTGCAACACGGAGTACACAGGAGAGTTTTGTCTAGATTGTGCTGAAGGTTATTACAGCGTCCTGAAAAATGACACACATTCTGTTTGTGCAGGTAACTAGCGTTTGCTTACATCTTTGTATAACTCTTTGTTAGTAGTTAAGAATTCTAATATATTAAATACAATATCTTAGAAAATTGTGCAAGTAGAGGATATGAGCTGACAGGAAATGAGGAAAAAAATCGAAATGGTTAGTTTACTGTGTTTTAAGACTGAGACATATCAGTCATGCACATGTTCCATTGTGGTGGAGCATCTGAGGATCTGGCAAATCATTCTTCTGAAAGGTCTTTGTTTTTTGTTAATCTGTTCTGACAATAATCTTGAACTTTGTAGCATAATTCCATTATTAAATGTAACTATTAATTTTAATTGCAGAGAGAATACATTAAAACAAGTAGCAAATATCCTATGAAATTTTGACCTTAGGTTACCATATAATGGTCTGCATCAGACGTGGGCAGACCTTGTGGCCTGAGGGCCACATCAACGTTAAAAATTGTATGGAGGGCTGGATAGGGTAGGGAAGCCTGGCCCCGCCCCCTATCCAACCCTTTGCCCCAACCACCCTCTGGGACCGCACCCCCCATCTAAGCCCCCTGCTCCTTGTCCCCTGACCACACTCTCCTGAGACCCCCTACCCAACTCCCCTTGCTCCCTGTCCCCTGACTGCCCTGACTCCTATCCACACCCTCACCCCCTGACAGACCCCCCAGGATTCCCTGCCCCTTATCCAAGGACCTGGCCCCGACCCCCTTACCACACCACTTAGACCTGCCGGAGCGAGACATGCTGCCCCGTCGGAGCTCGCAGCCCCGCCCCCTTACCATGCTGCTCAGAGTGGCAGGAGCTCAGGCCCTGCCAGAGCCAGCCCAGCCCTAACTGCAGGTCAGAGTGCTGGCAGTGCGACATGCTGGGGCTGCAGGGCAGGGGGCATACCGGGAGAGGGGCCGGAGCAGCCTCCCCTGCCGGGAGCTCAGGGGCCAGTCAAGAAGGGCCTGCGGGCTGGATATGGCCCACGGGCCTTAGTTTGCCCACCCCGGTCTATATTATAGCCTGTGTCATAGCCTATCCTGATCACTTGAAAATATTTTTTTAGCCAAAATCCATTTAAGTCCCATCTAAAAGATAAAAATCCTCACAGTTGTATAGTTTCATTCTAACACTAATTTTTCCATTCAGTTCAGAGAAGACTTATTTGTAGCTTAAAAAACCTGATTGTAAGATTTAACTAAAAATGTTTCTTAACATTAACTGAACTATTAGTAGCACTGTTTCTCAATATTATAATGCAGTTATCTAATACTTTTCCCATCTGACTTGCTTCATATTATGATCTAAAGCAGCGGTTGCCAACCAGTGGTCCGCGGACCACTGGTGGTCCGCGAGAAAATTTGGGTGGTCCGCGGAGCCGCAGCCGGAGGAGAGGGGCGGGGTCAGTAAGAGAGGCGAGCTGGGGAGGGGAAGAAGAGCGGAGACGGAGCCGGGGCCGGGAGAGAAGAGGCCAGGGGGTGGGGGGGAAGAGCAGGGCCGGAGACGGAGCCGGGGCCGGGAGAGAAGAGGCGAGGGGGTGGGGAGAAGAGCAGGGCCGGAGACGGAGCCGGGGCCGGGAGAGAAGAGGCGAGGGGGTGGGGGGGGAAGAGCAGGGCCGGAGATGGAGCCGGGGCCGGGAGAGAAGAGGCGAGGGTGTGGGGGGGAAGAGCGGGGCCGGAGACGGAGCCGGGGCCGGGAGAGAAGAGGCGAGGGGGTGGGGAGAAGAACGGGGCCGGAGACGGAGCCGGGGCCGGGAGAGAAGAGGCGAGGGGGTGGGGAGAAGAGCGGGGCCGGAGACAGAGACGGGGCCGGGAGAGAAGAGGCGAGGGGGTGGGGGGGGAAGAAGAGCGAGAGCGGAGCTGGGAGAGGAGAGGAAGCAAGCCGGAAGGGGGGGGGGAGGAGGTAAGTGGCGGGAGCCCCGCATGCCTGCCGGGGAACAGGGTGCTTTCCCACTTTGCAGGGAATAGCTACCATCATCTCTATTTTTAAATTAGCAAATTGCATTTTAAATAGTTTTCAGGGTATTTAAAAACTTTTTTCTGTAATAAATAAAAGTGATATTTAGATGAGTTGTGTGCCAGGAAGAGAAAACCACCAAACAAGGACCTAAAGCGATTTTGAAAAGGGAATGGGGGAGGGGGAGGACAGAGGCGCAAGGTAAAATTTTTGCCAAGTTTGCTATTTTATAGCAGCTTCCCTCTCCTGCAAATCTGGGTCTGTGTCCATTGCTCCTTTTTGCTGCTTCTCTCTGGTCTGGTGCTAACCCCTGAGGGTTATGTCTGCTCTTAGCCCACTTGACAAGTTTGATTGTCCTTGATCTGTCTCTCCTTCCTCATTCACACCTCATTCATTCAACAGGGCACTTGATTATAAAGTGGGGGGGGGGGGAGATCTTATTCTACTTCTAGCAGAGACATTTTTCTTTTACCTTAATTATACTACCTTGGGGGCTATAACAGATTACCAAAGTTCAATACAGAGTTTCTAAAACAAGGTTATATGAAAAGGCATAACACAAAAGTCATTTAAAAGTTAAACAACCCCCCCCCCCCCGCCCCATCCCCCCACTCCCGCTCCCTCCCCGGGCCTTTTTAAAAAAATTCATGTTAGTGGTCCGCGGGATTCAAAATTGTGAGTTTAGTGGTCCCTGAGGTCCGAAAGGTTGGCGACCACTGATCTAAAGAAACTTATCCAGTAGTATCAAATCCTAATGCTGGATGCATAGCATGTTTCACCAGATCTTTTGAGGCCAGTACCGTATCAGGTTGTTGTGTCCTAAAGTAAGTAAAGTTACAAAAAAAATAAGTTTTGCTGATTCAATGGGTAGCACTGCTCTGGATTAGTACTAAACTAGTGCCTCAACACTGTGCTAGTGAACAAAGGGTTTCAGGAGTTGCTATATTTCTGATAAGCGACTAAATTGATTCTAACCATTTCCAGTGATCAAATAATCTCATGGCTCTCTTCTCCACACAAGGGTGCCAACCTCTCTGTACTTGCTAAGTTCTAATATGTGTATCTACATTCTGTCTCCTCTCATGTAGTTCGTTCCATTTGACTTTACTCTTTGCTACACTTATGCAAAATACAAAACATCCAGCTTGCTGTATGGTGTTGCTAGTTAAAATGCTTGTCTCTCGCACTCTGTAGGTGGAAGAATCATATTTATATGTTCATGTGATCAGGTAGTTTATGGTCCATCCTAATATTTGGTTGTCTGAAGACTTACACTTTAAAAGAAAATCTAGTTTGTTTCAAGTATAAGTTAATGTAGCTCTAACTACTCAAAATCTCTTTCCAGCTTGTCACGATGCTTGTAAAACTTGCACTGGCTCAACTGACAAAGACTGCAAGGATTGTAAAGAGGGCTGGACCAAAAATGAGGAAGAAACCTGTGTGGGTAAGCAAGGCCTTGTCCATGCTAACACAAAGTAAAAAATAATTGAAGCTGTGTTTTGAGTAACATTGATAAGCTTAGACCACATCAATTTATAACCATTCCACTCACTATAAGAGCACTTACGCTATCCTTCTGGAAACTAGCTTATGCTCTAATACATCTGTTAGTCTCTAAGGTGCCACAGGACTCTTTGTTGCTTTTGCAGATCCAGACAAACACAGCTACCCCTCTGATACTGAATGACCTGTATAAAGTAGTTCTTGCAGTTTGTTGAAGATTAACTGTTAACCACATTCCACAGTTGTAGATAACCTGTGTCCTTTTTTTGTTTCAGATGTGGATGAATGTGCTGTAGAGGCTTCTCCTTGCAAAGATGATCAGTACTGTCTAAACACAAATGGATCTTTTATATGCAAAGGTTTCCTTTCAATTACTTCAACTTTTAGAATAATATTTGATCTATATAGAATGGAACAAATTCTGTTACTTTCTTCTGCTAGACAAGTGTGACTAATACTATTGATTCAAAAACACCCGTATTAATTTAACTATATACCGTATTTTTCGCCCTATAGGACGCTTCGGCCTATAAGACGCCCCCGAGTTTTTAAATAAAAAAGCCGGACACAAAAAAAAAAAAAAAAAAACCCACCACCACACACAAAAAGCGCCTCGCTCTCCCGTCAGCCCGCCGCGCGGGCGGGCTGCTGGGAGCGCGCCGCTCTCCCGTCCCCGGGAGGTTCCATGCGCCGCTGATTGCACCGGGGGGGCGCCAAGCAGCGCTGCCGGCGGCGGGGGGTGCGGGGGAGGCAGGAGCGTGCGGAGGGACCGGAGCCCGGCCGGCGAGCCCATCGATCGCGCCGGGCGGCTCCAGCCCGTTCTCGTGCGGAGGGTCAATAAGTTTGTTGCTGTCGGGCTCGCGGCTTCCCCCCTCCTCCCGGCCGGGTGCGGACGGCCCCGGTCCCCGCCGTGTAGGGGCAGCGGCGCTCGCAGTAGCCCGTGGTCGGGCCCCTTTTCCCCGAGCCGCGCTGCTGGACGTGCCCGGCCCCAGCTGGGAGACTTGGCGCACGGACGGGTTTGTTCTGGGAGGGCAGCGCCGGGGCTCGATCCCGCGGGGTCACGGCCGGGGAGGATGAACCGGGAGGCAACCGCCTGCCCGGTTCCGAAGTTGCGTCTCTGCAAAGGACTCGCGACCGGGGCTTTCCGGCTGTCCCGAGCTGCTCCCGTTCCCCGCCGGCCCCGAATACATGCGGGTGGGCTCGGGGGGGAAGCGCCGCCCCGCCCCGCCCGCCGGGCCACCTGCAGCCGCCCCAGCTCCCCGGTGAGGTCATATATTCGGCATATAAGACGCCCCCCCTAATTTTGCGAATATTTTTGGGGGTTAAAAAGGCGTCTTATATGCCGAAAAATACGGTATTTTTTCTGTCTTTACTACAAGTTAGAATAAGAGAACTTGCTGTTTGTGTCCTCGTCCTTTTTTCATATTTCATTTGAGGGATGTTTGTACAATTGACGTCATCTGTAGAGTGTCTTGCGGTTTGTCGCTGGTGTTCAGAATCTGAATGTATTAGTGATGACACATACTGCCATTTTTTTTTACAACCTTTACACCATTATAAATCAACTTTGTTTATTAAACACTTAAAGCCTCTTATACTATTTGCAGCAGTAAATAGTTACACCTAGAATTTTATTTTTATTTTTATATATATATATATATATATATATATATATATATATATATATATATATATATATATATATATATATATACACACACACACTATTAATTATTTTCAGCTTTTCCTTGCTCATGGCTTTCTGAAACTTTCGTTATTGATCAAACTTTCTGTGCTTGGTTTTAGCTTAAAGTGGACTGTTATGGAATGCTTGAAGAAAACCTAAATATATATATTTTTCCCGTTTCACAAAGTCCTCACAATGTAAACTAATGTATTGTTAAACCCTCACCGCAGAAAACTGCCTAAATAGTAGAAACTATTCATCTTAATGGTAACTTCCACTGTCCACAATAAATGTTTAAATGTTTGTATTAACTAGCACAGGCAGTTTCTTTTCATATTTATTGTTTTTGTTTGTAAATCAAGGATGCTAAATTACCCTCCTCCCCAAAATCAAGATTACAAAATTAAATGCACAACAATGAAGAAACTAATTTGGAGCTCATCGGGCATGTCCTATTGTTCAGTTAAGCATCTTTATAATAGTGCCCAGTCCTGATTAGGGGGAGGTGGGGAGGGGCCTATAGGTGGTTCCATGTTGAACATGTGAACAAATTAGTAGTATTTTGGGAACTATGATTTCTTTCACTCCCTCCCCCCGCTTACTTATGTAAATTTGTGAGCTTAAGTTCAAGATACAATCTTTTCTGTTTACATCTCATCTGCATTCCAGTATTCATTAATGGATTGTTTTGTTTTAGCATGCGATGCCAGCTGTGCAGGCTGCACAGGTGAAGGTCCTGACAGATGTAAAAACTGCTTGTCTGGATACACAATAGAAGATGAAAAGTGTACCGGTTAGTTGGATTTTTGAGTTACTCTTAATGTGCTATAGTGCACTTGCTGAATCAACATATGTTCCAAAAGCTGGAATACAAGATGGGTTATTGCTGAGTGTCTCTCTTTCTAATGTTGGTCTGTTAGAGCTTCAGCTCTTGTAAGTGCTTCAAAATGTTTCATAAAATAAAAAGCTCAGCAGTCCACTGATTTTATGTAACAATAGAGATCCCTTCTAATATTCAGAGACACTGCATATGGCTAAACTGATCTACAGGAAAGCCTAAAAAGGCTATACACCACTACACAAGGGAAATGGTATTGCATTTAACACTTAGCCCTGGTCTACACTGTGGGGGAATTGACCTAATATACGCAACTTCAGCTGAAGTCGACCTATTCAGATAGACTTACCTCAGCATCTTCACAATGCTGAGTCGACTGCTGTCACTCTCCCTTCGACTCCGCCTATACCTCTCACTACGGAGTAGTACTGGAGTCTACGGGAGAGCACTCTAGGGATTGATTTATTGTGTCTAGATAAATCAGTCCCCGAAAGATTGATCTCTACTCGCCGGGTAGCGTAGATCTGGCCTCAAAGTTTGTTCCTGATGTATCCATTATAGTGACAAGATAACTCATTCAGGAGAGTCAAACATATGGCCCTCATGATTTCTGACCTGAATTACTGTACGTGCTCACATTATGCAGACTCTAAGCTCAATTTTTATTAAAAGCAACCTTGCAAATGTGAACAGTGTAGTTTGTCATGTGTGCCAGAGTTAGTAGGCAGCCTGAAACAATGCTGTGGACATGTGCTCGGTCGGTCAGTCAGTCTCTCTCTCTCTCTCTCTCTCTCTCTCTCGGCAACTCTGAAGCCCCAGGAGATATGTCAACATTAATTATTGCATTGATGGTTACGTTAGCATTGGGAAAAGAGGTGGTGTGAAGCCTTCGAAGGGTGAAAAAGGGAATTGCTGTGGAGAAGGACATTGAGAGAAGGAAAGAGGGAGCAAAACAGTGAAGGGAAGATTAAAACAGGCAGAAGTATTTTTGTAGCTGAATGTGACTGTATGGTACTGAAAAAATAGCTTACTACACAAAGCCTCTAATCTGCCCTTTATGTCTGTGCAAATCTTCCACTGACATCTGTGAGATTTGTTGTATATTGAGATAAGTACAAAGTCCCGAACTTATCCCACCCCATGATCTACAATCAAACATGGAATCAGCACGCTCATCCCAATGAGTTTGACATCTCTGTCTGAAGTCAGCAGAATCAAGACAGGTTACTCTGACAGAATTGAAAACTATGGGCAGGATTTCTGCTTCCTTCAGTACTGAGAAGCAGTAAATGAATATACTAGAAGTGTCTTGACATCTGCAGAGGAAAAGAGCAATATTTTGTCTTTCCTTATTGTAATTAAATGCATCTTGAAAGTTCTTTGCAAACCCCCTACGTAGCTGATGGTTGAACACTTTCATGGAACTGGGTGCTATAGTTTTCACTATAAATTAAACAGTTGCTTGTTTTAAAGCAGTTAACTTCTTTTTTTAGATATTGATGAGTGTAACCTTGCTGAAAAAGTGTGTGTAAGAGAAAATGAAGACTGTATTAATACCCCGGGCAGTTACAAATGTGTTTGTTCAGAAAGCTTCGAAGAAAAAGGTGGTATTTGTGTTCAGACTTTACAAGCAGGTAAGTGACCTAAAAAAGGCCCTGAAACTAAATGTACTTTACTACAGCATGCCTAACATATCCGGCTTACATGGTTTGAATATTTTACAGCTTTGTCATTATATTCTGAGAGTGTCCAGTCACTTCTACTTTCTCATCTGTGGGTGCACACATACACATCCATCAACTCTTAATCTGGGCCTCCTATTTTAATGTCTTTACTTTAAAATTGTTTATGAGTAGAGAAGGCATTCCCAGATAGGATGTATCAGTATTTAATCTTCTTGTCCTACCGGGGTCTCCGCCGCCAGCCCAACTCAGCCCACTGCCGGCCTGGGGTTTCCTTCACCCAGGCTGGCGGCAGGCTGAGCAGGGCCAATGGCGGGGACCTTGGCGGGCAGCAGCATGCCATTAAAAATCAGCTTGTGTGCCACAGGTTGCCGACCCCAGTATTGGTCCATGTGAGCCATACGAAGCCCTCCTTTAACGCCTTCACCCTTCCTAAGGTTATGAAGGATTGAACTATGCTTGCCATCAGTATACTTTTTACTAAATAACTGTTAGCCGTACATGTGGCCGTCTTCCTTAGCTGTGTTCTCTGGGTCTGACCTACAGCCCACTAAAATCACTAGAAATATTCCCATTTACTTCAGTGGGCTTTGGATCAGGCATTTGGAGTTTAACAAAGAATACAGATGTATTGCATGTTCACAATGTGAATTAATGGGGCTATAACTCTGAATATCACGAGAGTGTTCAAAAGGCACTTCTTATTTCCCTGTTAAGTGTCAGTCTCCGACACACTCTTATCAAAATACCTGAATTGCTTATTCTTAAACTTAAGTCAAAATGATAATACACTGGAAAAAAAAGGTTTAAAATGGAAAAAGCCATGCTGCTGATATTGTGATTGCTTCTGCTATAAGTGTATTCTAATTAAGTCCTTTGGAAACTTAAGTCCTTCTTTAAGTCCTTAAAGAAACATGGGCTCAAGTAAGGATAGGCTCTGTAGACTGGGACCAATTTATAAAGCTAAGAGCAGGTGAACAATACAAGCAGGTATCTCCCCAATATGACGTGACACATGTTTCTGGTTCTTTGATGATGGATACTCTTGAGTAGTTTCTCAACACAGTAAATTCCCAGCATCAAAAGGTGATAAATATGGTCAAACTTATTGTAAAATATTATTAGAGGCTTTATTCTAACTAAGACACTTTTTACAGGAGAAGAAGTAGAGACATTGGCAACTGCACCTCCATCTGCTGGACATGAGGATTTATGATTTTCATTCCAAAGGAAGACATTAATATCTACACTTTAAATTATTGGACTAACGCGCCATTCACCTGATGTACTGTGGAAATGGTGTTGAATATGCAGGTTGCCAGTATGATTATTTTGGAAACTGCTAATGATGAATTGCCCTCCCAGCTGCATTTCTTCATTCACTTAAATGCCACTTTTATACAGGTTTAATAAAACCTCAAACTATGAACCTCACTCTAGATGGATAAAGTATAGAATTTGTTTGAACTGGTATATTTGATTTAAAAATAGTTTATTCTTAAACTGCCTGTTTCTCATTCTAGCAGCTATTAGGAATGATCATCCTTTTAGAGGGGCTTAAGTTTATCCTGAACTTCATAATTCAGACAAAATGGACTGACCATCTGGGAACTTCTTCCGTGAATATTTTTTCTATACTAGAATTTGGCTTTTAGAAACGGTAAAAGGGAGTCTTTTTTTTTTTTTTTTTTTAAACTCTTGTCTTAAATGAAAGCTGAATGCCTAATAATGCATTCAATAAAGATTTATTTTGATTGGTGTGTCTCTCAAGTTGCAGAATATCTCCACGTTCTGCCTTAAACGCAAGTTACAGGGGAAAGTAGATTACTTTGCAGTTTCAGTAATGGGAGAAACGTGCTCTCACTATCTGAGGAAACTTAGTGGCATGTTTCTTCAGAAAGTTGTCTACAAAACCAGATGAGTTCAAATTTCTCCTAAATAAAGCGGTTACATTAAGTGTTGGCATTATACTAGATGTTGTATCTACCCCAGGCATGTTTCTTGCTCACAGTTTCTAGAAATATGTTTTCAATAGATACTGCATAGGCACAATAGTAACTACTTTGTTGGTGTGTATAAGTGCACAGTATATTAGTACTTGCTAATGACAAAGCAATGGGTTATATTGAAACTAATAAGACGAGGAAGACTTTGTAGCACCTTAGAGACTAACCAGTTTATTTCAGCAAAAGCTTTCGTGGGCTATAGTCCACTTCATCGGCTGCATCGAATGGAACAGAAGTAAGATGCATTTATACACACAGAAAGCAAAAAAAAAAAAAAAAAAAAAAGTTGTGCATTAGCATACCAATTCTAAGAGGCTGTTAAATTTGGATGGGCCATTATCAGCAGGAGAAAAAAATACTTTTTGAAATGGATTTCTGTTCTGCAGGAGATAACAACTATTGAAGGTAAATTAACTAGGGAAATGCAGTCAATTAGTGTAATGAGAGAACCATTCGCAAGTCCTATTTAGCCCTCGGTTTATTGTGTCCAATTTGAAATTTTAATTTCAGTTTCTCGTTGGAGTCTGTTTTGGAAGTTTTTCTGTGTCAAAAAAACATCTGTTTGATGGTGTGTGGCCTAGTTGCCCCCCCCCCCCCAGGAAGTAGGAGCAGAAAGTATAAAAGATGGCTCAGAAAGCTCAGTAGGGAGGCAACCACTGGAGAGAAAGATGCCTTCTGTGGCCTGGGCTGGGAAGCAGCAGAAGGTGGCAGGGATCAGAGGACTGGTCTGGGCTACTGGGACTGGTAGGTGATTCAGACCTAGAGGGAGAAGACGACTGGCCTGGACCCTCAATGGACCAGACCCCTCAAGACTTGCTCGCGAGCCCAGAAGCTGCCATTTATCTCGACCCCTCACAGCAGCAGGTATGTCAAGAAGGGGAGTGTGGAAGTGGCCCAGGGATAGCAGACCCTGGTCTGGCCACAACGTTGACAGAGGGTGAATCAGCGTGTTGTGGCGTGGATCCCCGCTGACCCAGTGACAAAGCATTTTGTCACTCTTAGGGCCTTGGGTTGGGACACAGTGGAGTGGGTGGGCCTGTGTTCCGCCTGCTACCCCAACCCAGGCCTGGCAGTCTCTCTTTCCCCAGTGTGAAGGCCTGAGCCTCAAACTCTTTGCTGCCTACCTTGATCCAAGGTCTGGAGTAATTGACTGTTCATTTGCTATTCAACCTGCACACAGGCCTGAGCCTCAGACTTCATTGCCTTGCCTTGATCCAGGGCTAACTGCCTGTAGTTCCTGCCCAGCCTGACTATAGGCCTGGGCCCCAGCTGCGAGTGGAGACTGCTGCGTTCTCCATGCTGGCTGATGTATCAGTGACATTGTGAGGTGGGGTGACCCTCACATTAAGCCACTACAGGGGGGAGCAGTGAGGAAAAAATGAAGGTAGAACTGGACGATACACTAGACTTAGATTTTGAGCTCCCCTTAAGTTCACAATGTGTCCCAAAAGCTGCCACTTCCCAAAACTTGATACACTGGACAAAAGCAAGAAGAATGATTAGAGCAATGACCAAGGAAGATAATCTTTGGAGCTGCACCCTCAAGCAATCTGAGAAGCAAGGTCATGGTTATACTAAGAAACCAGGGGAGAACTAGAGCCTACCTGCAGCAGCAGAAGGAAGAAGAATCTCTGGTTTTGCCTACTCTGCAGGGTTTACTGCCAAAAGCAATGAAACAGTGGAAGTGTACATACGGTGACGCCACTCTTGGCAACAACACTAGTCAGTTTTGGTGACAAAATAAAACTAATTCAATGAGAGGCATGAGGTTTTTTACAGCAAACTTAGTGACGGCATTATTGTAAACACTGCTGGTTGTGGCTTCCCCCCAGTGTCCTACACTGTCCACGGTGCCCACTCTGCTCCCTGTTTTGAACTTAGCTGCCTTGTTGGCAGGTGTCTTAACAACCCCCTCCCCCCCCCCGCCGCAAAGCTCCATGCAGTTTTGACAGCTGAGCACACTGCTCCGGTGCCAAAGAGCAAATCATTAATGTGGAGTTCTCGGAAGACGGGATACTGAGCTGGATGGAAGGTTACTTTGACCCACTGTGGCTACACTTATGTTATTATAAAAATGGGGAATGGTCGGGATGACAGCATGCTGACCCACTCACTCTCCCCCAGCACACCCACTCTCAGTCTCTGTCACACCCTCTCTCACTTCAATTGAAATGTGGCTGACAATCTAGTAGGATACCCATGAAATGATGGGATTAAGAAACCTGAATCATGTGACTTTACTTGCCCAATGAGGCATTGCAAACCCTTCCCAAAGCACCCTGTGGTCAAGTGCACAGTGGGATAGCTGCCCACAATGCATTGGTCTGTGTCAGTGCAAGAACTGCTAGCATGGGTGCACTCTGCTGACACAAGCATAGTGTGGACATGCAACAGTGGTTTTATTAAAGCATAACTTTGGGCAACAAAACACTGCAGTGTAGACATACCCACAGAAACATGAAGGGAAAAGTGTCAGTAGTGAACATGGCCTGCATTTGTGGAAGTGGGGTGGGACGGGAGAGAAGTAAAGATGACCCAACCTTTGGGCTTTATTTCAGGCAGGAAGGAGGATTGTCAACAGTGATAAAGAAGGTTAGAGGTTTTGGGAGGGAAAATACCACAGCCAAATTCTATGTTAAATTCAAGATTGTCAGATTGAGGTCGCATTGAATGGTGGGAGACAAGTCAGTGTTGGACTAGTTTGTGCAAGGACAGAAGCTGAAGCCAGGGTGCCTGGAAACCGCATAAAGGGGGGGGGAGGGGTGTGTATGTGTGAAAACCAGAGCATTGTGGGACCTCCCTGAACAAAGGGGGTAAAACTCACTAAAAGATGGGAAAGCTGAAAGGCAGGGTTTGAGTGTGGCAAAGAAAGGTCATGGACACTGCCTGAAAGGTGGTGGTGGAGGTGAAAATGATGGGAGTGGCATTGAAAAAGATGAGGTGGTGGAATGAATAATCTCCTTTGAGTGATTAGCATCCTCTAACAGCAGTTCTCAAACTTTTGTATTGGTGGTTCCTTTCACACAGCAAGCCTTTGAGTACGACACTCCCTCCCCTATTAAAAACACATAAAAATATTTAACACTAGTATAAAGGCTAGAGGTGAAGCAGCGTTTGAGGGGTGGAGGCTGACTGCTCATGACTCCCCATGTAATAACCACGTGACCCCCAAGGGGGTCACAACCCCCAGTTAGAGAACCCCTGCTCTAAAACATCTAACCATGTTACTGCAGCAAAAATACACTGTTTCAAAAACCTTTATTTGTTCAAACTGGACAGTGAACTTGCTCTCTCAGTTGTGAAATGATTGCCCTCTTGTGGTGAGCTACTCCTCCCTGCACAGCTCTGTCAAGAAGTGGCTGTTCATCAGTTACTTATACTGTATGTGCTCTTGCTGTGTTTTTGTTCTTTGTAAAAAAAAACTAGCAACTGGCTAGTTGGACTGAATATTTTTTTCTCTATGCTGCAGTAGTATAGGCAAAGCTGCAGTCATTTCTTTTAAATCAAGGTATTTTCCTTTAACTAGTATTTTAGAAGCTAGTGTTTGCTTGGTAGTGTGAGACTGAAACCCTCTGTTTAGCCACAGCACTGGCAGCAGTAGTTAATTATTTTAAATTTTTCCTGCCATAAATATCAAGTTAGTCTTGAAGGGCCCCTCTGGAAGGGGATGGAGTTGTCTGCCATTCAGTCAGTGTTTGTATGGAGACTTTTGGTAAGGCTACGTGAAGATGGTTTTTGGACACCTTAGTTAGCATCTCCTTAGAATGTCATCTTGCTATTAGAGACAACATGGGTGAGGTGCCAAGGGTGCAGGGAATTTTGCCAGAGCAGAGAAGTCGTCGCCAACATCAGCAGGATCGGTTTCCCTCTGGTTGGTACTGAAGACCTGGTACTGGATAGGAGCTCGGGGCGACGTGTTCCCTTCTGCTTGACATCCTCATCGATGCCAGATCTTGTCCTGCCAGAGACAGTGGTACCAGGAATGCCACGAGGTCCCTGGCCTTGGTGAATGCCTCCGGGGTGAAAAGCATTATGATCCCACTGGTGCCACACTGTCTCCCCAGGGGCTGCTCTGGACTCAATAACACCTGCAAGCATGGAATCAATGGTGCCACTTGTGGGGCGAGGGCAAAGGAGTGGCCCAACTCTCCATGATTGTCCTTCCTTGGATCTGGGGAACCTTCCCTCTTGGCTCATTGCTTGTTTTGTGCTTCTTCCTCTGAACCAGTGAAGAGGAACAGTGCCAAGAGACACGTGCCACCAGAGGAGCACTCGGCACCAATGTGGGTGTGAGTGCAGCTTTCATCAGGATGGACCTTAGCCTACACTCCCTGCATGCCTACCGTGCTGGGCGGTAAGAAGGAACTGAAAGTGTGTGGGGGTGGCCAGTCCCCTTTTATATTGCTGCCTGAGCACATGACCCCCGAGGGCGCTAGAGCTGGCCTGATGGATACCACTGAGGGAAAAATCTCTGATGATTGTGCACATGACACATGCTCACCTGACGTAGAATGGACATGAGCAACACATTTCAAAGAACAGTTATGGAAGAACAGTGGTTAGGTTTTTTTTTGGGGGGGGGGGTGGGAGAATGAATGGAGAGAATAGGAAAAAGAGAAACAGGAAAGATGGAAAGAACATGTTGTAGCCTGACTTAACAAAACAGATCCGCCCTGTCCATTGGGAAATACCTGCTCCAACTGTGACAAGGTCTGTGGATCTCAGATCAATCTAATTAGTCACCTGTGGATCCACCAGCGATAACCAGCTATCTTTTTTTATTCTGAGACAATCATTCTCAAACTCTGAGGAATTGCCAATGATGACTAGTGGGTGCTGTGAGACTAACTTCATTTGTGTTTGTTGTACTCTTTGAGATCCTTGGATGGAAGACTCCAGAGCAAACTTGCTCAGGCAGAGTTTTGTACTAGTTTAGTTCTGAGATGAAAGATTAAATTGGGTTTACTAGCTATCACTGGCTTCAGGGTGCAAGTCAGACCAGTGCGGGGTTGAGTCACTACTAGCCCTGCTGGTTCCCTACAATGCTTTGCTGCTGTAGCTCTCAGTCAGGAATGCTCACAGCCAGCCTACAAGCATTCAGGTCACACTCTGAGTGTCAGCTCTGACTTCAGCAGTCTGACTACAGCGCCATTCTGGCTTCTACCAGCCTTGGGTACAACCAGCAAAGTGACCCCAACACCGTCCCTGTTCCAGATTTCTCCAAAACTGTGTGTTCTGTAATCCTCAGACCTCTCCTGGACCTCACAGAGAAATAAATAATAAGGATCATTTATTCCTTTAAAGAGACAAAAGCATATCACAGCATACTAACTTAACTGCAAACACCTCACTGCATTGGTTTATAGAAAAAAAACAAAACAAAATATATTTATTAAGAACATATATGAAGTGAGGCCAAGTAAAAGAAATAAAAATTGAAATGGTTACAAGCAAATACAAGTGAAAATGAATCTGAAAATCTAAAACTTCAGGGTACAGGCTTCATTCAAGATAGTTTCTCTCATCGATCATTCTTCTTTCCAGAAATGGCTGACTTAGTCAGGACCTTCCACAGAAGTACATTGGAGCCCCGGTATAATGTGCCCCACTATTAACGCGAGTTCGGTTATAGCGTGATTATACCGTGGCTCACAAGTCCTTGTTCTCTGTCCCTTGCAGGCTCAGGGGCCATGGCTTCTCTCCCCTGCTGGGCAGCGGGGCGTGAATCTGCAGCCCCCGGCTGCCGGGAATGGAACCCCGCTATAACGCGACCCCGCATTTAGCACGATGGGATTTTTTGGCTCCCATCTGTTGCGTTATAGCGGTGTTCCACTGTACAAGATGTTGACTTCCCTTGTCTTCCTAGGTGAAAGATCTTCACCTAAGTAGGTTTTTCCACCTATATTCAGTTTCCAGAAACTTCAGCTCCTGGGCTGATGGATCCACGTTTTTCAGCTTGCGAGAGCTCCGTTACCTTGTCACTGTCTAGGGATGGAGGCCAAAGATGGCTTCTATCTTCGCTTATCTTCCAAAGTTCAGGGACCTTGTTGAAAGGGGCAGGATGACCTCTTGCTGTTTTTCCCTTCCTGTGGGCTTCCCATCCCCCTGCTGATTTGAATGTAACGGGGGCTTCCCATGTTTTGGGTCATATCTTGCTTAATTTATTGGAGACAGATAGAGAGTTGTGACATTCCCTTCTGACAGGGAGAGACCTGTTTCTTCCATTGTTTGGACACAGACTGGGAGGCTTAATATTAATAAAAACAATGAGTAGTCCTTGTGGCACTTCAGAGACTAACAAATTTATTTGGGCAAATTTGTTAGTCTCTAAGGTGCCACAGTTGCTTTTGCTACAGACTAATACGGCTACCACTATGAAACCTTAATATTAATGAGTATTGATAATTCCTTATGTGTTAATACAGACATCTGACAGTATTATTAATCACCAGTGTGTCATAGGCTTTCATAAAACACTTCACTCACTAAACTTGTATAATACAGTAATATTATATACAATCAGTTGATTCAATTGCTTATCAGGTTCAGGTCCCCTGTCCTTAATGATCAGTAAAACTTTGCAATGCATTCTTTGAAAAGAAAAACACAGACCAAGATTCTCTGCCTTGCTGGGTGTAGACAAAGTGCCAGCTCTGTGATAAATTCTTAGGAGGGAGCCAAACAAGCTCACCTATAGATTAGTATTGTTCGAGATAGGTGTTAGACTTGTGAGAAAGTCTCTATAAAATGCTTGTAAGTTGCTGCATGCATTAATCTTATTTGTAATGTCTGCATCCCATGCTATAAAGTACTATGAAAATATTGCTTTATGTACAATATTAAGTACGAATATAGATAAGTAAAGACGACATTTCCTGCTTCTGCTTCTAGCGATAGTGAAGATGCATAAGAATAAGAAATATCTTATTCGGAGGGTTTCTGGTTAATAAAAAAACCCATACAAACAAACAACCCACCCATCACCACACAACACCAGTATGACTAAGCAGCTTAAAAGTATTTTTGGAGGGTGGGAAAGTAGGCCTTTATTTTAAAAAGTGAAACAGGAGTATAATCTTCTAAATTAAAAATGGAAGGTAATCTTGGGCTAGGTCCACAAAGGGATTTAGGTATTATAACACCTAACCTAACTTAACCCAGTGGAATTCACAACCCCGTGCTAGTTATCTCAGCCCTTTATACAATGCATTGGAAGAGACTGGGACATTAGAATAAGATCCATAAAAGATAGCAAGGGGGATCAGGCTGGCTAGCCGATAAGAAATGGTGAGGAGAGGGGTATGTCTTAAGCCCCACCCCTCAAAGGGACTTAGGCACATAAGTCCAGCCAAAAGTGGGGGTGTCTATCTTCATTTGGGATTCTCAGCCCTCTGATGTATAAGTAGGTTCTTGTGAGGTGGAGTGAGAGTAGCCTCATTTATAATCTTTAACCCCGTGGCTAGCATGCTCACCAGAATATGAGAGACCTAGGTTCAATTCCCCACTCTGCCTGCTGTGGAGAAGGGATTTGAACAGAAAGCTGAAATTCTCACCTATTACATGACTGCAGCAGTTGAGGCTTAAGGAAAACACCCCTTAACTGCAGCACTGAAATGCTAAGCTGAGGTTTTAAAATGGTTTTAGTGATAACATCACATTGCTCACTCATTCATTTGCTTTCAAAAGAGCTGATGTTTTCTGAGTTTGATCTTCCACAGAGGATTTTTTTAAGGGTTTGAAGAAAACTACCTATTTAAAATTTAGTGTTGCTGTGGGGAGCCCTTAGCAGGGCCTGTGTGCTTTGGCATTTGTACACATACAGTTCTCCAGGAGAAGGAACCCAGGTAGCAAATGAGCATACACAGTAGCTGTCAAAAGTAGGAAAGCACGGAAGCCGTTATTCGAAAACAATCTATCCAAGCCCTGCATGTTCTAGGACTTCAGGCTGGGCAATTGCAATACCAGATAGCCAGTCAGGTGCATCCAATTTAGGGAATATAAAGGATAGCAGCCAACTTGGTGCATCCAGTGCAAGGAATATAAAGCATAGGAACCATCTTGGAAGTCTCAGCTCCACCCTTATTGTCAGTCTAGAGCAGTGGTAGGCAACCTGTGGACCCCAGGATCAGGGTCAGTTGCTTGTGGGATGTGAGATGTTGACGATTGCGAACCACAGCCACTGGGAGCTGCGGAGGGCCATGCCTGCGGATGGTCAACTGTCTCGTGGCCCACAATCAGCTTACCCTGACGAGTTGCATGAGGCCCATAGGCCACCCACCACTGGTCTAGAGGAAGTTCTTAAGAACAACTCTCAGGCGTATTTGTAGGCTTCGGGCATAATATAGTAACAAAGGTGGCTCTCCACAGCTATATATACTGTCATTGTATGATTTGCCTCATGTTGAAACAACCTCCTGTACTTTCTCCAGCATGCCCACACGTTACCATGAAACTGAAACTAAAGATTTGGTTTTGGTATGTGTTTGGGGAGAAAGGTGATCAATCAACCCATAAAGTGAAGAGAGACACCAGAAAGAAGCTATTAAAACAAAAAATGCTTTTCAGCACAAAAACAATTAATTTAACAATTTACTCCTTACTGTTCAAACTCAAGGTGACTACAGGCAGCATGCCAGTGAAAACAAATACTATTGTGTCAGAGCTACTCACCCAGGTGGTATTTTAAAAAGCAGTTGACAGGACAAGTGTTATAATGGAATGATAACTACAAAATTCTTTTTGTGGAAGGAAAGAGAACTCTAGCAGAAACAGGACCAGTCTGATGTTTCTGTAGGCATCCCCTTGGTCTTTGAAGATGAAAACTGTGACTATATAGCAATTTCCCCCTATCTAGAGATGTACAGCTATGCTCCAGCTGGGGGGGGGGGGGAGGGAGGAGTAGGGGAAAGCATATCATGGCATTTGTTGTTGCTGGAGTCTGTACTGTAACATACTTTCTCTGCTTTTATTTTAAACCAGTAGAGGGAACTCTTAAACTGCAACAACCACAATTAGGGGTTGTATTCCTCATGGCGAGTCAGTGTTTGAAATGCAAACAATATTACTGGAGGAAGGGTGAGAAAGATTATTTTGAATGTCTAATGCCAGTCTATGGGAGAGATTTCTCACAGTAAGGTAAAACTAACATTTAGTAAAAAATTCCTAAGCATGGAATACTAACGATCTACCTTAATCATTAAATAAGATACCATGGTGGCAGATTCTGGGACAGCAAACACTTATACAGTACTTCAGTTTACATATGTGAGTAGTCTCATTAAAGTCAATATAGCACTATCCGTATGCATAAAGTGAAGCATGGGCATAAGTGTTTGCAGTATTGGTGTTATAGATTATGGTAAATTTGAATTCCTGCCAAATTAACTAATATAGTTCTTACCAGGAACCTATTTAAGTCTATGGGATTCAGTAGGTGATAAAACCACATGACCTCATAGAAACGTAGGGCTAGAAGGGACCTAAAGAAATATAGTTAATCACCACTATGCTGAGACAGGACTAAGTATACCTAGATCATCTCCGATAGATGTACTGTAATCCTCATCAGAAGAATAACTGATACCACATGATATTAGAAAGATGTCATAATCATTATTTACATACCTCTTACTCTCCAGTCTCATACAAGACAGTCAGTACCAAAAACATACAATTCACTTGTGTTGACAAAATATTACCAAGATAAGTGTAAATAATACATTAGTTCTTAAAATATCACATACTTTCTCCATGGAACTAGTACTTTTACACTGCTTCTTGTCTGTATAACTACATATTATTGTATTAAACATATGAACTATTTACCCTCTATGCTCCTCTACCTTTCCAAGTCCCAACTTCCATCAGCCAATTGTACCCAGTGTCAAGTCCATTCTTATTGCTCACAGATGTTTCGACTCTGCAAATTGGCAGAGAAGCAAGGGGTGAGGTAACCAGCAACACCTGGGACTAATTCATGAGTCTTATTGGCACATCTGGAGCTCCCAGAATGATTAAAGTGCTAAGACTATTGGAACCACTTTTATGGTCAATTTGCAGTCCAACACTACCTGTGCCAGATGTAGTATAATGAATGCTGGGGGCTCATTAAGAACAGAATAACATTGTTTCTACTGTAGCTCTTACCTTGACATTGCAGCCCATTAGTTCTCCATTTTTTCCCTTCAAAACTTTCTATAGACGGGAATGTGGAGGGACAACAAGTATGATTGTTACATTGTGAGAGGCATATTTTCTTTTAGTGCCCTGTTTTAAGGGTCTGATCATTACAAAAGATCAGGGAATTAGGGGCTGAAATACAGACAAGGTAGTCAACATTTTTGTTGCACGGGAAAGGTGAGATAATTCTCTTATTACTTGGCAGATAGTTTTATTTTCCAAACATGTTCATTTTAAACGTATCTGTATAATATGATTTCTTCATCTTGTCTGTGCCATTTCTGTCGATGCCCTGACCCATACTATAGAAATGCAAAGTATCATCATTATTATTTAGTATGACAAACTCCATTCAATTGCAGTTCAGGGTAGGTGAGAAATATTGCTTAAAATTTGAAATCTCTATGCTTTCTTTTTATACTCACTTCACCTGTCCTGTGTACTATCTGTCGAAAGATAAAACATGCTTACATCCATCCCTGTTCAGCAAAGCACTTAAGTTCATGATTAACTTTAGGCATGTGCTTCAATCTAATTCCCCAGAAGTCAATGTGACGTAAGCATGGGCTTAAGTGCTTTGCTGAATCAGATAGCAAAGCTGAAGTAGCCACTAGCTTGAATATTCATATGTACCAAGCGATGGTCTTCTGCAAACAGTAACCCACATGCATAACTTTAAGACTGTGAACAGTCTCAGTGGCTTCAGTGTGACTACTCATATGGTTAAAGTTAAGCACATGTACAAATGATTGTAATATGAGGTCATAAATTACCAGTGTGATGGGCTCCCCCAGGGTGACACCTGGAATTGGGATACCAGTGAGCCCTCTGATCCACCATCCTGGGTTCCCGCTAACAGTGTGCCGCTGTGACAAACTACAAAGCCCTCCAGCCTGCACTTCACCAGCATACATACAGGTAGAGACACACCCAGCTGCAGTTACAAGCAGGCTCACTGACCAGCCCGTTTGAGAAAGCTTCTCTCAGCTCCTCAGGCATGCACCCCTTCTGAAGTATAAATCCAAAATTATACCATCTTGCGCTGTATAGGGAACGGTACAGCGTAAGCTCATAAAATTCTCCCCCTCAGCGTAGAGAGGAATATGCAACAGCCTTTTGTCCCTGAGTTATGATTCCCGAACACTGGTTTGGATAAAGCAAAAACCAGGTTATTAACTACAAGTGATTGATGTTAAGTGATTATAAGTGAAGCAAACAGACCAAAGCAGGTTAGCTAGAAAAGAAACACAAAAAAGCAACTAAACTTAATATACTAAATAGATGGGATATGAATAGCAGATTCTCACCCTAAGAGATGATACAAGCAGGCTGCAGATTCTTAAGGGGCAAGCTGCATTTACAGATTGGAATCCTCAGGTGTTCCATTCACAGGCTAGAAATCCCTTTAGCCTGGGTCCAGCACTTCCCCCAGTTTAGTCTTTGTTCCTTGGGTATTTCCAGGAGTCTTCTTGTGTGGGGAACCAAGAACACCAGACGATGTTACTCCTCGCTTTATATAGCTTTTGCATAGGGCGGGAACCCTTTGTTTCAAAGCTTGGTCCCTAGACTGATCTGTGGAAAACCACTGACATTCCAAGATGTAGTCTAGAGACATGTGGTCACATCACATGTCTTTGTAGAGTCAAAGCAGCCATTACTTGGACATTCTCGGACATATAGTATTGTCAGGAGGTCTCCCCAGGTGGGAGATAAGCGTCTCCTAAGGCCTACTGTTTTTCCTAATGGCTCATTGTCCTGAATAGGCCCTTCCCCACTCAGCTATCTAGACTGAGAGCATCTTGTCTAGTGGCATTACCCATGTGTAACTACATTTGAAATACAGATACATAGTCAATAGTCATAACTTCAGATACAAAAATGATACATGCTTACACATAGGATAATTATATTCAGCAAATCAGAACCTTTTCAATGACATTTCACATGACCCGTCTTGCATATAATGCATCTAATTATACTATAATCATATCATAATATCACTGTGAAGAATATGAGCTGCAGTCTCACAATCAGCCCTGCTGGGTTTCTTGCAGTGATCTGAAAGAGACACTCCGCTGCATGTTGGTTAAAGTGGTTCAATCTAGGACAACATATATCCATGGGAAAAATCCCTTGTTATTGAATCCAACTATCTCAGAGCACATGCTCCAAATCCAGAACAAGGTGTGAACTTATGTGATTGTTAACAGCAATGAAAAAGGCTGCCAGTTTCATAGTAGTCAGTCTATAAACAAAAAACAATGGACTACTTTTGAAGAGTTATCTTCTCTTCTCTGAAAATAGCATGATATTTACGAGGGAAGTCATCATCAATCATATAGCTGGCTATTGGCTTCAGCTCTATAGTGATAATATTTGGACTTTACATAATGTAAAATAAGAACACAGTGTTTATATGAGTAAGGAGTACAGTATTGGAAAGATTCAATTACATGAGTTAATGTTCCTTGAATAGCACTTGAATAAACTTTCATGGGAAATTTGTTTATTTCTGAACTTAGTTAAATGGTTCCAGGAAATACTCACGCTATGAAAAACTCTGTCTATTCCCTGGGGAAGAGAAGTATTTATCAGAGGATTGGGATATTCTGTCTTGGCCAGTAGTGAAATGGAAATGCCATACTTTATTCTTAGTCTCTGTGTTTACAAATAGAAAGAAAGAGAGAACGCACAATGTTGGAAACTCAATTAGGCTGCTGTTTCCAAGGTCCTGGGAAAGCCTCAAAAGTCTTCCAGTTCTTAGTAGCAGATTGAGTGATGCATAGAAGCAGCATTAATACAATAGTAAGAAGGGAACAACATTGAGTCTGTGTAATCACAAAAACCCAGCTCCACAAAGGGATTGAGGCACCACTGTGATCCACAAAACACCTGTTAGGTTTCTCAACTAGCTTGGCACCTACATTTCTATTGTAAAAACTCCATTGGCACCTACATTTCTGGATCTGGGTATGCGCATTGCTGCTTCAGTCTAGGTGGCCTATCTCCTGCTTAAGTCCCAGCATAATCCATAGAAATATAAGTGTTCACCCACCCACTTCACCTACAGGGCCCAATCTGGTGCACATGTTCATAGGATGCGTATCAGATCAGGCCTATTTAAGATCTGGTAGTAGCAGTGGAGGGAGTGGTGGCACTGCCACCATTATAACATTTAGCCCAGTGATTAGAGCACTCATTTAGGATGCGGGAGACCTGGGTTTAAATTCCCCTCTCTGCCTGAGGGGGAGAAAAAGATTTAAGCAGGGGTCTCCAACACCCCAGTGAGTGTCCTAATGATTGGGCAATGAGATATTCTAATAAGAGAGTCTCCAAATCTCTCCAGATGAAGCTGTTGCACTTTGGATACATACTAGACAGTCACTGTACCAGACAGTGAGAATAATTTTATAGCATGGGGGTTACAGTACCCACCTGGGATGTGGCAGACCCAGTGTCCAGTCCCCCTACTCTGGTGACTTTCTAATTATTTATCCAAACTGGAACAATTTCAACAGGAGGGACTGAGGGAGACTGTCCTATAGCTCAACTGTTAAGTCACTCTCCTAAGAGGCTGAAGATCTCTGTTCAAATATTTTCTTCCCATCAAACACACGTGGTCTACTGAGGACTGTTGCATCAGTCAGCCACAGTGACAGTGTTGCAGCAGTGTTGTGTAACGAAGTTCTCTCATCTAGCTGAATCCAGGAGTCTTGGGGGAAGCCTTCTGGCCAGCAGCAGTTAGAGATAGGGAATGTGCCCCTTTGTGCATCCATGCAGAACTTGGGAGCTGGGTATGCTGAAGTGTTTTTTGGACATGTAACCACCACTTTTGAATATAATGAGCGACTGAAGGGAGGCCACATCTCTGTGAGATTGTGACATTTTGCACAAGGTCAAACCACTTTATGCTCACGTCTTTGGCGATGAAATTGCATATGGAATGCCTCCAGCCTCTCCAAGTTTTGCTATAAGAGGGTCCAGGTTTCTGACTCATCTAACAATGCAGGTAGTACACAGGTTTGATAGATCCTGAACTTGGTCTCAGTGTAAAGACATTTTCCTGTCCATAAGTGAGACATGGATTTCATTCAGGAGGTGGTGAGATCTATTTGTTAAAGAACATTCAGTTTGCTGTCACCGTTTGAACTCTACATGAAGCCTCAGTAGGTGAACTCATCAATGTTCTCCATAATACTCAACTGCACCCACACCAAGGTTTTTGGTAGCCAAGATCCAAGGTTCTGGACTTTGATTTTCTGCCATGAGACATTCAACTCCATAGTGCAGATGGCGTCTTGGAGGGTTGGTGCTGATATTCTCTGACATCTCCACAAGCAAGGCTGTGTTGTCAACATAGTCTTGGTCAGTGGCAGGGAGGAGTCTTGGTGAGCAGAAGGGACGCATTCCCAGCTTTATTCTGTCAAGCTACTGACTGGTTCTTAGGACTTAACACTCCACATGTCAGAATCAAGGTCTGGTACAGGACATGTTTACTGATCCATCAGACAGAGAGAGGAGAATTGAACCATGGTCTCCTGCATCCCAGCTAAATGCACTAACCACTGGCCTAAAAGTTATATGAGGGTGCCGTCTCTCACTGCCATCACCATCATTTTGCGTGCAGTGAGGCAGGCACCTAACTCCTATCTCACAAGACGCAGCTTAGGTGCCTAAGCCTCCTGACTCCGGGAGAGAGGTTCCTGGTTGTGGATCACAAGCAGAGATAAGGGCAGAGATATGGAATGCCTCCAGACACTCCAAGTTTTGCTGCAAGAGGGTCCAGGTTTCTGACTCATCATGAGTGGGGAGAGGCTTAGAAGACACCTGTCTTCTCAGTAACTCCCAGTGGCTGGCATTTCTTCTTCAAGGGGAATCGCTCTCTGAATAGGCAAGAATTATGAGTGTTTACTCAATACAGTGGTGCAGCCTCCATGCTGATTTACACCCCCACAGCCCCTTGAAGTCAATGGGACTGCGTGAGAAAGAGGATCATCTTACAGCAGAGCCACAAAGGTGGGAGTTAGAGATCTGGGTTCTTCTAGCTCTGCCATAAACTCTTGCGTGACTTTGGGTTAGTCACTTCACCTCTCTGCGCTTCCGATTCCCTGGTCCAAACTCTCCAATTAGGAAAGGGCCAGTGGTGTAGCTGGCCATGACAGGATCAACCCAGGACAGAAGGGAAGTTCCAGGGATAGTGACTGAAATGGTTCCTATACTACCCACTTGGTGCGAGGGCATGGCCCGAAAAAGGGGATCCCGGCACTCTGACAATCCTCAGCTGCCATAATTTCCAATGGGGCAACTGACAACTGCAACTTAGAGCAGCCTTTGTGTATCTTTTACCTGCACTGGGGAACCCACCAGCAATACTGTAGCCTCAGGACTGGGGAACACAAAGGTGGCTTAAAGCCACCTTGGCACCCCCCACCCCTCCCTGTCCTGGTTTGGGCTGTGCACTCCTGTGCTAGAACCATGGATCTCTTGTGTGACAGCATGGACAATAGGTTTTTTTCTTAGCCTGGTCTACACTGGGCTGGAAGGCAGAGGGATTGACTTAAGATGCACAACTTCAGCTCCAGGAATAGCATAGTTGAAGTCGATGTACATAGGTCGACTTACCGTGGTGTCTTCATGGTGCTGAGTCAACTGCTGCCACTCCCTTGTCGACTGCACCTCTCGCGGCGATGGAGTACTGGAGTCAACGGGAGAGCACTCGAGGATCGATTTATCGCGTCTAGAGTAGTTTAACTCACTAATATTTTTGTGAAGAATGCTCAAACGCTACAGTGACATTGCCATAGAAATACCTTTGATTAGTGAAATAAGCACTGAATTTGGCAGACTGTATGCATATAATGAGGGTCTATATCTGATACAAATTCACACCAAACTCAGGATTAATGTGGATTTTATAGGAACATGTGGTTGGGGTTTTTGGCAAGAACTCGAGCAAATACAGGCATGGAGAAAAAAGTTCCTTTTGATTATACAAGGACTGATCAAATGTTCATAGATGGAGCACGCACAGGGAATCTACAAGTTGTTGCATTCCCACAACAGTAATAAAATAGCTGCACAGCAGAGATGACAAACTACAGCATGAGAAACACGCACAGTTCACTCCCCTCTCCTCCCCAATGGGAACGTCTTCATGTTTCCTTTTTCCTAAAAACAACGCATGTTAAAAAAGGCATTAGCAGCAGAACCAAATGTCCTTTCTCCGTAGCAAAAGTCTATTTTTTATCTTGAGAAGGTGTGTAAAGAAATACCAACCTTCACAAAGTTTATTTACTCTCATGTTTTGATGAATGTTGTGATGACAAGCATTAGAACCTGCAGGGGCTGGAAGCAGAAGGTTGGGGGCTGCTGATGCCCCTGCATCTCAACAGGAGGCTTTAGGCTGGGCTCCCATGGGAGGATCCTGTGGGGCTGGGGTTGGCAGGAAGTACCTCCCAGCAGGACCAGAGTGGTGGCTCCTCACAGCTCCTGATTGGCCAATACCAGTATATAAACCGGGAAATCATAAATGGGAACATTCTGAGAAAAAATACAGACTGCCTGCTTGCCTCTGCTACAGACTCTACTGTTGATCCTACATTCCGGCTTCAGATCCTGGTTTGTCTTGGACTCTGCTGTCTGAGTGCTATCTGTAACCTGATCTTCTGGTAACCTGATCCCGCCTGATGCCTGTGTCTCAGTTCACCCTCTGGTAGGGTGACCAGACAGCAAATGTAAAAAATCGGGACAGCGGGTGGGGGGTAATAGGAGCCTATATAAGAAAAAGACCTGAAAATCAGGACTGTCCCTCTAAAATCGGGACATCTGGTCACCCTACCCTCTGGCCTGTTTTGGGCTCTGACTTCCTGTTGGCCTGACTCCTGCTCTGACCACTAGGTCTGGCTGCCCTTGTCCTCCCACTAGAGATTCAATTCTCTTTCTGCTTTTGGGTTGTTGTTTTTTTCTTTTGGGTGGGATGAGTGTGAGAGAATAAGATAAGAATGCAGTGTGAAAGAGGGGCATGGGCGGCGGATAGCATTAGCAGGGGAAGGCTGTGCCTCCCCAAACACCCTTGCATGGTCCCGCCCATGCTCGGCCCCAAAGCCCCCTCCTGCCTACTTCCAGTTCCCTTCCCGCTCTTTTGTGACACAAGGCCTGGGGATGGGGCTATGCTGCACTACCTGTCCATCTGCCTGGCGGTGAGGGTGCTCCAGGGCTCGGGCCGCTCTGGCTGCACCACCCATCATCCTTACACTCTGTGCGGGGCGGAAGGGGTGGGGGTGGGGATGCTCCAGCGGGTGAGGGGGCAGAAGGGGAGGGGGCAAGGCCTCAGGCAGAGGATGAAGGTCATCGGCTAGCCTCCCTCAATGGAACGTTCACCCATGAAGAGAGGAACTTTTCTTTTTCTTTCTTTCTTTTTTCTTTTTGTCAATCGCAGAATCCTGCCCTTTTGTTCTATCCTTCTTAGAAAGCTGGGACCTCATCTGAACACAGAAATTGCACCAGTTTAATTATTATACTTTTTTTTTTTAAATCTAAAATGGAGCACACCCCTATATGGACACTCTTGAAGAGTAGGTTATTTCAGTTTATCTGAAACTTGTTCCTACGTGATTTAAGCTACATCAGTATAAACTGGGTTTAGGTCTATTAAAGAACCTTGTGCATGTGTTTAATTAAATGGATTTTAAATCACACCTTTGAGTTGAACTGATGCAACCTGGTGTTTAGAAAGGGACAAACGGACAAATATAAAAGCTACTGTTGCTGGGCTACCAGTGACTGGAACGGCCAGGTTAGCAAATGGGAACATGAGGCCCAGGAAATGATGAGAATTCAGAACACTTCCGGAGAGGCTAGCCAAGGAATCTCTGGTGCAGACATAGCTAGTGAGCCTCACGCTTTATGTTGATCATTCAAGCTTGTTTTAAAAGAAGGGCAAAAATGTAGTGAAATCTTTTTTTGAAAATTCAAAATATTTCAAAGCTTGAAAAATCCCCACCAGCTCTATTGTGATACTGTCATTTACAAGCCTCTGATGCCACATTCTTGGACTGGATGACCGGGGATGGATCGTTTGATAATTGCCCTGCTCTGTTCGTTATCTTGAAGCATCTCAAATGGGCCACTGTCTTTATACAGGCTACAGGGATAAATGAATCATTGGGCTGACCCAGTATGGCCACTCTTATGTTTATATTAACCCTGGTAGCTGGGTTTTAGTCCCTTTCCCTAGGAGGGGAGGACTAGAAAATTCACTTTTTTACCTTACTTGGCCTGAAGCACCTGACTTTTTTAATGAAGCTAGCCCAGGCTCTTGGTGTGGCTGAGTTATGAAAATCCAAACAGGACACACATTTATATCGGGGTCAGGGGGAGGGGCATGGGAAGTCACCCTTAATCCTCTTTGATAGGGAATCATGGTAGTTAGGTCACTGAGAACATAGATCTCTGGGTTATATTCCTGGCTCTTCCTCTCAGGACTATCTCTAGAGTTTGAAATGCCCTGTCTCAGGAAACCCTGTGTTGGGATCTCAGACACACTGAACGTGTCTACAATGTGATTAGACACCTGCGACTGGCTCATGCCAGTTGACTTGGGCTAAGGGTCTGTTTAATTGCAGTGTAGATTTTAGGACCTTGTAGGACCCTTCCCCTCACAAGGTCTGGGAGCTGGGCTGCAGCCTGAGCCTGAATGTCTACACCGCAATTAAACAGCCTCTTAGCCTGAACCCTGTGAGCCCAAATCAGCTGGCATAGGCCAGCCATGTGTCTTCAGTTGCAGTGTAGGCATGCTCACTGCTGCTGGAACTCACATGTGTGTGGGAGGATTTGGTAACTGGATATGCAGGACTGGGGCAGTATTTGGCAGTGGTTCAGAAGGGTTTCATCAGCTGGGAAGGGAATTGGGCTGGTTATCACTAAGGATTTGTGCTCCCAAATTTGTTCAAAGGAGAGTCCTAGGGAATTTGAGGATGAGGGGAAGTCATAAAGAAATGCCAGGAGCTGAGGGATCGAAGGGGACACTCATAGTGTAGGGTCTCCAACCACACAGGACTTGTGCAGTCATACCATTGGCACATGCCCATCATTGGGTTCTCCCTTTGGGCAGGTCACTGCAGTTCTCTGGAGTGGAGCTGGCTGACTTGGGAATACATTATCTAACCACTGTAGCCCTTGGTTGTCTGTATGTGAATTATGTGCAAACAACCCCCTGATTTCAGCCAATGTAATAACTAGTCAGAAAGGCTCAGTAAATGGTTTGCATGAACTAATGTCATCCTGTGGGATGTCCATGAGCTGTACAGAGCTACTATCCACTACTTCCTGTTGGTGTTATGTCATTGGCCCCTCAGGTCCACATGGTATTTTTTTCTGCTTCCTGATAGGATGACTGAAACTCCTTAAATAGGAGCGTGACAATTAAAATAATAGCAACTAGTGGGCAACAATTGCTCTTGCTTGGCCGCAAGGCTGTTTCTGTCATGTAGGTAAGGAAGATTGTGTGACAGTCATTCCCCGAACATCTATCATTAAATGAGACAGTCATTCCCTGCTGAATATCCTTCATTCCCCAGCCACTCACCAATGTCCCCAACTAGAAAATAATCAGGCATACAAATTGGCTGGTCAGGATTTTTTTGACAAAATATGTTTCTGTTGGAAAACGAGATTAATCTAAAAAGGTTTTGCCAACATCCCACGTGAGTGCCCTAATCATTGAACGATAGAATCCATTTCTCCAGCTCTCCTGTTGCAGCTTCTTCATTTTGTATAAGGGCTTGTCTACACTGCAAAAATAGGTTGATTTAATTTAGAGCAACCTACGGCCACTGCAGTAATTCAATCAGCTGTTGCCGTTCAAGCTACTATCCTTCTGTCAGTGGTGTGTGTCCTCACCAGGAGCACTTGCACTGACCGAAGTGGGGCATTGTAAGGCACTCACAGATGGAGCCCTCTACCCTCCCCCTGGTGACAGCCAGAGCTGTGAACCCTGTAGGACACTATTTCGCAGCAGGAGCCTACCAGCTGTGAAACTGACATTCTTGTCAATTTC
Organism: Sternotherus odoratus; assembly: GCA_032164245.1. Classification (NCBI taxonomy): domain Eukaryota; kingdom Metazoa; phylum Chordata; order Testudines; family Kinosternidae; genus Sternotherus; species Sternotherus odoratus. The sequence continues at coordinate 31,103,433 of JAVMKO010000001.1, forward strand.
AGGGCTACCATTGTGAACCTCCCCAGCTGTGAAATTACAAGAATGACAGCCAACAGCCAAAGTAAGTAATGGACATTGTGTCGCCCTAACTACACTGACACAGGCACTATGCCTCTAGTGGAGGTGGAGTTATGATGTTGATGTTGCAGGCCACTTACTATGGTAGAAGCAGCATTCTAGTGTAGACACTGACATAATTAGGTGGACATAATCTGCCTTATACTGACCTAACTCTGCAGTGTAGACAAAGCCTGAATAACTAAATCTGAATCAGGCAGAGCAGTGTTTTGCACTTGGGTCTCCCACACAGCAGGCCAATGTCCTCAGGGTATGTCTACACTGCAGCCGTAGCATTCGTAGTGCTATTTTTAATGTGCTGGCTTAAGCCCCATTTTTCCTTGTATAATAAACCTTTAGTTTTTAGATTCTAAAGGATTGGCAACAGCGTGATTTGTGGGTAAGATCTGATTTGTATATTGACCTGGGTCTAGGGCCTGATTCTTTGGAATTGGGGAGAACCATTTTCTTTATTTGGGGTATTGGTTTTCATAACCATTGGTCCCCAGGACAGGTGGCTACTGGTGGTGATACCGGGAAACTGGAGTGTCTAAGGGAATTCCTTGTGTGACTTGTGGTTAGCCAGTGGGGTGAAACCAAAGTCTTTTCTGTGTGGCTGGTTTGGTTTGCCTTAGAGTGGAAAAACCCCAGCTTTGGGCTGTAGTTGCCCTGTTGGAAGCAATCTGTCCTGATCTGGCACTCACAATTGGATCCCACCAGGAACAGCACTGTCACACCTAGGTACCAACATGGTCAAATGGAACAGCATTTTGGAATTCAAATGAATGTTCTGTTTTTACATCCTTCTACCAGATCTCTGGGCTTGATCCTGCAGGGCGTTGAACACGCCTGCGCAGAACGGTGCTCCCTGCGCACACTGGGGTTTGAGAGCGCTCAGCGGAACAGAGCACTGTATGTGGATAACACTGCCTACTTCACAAGGATATTGCAAGATTTAATTCATTAGCGGATATTAAGGATGTGGAGATCCTTGGATGAAGGAAGTGCTAAGTAATATTGAACTGAATGGACAAAAGGCTTCAACATTTTAGCCAAGAAGTGGTACTTTCTGCTGGGCTATATAAAAAGTAACAGTAGAGAACAATATCTATTAAACTGTCTGCCATATAAAGTACAGCTAATATTCTTGAATGTGAAGGCTACATTCTGACGGTGGATAAAATACTGATTTTGCTATCCTTAACTGTGGCTTAAATTAGCCCAAATATTCTATACTGATGAGGCTGAGAGAGCATGCTCAACAGACTCTAGCAAATAAAATGATAGTTGCTCCAAACTTAATAATTTAAAGCCTCTGTCTCATACATATTAAAGCCTGAATTGGCCACCACTCTTAAGAGAAATAGTGCCACAATGGATGTGCAATGGCATAAATCAGGTTTGCCAGTTGTGTGCTGCACCACTTTTGAATAGAGGCCAGGATAAGGGAAAAGTACAAGTGGACTGGATGCAGAGCAGCTGAAATCTCATCATGAATATACATTTTCCAAGCAGGTCTGTGTTGCAGTTTCACCCAGTGAAAGAAGAGCAAATCAGGTCTCTCTCCTTCCTTTTGGCAATAATTCTTTTGCCAGACTGAACCATTGTATGGCAGTGGATAACACCATGGCTTTATGTGCCTATTCATATGTCCATCTGAATGGGAGGAAAAGGTTCTAATTATTGACATATTTTCTTCTTTTTAAATACACCAAGCCCTCTTTTGTAACCCACTTAGAAGCCAAAGAAACTGAGTATGAAAAAGGGATACTGCTACAAAAAGGAATAAGGATCAGTGACATACTCTGATGTTTTTACTGTATGTTTATCCTCTCTTAGCCGGCAGATCTTTTGTGTGGGTCAATACATGTCTATTCTGTTCTTTGGACACTGGAAATACTATCAATATTTTAGATAGTGTAGGGGAAGGAGTTTGGTGATCATACTCAAGTCTAAGATTTCCAGTTAAGATCATGGAGCAGGGAAGAGTTTTCCTATTTTAGTGACCATGTAAAATAAAGGTATAAAGTCCAGCTTGTGATAATTAGTATATTGTACTACACTCTACTACTGTATATGATTATTTTTGTCCACTTAATTTTTGATGCATTATTTCAATGTGGCAAAGCAAAGGCTAACTTGTCGACTCTGGCAGCGGTAAAGGGCAACATATCTGCATTTGACATCAAGTGCTCTATGACAACCAGCAGTTAAACAGAACATATATACTGGAAGTAGGATTGGCTGACTGATCAGTGGCATGGCACCCACTCATTAGCCCCCTATTGTTCTCTCACCTTCTATCCAGAGGAATTTTTGTGCACTCAGAAGCATTCAGGACTCTTGTATGTTACAAACTGGAGCTTACTGGGACTGTTTAGAATGGTGACTGGGGCCTTAAAACAATCTTCAGTGGATAAATGTATAGATGGGATTCCCTTGGCCTCACTCAGATTTTAAGTGGAACTATCAAAATGAGTACATTGCACAAAAAAAAATTAGCCATGTGTTCTTATGGCTATAAGCTGTGACCTTGGTTTTCCTATTTCATCCTGTTGTGGTTGTTACTCTCACTCACTATATCAAATCGGAGAATAAATAGTAAGATAATTGTGACAGGAATGTCTGTGTCTTTTGAGTTGCTTTCAAATCAGTCACATTTTAAATTACTGCCTAAAAAAGAGAATTTTTTTTGGCAATTTCCTTTGCAATACAGTAAGCTCCTCCCCTCTCCACACCTTCACCATAATTTTCATATAAAACCTAGCATTATCTCCCACCTTGTCAGCAAAGATTTAATAGATAAAGACTGGAGTAGGGTCTCATATAAACAATCTCCCATAGAAATTTCGGTAGTTTACAACAGACGGTATCAGTCATTTAAAATATAGCAGACTTCCAGAATATTAGTTAACCTAGGGAGAAATTTGTGTGCAAATTGTACATGCTTCCAGCTGAATCTCAGAGGCTGACTTTGCAGCTCTCATCTGATTCTCCACCAGCTTGCAATATGTGTAGCCATTACAGCTGTACCAAGAAAACATACTGTAAAATGCTACTATTCTGATGATAATAGCATTTTGTACCAGTGTAAACGACAACACACAGTGCCAAACAGGATGCACTGGGAAAGGGAGAAGTTGGGAGTATACAGTGGGGTGTGCGACAGACTTGCAACCTGGAACTGGGGTACTGCTGAGCTCTCTGGCATACCAGTCTGGGCCCCCTTTCACACTGTGATGCTGTGACGAGCTGCAGGTCACTCCTGATCCTGCACTCGCTCAAACATTTACACAGACAGTGACACACACAGCTGCAGTTACATGAATGCTTCTCCTCAGCCACTCATGAACTAATAATAGAGAGGCTCCAGCCAGCTCCATAATCTAGGACCCTAGAGGAGTACTGTCCTGCCCTCGTCGAAAGCCTGACCAGTTTAAGATTAATTCCTAGTCTGCCCCTCCCTCAATGAGGAGAGGACATGCAACAGGTTTATTTTCATGGCAACAAAAGTCAAACAGAAGATTGTGGCAGATCTGAAGTTATTAGCAAGACACTACTCTGTTATTCTGGACTGCACACCTGACATCAGAACAAATGACTTTAATGGTGCGGTTTGTATCAACAACAGAACCTAGTGAAAATGTCCTCTCTGACACTGAAACCACTGAGTGCCACATGATGGGAAAGTCAAGTGAAGGCGATAAAGCCTATCAAACACCAAATTGGGAAGACAGATGATGCCATAGTTGCCATTATGGAGGATAATTCTGTGACAGGAACTGTTCGTGGGAGAACAGAGGCAGAGGAAAATGGAATCACCAGAAACATACTTAACTTCAAATTTCTGTGTGGTTTAGTGTTGTGGTATGACATACCGTTTGAACTAAATGTTGTATGCTAAAGACCCCAACGTGTTGACCTTGATATATCTGGAGCAATGGAACAACTGGACAAAGCAAAGTCATACCTACATTTTTACTGGTCAGATGAGGGATTTCAAAACATTCTGAAGAGTGCACAGAAGTTCACAGTGCAGAGGAACTTCACACTGAAGCTATCTTCCCACCCAGTCAAGAATACAAGAGTCACTGAAGAAGACATTGTGGTTATGAGACACAGGATAATCCCATAAGAGACCCCAAACAACAATGTCAAGTTGAATTCTTAAACCAGGGGACAAGATTTGCAATAGAGTCAGTTGAAGAACATTTCATGCAGCTCAAGGAACACAGCAGTATATTTGGATGTTGTATGATATTCCAAAATTCCTCACAATACCTGAAGACGACCTACACCAGCAATGCAGGGCACTAGAGACAGTGTTGACACATGATGACATGCACAATATTGATGTAAGTGATTTAGGTGATGAACTGACAGTCCTTTCAAGATACATTTCATCAGGATCCACTCCAAAGGCTGTTCTGGAATATATGTGCAAGAATAAGATGACCACCCTCTTTCCAAATACTTGTGTTGCTCTGCACATATTTCTAACACTTCCTGTAACAGTTGCCAGTGGAGAATGCAGCTTCTCCAAGCTGAAATTAATAAAAACACATCTATGCTTCACAATGGCACAGGAGAGGCTGATCGGCCTTGCAACAATCTCAGTAGAGCATGAGCTGGCCCAGATTGGACCTTCAGGAAGCAGAAGCGGTTCAAATCTTTGCAACCAAGAAGGCAGGGAAAGCACCACTTTGATTATTCAAACAGATAAAAATGCCAGTGTTCACAATGCAGACAAGAAAAGTTACATTTGCTGTTCAGGCGTTTGAAAGTTAAGTGTTAAGTTAAAATGCCTTGTTCAAAAATGTTAAGTGTTCATTCTTCTTTATTGGGGTAGGTAGCAGAGCAGTACCATGAGAGGAGTAGAACAGAAAAAAGGTAGAATTGAGACCTTTCAAAGTTTTGGCCCAAGCGATGAGGCATGGGGCATCATTTGAGCTCCCCACCTCAGGTGCCAAAATGTTGTGGGCTGGCCCTGCACATAAGTTATGACAAATCAGAACAGGAAATGACCTTCTGCTATGGTTATGCTCCTCTTTTTCCTGATCTTACAACTAGGTGAAACTGTTATATGAAGTAGCTCAGTTGACAAGAAAAGAATTTGGTGAAAATACGCAGAGAGAAGCAGACTCATGGCATTTTTAAGACATCAGAATAATTAACATACACTGGAAAATTGCTCTGTGTTAATCTAATCCAGTGCTTGCTGAGAATTCATAAGAAAAAACAGCTTTCAGAAGACAAACTTGTTAAATAAACTCACAAAGATAATGGAAACCACCTGCTACTGCTTCCTGTATAACAGGCATCTTAGTGGAGATAATGCACTTAAAAATGGTGCTCAGTGTTTTACGGTCTATTATTCATGTAAGTAATTCACTGCAGAATAGAGGTATTCAAAACTTGCTTCACAGGAGAGCTGTGTACCCCGACTTTTTCTAAGGTTCATTCAGGTGTCTGTATCCAATGAGTTTTGCATAGTTTCAGTCACCAAGCATGGGCAGCGAGTCCTATAGCCCCGGAGTGCCTGGGCACCAGAATATTCCTGGCCCGGGACTGGCTCCAGCAATGTTTGGGGCCGGACCTCTCCCTCAGTCCCGCCTCCCGCCCTCTATGCCTCTCCCCGTGCCTCCTCCAGGCCAGTTAAAACAGCGCAGGGCCCCCACTCACCACAGATCCACAGCGGCTTCCTCGGTACTCACTCCACGTGGCTGCCAGCCCCACCCTGCAGCCCCCTAGGTGGGGCGGGGCTGTGTCCCACCCAAAGTGCCTCTACAGCTAATGGGAAGCTGCGAGGATGATGCCTGGGGATAGCAGCACATGGAGACTCCTGGCTTTTCCTGCCTAGGAGCCCCAGGTAAGTGCCCCAGACGCCACCCCTTCCCAGAGCCTGCACACACACACCCCTTTGGCTCCTTCCTAGAGCCTGCATCCCTCTCCCTCCACCCCCTTCCATTCCCAAACTCCCTCCCAGAGCCTGAAACCCAACCCCCAGCCTACCCTCAAACTCCCCCCCAGAGCCTTCACCCCACTCCCTCCTGCCCCCAGCACCCAAACTCCCTCCCAGAGCCTGCACCCCCACCCTCTCCTGCACACCCATCCCCTGCTCTAGCCTGGAGCCTGCACCCTCACCCCTTCCCACACATCCCCTCCTGCCCCCAAACTCCATCCCAGAGCCTGCACCCCAGACCCCGTTTTGGGCACCACCAAAATTTCTACAAACCTGCCATCCCTGCCCCCAAGAACACAGAATTTGCCAGTTTGACTAGCAACTTGGCTCAGGCTTGTCAGCTTTGAACTTGGCCTGACTTTCAGGTTTGTCCCAAACATTAAATTAAATAAACTTTGTCTGCTTTTGAATCTAATGACAGAAGTTTTACATATCCCCACTGAAGAACATGAAATAGCTCCAATCATCGCTCCTGGGAAGGAAATAGTGAAAGCTAAAATTGCAGTAGCTTCCATATCACTGTATCTTTGCTAATTACTTAGGATATCAGAATCTCGATGTTTCCCTCATGCTGAATAGCACTAAATTACATTAGTGGTCCATTGACTCAGTTGTACCTCTCATGGAGTAAATTGTAATATTGGCCTCTCCACATTATGCTGTAACTTTTACCTTACTGACCTGGATTGCTAGAGAGTTTGCAGAATGGTTTTAACTGTTACTCGTCACCCTTCCAGGGCCATTCCTAGCTATTCTGGGGTCCTACACAACCCTCTTATGGGGGAGGGGGCTGGGAGTGTGGAGCCCCAGGCCTCTGTGGGAGGAACTGGGGGATGGAGGGGGTAAACTCTGTGGGAGGAAGTGGGGAGGGCCAGGCCTCCAAGGGCGGGGGGGGGGGGGGGGAGGGAAGGGGGCCTGGCTTGAGGGCCAGGGGGAAACCACTCACTGGCAGTGCGGCTGGGTCTGGGTCACTACACTTCCTGCAGCCGGTGAGTGCAGGCCTGGCCCTGCTTCAGAGCTCAGGAGATTGGGGGTGGGAAGAGGGCCAGGGGAGAGCCAGAGCAGGGGCTGGAGCAGAACGCAGCTCTGCAAAGCACCAGGAAATTCGGTGCCCCAAATTTCCTGGTGCCCTACACAGCTGCATACTTCGCGTATGGGTAAGGACGGCCCTGCTCCCTTCTCCTACCCCACAAAAATGCAATAGCAAACTATTATAGGTATTGGATAGCAAGCACTCACTGTCATTAATTCCTTTACTGAGACAGTCCAAATGTTCATTCTTTGGAAATGCCTTGGGTTTGCTTTGTTTTACTTTGTGAATAGCATTAGTTGTACTGTATTTTAATTTGCTTTATACTCTACAGTTAACTACTAATTTGTTATCTGAACGTTTAGGCTGTATTTTTAATGTAAAATATCATTTTGGAAAAATCATGATCTAATTGAAATCTAACTTTTCTGGTTCTTTCTTTTTTAGTTAGTTAAACCTAATGGAAAGAACCTCTCTCATTATAGTTCAGATCCTCGGCTGGTGTAAAGTGGCTCATCTCCATTAACTTCAGTGGAGTTACACTGAGTTACCCAGCTGAGGATTTGTCCTAATATGAATTCTTCAGATTCTAATCTAGAGAAATTCTGTCTCAGAGGCTCCAGATGGACAGCAGTTTTCATGTAATGATTTGCCATGAAATTGCTGCTAATTGATCATTAAACAAAGCAGTGCTTAATCATTAAGGAAACATTGTGTCTGTTACACACTTTCACTTTTGATTTTCCCTTCAGATGCAATTGTAGAATCCTGTCCTAGGTTAGACAGAGGGACAGTTCTGTTGTCATCACTTACTCCACAGCATGAATGGCTAAGCAGTACACTTGGTTTTGCTCTCTGTTCAAAAGCTGTTATCCACCCTTCTTCATTAATGGAGCACTGGCCTTGAAGTCCTCGAAGTAAAAGAGTCAGAACCTTTGTTGTGTTTGATGATGAAAGCATTTTGTTTGATTTAATTTCCCAATGATTTCCCTTCAATTTTCTAGTATCAGATAAGTGAATCATGAATGTTGTTAGCCAATGCACTTATGGTGAGTATATCCATTTGGTAGCTCTTTAAGGATCTGTCTAGCTTTTTCCCAGAGGGGACAATGCAGTTTAGGAACAGTAGTGACATGACATGCTTGAACAAGGAGTACATGGTATCTGCAAAATTTCTAACGTCAATAGTTTGGCAGTATATCATATGGGAATTAGGGATAAAAGCAACAGATGTAACATATTCAGGCACCTGGATAAAGAAATGAGACACTGAAAACTACATCTATAACTTTAACAAAGCAAAATGGTGAAACTTAAACTTGTTTATGAAGTCTCATCCTGTTCAAATAAGGTGTTATTTGTTTTTAAATGGAAATTTGGCTTGGCATGACATGAGAAAAGTGTAAAGCACATGAGGTTATATTTCAGCTGGGTCCGATATATTTGATGTTCTTACTTTGATCGCCTGTGTTTTCAGCTTAGATCTTGAATACACATCTCTTGTAAACATGAACAGTTCCCAGACCTTTTGATCTGCAAAGTGACTTATTCTTCGACAATTCCACACTAGGTTGCATTCTGATTCATCCTTATAGTACCCAAGTGCTTCCTGAGTAAATGAGATGGGGGATAGCAAGGGCACTCCTGGATGTCATGGTGTCCTCTTCTCCCTTCTTATAGGAGAAGGCTTTGCTTGGGTTCTGTATAGGAAGTTTGACTGAAATATTGCAAATCCTTCAGGAAGAGCTCTCTTTTGAAAGTACTGTAAACAGTCGGATCAATTAAGAGCCAAACAGAACAGCTGCTGTGGCACTATAGGAGAAAGGAGTTAATAGGTATTAACTCTCCTTCCAAAGTAACCAACATAAAATGAGGAATCACATGTTCTGTACAGAAGAGAGTATGAGAACACCTCAGCCTTATTTACAGCATAGGCAAAAGTGTAGAGTAACTTGTTACAAATTCTTCCATTTTCACTGAAATGCAAGCGACCATTTATTTCCTCATGCCTGCCCCAGAATTGTTTGCTGTGCTTGGCAGAAAGGTATTTTATGTTACATATTTCGTCAAATTCAGATGTTAATGGCACTGAAGGAGACCAGTGCTCAAATGTACTAGTGATGGGTCAGCTGCTTTTCCGGCAGCTACAAGACCTCACAACGATGGCCACTGACGTGTCATTACACATTTCAAGGGATATTTCTTTCTTCCAGAAGTGTTTGTCTGAGTGAGATGTATTAGGGCTTGTCTAGACTTAAAATGCTACAATTGCACAGATATGCTTCTGCAGTGCGTCAGTGTAGACACTATCTAGGCCGACTGTTGGCATGGGTAATCCACCTTCCTGAGACAGGTGGTGGCTAGATCAGTGGAATAATTCTGTCATTGACCTTGCGCTGCCTATGTGGGGATTTGGTCAGTTTAATAATGTTCAGGAGTATGGATTTTTCAGAACCTGACCGACGCAGTTAAACCAACCTAATTTTCTAGTGTAGACCAGGCCTTCTTAAGGTTGCCTGACCCTTTCCATTATATGAACCTGTTTTCATTGGCTTATAACTTTGCCAAATGTTAACAGTGTGAGATAAAAATTTCCATTCCAGGTGTCTGCCTCAGGCTTCTATTGAATTTCAACAAAAATGGTGCAGCTGTTTCAGAAAAGACTTGGGGAAAATATGTCATTTTGCTCCTGTTGCAAAATTCAGGAAAATTCTTTGAAAAGCCCTAGCACTCCCATGCTTGGAGCAGAGACTTGAGATGTGTGTGAGGAGCGGAGGGGCGAGGTTAGGGTCAAGGAGGTGGGTGGGGGTTGACCTTTGTGTCAGAGATATGCCTTTTGCTGTTCCCATGAAAAGTGGGGGAACATTAGCCAAATTATAAGCCTTTGAGAAATAATAGTTTGCACATGCTTAGTAGAACCTTCTTTGGTTTTTCGGCAGCTACATTCCCTGAAGAGTCTGTTTTCACTGAGCAGGATTTTCCCTGCAGTTTCAGCTCTGGGCTGCAGAGGGCAGTGTTGGGCCCAAGTCTGGGCATCTGAAATGAGAGCAAGGAGTCCACCACCTTCCCTGTGTTCCCATTGACAGTGTTGTGCCCAGGCAGAAGGGAGGAGGAAGCTGCTTGATTCAAATGCAGAGGGAACAAGGAGTGGGAGAGTAGTTGGGAAAGGAGTTTAGGGGATGGGGAGTGTGGGATTGGAAGCTAGCGCGGGGGAAAGGGAAACTGGAACTTGGGGAAGTGACAAAGAGTCCTGTGGCACCTTAAAGACTAACTAAAGTATTGAAGCATAAGCTTTCGTGGGCTAATACCCACTTCATCGGATGGAACTTGGGGGGGAGTCTAGAACCAGTTGGGCGAGGAGCCTCAGATTAGGAGCCAGGGAGACAGAGCCTGACTGGACAAGGAGACTGGGACTGGATGCTGGGAAGGGAAAAGGAAGGGATGGGATTTGGAACTAGAAGATGAGGAGGAGATTAAGTTTGGTTGAGGAGCAAAGGGAGACTGGTACTGTCTGGGCAGAGTGATTGAAACTGAGAACGAGGAAGGCTGGGAAAGAAGGGGAGAGAGGAGGGAAGACAGGTATAATGAGGAGCTGGTGAGAATCGGGACTGGCTGCCCAGAGAACTGGGACAAGCATCTGGGGGTGGGAGGGAGGTGGGACACTGAGGCTGAATGAGCAACATGGGGAGGCAGATTGGGACTGGCAGCTAGTGGGAATGGGGAACCTGAGCGGGGAGAGAGAGAGAGAGTTGGGATAAGGAGCTGGGAGAAGGAAGCTGAGAATGGCTGGGCAAGGAAACTGCAGCTGGGAATGGGGGAGGGGAGACCGTTCTGTGATAGGCAGGAGGGGAATAGGACTTAATGGGCAAAGAGACTGGGAATGGGATGAGAAATCTAAGTAGTGGAGTCTGGGACTGGCTAGGTGAAGAGAATGGGACTGGTTCAAGGAGTCGGGGTGGAGATAGGGTGACCAAACAGGAAGTGTGAAAAATCAGGATGGGGGGTGGAGGGTAATAGGAATCTATACAGGAAAAAGACCCCAAAATTGGGACTGTTCCTATAAAATTGGGACATCTGGTCACCCTAGGTGGAGAAGAGACAGAACAGGAACAGGCTTGAGACAGGGCAGAAAGCATCAGGCTTAGGGGAAACGGGCAGAAGAGTCTGTTTCCACTAGTACACACTCCCATCCAGGATGGAAACCAAGTTTCCTGACACTCAACATTCTCTGCTCTCAGCAAATGTCTGTAAAATCTACTGGCAAAGTATATCAACCCCCTCCCTACCCCCACCCCCATTGCTGGTCCAGGTAGATGACAACCTCCTATTGCTATTGGTTACTCTGTTAGCTCACGTGGCAGAAGTCTGTGCTGTGGATCTAAAGGTTCCAACCCCAGCGATGACCCAGCTGGGTGTCAGTATGATGCCACATGATGGAATTTGTGTTTTTAGAAAATGCTAAACTATTAGGGTTGCAAAGTCAAACATTTAAAAGTTAATAAATGCCAGAACTCGAGTTGCCTGTGCAATCTTAATTTGGCTCTCTGTGCCACAGCTATATATATAAAAGTCAAATGGTGTATGTGTGCATGCGTGTATGTATGCTGCCTTACTCCTTCCACACTATTTGAGCCAGAGGCTTGAAATTTGGTACAGTTATAGGCTTTAGGGTCCTAATCAGGGTAAGAGTCGAAAAGTTTTCAAATCTCACCTCTGACTCCCCCCAGGGGTGAAATTCTTTAAAGACCATTCACATCAGCTGGGCAGCAGGTTAACACCTGCTGTTCTCTGTGACATAGTTATGATGTCATAATACCCCCCTCCAACGGACCCCGCACTCGCTCAGCTCTCTGCCCCCTCCCCCCTCCAACGGACCCCGCACTCGCTCATCTCTCTCCCCCCTCCCCACCTCCGACGGACCCGAGCAACGCCGGGTATTTTTGCTAGTGCATTATAATGGTCTTTAATTACATGACGGCAGATTGTTTTTCCCCCAGAACCCCTGTGTCATTCAGTGCACAAGATGGATGGTGCTCAGTTAATGACAGCTATTCAATGTTTTTTTTCTCCTAGGTCTTATTTGCATCACACTATTTAAACCCTTCTCTGAAGACAGGATTGATTTCTTTATGGACTTTTCTATGGTGCTCATCACTGCAGATATGAGTGCTTCATAAACATTAATTAATTTTCACAACACTCTATGAGGTAAGTAAGTGCTATTTTCCCCATTTTACAGATGGAGAACTGAGGCACAGGGAGATTAATGTCAAAAGTATCCACTAATTTTGGGTGTCCAATAGAGATGTCTACAACCTGATTTTTCAGAGTATTTTGAATTACAGAGCAATTCATATGTTCAACCACAGCTCCTATTGTCTTCAGTTACAGCTATCAGTGCTCAGTGCTTCACTCCAGGGGGTCTCAAGTTGGGCACCCAGTAAATGATGAACACTACAATTACTGACCACTTGTAAAAAGTTTAGAGTAAGTGACTTGCCTAGTATTACACAGGAACTCTGTGGCAGAAGCAGGGATAAAATCCAATTCAGCTGCCTTAATCATGAGATCATCCTTTCTCTGCCTGCAACCCCTGACTCATTCACTACCTACCTTCCAACTTCTGCAACAAATGCAGCAGGGCTCCCATAGTCAACAGTCTCCTTTATTGCACAACTCTGATTCATCCCCAGAGCAGGAGCCATCCTGTGCACTGACTAAAGGGTATGTCTACACTATGGACATATGTAACCCTTCTGCCCATCACAGTTGGCAGCAACAAGGGCCGGGTTCAGTATCCAGGGGTTCCGTTCCAATAACACAATATAAAACCAGCTCAAGCCCCCACCCGGTGATCTGGGACAACCATATACCATTCTTCTGGGCGCCTCTAAGAGGCAATGCTTCCCCTCTCGCAAGCATGGAGTCTGAGTGTACCCAAACCCTTTTAATAACAGAGAGAAACAATGTGGCATTATATTGGCGAAACACCACAAACAGGATTCAAAAAACAAACCATGAACCAGAATCCCCCCCACCCTCCGCCCACACACACACATAAGCAAATGGGCTGTATCCTTCACCTTTGGTTCTTGAGTCCCACAAGCCCCAAAGTCACCCAAGGTCCCAAAAGTCCAACAGCCCAAAAGTCTCTGCAGAGTTCAAAAGTTCATCTGCAGAGTTTTACCTCCCAGCCTCGGTGGAAATGGGGGGGGGAGCAGGTTAAGGGGCACCTTACGTGGTCAGAGGCCGACTGCCCCGCCTCTCCGTGGGGTTCTGCTGCAGTCCTCACTCTGAGCCACTCCACCAGCTGTCCCCCAAACTGCTCCGATCTGCCAGAAGTCCCAAGAGCTGCTCTGCCAGATGCTCCGTTCCATCAACTGCCCCAGGAACTGCTCTGCTTCACCAGTCGCTCTGCTCCACTCTGTCCACTGCTGCACATTGCCAGCCACTCCGCTAGCAATCACCCAAACTGCTCCGCTCTGTCCGCTGCTGCACATCACCAGCCGCTCCACTAGCAATCACCCAAACTGCTCCGCTCTGTCCGCTGCTGCACATCGCCAGCCACTCCGCTAGCAATCACCCAAACTGCTCCGCTCTGTCCGCTGCTGCACATCGCCAGCCGCTCCACTAGCAATCACCCAAACTGCTCCGCTCTGTCCACTGCTGCACATCGCCAGCCACTCCGCTAGCAATCACCCAAACTGCTCCGCTCTGTCCGCTGCTGCACATCACCAGCCGCTCCACTAGCAATCACCCAAACTGCTCCGCTCTGTCCACTGCTGCACATCGCCAGCCACTCCGCTAGCAATCACCCAAACTGCTCCGCTCTGTCCGCTGCTGCACATCGCCAACTACTCCGCTAGCAATCACACAAACTGCTCAGCAATACATTTTCAGGCCCCCCCTCATTAGCACAGTGCTCAGTGATTTCAGCTTATAGTAGGAAAGCCTTAGTGCAGATGCCCCAAAGTGAATTCAGCTTAGCAGGCTGAAACTAGATTCCTAATAGAATCAAACATTAGTTCTGACATTCCACAGTGGAGAAAGAAATAGTACAATAGGCTTGTAGGGCCCTCAGACAAGACCCTCAGCAGAGGACATAGAAACCTACCCATTACCCTTTCTTAATTCAGTGGGTTTTGGAACCCCTGTCCCTTGGCCAGTGAGTGCTACCTAGATGATGGCGAGTCCCTCCATCATGACAAAGGCCAAGTATATGTCCCAGTCCCTCATTCACATAATCAGGTTAACAACATTTTAACATTCCTGTCCCAGTAACAGAGAAACTGGGGATCCCACAGCAGCCAAAGTAACCATTTGAGCTGCTGTGAGCTCAGGCTAGGCATGGTGGGTGTGTCTATGCAAATAAGATCAGACCCTGAAGTTCTTTTCCACAACTCGCTGCAATTCCCACAATTCACTACCAGATGTCAGGGTGGAGCTCATCCTGACACTGCTTACACCAGCATGGCTATGCTGGCATAACTATGCAGCATACAGGGGTGGTGTGTGAGTCCTCAATTTGGGGAGGCTGGACATGCCCAGACTGTGGGCCCACCTTGAGGCCTGCCTCTGCTTGGCTTCCTCCCACTGAAGCCCCCCCCCCACGCTCTACCCCGGCCCCGCCTTCCCCTTCCCCCGAGGCCCCTCCTGCCTACCTCTTGCACCGCTTCCCCTGTGACCCCCTCCCCACACCCGTTGCTCTTGACTCTTCACCCCCTCCCCCAAGGCCCTTTCGCCTGGCCACTCACCACTCACATGTGCCTCCTTTTCTCCTCCCCTGAGGCGTCCATGCAGGCTTAATAGAAACAGGAAGAAGCAGAGCAAGGGCAGGGCCTCAAGAGGAAGAGGATGAGTGGGGGGGGGGGGCTCGGGTGCCCTTTCGACAGCGGCGCACTCCAAAGGCTGTGGGCTGGCAGTTTGGGGAGGCTTAGCCTCCCCATGCCTTGTATACCTGTTGCCCATATTAGCATAGGTTCATAGCAGAGATGCCATGTACACCGACAGAAGAGTTTTTTGATTGGTGTAAGACCACCATCTCTCTGAATGAAGTTATGAAGCTTTGTCGATAGAAGCCCCCTTCTATCAACACACCTGCATCTACACGAGGCTGTGTTGATCAAGGATGTGGTTTTTTCACACCCTTGACTGATATAGCTACGTTAATATAATTTTTCAGTGTACACCAGGCCTGGGCAGGGATCCTGTTGAAAAATAGTATATGATTGTGTAATTAAAGGCATGGCATGCACATACAGTTTCAGATTTTACAAGCAGCCTTATTTCTGGCATTTCCTAACTTTTCGGTGCTTGACTTGGGAACTTTAATAATTTTCTTGTAAGGTAGATATTTGTATCTCATATATATATATATACAGAATCAGAGAGGTAGCCGTGTTAGTCTGGATCTGCAAAGCGACAAAGAGTCTTGTAGCACCTTGTAGCACTAAATTTAATCTTGCTTTCTTGCCTTCATATTTATACCTGCCTCTAGCGATTTCCACAACATTCATCTGATGACTGGGTCTTAGCCCACGAAAGCTCATGATCCCTAAGATCTGTTAGTCTATAAGGTGCTACAAGACTCTTTGTCATGTATATACAGGTTTCAAACTGACCTGTTGAGGTGAGAGATTGCAGCTAGCTGTTAGATGAAACTGTATTTTGTTAAATGAAGCTGTGTTTTGTTTCTAGTTGCCTATATCTTGTGTAGGTCTTCTGTATTGCTGTGAGTGTTTCATTGTGCACTAGTTGTGAGCTATATCTTTATGTACATAAAATACATCAGCAATAAGGTGACATTTTAAAATTTGAGGGAGAGTTCTGCATCACACATCAGATATAAAAAATATAGCTCACAAATAAAACACACAACGAAACAACCTCTGTGCAGCAATACACAAAACCTCTTGAGAGTGCAGGCAAACAGAAAACTGACAAGTTTCAGCTAGCAGCTTATTGCAATCTGTCATCTAAAAAGATTAGTTTGGAAGAGATCCTCTGCACAGGAGCAATTTGGCCTCTATTTTCACATCTGTTTTCCAATTAAATTAATCAATTTTTAAAAATCCTATTTCAGGGAAAGAGTTTTTCCCCCTCACTGACTCATTCTAGCTTTAGATAGGTTTTGTCTTAAAACAGTATGAATCTGTCATCTAATATGCTGCTACAATGCTCCTTGATATGTGTCATCGCCTGACTCTATCAGACTCTGCATGTTGAGTTCAAAGAGATTTTTAAAATTCCAAATAGAAAAGATTTTTTCCCTGGCATCAGTCTGTCGTCATTCACAAAGATATGCTTAAAATAAACTATCCAGGCACCTATCCTAATCACCTTCAGTGCCATTTCCCTTATTAAAAGCATGGCTACCTTATCATGCCACTTTTGGTTAGGAAACACATTTATGTTTTTTGGAGTGACTTGGGAGTTTCCCTGGCACTTTCCTTTTGGAATCTGTCTACATCCTGTTATTGGAGTGTAATTCCTCTTCCTCTTGCTAAGAGAGATGTCCGGGAATATGATGTTTATCCTTTCCAAAATCTCTCCGGCTCGTGTCTGGCGACAGACGGCTGATGACTGAATAGAAAAGGATGTTTTAACCGGACGTGTGTGCTTTAAAACCCCCCCAACAAATTTGCTTAGTGCTTTTTACACAAGTTTAAAGGAAATGACCATTTACACTGGTACATTATATTTTTTATATTACATTGTGTGCTGAACTAGCTCCCCTTCTATCCTAAAACCTCCCTTACTCATGAATTTAGTGAAAGTGTCTTAAAATTACTTGAGAGACAAGATGGGTGAGATAATATTTTTTATTGGACCATCTTCTGTTGGTGAGAGAGACACAAGCTTTTGAGCTTACACAGAGCTCTTCTACAAGTCTGGGAAATGTACTCAGACTGTCACAGCTAAATACAAGAAGGAACAGATTGTTTTAGTATATGTATTTTCAAGGTACCATTCAAGTTGAAGTGGCCAGTTAGCACCTCTCCAGTCATAGGTGGAAAAGGATGGGGGAGGGGGAAAGGACACTGAGGAGAACCAACACAACTACAGCACTAGGACATACTTAAATGTACTTGCTGCTTTTAAAATTATTTGTGATATTCTCACTATAAGAGCAGCCACTAGAGGGAACTAATACTCTGTGCTAAATAAACTGGATGGTGCGGGAAAAGGGTGGCAACTCCTGAATCTGGGCTCATTGCTGTAATATAAAGTGTGCCTCATGCTTTGTTCCCCTGTCTTGCCTGTATCTCAGAGAAGTCTCTCACGATAGTCAGGCAAGTTGTGTCTGGAGTTTCTTCCTTTCGTTGCTCAGAGGTTATAAGAATAAACATCATGTTGTTACTCTGGGAATGTCTATGTCAGTGAGATGCTGTCTCCTGCTGTTCTAACTGCTTTGGAGGTGGGGTGATGGAAGTAATCAGCTTGGTGTAGACATCCTGGTGTATGGTGTGCAGAGCAACTGACCTGTACCTACTACCTGAGGGCAGGGCCGGCGACAGGGGGGTACTACGGGTACAGATGTACCGGGCCCCCCGACTTTAGGGGGGCCCCGGTACACCGCTGTACCCGTTGTGTCCCCCCTTGTCGCCAGACCTGGTGAGCGGGGAAGGGGCGGGGAGGCGGCGCGGCTCTCCCCCGGACAAGTGCGCCTGGCCCCAGCAGGAGCAGAGAGCCCGGCCGGCGGCAGCAGCGCTGTCCGGGGGAGGGGGGGGGAGAGAAAAGGCGGCTCACGCCGCTCTCGCTCCCGCTGCCGCCAGCTGTCAGCTGGCCGGGGGAGGAGCCGGCTGGGCTGGGGGGGGGGAGCGCTTGCTGGGCTGGGCTGGGGGGGGGCTGGCTGGGCTGGGGGGGGCCCATCCACTGTCGGCTGGGCTGGGCTGGGGGGGCCCCGGCTGGGCTGGGGGCCCCCCAAACTATCGGAGTAGGGGGCCCCCAAATTTCTGTTGCCAGCCCTGCCTGAGGGTGTGTCTACACTGCAGCTGAGAAGGTGCTCCCTTTCCCCCCACACTCTGCACAGCAAGCAGGAGGGCCTTGGGAGCTGCTGGCCAGGGGCCCCAAGGCAGAGGGCAGGAGCAGCATGGCAGCAGAGCAGCTGGGGGCGGGGCACCTGAACACATGCTGCTGTATGTGGGCGGCTCTGCTAATGAAGTGCTTGATTCACTCCTGATCGGCTGTGCGACTGCGCAGCTTAGAGGGAACACAGGTTGCCAGCCACAAAGTGCAGATCATTACAGACAGCAACACCAAGCGTGCCCAGTCCAAGGAGACACCGCTTGGAGTTAGTTTTTTAAAGGACAGCAACATGGGAGCAGGCCTAGGAAATCCCACAAATTGTAGCTCAGTGGGAAACTACAGACACAAGACAGGAAGACGACGGGTCAGCAGGAGGAGGAGGAGGAGGCGGCATTTTTATAAATTGATGTGACACTGATAGGGATTTGTGGAGCAACTGAATGTTTTTAAACACCGGGCTCTGATCATGACCTACAGGCATCTCTTCTAGGGTCGAGAGGATCGTAAAAGCTCCATGCCCACATACAGAGACGTTCTGCTTCCACTGGAGCCTATGGGAGATTTGTCATTGGCTTCATTGTAGCAAGGCCAGACTATCGCTCCTAATTCTCCCTACGGAGAATGCCCAAAGCTGCCAGTTGGTGCTCGGATGCAGGCGGCTTTTGTGCTGTAAAACAACAAGGAGTCTGGGGGCACCTTAAAGACTAACAGATTTATTTAGGCATAAGCTTTCATGGGTAAAAGGTGCCACTGGACTCCCCGTTGTGTTTGTGGATACAGACTAACAAGGCCACCCCTCTGATATTTTG
This sequence comes from Sternotherus odoratus, assembly GCA_032164245.1. NCBI lineage: Eukaryota > Metazoa > Chordata > Testudines > Kinosternidae > Sternotherus > Sternotherus odoratus. The sequence goes on from JAVMKO010000001.1 coordinate 31,122,319, forward strand.
TGCTCTAGACCAGTGGTCCCCAACTTTTTTATCACCGCGGACCGGTCAATGCTGGACAATTTTACTGCGGCCCAGGGGCGGTGGGGGTGTGTGTGTTGAACTCCTCAGTGCTCCAGCCCGGCTCGCAGGGCTTAAAGCCACGAGGCTCTTCCTCCTCTCCCTGAGTGCCCCAGCGTGAGGGCGGCGCTGCTGAAGGGAAGGCAGCGCTGCGGAAAGGCGCTGCGTGAGGGCGGCGCTGCTGAAGGGAAGGCGGCCCAGTATCAATTGATCCACGGACCGGTACCGGTCCACGGCCCGGGGACCACTGCTCTAGACACTTGCTCATTGGAAGCTGGGCTCAAAACACCAATAGGATAATGAAAAGCCAGAAGATAGTTAATAATAATAATTTTCTACCTGCCAGTTTAGGTTTGAACAGGTGACCACCAGCTATTTTTTAATGTAGTTATTTACCTTTGTGTGGTGTTGTGTTTTCTCTGCTGCTTGGTTACAGATTTATTATTAAGAGTCAAGAATAATTGCTTTTTATTGGTGGTTGGCTTCTCTCCCATTTAGGATGGCTCTTCTGTTCTTACTATAAACAATTTAAATGCCCCTTTGAACATAACACAGAAATGAAAGTGAAGATGACTTTTTATTCCTTGACTTTCAGTCAGTGCTTGACTCAGCTCTGTGAGGAAGTGTCAACCATCAGTGTTTTAAAAGAATGTTTTTCTTTTGCAGTCACCCATCCCCAGTACACAGAGAGTGATGTTGAGTTTAATACACTGTATATGTGTTCACATAATGACTTTGGGCTCAGTCCTAGAGGCTATTGAGTGCCTTCTTCAGGCTACTGGGTGCCCTCGGATCCTATGCTCTGCATGAACCCTTCAGTTTAAGAATGAAATCCCCGAAAAATGTTAAAGTGTTAAGCATCTTTTACACTGTGGCAGAAATCTACTTTATCATTCAAACATTCTCCATAAGCATGCCTTTGATGGTGTGTCTACCTCACACAGGTGATTAAATGGCCAATTAACACACCTGCCTTGAGTTTGAAGGGTTGTTTACACCCAGTTAAAGATTAATCTCAGCTAGGGGAAGAACTGGGTGGTTTCTATAAAGGGAAGAAGCTCAGAGTAGAAGTGGGCTGCAGGGAGAGAAGGGAAAAATCTTTGTAGTCCTTCTCCGAATAGTAGGTACTGGGAGAAGAGGCTCTCAGGAGGGAGTTCAGACCCTGGCCTAATGAGAGAGGTTAGCAAAGGAGAAGGGGACAGCGGATGTGAGAAAAGGCCAGCCTGCAGACAGAAAGATTGTGTAAGAAGGTCCAAAAATTGTGAATCCATCATTTGTTGAGGGGGTCTGTTCCAGGTTTCAATTCAAGTAATGTTTTGTGTGTAGGTCATAGCAACAAAAGTGTTTGCTTGTCCCCCACCAGCAGCAGGTGATTTGAGTGTGCCAGCTAGCCAGACCTATACCACCTTCACGATGTTATGAACAGGGGTCAGGCATTGAATCAACTGGACTCCAATGTCTTCCCAAGTGACTCAACACCATTTCAGGTGGCTTGGTCATCTGCACCATATGCTGGAGGTCATGCCAGCCTGCCAGCTTTATGTTTGATTCAACAAATGCTGGATGGAGAAGACTTCATGGATGCCCTTGCACATGCTGGAGGGAAATCATGGCTTCTAACCTCATCTGCCTCAGCCTTTATATAGAACAGGTTGCAATACTGGCAGGAGACCAGGCTCTGGAAAAAGGTGATCTGAAGCATGCACCCTGTGCTCCATGAGCAGGAGAACTAATGACTGAATTAACTGAATAGGATGATTAGCATTTGTGCATTGGCTACTGTTGCTTTAATCCTCTAGTCTAAAGCACCAGGGATATGACATTTGATGCTATCCAGTCCAAATAAATTTAATATTGGACAAAATTCGTTCCCCTTATTTGCTTACGTAGCACTGATTTCAGAGGAACTATGCCCATCAATAAGGAGAATAGGATTTGGCTCATTGTGACTGATCCCTTATGGTAAGAAACTAAGTAACTTGGTGTGAAGCATGAGGGGAGACTCTTGCAGTAAAGAGTCAGTAGTTAATATTACAATGCAATGGATTTTCTAAGGCATAATGGTTGAGATTTTCAAAGCCGTCCAGGGCATTTAGATACCCATCTTTCATGCATTTTAATGGAAAACATGCATCTAAATCCCTTCGACAACTTTGAAAAATCTCAGCCAGTATATCTGATAACCTGATAACCAAATAATGTACCTATGATTCACTGAAGACAATAATAAAGATATGCCACTCATTTTCAAGTGCTTTGGACGGCACCTTTGATTCATACATTTTAAAAGAATGAAGGAATGAAAGTTTTTTGCTAGAAAGTTTAAGGGGAAAGAGAGTCCCGTGACTATCTGGAAAGTAAAAAATATTGCTTTGGAAATGGTGGCCAGAATGGTCCTCAACATTATCTCACATCATAAGCTGTCATCACTCTCTGTAAGATTCTCCGGTTCTAAACCGAGAGCTGGCGATGTTGACATGGTCTGTGCTGGAGTCTGTTTTATTGATTTAATGGAACAGTACATCCCGCCATCATGCAAAGTCTCCTTGAGCTGCAAGTTTGATCAGTAAATGTCAGTTGGTCAGATGGTTAAGGGGAATGCCCTCTACCTAGCAAGATTAATATGAGGAAGAGACTTGCAGGGTGAATTAACTGTGATCCTGATCTTTCCATCAGAATGACTACTCCCCAGCCTCATGGATCAGCCCACCGATATTTTGTATGACCAAAATAAGCAAAGTTTGCCTTAGTAATTCAAAATTGGAATGGTGTGCTAGTCTCGATGCAAAGTGGTGCTGGTTCTTAGGTTTGGTGGGTGTGGGGACAGGAGAAACGATGTAGCTACTAATGGCATTTGATATGCTTCATAAAGTCTGGATAGCTTGAATCATAAAGCCTGTCTGGCTCAGAGATAGGCAGCCATGATGGGGTTGTGTCAGGCAGGAAGTTACATTGAAGAGTAGGTCTACACTGGAGAGCAGAGGAGGCAGAGGTGGTTTGCCAGGTATAGGGGCCATTGCTGTGCTGCTTGAAATGTGGTGCGTAGCTTACCTGGCTTCTTTGAGCAGTTTGTTCCATTTTGTTACACACTGTTTCATCTTACCTTAATTTACGTTGTCAGACTTTCAGGGAAGGCACTCTCTATTCCTATAGTTTGTACAGCATTGAGCACTAAGGAACCCCAATCCTGACTGTGATCTCTATCTGCATGATCCAATCATATGGTCAAATAGAAGCAATCGTTTTTAAAGAGGTGTCCTGTAGATTTTTGTGCTGCCTGCCCATGCTCCCCTTCCTGGAATAGGCCTAAGTGACAGATGGACGTGTGCTTTGGAAGCATATGATTCTACATAAATGCCATGAGGTCTCAAGTAAGGAGGGAGTGCCAAGAGACCCTTTATATACCAAAGCCATACAGGTGCAAGCCTGTTGGTACCAGCTGTATATGGTATATGATGACCTTGATTATTTCCAATTTCCTTGGAGGTGCCTTGATGCTGACATACCAAGACTAGGGGCTTGTCTTCACTACCCACCAGATCGGCGGGTAGCAATCGATTGGTTAGTGATAGATTTCTCGCGTCTGGTGAAGACGCGAGAAATTGATCGCCCGCGGCGCCCCCGTTGACGCCGAGAGGTGCAAGTTGGAGTCGACGGCGGAGTGTGCTGCCAACTGCCGCAGCCGTGAGGACGGCAGGTAAGTCGGCTGGAGATACGCAGACTTCAGCTTCATACAGTGATTCATATAGCTGAAGCTTCATATCTGCAGTCGATCCCCCCGCCCGCCCCCCAGTGAAGACCAGCCCTATGTTTATCTGCCTACGAATTAAGACTATCTCTGTCCTCTGTTGCTGTTGAATGTCCATTGCACTTATTTTGAATATCTTAAAACGTTCAATGGGAATACCTAAGCACATTCTGTATGGGAGACACTTTGAAATGTTTATTAACTTGTGATTTCCATTTCTATTGCATTGTTTGAAGGATGGTTGTTCAAGGCCTTAGGTCTGAGTACCTCTTTTTGGGAGCATGCCTTTTTTTGCCATTGACATACTCCCTTTTCACACACAAACATTCAACAAGACTCAGTGGATCAAGAAATCTGCCATCTGGGAATAGCCACATCACAGTAAGCAGGTCGTACCAAAAATATTGCTGAAAGAATACTTCACGCTTATTTTAACATTTCCTTAGGCACATTTGATGTCATGATTTTGCCTTTATTGTTTAGTTTAGAATTCGGATGTCATCATTTTTATGGAAGAAGCCCTTTATTTGAAGAATAGCTTTCTCAGGAGCAAGGTAAAATATGTGATTAAAGCAGTGTCTGTATAGGTGTGTGTGTTTTATTTTGCTTTGTATGTTTCTATGAGACATTTACCTTCTTCTTCATAGATTATTTTGATTTATCTGTGTGGATAAGTTGTGATCATCATTCTTTAAAATGGGAAAAGTATATTTTCCCCCCATCCCTTCACAGAGCTCAAGAATGGATGGAGCACTTTTATTTAATATTTCCCCCCCAAACCTCCCATTGGACAGAAACTGAGCTTAAAAATTTCAGTCTAAGAGGTGATCTTTATTTTTAGTATGTTATGAATATGCAAAATCAGGGAACTATAACTGAAACTTTTTTTTTGTAGTCTTCATCTTAACAGTCACTATCAGGTATTAGAGAGCGACAAGGTGGTGAAGTATCATCTTTTATTGGACCAACCTCACCCACCTTGTCTCCCTAATATCCTAGGACTAACTTGGCTATTCAAACACTGCTTACAACCGTCAGGTATTATTATTTACCATTTTCTGACAGCCTAAGAGTGTTTTAGGCTCTTTACAACAATCTATGGTACATATGTCCCCCATTAGTATAGTATCTGAGTATATCACAATCATTAGCATATTTAACCTCACTGTGCCCCTGTGAGCTAGGCAAGTTCTATTCTCCCTATCTTACAGAAGGGGAGTGAATGTGCTCACAATAGTACCTCTGTTCATTGATTTTTTTGCAGCTTCAAATGTGGCCTTGGGTGTCTCTCCATCCATACCCACAGAGCGGCTCAGCCAGATCCGAAGGAGAAAGAAGAGGAAAAGGGAAGACATGTTCTGAGAGATCCGGTAAGCCTCTGGTGTTTTCGGTACTGGGCACAGGGCTTGGAGGATGACGCTCGAGGATAAAATGGATAGGGATAATGAAGACAGGAGAAATTGGCAGCAAGAGATAATAGTGCTTCTGAGGGAGCAAACAGACGTGCTGCGGTCTCTGACCTTCTGGCTCAACAGATCTGTGCTCACCTCCCTCTACAGCCCATAGAGAACTGCATTCTGGGGCCTCCCCACTCCCCATGCCATACTGTGTGGTGTCTGTGGCCAGTGCAATGCCTCTATTACTCCACCCCAGGGGAGAGTACAGACAATCCCAGATGCACATACATTGACGTGTGAGAGAGACAGTTGGTGTATGTGTTTGTGAAATGGAAATGACTGTTCATTCCCCTTCAAGAGTTCTTTCCCCTGTATTTATAGAGTTTTGTTCAGTTTTCAACATGTCTGTCTGCGTGGGTTAGGAAAAAGTTTACGGAAACTGAATTCATCTTTATTAGTTCACAAGAGATGGTGTCTGGAGCTGACATCGTTCACAGATAATAGGAAGAGGTGCATTTGCAATGTAATATTACCACACACAGAGCTCTCATTACAAGGTTCATATCACAGTGCCTTCCCCCCCCCCCCAAAAAAAAATAAAAAATTCCAGGCACAGCACACTATAACAACACACATTACTGTGGCTCATTGTTAAAATGGTCCTTTAAAGTCTCCCTGAACCATATAGCCCTCTCCTGCCTCCATTGAGCTCTTCTTATAGCCTGGTACCTGGCTGCTCAAAATCAGCAGACAGCTATTTCATCTCCATGCTCCATCCCTATGGAAACCTCTTCCGCTTTACTTCACAGGTATTATGAAGTGCACAGCAGGCAGCTATGACCATGGGGATATTTTTTTCACTGAAGTCTAATCTCATGACTAGATAGTGTCCATGGCCTTGCAAATGGCCAAAGGCAAATTCAACTGTCATTATGGACCTGCTGAGCCTGTTATTGAAGTACTATATGCTGCTGTTGAGATGGTCAGTGCACAGCTTCCTGAGCCATGGGAGTAAGGGATAGCTGGGTCTCCCAAGGTCACTGTGGGCATTTCAACATCCCCAGTGGTAATCCTTTTGTCTGGGGAAAAAGTCCCTGCTTGCAGCTTTCTGTACAGGCCTGTGTTCTTAAATATGTGTGCGTCATGTATCTTCCCTGACCAGCCCATGCTGATGTTGGTGAAATGACCCCAGTGACCCCCAAGCATTTGAAATACCATAGAAAAGTAGCCCTTTCTGCTATTGTACTCCGTAGGTAGGTGGTCTAGTGCCAAAATAGGGATATGCACGCCATCTATCCCCCCGTTACAGTTAGGGAACCCCATTGCTGCAAAACAATCCACTATTTCCCACACATTGCCCAGAGTCACAGTCCGTCATACCAGGATGTGATTAATGGCCCTGCACATTTGCATAACAGTAACCCCCATGGTGGATTTTCCAACTCCAAATTGATTCCTGACCAATCAGTAGCAATTTGGTGTTGCAAAACTCCCCACAATGATTGCTATTTGCTTCTCCACTGTGAGTGCAGCTCTCAATGTGGTGTCACTACAGTAGAGAGTTGGGAGAACATGACCTTCTGCATTTGAAAGTTCTGGAGCCACTGTTTGTCATCCCATACCTGCATAAAGAGCTTGGCTTGTTTAGCCTAACCAAAAGAAGGCTGAGGGGAGATAGGATTGCTCTCTCTAAATATATCAGAGGGATAAATACCAGGGATGGAGAGGAATTATTTAAGCTCAGTACCAATGTGGACACAAGAACAAATGGATATAAACTGGCCAGCAGGAAGTTTAGACTTGAAGTTAGATGAAGGTTTCTAACCATCCGAGGAAGAGCAGTGAGGGGCAAAAGACCTTTCTGGCTTCAAGACTAAGCTTGATGAGTTTATGGCGGAGATGGTATGATGGGATAGCCTAATTTTGGCAATTAATTGACCTTTGGCTATTAGTGGTAAATATGCTCAATGGCCTGTGATGGGATGTTAGATGGGATGGGATCTGAGTTACTATAGATTACATTTGATGAGCAGCAGAATGGGGTATCAATGAAGTGATTCAAATTTGCTGAGGCGAGCAGGATGTGATTTAAGCAAGGAGATAGAATAAAGATTGTGATGATAACTTTTTGGATGGAGTAGTGATAGTCCATGATAGTTAGAGTCCAAGTGGATGGGCTCTTCTTGGCATCTGTCTGTCATCCCTTTCAAAGGCACCCTTAAAATAGATGAAGTTAGTATCAAAAGGACCTGATGGGAAGAGATTGCAGTAGCTGAGACAGATGATGATTAACGTGTGCACTGGAGATATTGCTCTTATGCCGAATACATTCCTATTAGTTTTGGTCCTGTTGCGTTCTTTGCTACTGACTCCATTTTAAAAAAAGGGGGGGTGGGGTGGGACTGAATTATATGATCAATACAAAGTAGCTGATTTTCCGTTCTCTTTTTTCCTCAGTTTTGCCTTTCCCCTCCTGCCACCATGGGGAGAGGAAAAATTCTTTTAATCTTTGATTTATAACTCTGTTTAGCCCTACTTCAAAAGTGCAGTAATTCAAGCCATTCTGTGCAGCTCTAGGCTAGCATGGAACAGATTGTTTGTGAAAAATTGAGCAAAAAATGATTAGAAACATAATCAAGGAAAAAATTATTGTTAATTTTTTTTTTTTTGCAGAGCAGTTGACTACTAAGAGAACTTGAGGGACTAGGGTGCTTGCTTCTCTCTCTATACAGTGTAGTATTGCTTGCTGGAGTGGAAAACTTTAATGAAGAATTTTTGCAATATATGGAGCTGTAGTCAGCTGTTAGTTATTATCTAATACCCTAACAGCGTGACAAGCATTTCAAACACTTTCAAAGGAAGTTGGAAAGGTATTTAAATTGGTCAGTGATGTAGCATCACAGGAGGGCAGGGACTTTGAAGACTGGCGATTAAAAGAGGGGATGTTTGGTATGTCTCAAAAGCTCACCTCTCTAAACTACCAGTAAAACCAAAAATAAAATGTTTCCCCCTTATGATTACCAAAGCATGAGCCAATATCATGCTAGGTAACCTAGCCAAAATGGTGCTAAATAACAAATGCAAAGCTGAAGTTGTGAAGTATTAGCCTTGGTACTGACAGGCACTAATTTAATTAAAGTGAACAAGCTTGTTGGTTTAAAACAGTTACATAAACTTAATTTTTTCCTCCCACTAAACTTCAGAGCAGTTATATGGCTTATATTGAAATGTACCTGATCCAATCATCCAATCACGTATCAAGTCACATAGGGCTGTGTGAAATGTGCTGCTTTGGATAACACCCTTTGACTTTCACTTTAAAGTTTGGACTTGATCTAAGTGGTCAGGTAGCAACAAATAAATAAATAAACCACAAACTAATTTGCTAATAATTTCACCCTAAAAGCAACTAGTTCAGCTCATATTTTATTTGTGAGGGTGTATTGTTCATGATTCACAAGTGTCTGAATAACTTCTGGGCATTTGTGGAAATGCTTGTGAATCCAGAAAGTTTCAAGAATTTTACCACAAATTATTATCTTTTTTAAAATCATACTAGAAGCATGGCCTTCATTTGCTATTTCAGTTCCTTTTTCAGTCACTCAGTCAGACATAGTAGTAACAAGGAGAGAGGGATAGCTCAGTGGTTTGAGCATTGGTCTGCTAAACCCAGCACTGTGAGTTCAATCCTTGAGGGAGCCACTTAGGGATATGGGGCAGAATTCTGTTGGCTGATGGAATTGGTCCTGCTTTGAGCAGGGGGTTGGACTAATCAGTAGTTCTCAAACTATTGAGAACTGTGACCCTTTTCAGCTTTCTTCTTCAGCATGGTGGACCCTGGTATGTCCGCCAAAAAGCTGCCGAATTGATTACTTCTGCATTCGGCGGCTATTTTCGGCGGACATGCCGAGCGCTCCCGAAAGCACTCGGCATGTCCACCAAAAAGCTGCCGAATTTGGAAATAATCAATTCAGTGGCTTTTCAGCAGCGTAAGGAGCTCGCGACCCCTCGGTAGGTGGCTGGTGACCCCCTGAAGGGTCGCGACCCCCACTTTGAGAACCGCTGGACTAGATGATCTCCTGAGGTCCCTTCTAACCCTGATATTCTATGATTCTATGAACAGCATATGACATGGGGGAGCAACCAGACAACAGAAATGATGATGAATAACAAATAGTTAAAGCAAATCGTTTGATTTCAATGGAACCAAGTTTTCACTACTGATTTTGTTTGAAACTGACACTTATGGAGTTCTTCCTGGTTTCAGGTTTCACGGCTGTAGGTTTGCACAGCACTGCTTGCATCCTGCATGTGTCAGGTGTGGTCTACACCTAAAAATTAGGTTAATCTTACCTTGCTACATTGCTCAAGCTGTGGAAAATCTTTGCATTCTGTGTGACGTAGGTAAATTGAGCTAAACCCTACTGTAGGCACAGCTAGGTCAACAGAAGAATTCTTCTGTTAACCTAGCTACTACTGCCTCTTGGAGAGGTGGGCTACATACATCAATGGACAAACCTCTTCTGTTGTTGTAGGAAGCATCTATAGCAGCACAGCTGCAGTGCCATAGCTGTGCTGTTTTAGCCATTGTAGTATAGACATGGCCACACTGTTTTGCTGCCTTTTGTCTGGAGGTCTCAGACAAGTCAGCAGCACCTCAACACCATCCGTACTGAAGGCCATGTGTGAGTCTAACAAACTAAGAGTATGTCTACCCTGCAGGCAGAGGTGTAACTTTCATCTCAGGTAGATGTACATATACTTCGATGGAGCTAGGGGCTAAAAACAGCAGTGTAAGCATGGCGATACGGACTGCCTGAGTATGTACTTAGGCTCTGGGACAGGGTTATACTCAGGCAGTTTGCTTGTGCAGCCGTAGCTATGTTGCTATTTTTAGCATACACTAGCTTTGATAGAGCCAGTAGGTACATTTATCTGAGATGGAAATTACACCCCCATCTCCAGTGAAGATGTGCCCTTAATTTGGACATTTGAACTTCCCACACGGGCATGAGGTGATCTCTCAGCCGTTTCTGGCTTAGCAGCCTGAGTGCTCTGCAACACTTGAAAAAAGGAAGTCTTTTTAAACAGGGTGCTTTGAATGAAATAATTTCCTTTCCTCTTTTACCTTTGAACTAATCATGTAGTGAATCACAACAACTTAAAACGATAACATTTCAAATAAGAAGGCAGATATTTAAAGCCTGTGACCAGCTGTCAGTGTGTCCTGATGCTGGCTGGATGACTGTGAAATGTTGCAAAATGTTACCATTTGAAAATCAAAGCAAGTTAGATCACAACAGACTGTGAGCATCTGTACTGTGAAGGCTGTATGCAAAGTACAGAAAATAACACCAGGTGGAATTGCTCACTGAAGGTTGGCAGGTTTTTTATTCAGCTTTCCATTTATACTTAATAAAGGGGGGAAGGGCTGAAAGCATGCAGCTATAATAGTAATATGACAAACAAATGCCCACACACCACACTGCAGATTGTCCAAAGCTACATTCCAATTGGCTGCTTGGACTTTTTGGGTGGCCTCAAAGCCATGCACCAGCTCCTGATGGTGCACAGGTGTGACATCACTGAAACACACAAATTCCTGTGCCTGTAATTAAGTTGAGTTTATGGGGCCAAAATGTTAACGGAAGAACTGATGTAATGAAAACCGCCTCTAGGACGCAGAGAAGCAATTTTAGGTGAAGAAGACGGTGCTGAAGGGGTCAACAGGGCAGTTTTAAACTGCCTTCCCCACCTTACCCTTTCCAAAAACTGCCCAGCTGCCCTTTCAGTAGTGGTGAGGAGATATTCCACTGTGATTAGATTTTTTTTCTCCCAATGAAGCTACAGGCTCAGGTGTGCCAGTCAGTACTATAGCAAAGAGTAATGCAGAGTCCCCAGTGTAGCTCAGGGAAGCAGAATTCCTTTCCACGTTCTACATAATGTATCCTGCCCATGATTACCCCCCATCAGACTGGGGTTCTGACCATTTCTCGATGAAGGGATCCCAGAAATTTTCATAGATTCCTAGAGTTTAAGGCCAGAAGGGACCGTTATATCATCTAGTCTGACCTCCTGTATATCGCAGCCTCTTAAATTTCACCCAGTTACTCCTGTATTAAGCCCAATAATTGGTGTCTGGCCCCAATTCAGCTAAGTTAATAACTTAGCTGAATTGGCGTATCTACAGCCAATTTACCTGCCGTCCTCATGGTGGCGGCGGGCGGCGGTGCACTCCCCTGTTGACTCCAGCTTGCGCCTTTTGGTGAGCTGGAGTTCCGGAGTCGACGGGGGCGCCACTGGCGATCGATTTATCGTGTCTTGACAAGACGCGATAAATCAATCACCAAAAGATCGATCCCTCCCGGCTTTAATGAAGACAAGCCCCTAGATTTGAATAAATTATGGATGTCCTTACCCTTTGTTTGCCTTTCATAGGCAATACTTTTAGTAACTCTTCTTTTACAGTTGTCACTAAATACCACCCTCACCATAACTGCCAACTGCGCTGCATCCGATATATCCATCGACTCATCAAACTGCAGTGAAAACCAGTCACATATTTCCAAGTCATCCTTTAGCTGAGTTTGCATGTCGCTTAAAATTGCATGTATCCTCCTCGTAACTGTGTTGTCTGATAACTGCAAGTCTTGTATTGCCGACAAAATCTCACGCTTGTTAGAAAATCCTTGAAACAGGCAATCAGCACCAGTCAAAAATGCTTCCTTCAACAATTCGCCATCTTGAAAAGGCTTTTTCTTCTTTGTGACCAGATGAGCAATTTTAAAGGAAGCAATAGTAGCACTTTTAGACTTTACCACTTGTCTAGTGAAAACAGATTGGTGGGCAGATAGAAGAAAATTAATCAGCTCAAATCAAACCTTTCTCAACTCAGATTTAAGTGGATGGCTAATGTCAAAAGAGCCGTGATTAGTTTGGAAATGGCATTCGACTTTATGTTTTTTTGGTGCTGCAACGCAATAAGCAAACACATTTCCCTTTATTGTCAATAAAACAATAGGATTCTTCCCACTCTGCATTGAAATAATACGTATGTTGTCTTTTATTTGAACCACTCATTTTGGGACAAAATGTTATAAAAATAATAAATTGCAAAGCACGTGAAAACAGCTGTATCAGTGCAGTGGAAGAATCATCACATAATATACTGAAACACGGGTCACTGACATCCCACTGCGTGCGCAGGTGCAAACAGAAAAAAAAAGAGTAGCAATACACGAGTGACGAGAGGCTGGAACCAACAGCACATGCATGAGACAGCCTACATCTGCACTACCATGATACTACTAAACCTGGCAGGTTATTCTGGCGAATGAAAATGAGACAGTTTGCGCATGACGTCACCCAGATGCTAACGGCTGCTCAGCAGCGGGATCCGTAGAAGAAGTTGTAGTATCAGTAGTGACTGCAGTGGTGAGACTTCACTTGCCAAAAGATGTCACACCGTGCATGCGCAACGACCTACCAAGTTTAGTAGTATGGTGAAGCCCCAGTATAATGCACCTATAGTGAATTCAGATATAGCGTGATCCTACCTTAGCTCCTGGGGATACTCATCCCATGTCCTGGCACTTGGCGGCGGCTTCTCTCCCCTGCTCAGCGGCGCCTGCAGCCCTGGGGTTCACTGTCCCTGGCAGGCGCGGGGCCACAGCTTCTCTCTCCTCCTCAGCAGCGCCTGCAGCCTGCAGCCCTGGGGTTTCCTGTCCCCAGCAGGTGCGGGGCTGCGGCTTCTCTTTCCTCCTTGTCACTTGGTGGGCGCACATAAATGCCCTGGCGGGTGCCATGGCACTCATGGGCACTGTGTTGGGGACCACGGATTTAGACCATTTCAAGAATTCATTAGTTTTAACTAAGCTGTTGCTGTTACCAACTTGTCTGGAAATACCAGTCTTACATGCCTTATTCTATTAGGGATCCATTTTTTCATCTTATAAGCCAATCTGGCAATAGAGTTGAGTGGGGTTCAGTGACACTGTTTTGATTTTGCTCTCAGGAAAATAATTCAGATCTGTAATTCTTAACTTCTTTAGAAACCCTCTCATGGATAAGGGTTTTCTCCGGCTTATGCCATGTAGCTTTGGTGTTAAGGGAAGGGTACAACAATGTGTATGAATAATTGCAGAGAATGAATTTTCAGAGGGTGTAGTTCTTTGATTTTTTTTCTTTTCAGAACAGCAGGATTCAATGAATAAAAGTCAGTAGTTAGTATTAATAATTAATGTGACAGTTGGCTCAAACCACATGTTTAAAATGCATCTGTTGTATTGCAAACCCTCCCACTTTTCAGCCTTTCTGAAACAGTGGCAGCAGAATGTACAGATGAAGCAAGGTTTTTATTTAATGTTTGTTTCTCCATAAAGGAACTAGAGAGCTGTAACAATTTAGTGTGTGTGTGTGTTTTTTAAATCCTAACCTGTTCTGTAGTTTTCTTCATTATATTCAAGCTGTGTGCAAAGCTAGTCCATGTGACATGTTCCTTCCATTGTACGTCTCATCCTCTTTTTCCTTTTCCCTCCTATTGTTTGTTTCCCCCTCATACTGTGTCTTGTCTGAAATGAGATTGTAAACACTTTGGGGCAGGGATCATGTCCTGGATTAAACAGATCCGTTGTGCTAGATAATGGACAAATATCAGTTGTATAGCATAATGTGATCCTGATCCTGACTGGTGCCTTGGGCTGCTACTACAACACAGATAACCATAATAATAGCAAATTCCACGGAAAACGACAAGATTTTCTCTTCCAGACATTTCCCTCCTCCCCATCTCTTTGCCTTTGAAGTGTCTGAGTTAATTCCTAACCTCATGCATAAATAATCCTCTGAATCACTATATAAGCCAGTTTCATGATTTGTGAGAAAGTTGTACATTTCTAGGAAATCTGTTTTTTCCTCCCTTTGGCACTGTATTGAATACATACCATTTGTTTTTTCTATAGTAATCAATTGTACATGATTTTAATTATTTCAGAGTCAAGAAAGCTATAAGGGAAAATACAATAATCGGTGCTTCTCCACTCCTGTGTAGTGTTCTTAGTCTGGGTCTACACACACAGATGTTGCACCAGTTTAATTATGTCACTTTCCAAATTGGTTTGAACAGGTGCATCTTCCTTGTACTGACACTCTAAAATCAACTTGAGTGATATAAAATGACATATTGTAAACAGAATTCATGTCTTACACCAAGGGGAGGGAGTTGTATCAACTTTTTAAAACTAAATTGTGTTAGAAATTGATTTAGTGAAGTTGGTGCATCTCTGTGTGTAGACCAGCCCTAGGTGTGACTACTTTTATTGGAACTTTGCCTTCTGTCTTTCTTCAAATCCAGTGGAAATAAATATCCCTCTTGTGCTACCTGGTGGGCTAGATGCCACTGATATCCTGCTACAAGTAGGTGAGCTGGTGGGGCGAGTCAGCAGAAATAAGATATCATTAATCAGTGAGAACAAATCTGTAGCAGCACACATCTAAAGAAGCTGCCATAACACCAAGCACACATAATGAAAAGCTTCCTGAGCTTGGGGCTCCCTCATGACCAGGAGATAGAGCCCTGACTTTCCACAAGCATTCTCCATTTGCTGTCTCCCAAAGCCCTTCTTATAGCTCTTCCCCTGAGCAGCTGCACAATGGGAGAGAAAGGGCAAGTCTGGAGTGAATATTCAGTGAACTAGGTAATAGCTGTTTAGGCCTTGATTTGGAAATAGTATAGTGTGGTGGCTAGATGCAGCTCCCTGATTTCTGGGTTTCCTGGTCCCAGTATGAGTTAGAGCAGGACCTCTCCTGCTGTTACTTGCACTGCTGGAGTAAGATACCCAGGGGAGAATCAAGTCTAGCAGAGTTTTTGTATGGGATGCTCTCTTCCACCCCTGCAGTGCTCCCAGCTAGGCCTGTCAACTTTGTAATATTTAAAAACTGGACACTCCCAGCAAGAGTGCCAGAACCTCCCCTCCTCTTCTCCCAAGGCCCTACCCCTGCTCCACCTCTTCTTCCGAGTTCCCACCCGCCCCATCTCTTCCCCTGAGGCACCACCCCCGCCCTGCCTCTTTTTGAGGCCCAGTTCTGCCTTGTCTTCCCCCCCCCCCCCCGACAGGCCTCAGTCTGGCCCTGTGTCCAAGGCTCTGCCCAAACCCCATCTCTTCCCCCAAGGTCCTGCCAGCCATTCGCTCCTCTTTCCCTGTCACTCACTGCTTTTCCCTTCTCCTCCCCCCCCCCCCCACCTACTTTCCAGGGTCAGAGGGTCTCAGCTGCGGAGTCATGGCCGAGAGCTGCAGTCGCCTGACACAGGTAGGAGGCAGCTCTGGCTGAGTAGGTGCTGGTGTAGGTGATGACCCAGTGCTGCTACATCTCCCCCTTTCTGGTCAAAAACTGGACACCTGGCAATCCTACTCCCAACCTACCCCCAACACATCACATCACCCCTCTTGTGCCAGGGCAAAGGGCAGCAGGACAGCTGGTTTGGGACACTGCAATACAACCTTTGCCAACTCCGCAGCAGTGGAGAATTCCCCTGGAGGAATCGCCACTGGGAATCTCTGGCCAGTTTAGGATCACTTTGCCTCTAGAGCCATGGGATTCCTGATCCACCAGACTATTTATTGCTCCAGAAGGGGAGAGATTATTAACCAACTGGCTGGAGTCATAACAGGAAACTACCAGACACAGATTTAAACCCTTATTAGTGGGACAGGGGGACACTGAACCAAATGCACAGCATCACCCAGCCTGGCCAAAAGTGGTTGCCAGCTGGGGAAGGCAGCCCTGCCCAGTCTTACAATGATGGGTGCTATGTAGAATCCTAGCATAGATAGACAAGGTCAGGTCTGAAGCTAGATGAGGACAATGGAAGAATCCCCAGTGGTTCCAGCTGGAGTCTTTCTATTGATTTTAGCTATATTCTCTTAGGCCCATGGTGCCCTTACACCCTGCCACAATATATCGTGCTTCTAATATTAGAGCTAACCATTATGTATATGGGAAATTCACAGAGCAGTAGCTGGATTAATGAGAAACCATTATAGCACTTATATTTATCATACCATAAGGGTGTAAATAATACTTTGAAGACATAAAGCTCTGTATAAGTGCTAATTATTATCACTGATCTGGAACTAATCTAAACCATTCAGTTTAGCACTGGCTGGTTCACAAAAAATGCACACATTAATGTATAACTCTATATAACAGAGGGACGTCTGTTGGGGTATGGATCATATGCAGTTATGCAGTAAAAATGAATAACATATGGTGATAGATCTCTATTTTTACATTTATAAGGTACAGCATGGGTCTGGAATTTTCACACACATATTCCACTGATGAGTCACCCAGATAGAAATGAGGAAACAACTAAAATAAAATGTGGCTCTCTCTCTGGCAGTTGAAAGAAAATTTTTCAAAAGGGAGCATTTGGAAAGAACATAAGTTACCAAATAGCAAAACTTAATTAAACTTTTCAATATGGAAAACTGAGACCATCTTTTGGGAAATGAGCAAATATTGCCAATAGCTGGATTTGGTTGATAAGGTACCAAGAGGAGACGATCCAGATAGCGGTAATATGATATCATGCGGTGATAACATCTGTATAATGATAGTGATAATAAATGATTTTTGGGGAGTGATGAATGAAACTCTGGATTGTGAGTTTTGGCTGTGTGTATGCATTAAAGAATGGTATTGTAATGCAAAGATACTGTATTACATCATGCTGATAAATCATAAACACTTAAGAAAATAATATTCTTGTGTTCTATGGTTTATACCCTCTTATATCATGCCCCACATTTCAGCACTGCTGGGCACACACACACACACACACAAATAAATAAACAACAAATAACTAAGAAAATGTTTGACACTGATATTTGAGACTAGAGTCTACTGATTACAGGTGTGATTGCTGCTTAGGTAGGCGTAACCATGCTAGCTTTAATGTGGAGGATGCAACAGCATGGGTACCAGTGCAGGCTGTAGAAGGCTGGCTAGATTAAAGCTGGCACAGGTATACTTAGCTCTTCTGCAATTTTACCTCCAAATGTGGTGTAAACATATCCTATGGGTGAAATCCCTATTGAAGTCAATGGATGTTTTGCCATGTGCTTCAGTGGAGTTAGGATTTCACTCTCTATTTAAAATGTTATCAATTAAAATTGCATTTCTGAGCCTACCATGGGAGATAGTTGTCTTAAAGGAAAGTGATATCATTTAGAACATCAGTGTCCAATGTAAGGGAATAGCTCAGTATCCATCCTGATTGCACACTAGTTTAATCTGAGAGTGTCAGTGTTTATAATTTATGAAATCAATTGCTTCTTCCAATGTGATATCAAAATATAGTAGGATAGTCATTTATTATCTCCTGCACCAATGTTGTGAACTTCTGGCTTGCTACACTGAGCAAAAAGGGTCTAGTTTTCTTTTAAATGTAGATGTTATATATTTGATCTGAACACTTCAAAAAGTGTACAGATGATTCATAAATTCATGAAAATAGAAATTTATAATGAAAAGTACTGTCACATCCTTAATTATGCTGCTATACTTAGTCACTGCTAAAAAAAATTAAAACAAGAGGGAGAATGTGTGATCTGAAGTACTTTCTAACACTACTTGACTTGAAAATGGTCAATATTTTAGTCAACCAGGATTTCAAAGTCTGATGATTATGATGCATTTTCATGGGATATATTATTTTCCTGAGATTGTTCGTTTCCGAGAATTCAAAGAATTTTATTTATACTGATGGACTGGAATTGGAATAGTCTGGAAATGATGTATATAAATACCTGGTTTCATAAGAAAAAAAATCTTGAATGTTTATTTAGAAAACCTATTAACTAATTCTAGATAAGTTTGCATGCAATTTTTTTAATGGTAGCCTTTGTCAGCAGTTTGGATTCGAAGACTCTTGTGATTAAATTTAATGTTTCCTATTCATTTCTTTCAAGACTTGACTTCCTTCTGGCTGCTCCTGGGGTTGTGTCGTCTCTTTAGGCTTTAAATACATTTGGATGAAAAGAATAGCTTAAATGTAGTGTAAATGATCTAATAGGGTAAATGTATGTGTGTGTGTCTGCATGAAGTTTAAATGCGATATTGGTGACAGGTTACAGTAAGTTGTACACAGATTTGGAATGGAAAATAATATTTTTTGGTAAATTATAAAACAGAACAAATTTCACAAAGGTTCAAAAATGTTAAAGAGAAGTTCTAAAGAGCAGTTTTTCCCCTAGATCCAGTGTGCAATGTTGAAAGAGTTCCTCTGCTGAACATACCTATCTGCATAACAAAAAAAATTATGAAACGGAAATGACTACTTTTCTTGCTACAGCGTAGTATCAGAAAGCTGAGGCTGCAATACAGAGAATTTTGCCTTTGGTTGCAAAATTTGTGATCCACTGAATTTTAGCTTTTCCCAGCATGTTTATTTAACCATTTGCAGGCTTCAACACATGGCCAGGACTCTTGCAACATTGATTGCAGTGAAGCAGTGGTCAGTTACAGGGGACACATATAGGTACCTCTCAGCCAGGGAGGCAGTTTAATATCATGAGGCAGAAAGATGGGTTTCACTTGGTTGAACTGGAACCAGTCTCCCACACTCATCTTGTGTACAGGCCAAGGAGGGAGCTGAGCTCAGGGGCCCATCCTCTATGTGAGGTAGGGGTGCCCGGGCAGAGTAAGGTGGAGCTAGGAGAGAGCAGTGAGCCAGAGCTAGGTGCTGGAGCAGCATAGACCAGCTGCACTGGCCATGAGCCAAGGCTGATGTACAATGGTAGCCACTGGGCCAGAGCTGGACAGCAGACACCAGCCCTGACACATGTAATATTGGAGCCTCACGCAATGAGCAACTGGGGAGAGTGAGGCAGGACCCTGGCAGAGAGAGTGCAGGGAGATGTCCCCAGACAAGAGGGCCTTGAAGGCCTGACTTGGAGCTGGTGGTCACAGCTAATTTCCTTTGTTTTCTTTCTCAGCTCTTCCCTGGAAGGGGGTGAAAGGGCTTGAGGGTACCCTACAGGGAGGAATTCCCAAGTGCTCGTTCCTGATTCCAAGGGGATTTTTTTGCATTTGGGTGGTGGCAGTGTTTACCAAGCTAAGGTCAGAGAAAAGCTGTAACGTTGGGAGTTTAATACAAGCCTGGAGTGGCAAGTATTAATTTTTAGAATCCCTTTGGCCTCCCACTTTCTGCACTTAAAGTGACAGAGTGGGAATTCCGCCTCGACAGCCCTGTTCTGGAAAGGGCCCAGCAGACAGGTGCTGGGAATCATCTGATTCAGCTGGACAGAATCTAGTGATTGGATTTGATGATTCTCAGCTAGGGGATATAAATGAGGGCCCCAGCTTCGCTGGGAAGCATGTGACCAAGAGAGGGCTCGGAGAACAGTGTTGTCACTGCAGCAGAATCCCGTGAGATGGGGAGCAGGCTCTGCTGGGCTGAGGAAGGTCCTGATCATTAAGCTGCTGAAGGCTAAAGGGCCCCCCACAGTGTAAGTTGGGAACAGGACTGTTACTTTATATTTCCTTTGTTGTGCTGAAGAATCAACAGGTAAGGATTACAACGTGACCAAGGCATGCTGATGGGTTTCCCCAGCCTGGTGATCATGGCCACCAGCTTACAGTGGTTTTCATGTGTTAATGGGTTGAGTTGGATGCTATGGGGGAGTCTAGGGTTTACCATTACCAGCTAACTCCTGTGAAAACTGAATACTGCTGTGTTTTCACTAGGTGCTTACCTCACATTCACAGGGGTAGGCAACCTATGACATGCATGCCAAAGGCAGCATGCAAGCTGATTTTCAATGGCACTCAGACTACCTGGGTCCTGGCCACCAGTCCAGGGGGGCTTTGCATTTTCATTTAATTTTAAATGAAGCTTCTTAAACATTTTAAAACCTTATTTTCTTTATATACAACAATAGTTTAGTTATCTATTATAGACTTATAGAAAGAGAGCTTCTAAAAACATTAAAATGTGTTACTCTCACGTGAAACCTTAAATTAGAGTGAATAAATGAAGATGTGGCACACCACTTCTGAAAGGTTGCCGACCCCTGCACTAACTTAAGAACTCCCCTTTTCCTATAGAAGTAAGCCCTTGGATCTGACACTACAAACTCCCAGAGAAATACTTGGATCAGGATCCAGATTTTTGCAGCTTAGGATCTTCTGTTGGGGGCGGGGAGTGGAAATGCATGGGGAAAGTTAGTGTGAATTTTTGATAAATTGTCAGTATCCCATTATAACAAAGGAGGAGGTGGATGAGAAGAAGAAAATTACAAATTCAGCTAGGAAAATACAATGACAATAAGTACTTGCCTAGCAGAGGTCCCAATATGCCAATCATTTCCAGTAAGGTGTTGAGTGTTCTGAAATCTCACTGGAGAGATTATCCTCAGTGATATTCCTCCTACCTCATGGTATTCCCGCCTCCTGCACCTCCATAATCATTCATGCTCAGAGAACCCATACCCAGGTGTAGAACTCTTCCCCCTCCGACCTGACACCCACAACCACCACCCTCTAATTATTTTTCTTTCTATTTGTAGATCATTAGTTAGGTGCTCAGATACGGAGGTGATAAGAGTTATGAGTGCATAGAGACTTAAATTTAGAAGTGTGAATACTGAATTCACAAAGTAATACAGTGAACAGTTTGGTTACAATCCATGAACTGAAATACATTCTGTGACAGGTTGTGACAGCCAAGGCTACTCCTGCCTCTGTTTTCCTGCCCTGGCAGCTTGAGACTCCAGAAATCCTGCCTGGTTTGAGTCAGACTCGCTAGCCTGCTGCAAACCCAGACTTAGGTCTGAGCCATGTGCCCTAACAGCTGTGGGCTGCCTGGAAACAGGTTAAGAAGTGTTCCTGCCTTTAGCACTCAGATGCTCAACTCCCAATGGGGTCCAAACCCTGAATAAATCCGTTTTACCCTGTATACAATCATAGATTGTTTGCCTTCTATAACACTGATAGAGAGATATGCACAGCTGTTGCCTGCCCCAGGTACTAACATGTGCTCCAGGTTAATTAATAAGTAAAAAGTGATTTTAATAAAGACAGGAAGTAGATTTAAGTGGTTCCAAGTAGTAAAAGACAGAACAAAGTGAATTACCAAATAAAATAAAACATAACATGCAATTCTAAGCCTAATAAGTAATAACAGTAAATACACATAGACTGTCACCCTCAGAGATGTTTCTATCACAGACTGGATGCCTGCCTAAGATGGGCACCATCCTTTCCCCTGGTACAGCCCTTGTTCCAGTTCAGGTGGTAGCTAAAGGATTTCTCGTGATGGCAGCCCCCTTTGTTCTGTTCCACCCCCTTATATATATTTTTCATAAGGTGGGAATCCTTTGTCCCTCTGTGGGTTCCCACCCCCCTCGGGATTTCTAAACAGATTTCTAAATGGAAAAGCCTCAGGTTAAAGATGGATTCCAGTTCAGGTGACATGATCACATGTCACTGTAAGACTTCATTACCCAGTTGCCAGCACACAAGTATACAGGAAGACTTACCAGTAAACAGAGCCATCTACAGTCCTGGCTAATGGGAGCCATCAAGATTCCAGACCACCATTAATGGCCACACTTTGCATAATTACAATAGGCCCTCAGAATTATATTTTATATGTCTAGTTTCAGATACAAGAATGATACATTCATACAAATAGGATAAAGACATTCAGTAGATCATAGCTTTGTAATGATACCTTACACGAGACCCTTTGCACAAAGCATACCCCAGTTACGTTATATCCACACTCAGTAGTATATTTTATAAAATTAAATAGAGTGCACCGTCACACATTCACACAACATTTCTCAAACAATTTCAGATGACAAACTTGTAAATGTCTGATCTATATATGAAAAAATTGTGAAAGGAAAGAAAAGAGCTAAATTTGACAAAGCCGTTTATCATGAGTGCTACCCGCTCTAAAAGCAGCTCAGGTGCAACATTCAAAATTTGCACTGTATTGATTGCTTATGCAGGCCACATGCTATGTTTCTCTTTCCTGGTTGGAGGAACATAATTCTTGGATTGAGATTTCTGATGCAAATTCAAAATTTGGTTTCTGTGCATATTTAGCAATATTTTGTTCGGTTGCTGTTTCAAGCCATGACTGAGAAAGTTACTTAGTTGCTTAAGATTAAGCATGTGACTAATTCCATTGACTTCAGTGGCACCACTCAAGTGTTTTAAAAAGCAGCTGTGTGAGCATCTTGCTGGAAAAGGGTCTCCATGAACATTCCTGCCACTAAACTTGCTTGTTTGAATATTCCCACTGGGAAGATTATACAAAAGGGACCAACACACTTCAAGCAAATTAATGTACACATTCAATCAATATTTTCACAAAGTCACTTGCAGTATATGCCCAGTTTTAGTTGGGATCATAAGGAGAATGACTTAGAGCAGGTGTTCCCAAACTTGTTCAGGGTAAGCCCCTGCCTGGCCGCAAGACACTTTGTTTACCAGAGTGTCTATAGGTTCGTTAACTCATAGCTCACAGTGGCCGCAGTTCACCATTCCCAGCCAATGGGAGCTGTAGGAATCACAGAGCTGGAAGGGACCTCAGGAGATCATCTAGTCCAACCCCCTGTTTAAAGCAGGACCACTCTCTATTTTTATTCCATATCCCTAAATGGCCCCCTCAAGGATTGAACTCACAATCCCGGGTTTAGCAGGCCAATGCTCAAACCACTGAGCTAGCCCTCCCACCCCCAGCTTCTTGCAACTCCCATTGGCCGGGAATGTTGAGCCACAGCCACTGGGAGCTGCGAGCGGCTGAACCTATGGACACTCCGGTAAACAAAGCGTCTTGCGGCCAGGCAGGGGCTTACCCTGCGCAAGCCGTGGAACAAGTTTGTGAACCCCTGACTTAGAGCTATGAAATAACTACAACTGCATTCACACTAACCAAACCAACAGAGGCACAAAGAGTTAAGATGTCTGACATTTTCTAAATTCAGTAGGGCATACAGACAGGGTGGGTTTTTTGTAATCAGCCCACAATGAGCCAGCATTACATCAGCTTTTTAAAACCGGAGTGGAATACTGTGCTTTTCCAAGGTAAAAGTAAACAAAAGGATCAGTGTACCCATGCCCAAACTAAAACAGGACAAGTATTCTTAAAATTATGTTCTAGCCTCTAACATGGCTGGATTCTTTCTTCTTAATTATGAGACACATGAAGAGAAACTTTCCCAACCGTAGACCTTTTAAGAAAGAATTCCCACTTTCACCAATGAATGATTTTCCAGTCAATCATTTTTGAGACAGAAATGTAAATAAACATTAGGATACATCATTTCATATATTTTACTGATCATAAGGAATCTAATCCTGCAATCCTTTCTCACTTCAGCCTAAATTCTGATACCCTTACTCATGTCGAATAATCCTTAATCTATGAATAGCTCTTCCAGTGTAAATGTAACATATTTATTTGTGAAGTAAGGTGCAAAGGCCTTATTTAAGCAGAAAAATTGTATCACTTTAACCAGGCAGGTATAATTAAAGCAGTACAGAGCCCCTAGGGTGGATGCAAATATATTAGTGTAAGCAGTGTCGGGATGGGTGACATCCAGTGGTGAGTTGCAGGAATTGCAGTGACTTGTGGAAAATAACACCTTATTTGCTTAGACACACCCACCGCACCTAGCCTGCCCTCTAACAGCCCAGATGGTCACTTTGGCTACTGTGGGACCGCCAGTTTCTGTAGTATTGGGGCAAGAATGATAAGGTGTTGATTAACCTGTTTATGTGAATGAGGGGTTGGGACATGTATTTGGCCTTTGGCATGCTGGAGGGACTCGCCATCAGCTGGGTAGCGCTCACTAGACAAGGGACAGGGGTTCCAAAACCTACTAAATTGAGAGAGGCTATGGATAGGCTTCTATACCTTGTGGTGAGGGCCTCACAGGCCTATTGCACCTGGTCTCTCTCCCCTGTGGAATGTTAGAGTTGACTTTTGCTTCCGTTAGGAGTCTAACTTCAGCTCACTGAGCTGAAGTTGCTTTGGGTCTGGTGGTGCCTCTGCACTAAGGCCCTCCCACTATGAGCTGAAATCACTTAAGAGCTGAAAAATCACTGAGCTTTATCTTAAGTGGAGGGCCTGAAACAGAGCAGTTCCTGTGTTGCTTACGGAACAGTTCCTGTGCCAGCTAGTGGACCAGTTCCTGAGACAGCTGGCAGAGCAGTTCCTGTGCTGCCTAGTGGACCAGTTCCTGAGACAGCTGGCAGAGCAGTCCCTGTGCTGGCTAGTGGGCCAGTTCCTGAGACAGCTGGCAGAGCAGTTCCTGTGTCGGCTAGCAGGGCGGCTAGCGGAGCGACCAGCACGACTGGAGAGGCGGGGCAGTCGGCCTCTGACCAATGGCCCATGGTGAGGACTGCAGCACGACTGGAGAGGCGGGGCAGTCGGCCTCTGACTACATAAGGTGCCCCATAACCTGCCCCCCCACCTCGGTGGGGGGGTACAACTCTGCTATGAACTTTTGAACTCTGCTGGGGCTGTTGGACTTTTGGGACTTTGGGGGACTTTGAGGCTTGTGGGACTCAAGAACCCAAGGGAAAGGACACTGCCCATTGGCGTGTGGGTGGGTGGGTGGGGGGGATTCTGGTTCATGGTTTGGTTTGTGACTTTTGTTTGTGGTATTTACCCAATAATATGCCACAGTGTTTCTCTCTGTCATTAAAGGGGTTTTGGTACACTCAGACTCTGTGCTTGTGAGAGGGGAAGTATTGCCTCTTAGAGGCGCCCAGAAGGGTGGTATATTGTTGTCCCAGGTCACTGGGTGGGGGCTCGAGCCGGTTTTGTATTGTGTCCTTACAATGGAACCCCTGGATACTGAACCCGGCCCTTGTTGCTGCCAACTCTGATGGGCAGAAGGGTTACATTAGTATAATAGTATAGAAAGGGGAATGAACTAGACTTGTATAAGGCACCTTTCTAATAATATAACTGCTGGGGTTGTACCAGTGTAACTATATTGATAAAATAATCACACCATTAGTTGTCTTCCTGGTACAAAAACTGTGTAAACAAGGTCTTCAGGTAAGGAATCTGTCAGAATTTGTCCCTCAGTTCTTGCTCATGCAACATTGCCATTGATTTTAGTGGGAGCTTTTTCTGACTGTCAGTTGAGTAAGGATTACAGAATATAATCCCAATTTCTTGGATACTTGAAATAAAATGTTCGTTCTAAAACATCACTTCTGTAATTTTAAAAAATGACATTTAGGAACACAGCCTGCTCAAGTTCAGAATGAGTCCAAGTTGATTTTACCCCACTTGCCCTGTTTTCAGATTCTCTCATGTCCAGTATGTGGTAGTACAAATTACAGTTAAAAGGAGTATTTTAGATAGTAATGCCTGCAGGTTCTAGATTAGCCAGAGGATGTCACTCTTGTATCGATTCTGTTTATTTACTATATGTCTAAAATGTTCAACTGAACATAACAAAATCCACTACTAACATTTTTCCACCTGAATTTGCCAAAACAACAACAACCTGATTGGCCAAAAACTGTTGCGAGCAGGTCCCAGCGTGCCCTTGGGTTGCAGTCGGCTTTGCAGACAGGAGCGCGATATCTGCATTTCCTTACACCTAGAAGCACTTCTCTGAAACATCCCATGAACTATCTGGCTAGATTTCACTGTCACAACATTGCAGAAATGTTTAGCGCAGAGTACTCATGAAAGTAAACAATGTGGGCAGGAAATGAAATGGATTAAAAAGTCAGAATTTGAAAAATCAGGAAACAGGCTATTTTAAGGCATTACAATTAAAAATAGCACACATGCAGGGTTGAAACAGTATCCTGAAACATTATGCTAATTAGTAATAATCCATTAGCTACTACAAATATTATGGTCTTTTGAAACCAATTGCTCGACTATTTAATCTTCAGAAATGCCAGGGCAATCTAGATGAGCGTAGGGGGAATTGGCCCAAAGGCACTGCCCAAATTCTATTTGGGTAACCATATTTTGCCTACCTAACACTTCCTTGTAATTTAGCTTGAAACATTATTTTTTACTACTTCTCCCATATTATAAGTGTAGTGTTGCTATGTTTTGTTTAAAGATTCATGTTTTCTTGACCAGAGTTTCTATATTTCTGTGACTGGTAAAGGGATTTCTGCTAGTACCAGTATGTAGTTTGTGATAATGCTTTGGGATCTTAGAAGGAAAGTGCTCTATAAATGTCCTTAGCTATTGCTCTTGGGGTGTAGAACCAAGCCATGTATGGCAGAGAAAGCCAGAAGCTATGATATTTGGTGGTGAAACTGAACTCCTGAATGCTGTTCATGATGTTAAGGGATTTGGGTTGTATTCTTGCCAATGGAGAATGGATTCCCCACTTGCCGCCTGTGTACTGTCCTCATCCTTTTCATCCTCCAAAAATTCATCCTCCTCGCTCTGTGCAATTCCCCCCTTGCAGGTGTCCACTGACAGTGGTGGGGTAGTGGTGGCATCACCTCCCATAACTGCACGCAGCTCACGGTAGAAGCAGCATGTATGAGGCTGTGACTCAGAGTGCCCGTTCACCTCCCTGGCTTTTTGGTAGGTTTGCCTGAGCTCCTTGATTTTTACATGACACTGCTGTGTGTCCCTGGAGTAGCCTCTTTTCATCATGGCCCTGGATACTTTAGCGTACGTATTTGCGTTTCTGTTTTTGGAACATAGTTATGCCATTCATCTCCCCAATATGCGATGAGATCCAGTACCTCCCGTTCGGACCATGCTGGAGCTCGTCTGCGAATCTGGGACTGCGTTGTCTCCTGTAATGATGGACTCTGCAGGGTCGCCTGTGATGGTCACAATGGAGCATTCTGGGATAGTTCCTGGGGGCCAATAACATCAAATTGTGTCCACAGTACCTCTAATCCGGAATTGCCATGTTGATTTTAGTATAGAAACTGGATTTAAGAGCCCTTTTTTAATTTGAATTAACTGGGCTAATTTAGAAATAATCACATACTGTAGACCAGCCCTTTCTGTTCACACCCTGATGTCAGTTGGGACTTCTCAGCACTACCTTACTGCGGATAACTACTGCTCCTAATACTACACAGATTCACAACTCATGGGCCATCTTAATCACTTCCCTATAGCTTTAGGGCTAGAGAATAAATCAAAACTACTCCAGATCTTTCTCTCTAGCAGTGTGGCCACTGAATCCGGCTACTCTTCGTGCCCCTGGCTCCCCACAACCATCTCACTCTTGCCAATGATCATGCAAATCATTGGCTCGGTATTAAATCAACTGCTATGCTTAAAGGTGCCACACAACAAGCATTAAAAGCTTAGTATCTTAACATTTACAATGACAAAGTGCCACCATTATTTATACTATGGTGCAAAATAGGGCCCCAATCCTTACCGGTAATATATTATTGCCCTGCTCAGGGCTGGGACCCCATCATGGCAAGTGCTGTGCAAACATAACAGCAGGCCCTGGATCCTGCAATAAAGAACTCATCATGTAATTTACACTTCATAAAGTATTAGAACACAATCTATTTCCAAGTGGAAATCAGTATAAAAATCTGTTATACAGAATGGAAGCTAGATGGAGGATTTGGAATTTTACATCTCCTGGGAGGGAAATTGATTTCTTATCCTGGGATATTCCTCTAAAATTAGCTTCTGTGGTAGAATCACATAAATCCCCAATGCAAAATAAATCCTCCTAAGCCATCTGTAGTCCTCCTGTTGTGAGGCAATACCCTTAGCTTTGAAACCATGCAGAAAAGACAGAGCCAACTTTGACTCTGATTTGCACTGGTGTAAATCCAGAGTAAGTCCATTATCTTTACTGGAATTAGCCTACATTTACACTGGTATAAATTGGGGAAGAATCGGTCCCTCAAAAATGTTTCTCATTGAGAGGCAGGTTAAACAGCTGATTTAGACATTGGTTTAACATGGTTGGCACTAATGATCTCACTGTATTCTCAGATCCAGCCAGCTCCATTCCAATTTAATTTCCTTTTAGTTGTCTTCTAGCCCATGGTGATAATGCTGGTTCAGACTATGGGTTGCTTTAGCTGGCAATACAGGATGCAGAATGATAGAAAACATTGGAACAGTAGGAGAGGGCTGGCTAGCATGGGGGGTGGTATCTGTGCCATCCACATCTTCTAAGTGTCTGAATCAGCTATTCCATAATGTATCCTCCCCCAATAAACCCCACCTTGTGTAAATTAGAGAAAAAAGACCCATTGTGTATCTCTATCCCTGCCAGTATTGGATCGAAAGGAAATTAAATAATCAAAGCCTTTTGAGTCAGTGGCTCTTCCTAGAACAAATACCTTATCACAAAGCATCCCTGCATTGATCCCTTGTTACATCCCTATTCAGTTTTGGCCCTCTCCAGTCTCCAGAAGTTGGAATAAGCTTATCTGTGATATTTTCATGTTTATCCAAGCTCTCAGCTGGATACTGGCACATGACTAGTACATGATAGTGCTGTGTGCCAAATTTGTAAACCAAATAAGAGTCTTTTAATCATGCACAGCTATTCAGAGCTCTGCTTTCCACAGTCATTTCTGGAAAGTCTGTAAGCCAGAACTTCGGCTCCACTTTGACCCCTTTGTGCTGCTCTTGTGGACCAAAGGGGCCAAAAAGCAGGTGTAACCCCTGGCTACACATCATCCTCTTCCTGGACCCTTTAGTGGTTAGATGGAGGAGGCACAGCTGGATTGTCTCTGTGCTCTGGCGGTGCATTGTAGCCAATTATTTTAGTTTACAGTTCATCTATTGTGTGATATTATGATTAATCAACATGTTATATCATATATTCAGTGTATGTTACTTAGGGTTAATTTGTAGGATTATAAAACTATAAGATCGATCAATATTTAGGGAAACCATGTAGTAGACATAAGTAAGACATGCTGTAATGCAAGAGCCTAGAGGCTGAGGCCTGCAAGTTTCTAGCTTAGCTATTTTAGGCCGTGGAGACAAGAAATGATAACATAAGTGACCGGAAGATAACCCGATGCCCTAAGAGTATGGGAAAAGAGGTACCAAGTGGTAATATTGCACAAAATTACTCAGAAAATTAATATTAAATAATAAAAATACTGTAAAGGTGCATCTGTGACTCCAACATGTGACTTAACCACTGGATACAGGTTGTACGGCAATGCTGTGTCCCCTTAAGTTTCCAGGGGACACAGACCAATAAGAGAAAACAGGGTTGATACTTGGATGGACATGTGCAGAATGTAGGTATAGCCAGAATCACAATATAAAGAGGGGATGCCCAGAGTGGGAAAATTGAGCTCCCTGTGGGAGACTCCAGCAGGAACCATCCCTCTACTGATGATCAAGCCATAAGAGACCCATCACACCCTAACACTCTAATTGTAACTTGTGCATAGGACTGTATATATTTCTATGTGTTTGGGTAATCCTAATTTTAATTGTAATTTTAATAAAACTTGCAAAGCAGACTAGACCTTGTACTTGTGAATGGATGTGTGGTCACTATCCTTGCTCTTTTCTTGAGTTTCTAAATCTAAAGCAAGTAGCAGAGGTGACTTTCACTCTGTTCAGTTTGAAACAGTAGCTGACAGAGCCGAACCCATAGTGGTGTAATATCACATTACAGTGTTCACTTTAAATATAACAAAAGGCTGCAGCAAAACTTGCATTCCAGCCTTTGGGTAACATAGCCAGCTAATGTAGTTAGGGCAACCCTGATGCTGTTCCAAACTATGCCAGGGATGAAGACAGCATAGAGCCAGTCCAGGACTACAGAGTTGCAGATAGCTTTTTTGCATCTTTTCACCTCCTCCCGCCACCACGTCCCAGATGCCTTGAGTGCTGATTTGATGCAGCTAAGGATTGAGCTTCAAGTCTTTGATTAGTAGATTTCAAGATTCTTCCATGAAAGCACAGCGTGCGTTTATATCTACTGACCTACCAAATCAACATCTTTACATTTGTTCATTTATTTTTAAGAAGGAATCCTCTCGGAATTGTTGGATTCACTGGGGGGGGGGGGAATCATTGTCCCTCTTAAACGTATTTTTAAGACTAAAGTAACTTGAATGCTTGAAGAGCTCCAAAATTCCAAGGTGAGCCTTGGAACTGTCTGTACCAAGTCAATGGAATCGTCACTGAGAATCTTTTATTCTGAGTCTCCTGAATTTTTTATGGCAGAAGAGGTAAATGATTGACAGCTACATTTCTTTTTGTTTAGTATGTACATAAGCAGCAGGTGTTATAATTAAGGACATGATATTAAAATATCCAGTGGCTTTTAATTAGTGACCCTTTTTGGTGAATATTGTTGTTGTTCTAGACATTCCAAGGGGGATACTTTTGATTGTGGAGGAAATGACTATATATGTTATGTGAAGGTCCCATTAAGTCACATAGTTCTTTATTACTAAAGGCTTCAAACATTACAACTTTTACAAATAATAACTCATGGCCACACCACTCTCTTCATGGCAAAGACTGAAGGGCACCCAAGTCCTAAAAGAACCCCCCAGGGCCAGCTGGCATATTTAGCCAGACTGTTTCATAGGGTTTGCTTCCCCGTGGAAGTGAGGGGTCTGGCCCCCAGGACTCATGGACCCTCTAATCCTGCAAATTAGGTCTAGGTTCTGACCATCCTGCACCACACCCCAATCACATGCTTATATCTCCAAGATAATTACTGTAAGTTCCATTGTCATAAGTGTAGAGGGCTGGAGAGGGTTAATGTCATCTCAGACCGGTGAGGTAGAGTTTCCCGGCCATGAGGGAGGGAGGAGTTTTAGGTCAGTTTCGTTTTGCTGGCCATGTGGCAGGAGCCAGGGTCCGAGTTCATCTTTAGCTGTAAAGATGGCTCAGCTTTCCTTCTTATATTTCTACTTAGCTAAATGTAAGTAATTCTGATTCTGCATTAAGCCTGTGCCTATCTGAGGTGTCCCTATCCAGCTCAGATAAGAAGTAGAGAATTCTAAATTGTAAGCTGTACTATGTCTCTGTTCTATAATCTTTTTCTTTATTAAATCTTGTTAGTTATAAAATGTGTGGTTTACTTCCCTTAAGGCTTCCTTTGCTTCCAGGTTGGGAAGAGAGGGGGAAAGGTAGGGGGGGTTGGTAAAAGATCAGCTCGGGGTAGAAGCTGAGGAACGTCTCTCTCTCTTCAACGAGAAGAGAGGAGGGAGGAGGTAACAGCCTCCAGGTGTCTGACTCTGGCCCTCGGGGAGGGTGACAAAGTTACAGGGGGGAAGTTCGGGGGCCCCTCCAAGGTTTTGGAAGTACACCCGAATGGTGGCAGCATTGGGTAACCCCAATCTCCCAGCTGGCAAAGTGGGGGTGTGGGGGAGAAGGACTTAACTTAGCTGGGGAGCAGTTAAAGTTTTGTTGGTCTTGCATATAAGAGCTCTGATCTCTGTACTCAGGAGCATAGGGATCAGGATACCCCTCTTACATCCATTGATGCCAGATTTTCTGCCAATGACAGCTGCTCCTGGAACCCCCATGAAATGTTTCCCACAGCGTGGGGGTGATGGAAATGATAATACACATGCCTGCCACATTCACTTTTTTTCTGGATGAGCGGAACAAAGTTTGGGATTGTTGAAAACCAAAAATTGGGTGGGGGTGGGGGGTAAGGAAATGTAGGAAACAGTCATTTAGTAGTCTTTTTAAATCTACTTTCCACATGTTGGAAGGCCCAAACCAATACCCATAAAAGTCAATGGAAGCTTGAAAGAGAGGGGTTTGAAGTTTTCGGTGCTATCCTATCCTCCAGTCTGTATGAGCAGTACAGTGTATTGTTAAGCTTTTTCTCAAGAACATCTATAGCAAATGGATGGAAGACCTAGTTAGATATTTTGAAAATCTTAAATAAATAGAACTTAGCCAACTAGAAAAAGTGAATGAATGAACAGTTTTTTTAAAAATAAAAGTGTTAATAATCTGATGGAAGAGAGAACTAGGAATGAATCTGCAATGTCGCCACATTTTGGGTGAGTTCAGAGGCAGATCCAAAGTTTGTTGGGGGGGGGCATGTTTATCTATGTAATAAATACAGATATCTCAAAATGCAGGAAAAATTGACCCTGGATCAAAACTAAAAATATAAGGTTCATCTTTAACTATGGTTCAGATTCTTAAGGTCTGATTGGCCTTTCATGTTGGTGCAAATTGGGAGTAACTCAGCTGAAATTAGTGGAATTACACTAGTGTAAATTCAATGTAATGGAAAGAGAATCAGATGATTTTTTTTTGTAGGAAGAACTAAATAATTTAATTTCCTTTATTAGTCTTGACATCTCTGTCCAACAGAGGCATGAAAATAGCCTGAAGACAACTACACTAGATAGAAAGCTAATTAAAACAAACTGTAGTAAGAGAAGAGGGTGATTTTTCAGGACAGGCATCAGTGTACCAGTGTAACTTCACAAACATCTCACAAATACATTCTGAAAGAAATTATATCTTCCTTCCAAGCAAAATATCCTCCAAGAACAACAGCAATTAGAGTCCTGCTCATCTTTGGTGATGCAGAGTTAATTGAGAGAAAGTCCAAGTCCTTCCTTATTAAAGTGACACTGGAGAGAACACTTTTAGGGTTCAGATTCTCAGCTGATGTAGCTCCATAGAAGTTAATTTGCTTCAACAGCTATGCTGATTTACACCATCTGAAGATCTGACCCTGGTTATGTGCTTTTTTTGTTGTTGTTTTTAAATTATCTTCATTATTTTATGAAAAATATAACTTCTGCATTAAACATTTGAATTAAAAAGCTAAGCAATAATACTAATTGCCTACACATTCAATTGTAAAATCAACATAATTGGTTATAAGTAATTTCAGTTGGTGCAGTTGGTGGATTTCCCCCTCCCCAACTCCTTATTTCTAGATGTGAACAGGTACAGTAGTTCTATATAATAACCACTACATCTCTATAGCCGTGTGTGAGGTTTTGGATGCATGACTCTCATTGAAATCAACAGAATCCATGCAGCTGAATTCCTGCATTCATCCTTTGAAAACATAAGGACAATGAGTATGGTTTCAAAGGGTTGCAGGGAGTTTGGCGTTAATGGGAGTCAGATGGACAAAACTCTTTATAAATGTGTTTCTAAAACTAATATTTGGAATGAAGTGCCTAATTATGAAAGTTTCTTCATTAAAAAGCAACATTAACTTACTATGCCGGCGCTAATAACTGCTTTTGCAATAATGGGGTTGTGACTGCAAGACTGTAATAACCAATACTCAAGCTCTGGTCTGAAGAGCACAGTGTGTGCATGGGCGCATGAGTGCGTGCTCACAGAGAGATTTCAATGGCTTTTATTTTTTGGAGCGGCAAATGATTACAAGTGCCTCAGCTGAAGAGACAATGAAAAACAAACTTGCCTTCTCACTTATCAAACTTTAAATGGATGACTCTCCTCCCGCTCTTCCTACCTACCTGTGATCTAGGCTCACGCTCCGTCTTTGTGCCTTCCTGACCCTGGGATGTCCAGAAGTGGAAAAGACCCTGGGCATTGGTATGGGGGAGGGTGAGAGAAGGGAGGTGCAAGGGCGGATACTCAGGGAGAAGGGGCGGGGTGGCGGTGGTGCCTTGGGGGCAGTGCAGGGGAGAGGGTTGGGCCACGGTTAGGGCACGTGTAGCCCCCACACTTTTAGGGTGCTTCTGCTACTCCTGCACCCTGGTACACTCCCTACAGGGCCAGTTTCATGGCTGTCCCTTGCAGTGCCTGCACCCGGAGAAGCTCCTTACCTGGCTAGGTGGCTGTTATGTTCCCTTTATTTATTTGCAGTGTTGTTTTAGCCATGTTGGTTCCCCTGTGTTGGATATTACAGAGACAAGGTGGGTGTGGTAATGTCTTTTATTGATGTTGGTCCAATAAAAATATTCTCTTACCCCCTTGTCTCTCTAAGGGTACG
The DNA here is from genome assembly GCA_032164245.1 of Sternotherus odoratus. Taxonomy (NCBI): domain Eukaryota; kingdom Metazoa; phylum Chordata; order Testudines; family Kinosternidae; genus Sternotherus; species Sternotherus odoratus. The sequence continues at coordinate 31,156,461 of JAVMKO010000001.1, forward strand.
GCTACACTACCCGCCATATTGGCGGGTAGCACTCGATATATTAAGGATCGATTTATCTAGATGCGATAAATTGATCCCTGAATCGACACCTGTACTCTACCTCAGCAGGAGGAGTAAGCGGAGTCGGCAGGAGAGCGGCCCCGGTTGATCCACCGCCATGGGGACGGCCAAGTAAGTCGAACTAAGATACTTCGACTTCAGCTATGTGAATAGCACAGCTGAAGTTGCGTATCTTAATTTGAACACCCCCCCCCCCAGTGTAGCCCAGTCCTAAATTTCTCATTATGCCACTCTGGCCTTAGTGTAATGGGGCTGATGTCTCCTAGGCCAGCCCCCACTCTACTACAGCTTGGGAATCCTCTCTGCACTTTCACTTTGACTCTTCCTGCTTTAGGGTTTGAGCCTTTACTTGCTTTTCACTCCAGCTAGCAGGAAAGAACCCTCTTCTCCAATTCACTGAGTCATGCTGGCCTTCAAATACTGCCTTAACACTCTATTTTGCAGGGATAAAATTGCTTACAGGATTTCCAGCCTATACCTACTAACCACGCACTGTGCCATGGGATCCAGAGATAGGAGGAGGTAGAGAAAGGGGCAGCCTTTGGAGCACAGATACTTGGTTTCTTTATTGGTGTTGCCTCGGGCTGAATAGCACCATTATGGTTTGTTGCTAGTAGCTCTCACACTGTGCTAATCATGATACAACCCCCCCAGAAAGAAGGCACGGTCCCTGGCCTGAAGAGTCCTCACTATAAAAGAGACAAAACAGCTTTATGGAAAATAGGTGCAAGAGGGGAGATGACTAGGAAAGTGGGAACCCAGCAGCCATATGCAGTTGAATCCACAGCAATCCCCTTTAAGTGTTCTGGAGCCCTCTCTAGAGCAGTGCTTTTCCACCTTTTTTAATGTGCAGACTCCTAAAAAATGTTGAATGGCGGTGTGGACCCCTTTGGAAATCTTAGACATAGTCTGTGGACCCCCAGGGGTCTGCAGACCACAGGTTGAGAACCGCGGCTCTAGAGGGACTAGTCCTAAGGGTTTGGAAGGAATGCCTGTGGCATCAAGAGATGCAGAGGCAGGAGGAGTGGGCATAGGGATGGTGGGATGTACTGTCCTCATCCCCATTGCAGAAGTGCACCCTTGTTGAAGCAAAAGCCAGTGAACAGAAAGTGGAAGTGATTCTGGTGTATAAAATGCAGGGGAAAGCTCCTTATGTTGAAAAATATCAACTGGAGGAAGCAAGGAGACAGAAAATTCTAGGCTACAGAAAACAATTGGAAATGACAGGGTTCTAAATCTGGACAGCTGTTCAACACCCTGCATGTAATGAATTGGAGGTCCCAATCCACTTTCTTGTGGATGAGTATCGATACAAAAGTGAAAAACACCATCAAAACTGGCATTCTTTGGCACTCTTGTTGGCACACATCATTGAAGTCTAGGAATTGGGGGATGCCAATACTCTTAATCTGTTCTGTCTGGGACAGGGAAAGGAAAGCTACATATCTTCACCCACTCTGTTGAGGTGATAGTGAGTGGGAGTCACTCTAGGCAATTCTTTCCTCACCACAGGAAAGGGATTCCACCAGAAGGGACCCTCTTCTGCATTCTCACCCTGATGCCCAGGAGTTCTTTTCTCCCCTCCTCATGACATCACTGCATTAGGCAGCATCCTCAGTAAAGTGAATTTGGTAGATTTTAGTGATAGTGTCACATAATCCACTCCTACGCCCTCCATATAGTATTGACCCACAGATCCCAAAAATCAGTGGGAGTTAGGCACCCAAAACCTGTGCCGACACAACTATGCAGGGAAAAAGGGAGAAAACATTTTTACAATCCTTTGTTCCCAGAGCTCTCGTACTATCTCTGCTATTAAATAGTTAGGAACTGGAAAAGGTTTCGGGGTATTGATTATTCAGACAAGCAAAGCTCATGTCTTTTTTTTGCTCCAGAATGCTAATACCGGTATTGTCCCAACAAACAGCATTTAAACCGGAGTAAGGCTGCAACTTTGGCTAGTTGTTGGATCCCAGGAAAGGCTTACTGGCATGAGGGAGCTGAGGACTAGTGGAAACAAAGGACGGGAATAAAAGTCATTTTGCCAAATTTGGAACCCTGTCATGAATCATTGGTTCTAGATTTACAATTAAACTGAGAACTGCTGTTTGGCTCTGGGAAAAGGTGTTCTGGACTGACACGTTTCTTTCTCTTTTCTGTTTTATTTCCATGGTTAGTGGGGTTGCAGAATTTGTCCCACACTGGTTGTTGTTTTTTATGATACGGTAAAGAGACCATTTAATTTACGTTAAATGGTGCCAGTTCTAATTACAATATAACTACCGACACAAATAAGAAAAATAACTATAATTGAGCTGTTTTATTAACTTAAAATGAGCCTGATGGTGCTAAATGATTGAAGTATATAATTAAAGACTAATTTGTAGGAATAAATATGTAATTAAGCACTACATGGATGAGAATTTTTTAAGAGTCAGATAACCACAAAATGAAAATATATGGTATTTACTAATTATATACTGCCTCTCTTGCAGAGTAGTTAGTGACCTTTTCTGTAACTCGTTTAATTACTCTGTGTGGTGCGTAAATTTTTACAAATTACAAGGTTTGTTTATTTTCAGCTTTATTTTTTCCCATGTCCTCATATCTATTCTTGGTGGCAATTATACAAGTGGGTATCTTATTCCATACTAAAAAAACTTAATTGAAAGAATGTTAAGGTTGCACAGTCAAGAGTCAAGAAATGCCAGAGTTAAGCCTGCATATACTGTAACTGTTGGATAGAGGCCAGGACGTGGGAAGTGTGGGTTCAATGCTCACTTTAGCTGGTGACCTTTGGTAAATCATTTCACTTCCTTGTGCCTTAGTTTTGCCATCTGTAAAACTGGAATAGTGATGCCTTCCTCCTTTATAGAATGCTTGGAGAGCTACTGATGACAATTAGTATGTAAGAGTTAAGCATGATTCATTTCTTAAGCTGTCAATTGAACTGAGACACCAACAGAAGTTGGTTCAATAAAATATATTACCTCATCACTTTGGCTTACTGGACTCAACACAGCCTTTCTCCCCTTTTTCTGACAAAAAGTACATATACATGTTCCTTCAGACAAAAACTGAGAATACTCCACAGATCTGCACATATATTCCCCTGTTTTCTTAAATATCTGAGTTTATTATATAAAGGCCTGATATACGCTGTAGTAGGTTTGACCTAAATTCAGCATCAAGATCCTTAGATGCTGTAGCAGGCTGGGAGAGAATTTTATAGTGTATAATTAATTTCCAGGTAGTACAGGTGGGGAGGTATTTTCAAAAGCACTCTGCTCCCTTTGATGACTTCAGTGAGAACAAGGTTAGGCCAGCAATGAGTTGGTTTGAAATCCTACTCATAATATAGGTCTATTCACAAGTCTCTTGACCCAAAAATCATAGCACTTCTTTGCACTGATTGATATCCCGTATTGGTGATGGATGAAAATCACGTGTTCATGCTGATACTTTTAGGGCTATCAACTTGACCATGAAGTGACCGGTGTCCTGACAGCCCCAGGACTAGAGTTAGATGAGTCATGGAGCTCAGAAGCTTGTGCCCCAATATCAGCCTTAGAGCAGAGTAGTGCTGGGTGAGGCAGAGAGCTGTGTCTTGACTTAACTGAGCTGTTTTCGGTATATTTACACTTCAGCTAGGAGCAAACCTCCCAATCTGTGTAGACAGATTTGTGCTAGTGGGGCTTGCGCTAGCATGCCAAAAATAGCCTCATGGACACTATGGCACCGGCAGAAGCTCAGGCCAGCCACATGAGCCAGAAACCCACCTTACCCCAGCAGCTAGCCCGAGTCTTGTATAGCAAATTCACACAGCTATCTTTAGCATTCTAGCATGAGTCTATCTAACTGGCTTGGGAGACGGCTCACAACTGCAGCATAGAAATACCCTTACAGACTACAGTAAAAACTGACGAATCCTCCATTTTATATTGTTCCTCATTTATTCATTCTGATTTTTTAAAATACACCGCTAGCCCCCCAACCAGCTCTCTGACACTATTAACAGACACAAAGAGCTGCCCATAAATATATCCACATCAACCCATACGTTCCTCAGAAACCTTAACTACGAGAGGAGGAAATAGGGACTTAGCTGTCCAGTCATGCTGTGAACAAATCTGAGATCTGGGAGGAGCAAGATCCAGCACTGAAACCCCCCTCATAATGAGCATCCTGCCAGCGGCTCCCTCTTATTTATATTACATGAGCTCTAGTTTGAGTGCTGCTGCTGATCTCTACTGTCTCTCTCCCTTGATGTACTTCCACAATCTCTCAGATAACCATAAACCAACGACCACTCTCCAGGTTAAAACCAACATCTTGAATTCCATTCAGCTGTTTACTGGAAGCCAACGCAGATCACAGTGCACTGATCTAACTTGTTCCCAATGTACAGCTCTGCTTAATAAGTGGGTTGCAGCATTCTACATTAGCTTAAGTTTCTGAATGGTCCCAAGGTTTAGCCCCATGTAGCACACATTACAGCAATCAGATTCTGAGAGGAAGAAGACATGGATAACTGTGGCAAGGTCTGATTAAGAGGGAAAAGGTCAGGTAAATTGAAAAGAAACAGTATCCCAAGAAATACCTTACACAGGATGTAGTCAGCCTGTGGAATTCTCTGCTGCAGGACGTCAGAGATTTAGGATTGAAAAAGAGGCTGAACAATAACAAATCCTGATGGTTGAAGCCAATGAGATTGGGTAATCCATTTTCAAGCTTCATGCTCATCAGCTCATTAGGGCAGAGAGCAGGGAGAGAATTTCCCCCCTTTTACATCATTGAAATTTCAAATGATCAAGTACACTGTTTGTTTTCTCTTTCTTTTGAAGCACCAGCCAAAGGTCCCTGATAGAGGCAGAGTTGTAGACCTGATAGATCAATGATTGGCAATGGCATACTAAATCCTATATTAGTGAGACACAGTCAAATCAGTACTATTAGGAGTGAAAAGTTAGCTATTGTCTGACCCCTTACATATAGCATATTAACTTTGCTATGTTTTGTAAATACCCCCCCAAAAACGTTAATAAAATGGTAGATTGCATAAGCCTGATATTTTCCCACTTGTTTTTGTTTGTTTTGGCCCTTCTTTAGCTGGAGAAAGACACAAATGCCAGGAAGCAGAATGATGTCCCTGCGGGACTTAATCGAGTGCACTGCCACAGCCAGCAACTTCAGCCACTTGGACCAAAAACTATGTTGTGTCTTCCAAAAACGGTTCCCAGGGCATCATAATATTTGATGATTAGGCCAGTCTTGTTTGTACACTGTGGGATGGCAGCTACATTTGGGACCAATTGCTGGCTTTATTATGCACCACCTGAACCTGTTTGTGCAAGATTTGTCACATGGCTATAAAATCAATTAAAACACACTGGCTGTGGCGCAATATTATCTAGTAAACTAAAACCATCAAAGTTTTACTCTTTCCAGCTCTGTGTACTATTGAGCTATTGAGCTATGTGGATTAAAGCCCAGCTGGCATGCAATGTAAGAAAAGGAGTTAACGTGTGAGGTATAATAGATTACGATGAGCTCTGTCTGTCTGCTTTTTATATAGCTCTCGTCCCCTATAGGATTTTTCCATAAGGGTTACCCGGGTCCCCCTTCCGTCTTGACCTTCTGTTCTATCAGCTGTCAGCCAGCCTTTCTAAGATGTTACTCTCCACGAGTAAGAGGCAGGTGCAGGACAGAGGCAACAGCTGCTTATTGTTGTTTCAACATCAATACCATGTTTTCCATTTCTAAAGTAGTTCCAAAGTTTGCTTTCCTTAGCGAAATGAAAACACCGAAGAGAGCATGGTCTGTTTGTGTTCTCATAAACTAGTCCTCAACTATTTTTAAATCCAACCCATACCTACATTTTTTCCCTCTCCCAGAATCTTCTGTTGATTGGCTTAATTTAGTTTTTCATTATTCCATAATCCTCTGGGGCTGGAGACTACAGGGGTTGAGTTTTATTTATGCAGGCCAATTATATGAAGAACATGTTCACTGTAACTAGGAGTCTGATTTATAACCCAAAATGCACCCACCTACTAGTCACACCAAATTTGTGCTTTCCATATTATTAATAGTACCAGCTCCCCAGGTGATGTAAACCAGTATAACTCCATTGACTTTAATGGAGGCTATATAAGTACATAAGATAGATAGTTTTTAAATGGTTCCAAGGGTGCTTTAACCACAGATTTGTAAAACAAAGTTCCAAATGAAAGGCTACATTCTCACTTACACACCCAAAGTACCTTTGTATTCGTTGAAGACTACCATAGTCACCAAAGCTATTTACACAATTCCACTAACTAGTTTCCTTTTGCTGGCAGTGGAGATACCAAGGTTGAATTGAACTAACCTGTCCGCTCTAGGACTGACCTCTCCATAACAGAATTGAGGTACTTTATTTAGTGAGAGGGAGAGAGAATAAAAAGAAAAATATACAACTCCCCCAAAATGGTTACAAATATCCCAGCGCTGTATAAAGTCTTATAATCTGGGGGTGGGCACTGGGAACTAGTCCCAGATTCTTGCCAAGAATTGTTCAAATCCTATAAAACAATGGCATGAGCCATATGAACAGAAATATGTTGAGTAATGGACACCTCATATGCCGTGTCCATTTACAGCAGCAGCTCATCACATTGGAAAATTGGATCCTCATAGTGGCTTCATACAGTGAGATCTCTGTGACTCGTAAGGGGTTTGAAGAAGCAGGCTCTGAAGAGCTAGAATGAACATTGTTTATAGCACTTATTTTTAAATGGAAAATGTCTTGCTGAGAGTAAAGCCATTTAAAAAAGGACACTGTGAACTGATTTTCATTTTTTATCCTTTTTTTTTTTTGCATTTGATTTCTTTGAAATCCCAACTCGTTCCTCATAGGGAACAAAAATCTTACACTAGCAATGGCTTGAAGACAACTGTCGAGAACTCAGTAAGTACACCAGTACATAGGACTTAGTAAACACACTCAATAACAGTGCATATTACCGTGACTACAGACAAAGATTGTAGGAGAGGAGAGGATCAAAATTACTTTTAAGAGCAATATAACAAAACTGCATAGTAGAAAAGGTTTATTTATTTTTCTTTTAAACTATAATATCTGTAGTTCTCAGTTTGCTAATAATATGAATTATGGCCATATGAGAAAACTTGCTAAAGATCTTCACCAATCTGCAATTAGTAGGATGTTTCTAGGAATAGCTCCGACAAAGGACTATGTTTACTTACTAGTAGCATTGCACCTTGGAAGAGTCTAGCAGCTAACTAAACACTAAACCTAAAAACTTTGATCTGGCGGCTGCTTCTAATTACATAAGGATAAAGTTGTTTGTGGAGTAAGGTTGACTTGCTCTTTCAGTATAAAATCCAAAGTTTCAAAATAGAACTAGAAGTCACTCTTATTTATTTATTTTTAGACTTTTTTACACAAAACCCAAAAACCTTTGAACTTGATGTTGCTAAAAATCAGCACTCTTTTATAGCAATCTAGCTTGTGTGTATTACGATATATGAAATGGTAAAGAGTGATTCTTTGTATTATGTCAATCTATATATATAAAAGTCAAATGGTGTATGCGTGTATGCGTGCGTGTATGTATTTGCACTTTCTCCTTCCACACCGTTTGAGCTAGAGACTTGAAATTTGGTCCAGTTAGAGTTCTTGGGGTCCTAATCAGGGTAAGAGTCGAAAATTTTTCAAATCTCACCTCTGACGCCCCCCAGGGGTGAAATTATTTAAAGGCCAATCACATCAGCTGGGCAGCTGCTGTTCTCTGTGACATAGTTATGATGTCATAATACCCCCTCCAACAGACACTGCACTCGCTCAGATCTCTGCCCCCTGCCCCCTCCAACGGACCCCGGAATCCCTCAGCTCTCTGCCCCTCCCCACCTCCGACGGACCCGAGTTGGGTTTGGTCGGAGGGTAAGTGAGGTAGGGGTGTCGGGTTTGGTCGGGGGGTGAGGTGGGGGTGTCGGGTTTGGTCGGGGGGTAAGTGAGCCGGGGGTGTTGGGTTTGGTCTGGGGGGGTGGGAAGGTGTCTGGGTGGGTGAGGGGTGAGGTGTGGGGGTTGGTGTTGGTCAGGGGGTGTTGGGTTTGGTGGGGGGGTAAGGTGGGGGTGTTGGGTTTTGTTGGTGGTTGAGGAGGGGGATCGGGGTTGGTCGAGGGGTAAGTGAGGTGTGGGTGTCAGGTTTGTTTGTGGTGGTAGGTAGGGGTGTCGGGTTTGGGGGGGGAAGTGAGGTGGGTGTGTCAGGTTTGGTCTACGGGGGGTGAGGTGTGGGTGTTGGTCAGGGGGTGTTGGGGTTTGTAGGGGGGAGACGTGGGGGTGTTGGGTTTGGGTGGGGGGGTGAAAATGTGAGTCGGGGTTGGTCGAGGGGTAAGTGAGGTGGGGGTGTCGGGTTTGGTCAGGGGGGTGAGGTGGGGGTGTCAGGTTTGCTCTCTGCCCCCTCCAACGGACCCTGTACTCGCTCAGCTCTCTGCCCCCTCCCCACCTCCGACTGACCCGAGCAACGCCGGGTATTTTCGCTAGTATTATATAACTGCTAAGTTCTTATAGGGCTAGATCCCCAGTCCTGCATATATTCGCCATCTTCTGATATTCTTTTTAAAATGAGATTACAAGTTTAATAAAAGTAATAGTGTTGATGTAATTACTTCGATTTCTGCAAGGGATTTGACGTGATACCTCACAATATATAAAATCAATGTGATACATATTACAGGGATTAAAAAATTGAATAACTGATAGGTTACTGATAAGACCTGGAAGAAGACATAAAATCATCACTGATAAAGTTTGCAAATGACACAAAAATTAGGAGGTGTGGTAAATAATGAGGACAGGTTAGTGATGCACAACAATCCAGAATGCTTGGCTAGGCTCAAGCAAACAATATATGTTTCAATATGTCTAAATGTCTACATCTAGGAACAAAGAACATAGGTTGTAATGACAAAAAAAAAAGCGCCTCGCTCTCCCGTCCCCGCCGCGTGGGCGGGCTGCCGAGGTTCCCCCCTCCCCGCCGCGGGCGGGCTGCCGGGAGCGTCCCGGTTCCCCCCTCCCCGCCGCGGGCGGGCTGCCGAGGTTCCCCCCTCCCCGCCGCGGGCGGGCTGCCGGGAGCGTCCCGGTTCCCCCCTCCCCGCCGCGGGCGGGCTGCCGGGAGCATCCCGGATCCCCCCTCCCCGCCGCGGGCAGGCTGCCGGGAGTGCTCCCGGCAGCCCGCCCGTGGCGGGGAGGAGGGAACCTCGGCAGCCCACCCGCGGCGGGGAGGGGGGAACCGGGACGCTCCCGGCAGCCCGCCCGTGGCGGGGAGGGGGGAACCGGGGCGCACATTCACCCTATAAGACGCACCAACTTTTTCCCCCCCGTTTTGTTTGTTTTCTTTCAAACCAAAAATGTTTCAAACCAAAAATGTTTCAAACCAAAAATGTTTCAAACCAAAAATGTTTTGTTTGTTTTCTTTCAAACCAAAAATGGTCCCTGAGGTTCTGATGGGTGTTATATTTTATATACGTAATTTCCCTCCACATTGTTTGGAAAAACTTGTGGTAAAGGAGATGGCCCTAAAGCAAAAGAAACTCTTCATTCAATTAATCTACCCAGGACAGGGTGAAGGGATGTATGGGCGCAATCCCAGAGCTATGTGAAAAGTTAGCTGTAGAAAGAGGGATAATTAGGGACTGGTTAGCTAGATAAGCAGTCTGGGAATCCATTTTGGATAACAGAAGAATTTGATATCTATGGCACCCCTAAATACCCTTGTAGCCCACTTCAGTCTTCAGCTTCAGAAGTGGAACTCAGTGAAGACAACGGGATCTGCCCTATGGAACTGAGGGGAAAACTGGGGCATTTGTGCTGTAAACCAAAGAGAGACACAGCTCTCCCTCGATACTGAAGGATTTGCAAGCTACCTAATGCTGGCCTTCTGCACAGGGATCAGTTTCACCTCATATTTTTTTCTCTCTCTACTGCTTTCTCTACCGCTGGCTGCAAAATCGTTGAGTAACATTTTGACTTTTTTGGCAGCATTTGGCCTAAGGCTGGACAAATTCACAATCCCAATGTTTTCTGAACACTATTCTAACACATGCAGATGCCGTGAGCTGGACAGCTATATTGTGTTAGGAAAAGGGTTAGGAGGTGCCATGTTTGAACTATGTTTGAACTTGGTTGTTAAACATACAGGTCACTCCTTTTCAGTGTAAACAGGGTCACTCTAGAAAAGCAGTGGGCAAATATCAAGTAAGATAAGGTAGAGTAAACATGCCTCTTTTAGTGGGCAAAGGGTGAAATCTTCCCCTTTGTCAGAGGCCAGCACAAGACTGATGCATTATTTAAAAAGTGCATTGACTTTGTAATGGTTCTTGGCCCTAGGGTGAATCTCACCAAATTGCATCACTCATGAGAAATGGGTAGATGTTCAGTTTCCTGTAAAGACACCAAATGTCTTGATTTTACTGGGACAGTCCTGTTTTTTATCTGATATCCTGACACCCTGAGAATTTCTCTCAGGACACCTGAAATGTCCCAGTTTTTCATTTCATTAGTCAAAACATTCATTCTTTCTATGATTACAAAATATTTGTTCAAGATATTGCTACACCAAATCGAATTTGCTCCATGTTTACCTGAGCAGCAAATCCACAGTCCAGTGACTGAGTGTTTAGTATGACAAATACTGTTTGAAGTGAAAAGGAAAATCAAAGGAGTGGGTGTGTACTTTATCAATGCAGGTCTTTTGTACACTAAATGTTAATGACACTTGTTCAGGGTTTCATGATCAGTTTATTCCCATCTCCGCAACAGAGGCACATACTGCTGTTGAGTCAAATGCTGACCAAAACAACAGCAGGGCATCTAAAAAAAAATATGTCTTTTATACAGGTATTTTACAACCCTAAATGCATTGCCACAAAAATGGCATGGTTTTTTATTTTGAAAATATGCTCATTTTAGGAATAGGCACAGACAATGAAAATATAGCATAACTGGCCACAGTGGGTGAACTTACTTTTCTCTCCTTTTCTGCTGGTAGGTTTGAACAGGTATTCCCTATTTTTATAATGGGGAATAGCACTAGAAGTGGTAACATTCTTGCTTACTGTTAAAAGGTAAACTCTTTAACTGCACCTATTGTCCTTTCATTTTAGCCAGGCACTAGTTTCTTCATCCCTGTTTATAAGACTAATTTGCCAGAATATCTGTGTGCAAAACAGTGCAAAATGAATATTCTGCAAAAGTCTGTGAGTTTGGTTGGGTTAATTCAATTTCCTGTTAGGATTGGTTGGAAGGTTCCCCCCATTCTCTCTTAAAACCATCCTCCTATTCACATGGGTCCTGATTCTTCGTCTTGTAAATTAGGAGTTCAACCTATTGAAGTTACACTGGAGTTACAATGGTTTAAACCAGTGTGAGTGAGAGGAGATTCAGGCCCAGGCTATATAAACGTACCTGATATTTTGTTCCACCTTTAGAACTGAGACACGCGTCTAATTTTTCTACAGAAATGATGGAATTCCTGCTTTGTTATTATGCTAAAAGGGACTCTAATGTGATCTGAATTTCTTTGAACAAGTTGCTCCAAGTTTGAAAAGAAAGAGCTTTTAAATTCCATGTGTTGTGGCTTGTTGGGTAGATTATACAAGTTAAAAAAATTATAATCATAAGGATTAAGTCTGAATTCACTTGTTCTGCCATGTGTCTCATAGTTTTAGAGGCTACTATGGGTCAGACTCTGCCGGAGTGTCAACTGTAATTATCTCCTTACTTTATTAGAATTGACTATGAAAATCAATTACAAAAATCCTTCATGAGGCTCTGTTTAAATTTTAAGTGCTGGATTAGAAAAATGCCTGCAAGATTTACTATTTCCTAAAGATAGTGTTATAACATAAAACACTTTGAGAGAAAGATTTGTATTTCTTTTAAGCATGTCAAGATGCAATGTTTGTCTTTTGAAGCAGCTACACTGTAGTACAAGGATCTACAGTACACATGCTGCAATGTATCTACTTATGTTTTTGTTTTAGGAGTCTATATGAATTTCATGAAACATGATAGCTATTGCTACAACACTAATTTCTTCAGGGTATATAGATACAAGAATTTAGGGTATGCATAGCATAGTGCTATTACTATCAAGCTAAGAAATGTGTTGCTCTCAGGCAAACAAACGGTAAGTTTTTCTAATGCACAGTGTGTGAACTATTAGTAACATAATTATGGGAATAATCCTTAATTAGTTGTAAGTAGGATACCTGGAAAAACTGTTGTAATTACCTCAGTCTCTCGTGTAAACTTTGAATTTTACTCTCAGATTTGATCTCTTTCATTTTCGCTATCACTTCAAACATACACACACTATTGCAAAAAAACTGTGTCAAGGTTAGGTTGCTACTCACATAATATCTTAAGAAAAGCCAGCTTGTGGCCACTGTCCAGTTGATAACAGTGGGAGATAACAGACATTTTGGAAAAGGGCAATTCTTGAGTTTCTCTGAAAGAAATTATTCACCAGCCTCTGACAACAAATTGTCACTCATGAAGAATGTCAAAAAATTCAAAACCTATATTTTTAAAAACTAGCTCTTGTACCAGAACTACTCAAGTTTTACCTCACTTCTACTTGTTCAGTAGGCGGACAATATTTTGTAAAAGATGCCTGTCAACAAAAAAGCTTGATTGCTATAGACAATTTCAACAAGAGACCAATTTCATATACTTATTTCTTTTCATACATTTTTAATAAACTGCACAGAAAACTCAAAAGGCACAAAACCTAACATTATACAAATGTTCACTCTTAAAGGCCACCTACATATAAAGAAACATAAGAGTTTATATTTCAGAATGAAATCATTTCACAATGTAACCTTAACTACTGAGTTCTTGCCATTCCCTCCATAATAAAGTATATCAAATTTACCCCTGTGAAGTGTCCAATTTTTGAAAAATGATACTGTTACCTCAATTAAGAATTTCAAAGCATACGAAAAGAAGAGTAAGAATCATTTATATTTCAGCAAAGGATAGTGAGGTACCAAAATCTATGAAGTATGTACATATGTCCAGAATTGGTGATTACAAGTCCAAACAAAGTATATCTGAAATTTGTCTTGAATACTTACGTATCATAACACATATCATAGTAAAACGAACAGTATCCCCGCAAAGGTTAGTTATTACATTACATTTATATTATGTTACAGTCTGCCCTGGCTCTCTGAAGCTGTGATGTTTCAAGGATTAGCAAATTACCACAAAAGAAAATACAGTTGTAATTCTTTGTGATGTTTGCCATTTTATATTTGGATAGATTAGGAAGATATCAATGAACACATCATTCTCTTTAGTAATTATTTATATATTACCTTTGATGTTACACTCATCATGCTATGAACTTCTTCAGATGACAGATTAACTCACTAGTCTGTTTTGTTTAGAATTTACATAGGCCTGGATAGCAAAATGGAAAACTGATATTTTAGAGAAGTGTGGACCTTTCTATAATGCTTTGAATTAAACTTTTGGTGCCTTCTGAATATCTTGTCTTCTTCCCCTCTATCAAAGTATCCTTTAAATATATCCTGGTCATATGTCTTTCAACCATACTATAGTGATTGCACCTGTAAACACTACAATTAAGAACATAAGAATGGCCATACTGGGCCAGACTAAAGGTCCATCCAGCCCAGTATCCTGTCTGTTGACAGTGGCCAATGCCAGGTGCCCCAGAGGGAGTGGACCTAACCGGTAATGAAAAAGTGATCTCTCTCTGCCATCCATCTCCACCCTCTGACAAATAGAGGCTAGAGACACGATTCCTTACCTATCCTGGCTAATAGCCATTAATGGACTTAACCTCTATGAATTTATCTAGTTCTCTTTTAAACCCTGTTATAGTCCTAGCCTTCACAGCCTCCTCAGGCAAGGATTTCCTCAGACTCTGAGCTGTGTGAATAACTTCCTTTTATTTGTTTTAAACCTGCTGCCCAGTAATTTCATTTGGTTCCCCCTAGTTCTTATATTATGGGAACAAGTAAATAACTTTTCCTTATTCACTTTCGCCACATCACTCATGATTTTATATACCTCTATCATATCCCCCACTTAGTCGCCTCTTTTTCAAGCTGAATCTCTTTAATCTCTCCTCAATTGGGGCCCGTTCCAAACCCCTAATCATTTTAGTTGCCTTTCTCTGAATCTGTTAATGCCAGTATATCTTTTTTTGAGATGAGGAGACTACATCTCTATGCAGTATTCAAGATGTGGGCGTACCATGGATTTAAATAAAGGCAAAAATATAGTCTCTGTCTTATTCTCTACCCCTTTTTTAAATGAGTCCTAACATCCTGTTTGCTTTTTTGACTGCCACTGCACACTGTGTGGACATCTTCAGAGAACTATCCACTATGACTCCAAGATCTCTTTCCTGACTAGTTGTTGCTAAATTAGCCCCCATCATATTGTGTATATATAGTTGGGGTTATTTTTTCCACTGTGCATTACTTTACATTAATCCACATTACATTTCATTTGCCATTTTGTTGCCCAATCACTTAGTTTTGTGAGATCTTTTTGCAGTTCTTCACAATCTGCTTTGGTCTTAACTAGCTTGAGCACTTTAATATCATCTGCAAACTTTGCCACCTCACTGTTAACCCCTTTCTCCAGATCATTGATGAATAAGTTGAATAGGATTGGTCCTAGGACGGACTCTTGAGGAACACCACCTCTCCATTCTGAAAATTTACATTTATTCCTACCCTTTTGTTCCCTGTCTTTTAACCAGTTCTCAATCCATGAAAGGATCTTCCCCAGGGATCATTAACCAGGGATCGTAAGCACCCATGGCGGGCCCGGTTGTTTTGTTTACCTGCCACGTCCACAGGTTCAGCCAAATGTGGCTTCCACTGGCCATGGTTCGCTGATCCGGTCCAATGGGGGCTGCGGAAAGCAGCCCGGTGTTGCTAATTTATTGTTCATCATATTGTGTCCAGAGGACCCCCCGACCCTAACCATCTCCCCAAGATGCCACCCCCTACCTAAGCCCTCTGCTTCATGTCCCCTGATGGCCTTCTCCAGAGACCCCCTGCCCCCAGTCACCCCCCAGGACCCCACCCTCTATCCAACCCCCCTGTCCCCTGACTGCCCCGACCCCTAGCCACACCTCTGGTCCCTGACAGAACCCCTGGGACTCCTACACCCTATCCAATGCCCCCATTCCCTGACCACCCCCCCAAACCCCCTGCCCCTTATCCAACTGCCCAGCCCTGTCCCCCTCATCAGGTCACCGCTCAGAGCCAGACATGCTACCGCGATGATCCCCCGGAGTGTGCTGTGTGTCCAGCCTGGAGCCAGACACGCTATTGCACAGCCCTGCCCCCCAGAGCACTGCTCATGCGGCACACTGAGGCTGCAGGGGAGGGGAACAGCGGAGGAAGGGGGAGGAGAAGCTTCCCCAGCTGGAGCTCAGGGGCTGCCCCATGTGCACACCTATGCATAGGAAACCTTGGGAGACAGCGGAGCCTGGCGGTTTTGAATTAGGGCAGACTGCTGTCCACAATTTAGAGTCCCAGGGCTGGGACACATGGTTGAGGGAGGGTAGAGGCTGCCATAAGGTAACACTTAAGTAAGCAGTGCAGAGCATGTGAACTGAGGAAACAAAGGACTGTTGAGCCTCAGGAAGGACTGAAGACGTGGTTCTGTTTGAATTATTTTGTTGTACTCTGCAAGGTGAGGACTTTCCTTGGCCAAAGCAAGAGATCATCAATAAACCCCAAATCAAGTGTCCAGCCAGAGGTGAAACTGAGGTGCAGATGACCTGATGCCAGACTGGATCAAACACTGTAGTGCCACCACTACATTTTCATTGTAACATGAATAATAATACTAACAGCAACTCAGGGATGAAGTTACATTCTCTTTTTTCATTAATGTGGACCCGCTTCTTTAGATTTGCAGGTCTGAGGGTTTGCAGTAAATTTTATTCCTTAATTAGATGTCATGCAGCGTATATAATGGAAAATTTTATCTGTTGCTTAGGAAAACTAACCCATCTGGTGACATGCTGTGATTGGGGCAAACACATGAATAATTCTATATTTTTTTGAAGGAAGTGATATAGATTTATGATTTAATTATGCATATCTATGGCAGACTGTACTATACATTTAGGAATAATTTGTTTTGATTGCTCACTGGAAAATTAGCATCATTCCTAACAAGAAAGAGCATGTTTACAACAGAAACCTGCTGAGATAAAATGCTCTAATACCTAAAGATCCTGGAAAGAATGTTAAATCTTATTACACAGATAAGTAATTGAAGGAATGCTAATTCTGTGTTTACTAGAAATGACTGTGACATAAACAGCTAAATATAAAGCTACCGCAGGGATGCTGATTTTGTGTATTTTTGCATTTTTGTAGCAAAGTTATATCAGTTCTTTTTCTTTCTTTACAGGACATTTATAGTCATTCATGCAAATTAAGAAACAGATCATATTATTGTATGAAGTATGAATACAAGCACCAAGGATTCATAATTTTATTAAGTATGCTATTATGAGTGAAACAATGGTGCATGCCTGGTACTGGAGAACTCATGGCAATAAGGTCTTAGCAAGGCTAAGAGCTCAAAGGGAACAAAAAAGCTTGAACTCTTATGGATAACAAGAACATCCAGAGTTACAGTCATAAGAACAGTAATCCATAGTAAATATATATGAGAACAATAAACAAACAAGAAAACAAGGAGTTTAGAAGAGATAAACCCCACATTCTTCAGCCATCTCTTAGTAATGAAGGTTAGGAAAAAACATTCCTTGTGTGCAGATTATTTCATAACCTTCTATGGCTGACTTTTTTGTACCTTTCTTTGAATCACCTGGTGCCAGCCACTGTGGGACAGGATACTGGATGAGGTGGACAATTGCTGATTCAGTATAACAATTCCTGTGGCAAAGATTTTCTCTGCAGAAGGGAAAAAGATCTCTTAGAAATACAGCTATCAAGTAAATTGTGTTTTTAATAGGTCATTTATATCATTTTTGCCATTATTTTTAAATTAGGGCATTTCCCCAAAGTACTCTTTGAACTTCAGATCAAGATAAGAAGACATAAGCTAGAATGATCCTCAGTGGATGCAAAGACGCGTAAACTGTAAACTGACATCTGTGGAGAAGAAATACGAGAAAGATTACAGGTATAGCAACAAAAAGTGAAACCTACCACTGACTGAATAAATACAATACATGAAAGCCCCACAACTGACCTGTTGAGTCCACCATCCACTAATTCTTTCTCTTGGATTAAAAAAGTTAGACCAAGAAACATAAGCTGTTAGGATTGTCTATGCTAACATGGAGGGTGATTCCTGTGTAAAACAATGCAGGTGAGATGAAACCACAGGTTTCAAACCTGGCTCTGCAGTGTTTCAAGGAGCAACATTCCATCCGGCAGTCTGTTGACACTTCTGTACCTGGGATCTATGAAGCCCAGACCTATTTTGAGGGTTCGCCCCTGCAGTCCTATTGGTGTAGGCCCAGACTAGCTGATTGGCCTGCTTGATCTACTTAGGGCAGCACCAGGAACAAGAAGCTGTCTGAACAATTGGCCTCTTTCTCTGATCCTAGGGGACCCTGGCTGGCGAATGGGAGTTCTCCATCCCTTGTGTCTCCTGTTGTGTACTCCAGGAGGTGAGGGCAGCGCTACCACCCACCTCTTGTGTTTTCCTCAAGCGGGTCTTGTGTGAGGGTACTCCTTGCCCAGCCCCCAGCCCTGGTCCTCTGGACCTTTCCATTGGGCCCCTGCCCTGTGAGCTTCCCCAGCCACACCCCCCCCCCCCCCCACGCACCATCTGAGCTAGCTGCCAGACATGCAGTTGGTCCATCTCTGAACTGCACTCAGGAAACAGCTGTATGTGCTTGTGCTCCACACCCTTCATGTCCTTACTTTTCTGTCCTGTCCTGACACCAAGAGGTGAGACCTCCTACCATTCAAGGGGCTGAGGAATCCTGTTGGCCCAGTCCTTATTCCACCCTGGTTCCACAGCCCACTGGGGATATTGGTTGTCATTTCCTTCACAGAGCTATGATCATAGGTGCATACCCGGCATGGTTCATAACCTTCCCAACACCCAGTACCTTTTGTGGTGAGAGGGAGAACTTGGGAAAGGGAGTCCATTTACATCAAGTGTGCCAGGTTGCCGCCCTTCTTCCAGCTCCTCCAGAACCATCTCCTCTGATTCTGGTTGCACTTCTCCCCATACCTTCTGATTTACACACACTTTATCTGTGGCCCCACAAAGTTGTGAGACCTCCTTGTCAATCTTCTCCTGGCCATCCACCATAGCAGGATGTGGGATTGCGCTGAGACTGCAGGGCCTACTTCTGATCTTTCCTCAAGTTATGTCTCCAGTCAGAGTTCCTTTGGGCTGTGTCAACTGGCTCCCTGGACACCTTCAAGGAGCAGTGGGCACTGTCTAAGGTTCTCTGCTGGGTGTCCCCCTCTGGATCCCTGATTTGTAACCTGTGAGCCCTAAATGTAACCAGCCCTAAATGTGGAATTCACTACTGCTGACAGTGCTGTGAGCACATCTCTGGCAGCCCAGGGACAAAGGTTGGCAACTGATTCTTAAATGGTCGCCTGTTGAGGTGGATACACCTCAATGACAAGGGCGCTAGGCTTGGAGAAACTACTTGCTCCGATTTATCTGCAGGGAGGGGGTTTAAAAGCAGAGGCTGAAAAAAAGACTTACAGGGAAGGCCTTGGAAAGACTATGTTAGGGGCAGGAGAGTGGAAGAGAAAGGCATGCTTTTGTGGCTGGATGACTAGTTTAACTGTGGAACCAACCAAGGTCAGAGCAAGCTGACCCAGAGACAGGGGCTCCATAACTGCAAGGTAAGCCATGTGCTGCACGAGAAGAATCCTGGGGCAGAAGCTGGTCTGCTCAGGGACCATTTTCTCCAGTCTATGAGGGACAGAGCACTGACCATGTGATACCTTGCCTGCCTGGATACCAATAGTTCCTAAGAGAGGAGTGAAATAGAAAGGGACACACAGGTAATATTTATTGTTTTGTGTGAGCTGTATTGTGTGTGCTTTGGGTGGTTAAGTATAAAAGAGCTTAAAAGTGTTAGACTGTGCAAAGTGTATCAGCGCATGTTCATGGCTTCACAATTGCTGTGTGTGTCTCAAGAGAGTTGAATTGTAAACCAGAAGCTTCACAGGGTTAGGGTTGAGTTCCAGGAGAGGGAGTTAGTTAAGTACTGAGGAGTCTGAAGGGGCAGTGCTGAACAGGAGGCTGGAGGTGGAGACAGATAGATGGTCTGTGCCCTGCAAGTGTGGGGCAGTAACTGGACTCCATTCGAGTCCTAAAACAGCCTCAATTCACTGCATAATTCTGATTCATTCTCCTGAGTACTGAATGAGGCAGAGGTCCTATTGAAAAAACAATATGTGATCCATACAATTAAAGTCTGTATGTACATGGGGGCTGAGTTACGGTTGCATAGTCAACCTTCATTCTGGCATTTCCTAATTGTCAATTGACTTTGCAACCTTTAAGTTATCTTAATGCTGTTTTAAAAAAATGTGTTTTCCTAGGTTTTTGTAAAAGGAAAACAGGTTAAAACAATTTTATTATGTACAAATATAGCCACACACCATCATGCATCATCATGGGAGTTTGAACCCTGAATCTTCACACTGTAACACAGCAAGAGCTACAGGACTAATGATGCTAGCTGGCAGGAAGAGAATGGAGTTATTCCAAGGGAGGAATGGGATGCTAGGGTCTTGTATTGGTTCTTGGAGGTGTTCAGCAGGAGCTTGGCCTGGTTATCTCTCTCTACCACCCCTGAGGAGGTGAGGGAACTCCTTTCCCCTGTGCCTCTGCTGGGGGTGGGGATGGGCTACTGGGCCATATGAACATAAGAACATAAGAACGGCCATACTGGGTCAGACCAAAGGTCCATCTAGCCCAGCATCCTGTCTACCGACAGTGGCCAATGCCAGGTGCCCCGGAGTGAGTGAACCTAACAGGTATGATCGAGCGATCTCTCTCCTGCCATCCATCACCCCCCTCTGACAGACAGAGGCTAGGGACACCATTCATTACCCATCCCGGCTAATAGCCATTTATGGACTTAGCCTCCATGAATTTATCCAGCTCTCTTTTAAACCCTGTTATAGTCCTAGCCTTCACAGCCTCCTCAGGCAAGGAGTTCCACAGGTTGACTGTGCGCTGTGTGAAGAAGAACTTCCTTTTATTTGTTTTAAACCTGCTGCATGCCAATTTCATTGAGTGGCACCTAGTTCTTCTATTTTGGGAACAAGTAAATAACTTTTCCTTATCTACTTCCTCCACACCACTCATAATTTTATATACCTCTATCATATCCCCCCTTAGTCTCCTCTTTTCCAAGCTAAAAAGTCCTAGCCTCTTTAATCTCTTTTCATATGGGACCCGTTCCAAACCCCTAATCATTTTAGTTGCCCTTCTCTGAACCTTTTCTAGTGCCAGTATATCCTTTTTGAGATGAGGAGACCACATTTGTACACAGTATTCAAGATGTGGGCGCACCATGGATTTGTATAAGGGCAATAAGATATTCTCCGACTTATTCTCTATCCCTTTTTTAATGATTCCTAACATCCTGTTTGCTTTTTTGACTGCCGCTGCACACTGCGTGGATGCCTTCAGAGAACTATCCACAATGACTCCCAGGTCTTTTTCCTGATTGGTTGTAGCTAAATTAGCCCCCATCATATTGTATGTATAGTTGGGGTTATTTTTTCCAATGTGCATTACTTTACATTTATCCACATTAAATTTCATTTGCCATTTTGTTGCCCAATCACTTAGTTTAGTGAGTTCTTTTTGATGTTCTTCACAGTCTGCTTTGGTCCTTATTACTTTGAGCAGTTTAGTATCATCTGCAAACTTTGCCACATCACTGTTTACCCCTTCCTCCAAATCATTTATAAATAAGTTGAATAGGATCGGTCCCAGGACTGACCCTTGGGGAACACCACTAGTTACCCCTCTCCATTCTGAAAAAGTTCCATTTATTCCTACCCTTTGTTCCCTGTCTTTTAACCAGTTTTCAATCCATGAGAAGATCTTCCCTCTTATCCCATGGCAGCTTAATTTACGTAAGAGCCTTTGGTGAGGGACCTTGTCAAAGGCTTTCTGGAAATCTAAGTACACTATGTCCACCGGATCCCCCTTGTCCACATGTTTGTTGACCCCTTCAAAGAACTCTAATAGATTAGTAAGACACGATTTCCCTTTGCAGAAACCATGTTGACTTTTGCCCAACAATTTATGCTCTTCTATGCGTCTGACAATTTTATTCTTTACTATTGTTTCAACTAATTTTCCCGGTACGGACGTTAGACTGACTGGTCTGTAATTGCCAGGATCACCTCTAGAGCCCTTTTTAAATATTGGCGTTACATTAGCTATCTTCCAGTCACTGGGCACAGTAGCCGATTTAAAGGATAGGTTACAAACCCTCGTTAATAGTGCCGCAATTTCACATTTGAGTTCTTTCAGAACTCTTGGGTGAATGCCATCTGGTCCCGGTGACTTGTTACAGTTAAGTTTATCAATGAGTTCCAGAACCTCCTCTACTGATACTTCAATTTGTGACAATACCTCAGATTCGTCACCTACAAAAGACAGCTCAGGTTTAGGAATCTCCCCAACGTCCTCAGCCGTGAAGACTGAAGCAAAGAATTAATTTAGTTTCTCTACAATGACTCTGTCATCTTTAAGTGCTCCTTTTGTATCTCTGTCATCCAGGGGCCCCACTGGTTGTTTAGCAGGCTTCCTGCTTCTGACATATTTAAAAAACATTTTGTTATTACCTTTTGAGTTTTTGGCTAGCTGTTCTTCAAACTCCATTTTAGCTTTTCTTATTACATTCTTACACTTTATTTGGCAGTGCTTATGCTCCTTTCTATTTACCTCACTAGGATTAGACTTCCACTTTTTAAAAGATGCCTTTTTCTCTCTCACTGCTTCTTTTACTTGGCTGTTAAGCCACGGTGGCTCTTTTTTAGTTTTCTGGCGTTGTTTTTTAATTTGGGGTATACATTTGAGTTGGGCCTTTATTATGGTATCTTTGAAGAGAGTCCATGCAGCTTGCAGGGATTTCACTTTAGTCACTTTACCTTTTAATTTCCGTTTAACTAACCCCCTCATTCTTGCATAGTTCCCCTTTTTGAAATTAAATGCCCCAGTGTTGGGCTTCTGAGGTGTTATTCCCACCATAGGAATGTTAAATGTTATTATATTATGGTCACTATTTCCCAGCGGTCCTTTTATAGTTACCTCTTGAACCAGATCCTGCGCTCCACTCAGGACTAAATCAAGAGTTGCCTCTCCCCTTGTGGGTTCCTGTACCAGCTGCTCCAAGAAGCAATCATTTAAAGTATCAAGAAATTTCATCTCTGCATTTCGTCCTGAGGTGACATGTACCCAGTCAATGTTGGGATAATTGAAGTCTCCCACTATTATTGGGTTCTTTATTTTGACAGCCTCTCTAATCTCCCTTAGCATTTCGTCATCCCTATCACTGTCCTGATCAGGTGGTCGATAATAGAGCCCTATTGTTATGTTCTTATTAGAGCATGAAATTACTATCCATAGTGATTCTATGGAATATGATATGTCTGTGGGGCAGGCTTGCCAGGGAGAGTGTGCCCTAGATCTGTCTCCCACACCTACCTACCTGAATAGTCTATCTTTTTGCTACTGCTTTGATGGTAGTTTGGTCCAGGCTTCCGATTAGAATGTTTATGCTGAGTTATTATTTTGGCATGCTATGCTACCTATGTTTTTGCTGACAACACAGGGGAAGGGAATGGCAACTTTCAAAAGTTTGTATCTCAGCCAAACTCTAATGGAACTTCAGGGGCAAAGAAAAGGCCTTCTGCGGCCTCAGGGCTTCCTCTCTACTGAATTTGAAAGGTCTGCTGTAAACAATGGAGATATTAAGAGTTTTCCAGAAAGGTCACAAGAATCTTTTTATACTGGAAAGTATTAGGCAATCCAAATATATGCCATCTCCCTTATAATATACTAGCAAAAATACCCGGCGTTGCTCGGGTCCATCGGAGGGGGGAAGGGGAGAGAGAGCTGAGCGAATGCGGGGTCCATTGGAGGGGGTGAGGGGGATGAGATTTTAAAAATTTTCGATTCTTACCTGAAGGGGGAGAGAGCTGAGCAAGTGTGTGTGTGTGTGTGGGGGGGGGGGGCGTATTATTACATCATATTATTGTTATTGTTATATTGTAATTATTATTACATCATATTGTTATATTACAATATTGTTGTATTATTACATCATATTGTTATATATACATCATATTGTTATATTGTAATTATTATTACATCATATTATTGTTATTGTTATATTGTAATTATTATTATTACATCATAACTATGTCACAGAGAAAAGCAGGTGTTAACCTGCTGCCCAGCTGATGTTAATGGGCTTTAAAGAATTTCACCCCAGGGGGCGTCAGAGATGAGATTTGAAAAGTTTTTGATTCTTACCCTGATTAGGACCCTAAAGCCTATAACTGTACCAAATTTCAAGTCTCTAGCTCAAACGGTGTGGAAGGAGTAAAGGAACGTACATACATGGACGCACGCACGCATACACCGGCTTTTATATATATAGATATACATACAAGCATATGTTGTTAGTGGTAGAGGACTTTCACAATTGCTCAGTTGACTAAGATTTCCTACTAAGATCTCCCTCTCTTTTTCTTCTAGTGTTTTTTGCTTCTCTAAGGCAGGAATTTATCAGTAATTCAGATTTATTTAGTGTGCTGGAATATTTAAATACTGTATCATGATGACATTGAACAGTTGCAATCTGTCACAGTAAGAGTCTAATGGTGTAGGTACGAAGCAGGTGTTAATGGGAGAATTTCTGTTCTAGACTTAGAGTAGTTGTCTTTTTAGCGGGGAAATCAGAACCCTTCAGTCTTTCAGGAAGAGATCTGTGCTATGGCCTCTGATCTTACAAACACTTGTGAGTAACTTTATGAACATGTGAATTCTCATTCAGTTCATTGGAGCTATTCATTTGCAGAGTCATTCACGTGTGTTAGTGTTTGCAGGCTCAAGCCTATGTGTGTAATCCCTCCAAAGATTAAATGAAGTTTGCCAAGGGGTGTAGGGAAGATATTGAAAGAATTTATGTTTTTTCTTTGTATATTTCAGCGAGGACCTATTGAAGCCATCTGATTTGCCTCCTACTACTAACTTTGAATCTCTGCATTGGAGAACTTATTTTAAATTAATAAGCTGTTTGGCCTGTTTGGATTTCCTGTTGACTTTTAAAAGTAAGATGTGCACCAGCCAAGCCATCCAAAGTAAATACATTAAATTTTTAAAAGCTGTATTAAGGTCATGTTCCAGTTAGCACCAGTACCAGCCTTTAAATTTAACCACATGAGCTACTGAATATTTACTACAGAGTAAACAAGAAAAGAAAGTCCATCTCTAAAAGATGGAAACTTCAGTGAAAACTGAAGTGATTTATTAGCTGCATGAGTGCTAGTGTGATGATGTTCATATGGCACAGTATCTGCATTTGCTGTGTGGGTGTAGATGATTCATATATTGATAATCTATGATAAAATGATAGATTTTGTGGATAAATACTGACTTGAAATACTTTGCCTCAAAGGCAAGGAAAATGAGATACCTGCAGAGTACAATAGAGCGAATTTGGGATTGTTCTCAATTTGTATCATAAAAGATTAAGGCCCTGGTTCCTAACCTTTCTGTAACCCTTTACCAATCAATCAAAAATCCCATCTATGGGTACGTCTACATTGCACACCACTAGTGGCAGCGTGTAGAGTATGTGTAGCAAGCTCTGTCCATACTACAGCATGTAGCTCTGGCAGGGAGAGGTAACTGTCTCCTGGCCCTGTTACAGCACAACTGCAATTGATAGTGTAGACAATACCCTAATAAGGTAATGTAACCATGTTGAAGTTATGTCTGACTCATAAGCCTGATAATGGAACATGGATAAAGTCTTGTCCACACAACAAATCAGCAGCATGTTGCAAACAGGTCAGCTGATGTAGTTGTATAGTGTAGACAAGACCTTTATGTGACACTATTTTGGTTATCCAAGTCTACTACTTTATTTCAAATGGAAAAGGCCTTGTATATGTTGGGTCAGGTAATATCTTTTAGTGGATCAACTTGTATTGGTGTGAGATACAAATTTATGAGTTACACAGAGCTCTTCCTCAGGTCTGAGAAAGGTACTGAGGTCTGGTCTGCACTACAGACCTATATCGGTATGACTATGTGGCTCGGGGTGTGTGAAAGATCCACACCCGTGAGCGACGTAGTTATAACTACCTAGCCCCACATGTAGACAGTGCTATGTTGCCAAAAGAGCCTCTCCTGCCAACATAGCTACCCGCTCTTGGGGAGCTGGATTAGCTATGCTGACAGGAGAGCTCTCTCCCATTGGCTTAGAGCATCTTCGTTCAAGTGCTGTATCGGTGTTGCTACACCAATGCAGCTTTTTAACTGTAGACTTGCCCTCAGCGTGTCCCAACTCAATGCAAGGTAGACCAGATAGTTTAACATAAGTAGTTAGTACATAGTCTAAGGGACCATTCAAAGTCAAGTGGCCTGGTAACACCTCTCTAGTCATAGGATAAAAAGGAGGGCGTAGTGGATTATAAATTGTTGTAAGAAACCATAAATCCAGTGTCTTTATTAGGACCATAATTTTTAGTGTCAAGCAAAGTTATTAATTTACGCTCCCAGCTCATCTTTTGAAAGTGTCATGCAGGTTTCCTTTGATGATGTGGACTAGTAGGTCAGATATAGTGTGATCACTTTGTGAAAAGTGTTCACCCACAGGTGATGTGGTGTTTTTTATCATTTACCTGAGTGAATTCACTTGATAGCACAGTGATTGGCTTCACCCACACAGTTGTTATTGGGACTTTTAGGGCACTGGATGAGGTATGCCACATACTGTGATAGGCATGTGTAGGACTCATGAGTCTTGAAAGTTGTGTTGTGGAAAGTGTTGATTGGTGTAGAAATGGAGATATGTCTGCAGGTTTTGCGTCTGGTGTTTTGGCAGGGGCTGGTGCCATGTTCGGTTGGTGTGTCTTGGGGAGCTTGCTTTTGATGATGAGGAGGGGGGGTTGTGTGAAGTGCAGAAGAAATATTACCTGACCCACGTTCTCTCTTTATTATCCTGGGACTGACATGACTACGACCACACTGCATACTTGTATAAGTTGGCAGTCCCAGCCAGCAAAATACATCACATTTTTCTGTGATGACTCAACCTCTTTCATTAGGGCACAATATGACCTCAATAATTCTTTAAACCATTTGTTTAGCAGTAGTGAAATTGCCAACCTGCCGCTTACTTTTCCTTGGGAGGCCTCATCAAAGCCTCAAAATACAATATTTTCTGAGGTCTGTGTAGGAGGAAGACTAAATAAAAAGAGACTATTTTGTTATTACTGAATATCTGCAATTATGAATAACTCTCATTTCCATTTGTAAAATATTCTCAGAAATCTGATTCATGGAGATAATCTTCAGAACAGGATGACCTGACACTTTCCACACCTACAGAAGTTCTGGAGCTCACAGCCTGGTGCTATTCTTAGATAAAAAGTTGTGAAAAACTGGTTGAAATATGTTTTGTACAGTGATATTACATTCATGGAAAACTACAGGATTGATTCCTTAAGTTTTGACTTCATGGGGCTTGTTCACCATTGTCCAAGACTTGACAACAGCCTTTTTTACCCCAATAAAGGGGTATTTTTTACTACAATAAAGGGCTCCTCGTCTTCTGAGTGTGGCGACATAACTGTAATATAAACTGAGATATGTGTTTTGTCATTATACTGTACAGGGTTTTCATTTTCAGAATATGAATCTTTCCCTTCCTTCATTTTTTCTCTTACACTCAGACAGGGCTGGATTTAGGGACAGGCGATTCAGGCAACTGCCTTGTGTGCTGGGCTTTGGGGTGCTGGGTTTGGGGTGCTGTTTTGTTGTTAGCCACAAAAGTGAAATAGAATGTTTGAAGTAAAATGTTTCAGTATTCCGTATGTGGATTCATTTTTCAATAATATCCTAGAATGTTCTGGACTTTTGTAGAATCTCATGGAACCTTCCAGACTTTCTGAGAACTACATTTTCCTTGAAGCTTCTAGAAAGTTGTCATTCATGCCCTTGTGGGTATACATATCTCACTGTCAGTCAGTGAGATATAAGAATGAAGTGAAGTGAGAGTACAGCTGTAATATTGTGAACCTTGTTTTACTGTGTAATTGTGAAAGTGTACTTGTGTTTTAAGATTTGAAGAGTGTAACTAGCGATACCAGAGATATCTATCAAACCCCTGTCTACAAACCAATATAAGAGAAATACTGTTACTTCTTTTGCCATGCTTAACATGTAATGTTAGATGGACTACAGAACACAGACTTTAGCTCTCTCTAATACTCTCTCTTTTCCCCCATAGAAAACAAAAGATTCCCCCCGAAGACGTCTTCAGGAGCTCAGCATAGGAGCAAAAAGCTCAACTTTAGTCTATTTTACAACAAGGGGTACATTTGATGGGAAAATATTTGGAACGGAACAACATCGACTGGGCTTTAGTCAGTAGCGGTTGTCCCAGGGCATAAGAAATTGAGGAGTGAAACACAAATGATGGAAGTCCTATTACTAAAGAATTAGTAGATTTACCTGAAGATAAGACATGGAAATGTGAGGAAAATGATGGGGAATTGTCCAGTTTTCCTGGTGGAGATTGATAATAAAGAAGAATGTGGCTCATATGAAAAGGGTAGTAAGACCAAAAAACAACAACAACAAAAAACCCCACAAACAAACAAAAAAACCCACCCCAAACAAATCTGGCTTACATGAAAAGGAGAGAAACAACGAAGAAGAATCATCCTCCCATGATGACAAAAACAGAAGTGAGAAAAATCGCACCCCACAAATTGATATACCAGATCCTCTGCGGATATTGATTGTACAATTTTGAATGGACTGGGCAAAATCAAGGCTATGATGTTTCCAGTAAATGAGCAGAAGCAACACTTCTCAAAGTCACACTGTGAAAAAGTGCTTGAGAATAGTGAGAAACTGAATTGGCATTGGCGCATTTACTCGAAATCAACTAACAAAGTGTTCTGTTTTTATTGCAAAATATTTGACAAGAATGCCAAATCATTGTTTGCACTTTTTGGGTTACTTGCATAATTTAGACGATGCTAGGTAGCAACATGAAAACTCACCTGGCCATTTTATGGCCTACTCCAAATAGTTGGAAGTTGAAGCCAGACTCAAGCAGAATGAATGCAGATGCAGGAAACCAGCACATTATTAATGTAGAAACCCAGCACTGGAGGGGATGATTTAGTTGCTTTGAGCAGGGGGTTGGACTAGATAACCTCGTGAGGTCCCTTCCAACCTTGATATTCTATGATTCTATGAATGTGCTCAAGTGTCTGACCTCAAAATGTCCATATTTCAAGCATGTATTACACCGTGAGCCTCTAGCTGGACATGTCCACATTGCTGGAAACATCATTTCTTGAACTGTGACTTTTTCAACATCTTGTGCATGTAGACTGGAATTTATCCGCTTAGCCTACGAGTTCTCATTCCTTGTCTCATGGGTTTTA
Source organism: Sternotherus odoratus (assembly GCA_032164245.1). Lineage (NCBI taxonomy): Eukaryota > Metazoa > Chordata > Testudines > Kinosternidae > Sternotherus > Sternotherus odoratus. Next base: position 31,185,267 of record JAVMKO010000001.1, read on the forward strand.
TGATAATTACTTTTAACACTCAAGTATCTGTTTATATCTTTTAATATTGTATGCAGTGTTTTTGTTGCTGTGTTGGTCCCAGGATATGAGAGAGAAAAGGTGAGTGAAGTAATATCTTTTATTGGACCAACTTCTGTTGGTGAAATAGACTAGTTTTTGATCTTACAGAGCTCTTCCTCAGGTCAGAAGTTGTGTGTATACATGTGTGCGTGAAGTGTGTAAAACGTGTAAAGTATGTCAAAGTATATAAGGGTTGTGTGTGTGTGTATAAATGTGTGTGCAAAGTGTGTATGTATATCTGTGTATGTGAGGTCCGTGGGTGTGGGTCTATGTCAGGGGTGGGGAACCTTTTTTGTGCCAACGGCCATTTGGACATTTATAATGTCCTTCGAGGGCCGCACACCCCCTCCGCGGGCCGCTCCACCCTCCCCCGAGGAAGCCCAGGCTGGCAACGGGAGCTAAGACCCCAGCTGGCAAGGGGCCAGCGGGGGAAACCCCAAAGCAGTGGCAAGCGGAGTGCTTAGCCCTGCACTGCTTTGGGGTTTCCCCGCTGGCCCCTTGCCAGCCGGGGTCCTGCCGCCTGCCCCAGTCAGCTCCCGCTATCAGCCTGGGTGTAGGGGGTGCTGTTGCTTTACCCCCGCCCAGCCTCCCATCTAACTGCTTTTCTTCCCCCACCCCTGCCTGGCCCGGCCCACCCCACCGAAGCTAACCTCCTCCCCCCTCCCACTCCCAACCCAGACTCCTGCCTCCCATGCCTGACCCACCCAGCCCAGCCTCCCCCCACCAAACCTCCTTCCCTCCTGCACCCACACCTCACCCACCCCGGCCTCCCCCCCCATACCCCATTGACCGTCGGCTCCCCGCAGCGCCGGCGGCCCCCCCAGGTTCGAGCCGCCCCTGCCTGGCGGCCCCCACGCATCCCTGGCCGGCGGCTCCCCCAGGCGCTTGCCGGCCCCAGCGCGGAGCCACGCTCGCCTGCCGGCCGGAGTGCAGAGCCACCCCCGCGCGTCCCTGGCCGGCGGCTCCCCGAGGCGCTTCCGGCCTCTTTGCCGAGCGTGGAGCCGCCCCGGGCCGCCCGGGCGGGGGCAGCTCCGCGTTCGGCGAAGGGGCCGGGAAGCGCCTGGGGGAGCGGCCCCTGCCTGGCGGCCTGCGCGTGTCCCTGGCCGGCGGCTCCCCCAGGCGCTTGCCGGCCCCAGCGCGGAGCCACACCTGCCTGCTGGCCGGAGCGCAGAGCCGCCCCCGCGTGTCCCTGGCCGGCGGCTCCCCGAGGCGCTTCCGGCCTCTTCGCCGAGTGCGGAGCCACCCCGGGCCGCCCGGGGGGGAGGGGGGGCGGCTCCGCGTTCGGCGAAGGGGCCGGGAAGCGCCTGGGGGAGCCGCCAGCCAGGGATGCGCGCGGGCTGGATGGAAGGCTTTGGCGGGCCGTATAAGGCCCGCGGGCCGGAGGTTCCCCACCCCTGGTCTATGTGAACATGTGTGTAAAGATTATGTTTGTATACTTGTGGGGGGTGTATAAGTTGTGTGTTTGTCTGTATATATGTATGTGTGTGTGTACAGGCTGTGTGTGTGAGGGGATGTGTGGGATGTTTAAGGAGTGTGTATGGGCTGCATATGTGAAGGGTGTGGGGGTATATAAGGTATATGTGAGGGGGGTGAGGGAGTATAAGGGTATGTGTGTGTGTGTAAGTGCTGTTTGTGTGAAGGGTCTTGGGGGTGTATAAGGGGTGTGGTATACATGCTTTGTGTAAAAGGTTGTGGGTAGTATAAAGGGTGTGTGTAGAGGGGGTATTTTTTTTCTCCTGCTGATAATGGCCCATCCAGATTTAACAGCCTCTTAGAATTGGTATGCTAATGTACAACCTTCCCCCCCCCCTTCTTTCTGTGTATATAAATGCATCTTACTTCTGTTCCATTCTATGCATCTGATGAAGTGAGCTATAGTCCACGAAAGCTTATGCTGAAATAAACTGGTTAGTCTCTAAGGTGCTACAAGTATTCTTCTCTTTCTTTATGAAGAATGGTATGTTGATCAGATCCTGCACCGTTGGGTTTTTTTTTCTTTTTTTTCTTTTTTTTTTGTTCCTTCTGTCTGCAACCTTTGTTGCTATTTTTGTTCTCTTACTGTTCTTAGTTTACTCCTGATATCATGTCATGTTCCTCTGTACCAGATATGACTGGCTACACAGCTTGCTTATATACACTGGATATGTTCATCAGAAGATCATTTAATGCTGTGCCAGGTATGCCTAAAGTTTGTTAAAATAAATGTTTACCTCACAATGCCACCTAGTCATTGAATTGTTTCTCATTTAACATACTCCTCTAAATACAGAATACAGTTTAACATTCCATTACAAGGATGATTATGAGAAATTTGTTGTTTGTAATGTTACCACAGATTTGTTTGTCCCAGGATATAAAAGAGACAAAGGGGTGTGAGATAATATATTTTTAATGGACCAACTTCTGTTGGTGGAAGGGACAGTTCTTCCTCAGATCTGGAGAACGTAACCAGAGTGTCCAAACTAAATACCAGGTGGGACAGATGTTAAACATAAGAAGTTGACACGTGTTGTTGGACACTACTTGAAATGAAATGGGCAATTAACACCTCTGCAGTCATAGGATAATGGAGGGATAGTAGGTGTGACGGTGCTGTTCCTGGTGGGATCCAACTGTGAGTGTCAGATCAGGACAGATTGCTTCCAAAGGGGCAACTACAGCCCAAAGCTGGGTTTTTTCCACACTAAGGCAAACCAAACCAGCCAAACAGAAAAGACTTTGGTTTCGCCCCACTGGCTAACCACAAGTCACACAAGCAATTCCCTTAGACACTCCAGCTTCCCAGTATCACCACCAGCAGCCACCTATCCTGGGGACCAATGGTTATGAAAACCAATCCCCCAAATAAAGAAAATGGTTCTCCCCAATTCCAAGGAATCAGGCCCCAGACCCAGGTCAATATACAAATCAGATCTTACCACAAATCACGCTGTTGCCAATCCTTTAGAATCTAAAATCTAAAGGTTTATTATAAAAGGAAAAAGGTATAGGTGAGGGTTAAGAATGGTTAAAAGAAATCAATTACATGCAGTAATGGCACATCTCTTGGTTTAGGCTTGCAGCAAAGGTAGAATAACTGCAGGTTCAAATCAAAGTCTTTAGAAAGCATCCCATTTGGGGGATGGGTCAGAACCTTAGTTCAGAGTTCACCTGTGTAGCAAAGTCCATTCAGAGCTGGAAGCAAGACAGGCTGCATGCTGAAGGTAAAGACAAAAGATGGAGGGCTGTAGCATCTTCCTTTATAGTTTTTTCTCTCCCTGCTGTGTTAAGTCCAGCCCCATGGAGTTCTGGAGCCACATGGGCAGATCACGTGACCATGCATGACTCATATTTGCAGGCAGCAGCCATTATGCCCAGGCTTTCTCTGGTAGGCTTTTTGTCTGGATTGGAGCATTCTAAGCTCCCAGAGTCCATTGTGTTGCTGATAGTCCCTTAATGGGCCATCAGGCAGCCCAAGCCAAGCTGACGCCCAGTATTCAGGAATCTTCTTCCCCAGCAGAGCACAATATTTGGAAAGACAGACAGTCCAGAGCCAATATTATAGCTCTAACTACAAAATTGATACACACATATCACTGGCATATTCATAATCAGCCATTCATAACCTGGTTGTAGGCACCCATTATGACCCCCTGTACATAAGATTTGGTGCCACTATAGGACCCTGGTTGCAGCAATGATTTATAGGGTCCCAAATTATTTCAGTAACGTGACAGTAGGCAACAGCATAATAGTTGTAATGAGCCTTACAACCAATGTCCCTGTGAAATCCATGGCTTTTAGTGTCCAGCAGAGTTATGAATTTAAATTTTCAGGTCATCTAACAAAGTGGTCTTCAACATGTGTGAACCCCTTATGCTTACAATCTGTTCCACCTTGTATTTTGTTTGGACTCTGGTTACCTTTTCCAGACCCGAGGAAGAGCTCTGTGAAGTTTGAAAGCTTGTTCCTTCCACCATCCGAAGATATTACCTCACCCACCTTGTCTCTGTGGGTAATTAGATACTTCTGCTCAATACTGCTTTTATGTAAAAGATGCCATTTAGAATAATAGTGACCACATGATACTGGATAGAATAACAGTGCATTTTTCAGATTGAATGGTTATAAATATAATTTATGAATAAAAAAGAACTATACTAGCACCATAATGACTAATCAGTTCAAATTAAGAACCAGAGAGGTAGCTGTGTTAGTCTGGAATAGCAGAAGTAACAAAGAGTTTTGTGGCACCTTAAAGAATAACTAAAGTATTGAAGCATAAGCTTTCGTGGGCTAATACCCACTTCGTCGGACATCCGACGAAGTGGGCATTAGCCCATGAAAGCTTATGCTTCAATACTTTAGTTATTCTTTAAGGTGCTACAAAACTCTTTGTTACTTCAGTTAAAATTAAGTTTCCTCAGTAAGGATCTATCATGCAAAACCTTCCTCACACTAATAATCCCAGTGAAGTCAATGGCACTAACTCACAGGTGAAATGTATCCCTATACAAAGGTGGGATTTAATTGGAGCATAGGTGTTGTGCTGTCTCTCTCTGCACTGTGATGTTTCACTGCCACGAGTAAGGCCTGTTCATGTGAATAAGTGTCTGTGGGATCACCAAACTCCAATTGATCCAGCAAATTTTGAAAAAATACCTTTCTAATAATGGATGAAGTGATAGATTCCTAAAAATAAAGCCAATATTAGTTATAGGTATGATTACAGAAATTATGCACCCGACATACAAAACTAAGGTGACATAGTTTCATGTTCCTGTGCAGAAAAATGCATAAGGTTCCTATATAGAGGTCAGGATACAGAAATCAAAGAAGACACTGTCTCTATCTCAAAGTGTTTACTATCTAATTTGACAATAAATAGATTAGATAAGGGGGAAAGGGAAGCATAAGTCATAATAGTAAGCAAAGTAATCAAGAAGAAATTAGTTATTCTCCTTATTTAAATAATGATTTCCACCCCACGATAGCCTTTGATAACACTAGCTTTCTCATCTCTCATCCTCCTACTTTCTTTTGTCCTCCATGCATGTCCAGTTACCACCCTCAAAGGCCAAAATCAAAGTTAAAAGAATCAGGAAGAACACCGGCCAATCAGAGGAAGCCTACAAAGTTTATCTAAGGGCTTGTACATGCTCTCGCTTATGTCAGTATAATTTATGTCGGCTCAGGGGTGTGAATAAGCCACCTTGCTGAGCAATGTAAGTCACACCAACCTAAGAGCTGGTGTTGATGCGATCTGGCAGTGTCTCTTCTTACAGTAGGATGGAGGGGTGTTGGTGTCTCTCCTTCTGGCATTTCTCTCTTTTAGCAGCTTGGATTGACATCCACATGCTCTTTCCATGTTGAACCCTCCCCACATTCTCAGTGTTTCACCGATTCCATTAAGGATGATATAGCCATTACTTGGGGGCATTTCTGAAATGGGACATATATTTCACTCGCCATTTTGGATCTTTGTTCAAGATCAGTGCAAATTATTCCAGATCCTTCAGATTATAGTCTCCCTATCTCTCTTCAATTGTTTTCAAACAAGGTTCAAAAGACACTGTCTTCTTCTTTAAATTATGTATCTTGGCCTTTTTGTTTCTCATTTAACATACTCCTCTAAATAGAAAGTATTGCTCTGGACTAACTCTGTATTTTCTACATTTAACAAAACAAAACTTTGAAACCTTTTGATCTATGTATCCAAATTAGATAGCTTTGCCCTCTCTCCCAGGAAATTTTCTGGGAAGTTTTCTTTCTATTCTCCTGCCTCTTGGTTGGTTTTAAATGTTGTTGGTTACAGTCTGTTTATATGTCAGAAAATGTACTCTAGGTTCTGAAGAGTTATTAAAGTGCAGTGTAATACTCCTTCTTTCAATTACTTGTTTTACTTGTTTCTGTGGGATTCACCCCAAGTGTCAAAGCTAGTGATGGGCGAACATCAAAGGCTGATATTCCAATATAAATCTAAAATCATCTAGATCTCCTTTGGTCTGGAAAATAGGCTGAAAATATCATGAGTTCAGTTTTTCTTACAAAATTTTGCAGCATTTATTAGAATATTTATTAAAGGCAAATAATCCAGAAATGTGGAGCTCTTGTGGAAAAGATGTAATGTCCTAGCTTGTATATTTGATGATTATACCAGTCCAAATTTACCTACTTTTTAGAAATAGTTGTTTTCATTTTCTACTGCTACCAGCTCCCACCACAGAATCAGCTACTGTATTAAAGTGGTAGGAATGCTGTAAATAAATACAATAAATAATTTTATGGGACATTTATGTCACTTTAAGTCCTCATGAAATTGAAATAGGAATACAAATTGTAGATAAACACTTGGGTTTTAAAGTATTATTTGCTGAGAATTGAAGATGGTCTCTAATATTAGAAACTCCAGCAGTCTGTAAAGGAAGTAGAATGATAAACCAGACACCATGGGTAAAATGAGCTGTCTCAAGCAAACCAAAACCAGGGAGATCCAAGAAGAAAGCCCATGTTAACTTTGTTAATGTTTCAGATACACTCCACTGCCTTGAGTCACACTCAGGAAGGGAACTCCTTGTACTTTAGAACTCATGTGCAGACGGTTTTAAGGAACAGGATTTGGCAGTTTATGTTTCAATGAGACATTTCTGAACTATGCCCATCCAGTCAGTCCTGTAAGTTTGTCCCTCATGGCCTGAGTTTTGTCTACAGGAGGAGTGCTATACTGGTACAGGAATACCAGGGTACCATACTAGCAAAGTGCTCCCAGTGTTGCACTGTGTACTGATTCAATAAACACCCCCAGACTCTCCAAAAAAAACAAGTTATACTGGCCAATACTCAGTTTTGCCTGTATCACTGTGTCTGCACTGGAGTATCTCTTGGCATAACTATTATTACAGGTTCCCCCCAGGGTGCCACCTGGAACTTGGGTACCACTGAGCCCACCAGACTGGGCTCCCTTTTCACTGTACTGCTGTGGCAATTGGCCATGCCCTCTCCAGGCTCCAGCCTGCACTTTCACCAGCACACATACAGGTAGGGTCACAGTTACATGCAGACGCTCTGACCAGCCCTTGCTTGGGGAAGCTCCAGTTATGGCACCTCCCGATTCCTAAGACATGCAGCCTCTCTGGAGTATAAACCCAAAATTGTACCATGTATGCTGCACAGGAAACTGTACAGAGCAAGCTCATAAAATTTGCCCCCTCCCAGTGGGAGAGGAATATGTGACGGCCTCTTGCCCCTGAGTTATGATTCCCAGACACTGGTTTTAGATAAAGCAAAACCAAGTGTATTAACTACAAAAGATAGATTTTAAGTGATTATAAGGGATAGCAAACAGATCAAAGCAGATTACCTAGCAATTAAAAAATGGAAACTAAGCTTAATATACTACATAGATTGGATATGAATAGCAAAATCTCACTCTAAGTGATTTTTAAGATTCTTAAGAGGCAAGCTGCACTTTCTTACAGCTTGGAATCCCCAGGTGTTCCATTCATAGGCTAAAAATTGCTATAGTGTGGGTCCAGCTCGTCCCCCAGTTCAGTCTCGGGTGTTTCAAGGAGTCTTTTTGGGTGGGGTGTCAGTGAAAGAACCTATATGATGTCACTCCCCGCCTTATAGAGCTTTTGTACCTGGTGGGACCCCTTTGTTTCAAAGCTTGGTTCCCACGCCAGTCAGTGGAAAAATACTGACATCCCAAACTGGAGTCTAGCATGAGGTGACCTGGTCGCATGTCCCTGTAGTGTTGCAGCGCCATTACTTTGAGGCTGTCTTTAGCATGCCCAGGAAGTATGCACAGGTAAGGGATAAGCTTCTCCTAAGGCCTATTGTTTCTTCTTAATGGCTCATTAACCTGAATGGGCCCTTCCCAGCCAGTCATCTAGCTTGAGAGCCTTTTGCCTAGTGGGCATTGCCCAGGGATAGCTATATGTGAAATAGATACATAGTCAATAGTCATAACTTTGGATACAAAAAATATACATGCATACTGTTACGGGGTGCCCGGGTGATGGTCTGGAACTGCTCCCTAGGAAGCCAGACCGGACTTTGGGTGAAGGGTTCCTTTTCTGTACACAGCCTGTTTTTAAGGCTAGGAGCTTCACGGGTACCCACTTCCACCTTCCTGGATCTGAGCTCGGAGCATTTAGAACCTTCTGCCCCTCTGTGTGCTTTTCCCAGCAAGCCCGCCTCTGTGGGGCCCTGAGGGAGCCCATGGATTTTGCACCCGAAATCCACAGTCAAACGTGACTCTCAGCCAGCCAGTAAAACAGAAGTTTATTCGATGACCTTTATCTGGTTTAACACAGACCATACAGCAAGCATGAGCCCTCAGCTGGATTTATTTTGGGGGCCAGAGAGCTAAGACAGCTTGCCTGTAAGCTCTCTGCCTCTTCCCAGCCAGACCCAGACTGACCCCCCCACCCCCTCCAGCCCCTCCTCTGCTTTCTTTTGTCTCTTTTCCCGGGCTAGGCGAACATCACCTGACCTCTCTCCAACAGGTTCAGCTGACCTCTTTGTTATTTATCACTTTCAGCCTTGAGAGGGGAGAGGGGCCCGACCCTCAATTGCCAAGGCAGATCGTCCACTATCAATTACATACCCCTATTCCTCCACACAGACACTCAATAAATGCATAGGGAAACTGAGGCACGCACACACAGTACTCCTACTTCGTCACACATACAAATAAGGTAATCATATTGAGCAAATCAGAACCTTTCCAATGATACCTTACATGGCTTATCTTACATAAAATACATCATAATTTGGATATAATTATATCATACTAGTATCAGTATGAAGCATATGGAGTGCAGTTAATCAAAAAATCACAGCCAAAATCAACATCGCTATGCTGGCTGAAGTCTGTAGCGTAGACATGGTCTGAGAATCATGGCTTCAGGGTGGGGAACATATGTAGGAAACCCACTCAATCCTGAGTCTGTGCTATGTAGGAGCCTTAATCTCTCTTAAAAGAGTCTCTCTTTGGTGGGGGATGAGGATGTTTCAGATGAAATTGCACAGTTCTGTAGGGACTGGAATCTCAGAGCCTCTCTCCAGGCCCTGCCGCTCCACCCTGACCCCCAGCTATTCCTGTGTTTTATGTACTAAACATTATACAGCAGTAAAATAACTCAAAGCAACACAGAGAAACTCTAGAAATATTCAGTTTCTGAGCAAATATTTATATAAATCCTATTCAAACATAAATATTTCAAAGATTGCCTAACACGTAAACAAACACTATTATTCACAACTTTCTCTGGCCACTTTTTTGTTTTGTTTTTGGTTTTTTTTTACATGCTGCATAAAGATACATCAGTCTATCATTCTGATATGCTGCCCGATAAAAAATGTCTGCCCCAGTACTTCATGAAGCTTTGAAGTGGCACCTACTGTTGAGAATAGGCCACTTCCACTTTGATTGAATTGGCCTCATTAGCACTGACAACACCCATCTTTTCATGTGTTGTACTATATAAACTGCTTACTGTATTTTTCACTACATGCATCTGATGAAGTGGGTTTTATCTCACGAAAGCTCATTCCCAAATAAATTAGTTAGTCTCTAAGGTGTGACAAGGACTCCTCATTGTTTTTGCTGATACAGACTAACACGGCTACCACTCTGAAACTCGTTTCAGCAAGGTCTTCTTTACTTTTATTACAGTAGCATATAGAGGCCACAGCCCAGTTGTGCTAAGCACTGTACAACGATATAATGCACAAAAGACAGTTCCTGCCCCAAGGACCTTACTTAAACACTTTGCCTGGCATTAAGCACATGAGTCATTCCCTCATGAGATAACTCACAGGTGTGAAGTTAGGCATCTACTTAAAATAAGTTGTTGCATCACAGTCTAATGATTTTGGAGGTTTAAGTGGCTATCAAAGGAAATTTAGTCTGTCAGGGCCCAGAGTCACAAGGGGATTGAGGACAGTCTACACTGAAAATGCTGCACTGGCGCAGCCATAGGCGCCAACTCCATGGGTGCTTTGGGGCTTGAGCACCCACGGGGAAAAATTGGTGAGTGCAGAGTACCCACCGGCAGCTCTCTGCCCCTTCCCCCACCCCAGCTCATCTCTGTTCCACCTCCTCCCCTGAGTGTGCCGCCGGACCCTACATCTCCCTCCTCCCTCCCAGTGCTTGTGCCACAAAACAGCTATTTTGTGCGGCAAGCCTGGAGGGAGGGGTGAGGAGGGGGAATGCGGCGTGCTCGGGGAAGGAGGTGGGATCAGGGTGGGGATTTGGGGAGAGGTCCAATAGGGGCAGAGAGGGGTGGAGTTTGGTTTGGGACTTTGGGGCGGGAGCAGGACAGGGAGGTGCAAGCACCCACTGGTGCCAGGAGAAGTTGGCATCTGTGGGCACAGCTGCACCAATGCAGTGCATAAGGGAAGATGCTCCCACAGTGATGGGAGAGACCTCTCCTGTCAGCCTACTTAATCCACTGTGAGGCAGTAGCTATCCCATTGGCAGACTTAGAGTTGGTATAACTATTTTCCTCAGAGATGTGGCTTTTTCACAGCCCTGAACAGCATGGTTATAACAACCTGAGTCTGTAGAGTAGACTTGGTCATAGGCATTGTAATGCTGAGCAATATCTAATTTGTGGGTGCCTAGAAAATCACTGGAATAATACTGCGATCCACGAAGGCTGAGCTAGGTGCCTATTCTTCACAAAGAATAGGGAGAGACAGGTGCCTAAGAATGCGATCTACAAAAGCCAATGTGTGAGATGCAGAGCCACCTAAGCTAGTCTCTGGGAGAGGCTGAGGAGAGGAGTGTGTCCTTTACACAGTGGAATAGCTTCCACAGAGAGAATGAGGGATTCCTCACATCAAAGTACCCCATAGCTCAGTGCTTAGAGCACTCTCCTGAAAGGTGGGAGATTCCTGTTGAAATCCCTTCTCCCCTTCAAGCAGAGGAGGGACTGGTGGTTTCCCACATCCCAGGAGGATGCTCTAGCCACTGGGCTAAAAAAATGGATGGCACCATGATTCAGCCAGATTTTGAACAGTAGGTGGCTGCTGAAGATGGCTGTTAGATCAGGCCCCAAGGGTGAGATACTTGTTCCTCCACCTATCTTCCCTTGGTTTGTGACTCACTTAGGCTTAGGTGGGAGGTAGGTGTCCAGATGACCAGATTGAGGCAGCACCATGCATGCAGATCCTTAGATGCCTAGGGAACTTTCACCCTGAAAATGTAGGGTGCTGAGTGAGTTTACACAGTTATAGGGAGAAGCAGCAGCCAAGTGCAGGCAGGTGGGGGGAAAGAGGAGGGTTTTGTGGAGCCCAGTGGTGTCTAAAAGTGGGGCATAGGTGCCTAAATCTTGGGGTTAGGTGCCCAAGATCCTTTGTGAATTTGGGCCTCCATACTAGGCAATTGGTTCAAGTCCAACAATGCTGATAGTGACTAAAAGTTGCTATCTGATGAACAGTGGATGGCCAGAAGTGACAGTGGTTTAGTAAAGAACCTGTTAATGCAATTCACATGTGATATTCAATTGGTGATGGTGTTGGAAGTTTGCAAATACTTGTAAGGACGGAGAAATAAGACAAGAGAACTTACAGCAGAGAAATTACCATGTGCAGATAGACACAAACTGAGATTGAATGTGGAGAAACATATTCAAAAGCCACCCTAATAGGAAGGAGAAGCCTGGGAAACAGTAATGTTGACTTCACTGAGTAACTCCAGAATTACAGTATTGCCAAATTCAAGAGATCAAAAATCATGAGTCGTACCCCCAAAAATCATGAGTGGCCAAAAAATCATGACATTTGAGATGTTTATCATGAAATCATGAGTCATGCTTAATATTAATTGGAAGTTGCAGCTCTTGTGATTAATTTGTGAGCGTTGGCATGTCTAGAATTATGCTAGTGTAAATGAGAGCAGAATTTAACCCTATATGTGCTAGTGGGCTTCTGTTAGAACTGCTAATTCAAGCATAAGGTGGGTGAAGTACTCTTTTTTTAATAGGGCCAACTTCCGTTAGTTATAGTGACAAGCTTTAAGCTTGAAAGTTTGTCTCTTTCACCCACAGAAGCTAGTCCAGTAAAATATATTAAGTCACCCACCTGGTCTCTCTAATTTTCTGGGACCAATACAACTATAAAAACGCTGCAATTCAAGCACAAAATTTCATCTAGCATGGGTCATGGTGTATAACAGCAGGGGTGTCCAGTAAATTCAGTCGGTAACATGTGTGTGTGAAATAATAAATATATGGTATAACTTGAAATAAAATAAGATAAAATAAAGGCTAAACAATTTGTTTAGGTTGTATTTGTGAAATTAACAAGAATATTTAGTAAACTGTTTATCAGCAAACTGTATACTGACCATCCCCCCAAAGGATTGTTCAAGTGGAGTGTAATGTACAATCATTCTGATAAATTATGGGTCCAGTCCTACTCCCATTGAAATGAAATGGAGTTTTTCTATTGACTTAAATGGGAGTGATTCTGGCTTTGTGTCTGTTCTTGAAAAGTTCAGGTGCAGTAGAACTTGAGTTGCTGTTAGCAGATTGAGTATGGATATAGGACAGGGGACATGATTGTAAATAAGAACATGGTAACATTGAATGTGAAAATGCCTTAATCAAAGTATGTGTATAGCTTTTTACATTAGCACATGCTTGAGTAGATTATTTCACATGGAAAGCAGTTATTTCTAGTGTGGTTTGTTAATAAAATGTGTTAATGGTTTATTTTAAATGTTGGCCTGATCCTTAGTTAATAAACTATGCAAGTTCCAAAGATTACATGTAATCACTTTCCAAGAAAACTTACTTTATGAAACATGGTGAAAAAGGTTTAATACAAGCTAACCTCAGCCTACCCCACAACATAGTTATAGTAAAGTGGCTTGATGAATATTTTCTGGCAGGAATCAAAGCAACAGATTAGGGGGGAAAATCTGCATGTGATAACCCCTAAATCTCAATACACAAAATGAACAATATCAGGTTTGTGTTGTGGACTTTTTCTTTTTACAAGTCAAATGAACTTCTACCTTAAAACTCTGTCTTGTTTTGAAATTAAATATGGATTCAGCACAGAAACACACACACACACACAAACCTCAGGAAAAGAGCTAACTAGGAACAGATGTTGAGCAAGATGCCACACACGGAGAAACTCACGTTAAACAAGCACCACCTTAGTGTAGTAATTGGAGAAGCTTTTTCTTAGTTGCTATAAACTAGTACATGCACTTTAGGGAATGAAACCGACACCCCCCTAAAACAGGCAGTGATTGGCTGTAGGATTTATAGTTTCATGATTCTGTAGCCATAGTGACCAACTCCTGATGATACAAAATGAGTAAGCAGGCCAAGGCAAGCAGTTTCACATCAGGAGATTTCCTGCCCCCCTTTACTCTGAATCAGGCATGATTATAGCTTAACCTGTGTACATTCCAAATCAAAGGCATTGACATTGTCAGGGAAATTAAAAAGGGACACTGTCAAGTTAAAAATTACACTTCTGTTTGAATTTTGACATAATATTTGATGCATGCAATATGTAAACTGTAGCAGAAGGAGATTAGAGAAGGAAAATATTGTTCTCTATTTCCCCCCCAGTTTGTAGTTTGTTTACTTTGTGTATGAAGGGCTGGCTCTTTATTTCAAGGGAGCTAGGCTCAGCCTTGTCCCTGCCTAATTAGTGGCCTTCCAGGTGGTGGGTTTGTCTGGGGCATCAGGCAAGAGAAGAACAAGGGAACTTGGCAGTTTGGGGTGGGCTGGTAGAGAAACTTAAGGAACTGAGGGTCTCATGCCCTGGTGGAATATTAAAGAATAGAGCGATCTGAATGGAGACTTTTGCAGGTGATCCAGAGGTAGGGTGAAATGCTCCCTACCAGCCAGCAAAAAAGGCCTGGCATGAGCTACCTGTACTGAGCTGTAGGAACAAAACTCTTCAGATGGAATTAGGAGCCCACAAGGACCAGACATGCTGCTGAGCCGGTGAAGGGTACAAAGAGCTGCTGAGCCTGTAGAAGGTGGCTGTGAGTTTTTAATTTTGAATGAAACTGTTTATTGTATGTTAAGTACCAGGCCCCGGAAGGGGATAGTAATTACAAAGCCCCAGATGTTGAGGGGCTTGATGCTGGATGAGGTAAGGTTCTTTTACAGCTCGTTACATGCCACTTTGTATATAGCCATCTTCACTGTTTCTGCTGGGTAGTCGGTTCCTCCAGGTCTTTTGAATGAGTCCATCACACAGCAAAGGTTGGGGGAGGAGGAAATTCATAATAATAAAGAGGGAAAATGTGACTGTATAGCCGCAAAGACTGACCAGAGCCCCCTGAGCTGGGTGTTGGACCTGAGCTACGTCTGCCTCAGTCTTTGGAAATGACTCCATGGCAAGTTGATGGTGTCCCCTTTATGCTGCCACAAAAATAATTTGGATGCTGTCCCTGGATTCTTAAAGGTTGGAAAGAAGAACAGTTCTTGCAGCTCTTCACCAAAATGGTGGGGGCAGAGTGAGATTTGCTGTTGCACAGATGGGTAGGGATAGGAGAGAATCCGCAAGAACAAGGCCTCTCCCCTTCCCCTTCTGTGATCTGTGCAAGGGCCAGTCACAAGGACAATCCCTCTTCTCGGAGGAGAACTCTGGAGGAGATGCAAAGGGGCTTACAATGGACATATCTGTGCCGTATCCCTGCCAAAGGCCCCTTACCATAATAGCTGAGCTCCTCACAGTCTTTAATGTATTATTCCCATCCCATTCCTGTGAGGTAGGGTAATGCTATTATCTCCATTTGACAGCTGCTCAGAGAGATTAAGCGACCTACCCAAGCTCACCTAGGAAGTCTGTGGCAAAGCAGGGAACCCAGATCTCCCAAGTTTCAGACCAGTGCTCAGCTCGCTGGGCCATACTTCCCCTTCCATACAGCAGCCTATGCATGCAGTAGTGCGTGCACACACCCTGAGGCACCACCCCTCCCTGAGCTCCTGCTGGGGCACTGCAGCTCTACCCCACTTCTAACATGGATCAATACCTTAAAGCAGCAGTTCTCAAACTTTAGCAACCCAAGGACCCCCATTTTGATCTAAATTATTTGGTGGATTTTCAAAACCTTGCTCTGCCCCAAGCCCTTCCCCCACTCCACTCCTCCCTCAAGCCCCATCCCTGCCCCACTCTTCTCACCCCCCAGTCCATCATGCCCCTCCCCTTAGCTCATGTTAGCATAGTGCTTTTGAAACAGGACTTGTGATCTAGGTGCCTTTTAAAGCACACCAGTAGAGTCTACACGGGGCATTTAGAGTCGAACACATTGGAGCACTTTACAAATCCAATGCATTTTGTTAGCGCTGTGTAAGCAAAATTAAATCTAGTCCTTTGGAATTAATCATCCCTTCTATCAAGGCAGTACTACTTTGTGTTGCATAATGCAAGTGACCCCCAAAATATTTAGCCTAAAGTCTTTTAAAGAAGGCCTATTTCAAAATGTTTCAGTTTGAGCTGATTTGTGAAAAATTGTGAGGAGTGTGTTTGTGGGATCTTTGAAATTGTGTTTATGTACCCACCTGCCTCCATTACTTTCAAGCAGCCAGTAGAAGAAAATGATCTTAATTTGTCATCTACTGTATTACCTTTTCTAGTAATCATTTTTCACTTGGGAGCTACAGGATCTGTGCATGTTGGATGGGGGATTAGGATGAGTAAAGCAGCTAGTGCATTATGTGATAAACCCTAAAATGACATATAATGTGGTAGTTGTACTAGACTTTCAAAAGGGACACATACAGGAGCTATCTTGGAAAAGAGCTTGATTTATCTTGCTGGAGCAGAAAGGCAGCAACTTGCTCCTTAATGCATCCGTAGGGACTGCACTAGAAGGGAGACTCACTTCTCTTGGGAAGTCTGTGACAATATTTGCTCTATTACTAGTGCAGTGCTCCAGAGGAGCTGTACTCAGTGGATCTTGGGAAAACATGCAGAGTCAATGCACCACCCAGGTGCTCTGGGCAAGCTCCAGCTGGGACCAGTTGCTATCTCTAAGTGGTGTCTAGGTGCCTAACACAACTGTCATTCTTCCTCAAGGGTAGACTTTCTGCCTCTAGCTCTTGTCGGTAGAAATTCAAGAGTCAGTTGAGCCCAGAATACTTACAACTCTGATTTCTATGGGCAGCCATTTTCTGTATTCTCGTTATAATCACATATATCCAAGAGGAATGAATGCTTGGAGATCATATGGTAGCAGAGAGAATAGGAGTTGCTTGCTCTTAGCACAAAGCTTTTTATTGTTTTCTTTCCTCATTTTCAAAATTCGGCAGACCTCACTAACCATCTGTGCTTGCTTTCTGTGTGCATCTTCTTGACTTGATTGACACTTTCCCCAGCGATAAAACTCTGAATGCATATTAACTTACACAAGAGAGCCAATTTAAGCATCTCCTGTGTATAAATTAGCCAGAGACTCTCAGAGAAGCACTGCTTATCTGACGGCATAACTGAGCCCAAAGTTTTAAAGATGATTTTTCAGAACAAAGCTGTCACAAGAGAAGATGGGTGGGGAACCTCTTTGCTGGAACGTCTTCACACTCAAACAAAGTTAAATTTCCTTTGCATAGAAATTCTGAGAAATGAAAGCATAGAAAGAAAGAAAGAAATGAAGCCCATATTCTTTCCACAGAAAAGAGAAGCCATTATACCGAGTAGTACTAGGAGCTGTATATTAAAATTACAATGTTACGTGACCATATCAAATTTTAGTAATTTTTTTTTTCCAATTTTTTTTCAATGTAAACTTATGACAAAATTCACTGTCATTCTCAACTCTTCAGAGCACTACACTTAACAGCGTTCTCTGGGCGAGTAATGTGGGAGGCCTTAATTTTGAAACTTACATGGAACACAATTCCAGTATTTCCAAATATGGTGTGGGATTTGTACAAGGGTACATTTTAGGCAAAATAAACTGCTGACCAAAATCGCCTCCCATGATTTAAATATCTTAATGTTTTGCTGTGACCATTGTAATTTACTTCAGGTGTTTCCCTCACATGTGATGCCATAATTGAAAACTGATAGAAGGTTGGGTTACATGCAGCATTTCAGACAACTGCTTAGTGTTCATATTCTTGAAAATGCATTGAGTGAAAGAGCAATTCAGTAACACATCTGCACTGGAGGTTGCACCCAAAGACTGTATAGCAGGTGTATGTGTGATCTCTGTGTCTCTGCTGAGTGGCTGTAGTGATACTGGTACACTCTGTGATTGGATTAGTATTTCTGTTACAGTTAAAAATCAATGTTTGGTAACAGTTATCTGAATGTGCTACCTGAGTATCATGAGCTTTCTTTCTACAGTACTTAGGATGTAACTGCAGTATCTCTGATGTGCTAAATACTGGCAAATGTTGACTTTTTAGTGATGGCCACCATGTGCCTTTCCTAGCTAGTTTCAAGACAATGCTTAATAAATTGCACACGTGTGTCGGGGCAGCCACATGATACATGAGAACTTGCATTATTCTAGTGACAGCTAAGGAAAACTAAAACTCTGGTGATTTTTCTTTTTTTAGCAAGTGTTTCACACTGAAGAACATAAACTATTCAGGCTGTGTGGAAAGAGTTCAGAATGTATGTGCAGGTGAAAATTCAAATGTCAGAAAATTGCAGTGCCCTGCTTGCAGAGATAATAAATCAAAATTGCCAGGTGGGTTGAGAAAATAAAATGTATATTTGTGCAGGTGAGAAATATTTCAAAATTAAGCTGAGGTGTAAATTTAGGTAAAACTTCCCTGGGACAGCAGGGCAAATTTCATCCTAATTAATTTCCTTTAAAAACCAAACCTAGTATAAAAAAGTTACGAGAAGTATCTAAAGAATATTAAACTAAAGCATGTATAGACAAATACTGAAGTGAAGTACCTCTGGATGTAATTTGTGTCTCCCAGAGTATGTGGATTCTGGAAGTGCGGGACCCTTTCTCCTAAACTGAAAGCAACTTATAAAGAACTCATGCAGCCTTATAGCCCACCTGGACATAAAAGGGGTAGAGCCCTCGGCATTCCACCTTGCCATGCTTTGTCATCCACAGAGTTGCTAGCTGTGATTCTGTGACCATGCCCCTCCCCCCAGTGGGCTCACAAACTGACTTCGCAAGCTGATCTGTTTAATAACCATAATACATTAAGGCCACAACTTCATGAATGGCAATACTTTGAGAATAAAACAGCAGAAAATAAATTGGATAAAAATCTCATGCACGGTTTTTGTTTTGGTAACCAATTTAACAGAGAGAGGTAGCCGTGTTAGTCTGGAATACCAGAGGTAACAAAGAGTCCTGTGGTACCTTAAAGACTAACTAAGGTATTGAAGCATAAGCTTTCGTGGGCTAATACCCACTTCGTTGGATGCAAGCAAATATCCGACAAAGTGGGTATTAGCCCACGAAAGCTTATGCTTCAATACTTTAGTTAGTCTTGAAGGTGCCATAGGACTCTTTGTTACCAATTTAACACACTGCTATTCCCAGCTAACTGAAATGTGAATCTGTATGACGAGCGTTAGCAAGCACCTGTTGTCTATCTTGATTCTACCCCCTGCCCCTCCCCCGGCTTTGTTGAATTTTGCTGTTCTTTAAAATGGCCAATATTGAGCTTCCAGGAATGCTTGAGTAAATAGGTTACACATAAAATATGGACAATATCTTGAGGGAATGACCTTTAGAATGTACTCAATGATTTATATCTGATAAGTTATGGTGTATTTTCCCTCATTTATGTCCTTTTCAATAAATCCAACACATTTGTGTTATCTCCTTTCTGTGTCTCTTCCTTTGCCTTTCAGAACAGACAGGAACTAGGGCAGTGGCGGGTAACTTGTGGCCTGAGGGTTGCACACAACCCATCAGGGTAATCCAGTGTTAGACCGCGAGATATTGTTTACATTGACCATCTTCAGGCATGGCACCCGCAGCTCCCAGTGATCACATAATGTGACTATCGCTTACTATGAATTAGGCCACAAAGTATTGTTGCCCCTTTTGACCTGAGTGGCTAGCCAAAATGTGGGGCCTTGGCGGTGGTTTCCACTAGGAGAAATTGACAAGTCAGGTATTTCTTGGCACAATCCTATTTTTTCACAGAAACAGGATGTTGTGTACAACAGCAAGAGGAAGTTTCCTTGCTCACAGTTCCAAACCTTCCTTTCCATCCAGCACTCTGCCCAAAAAGCACTCTTGGTTTCCTCTCACGCCCATGCTATTAGTTATGCTCTTGCTATCATCTGGCTTTCTCGCTGCTTTCTGTTCCTGGCACACACAATTCCAACCAATAAATGCCCCAGACCCTGCATTTCCCTCATGGAAACTCCTCAGCATGTGTGGCTTAGACTCTGTCCTGGCCTTGTGGCTTCTAGTTTTTCGATCATTGTATTCCAGAATAAAGGGCTGCTAGCATGCCATTGGCTTCAGCAAGGTCTGTGGATGCCCACAGATCAGACATGTTTGCTTGCAGCTTCCAACACCTTCCAGCATAATGGTACTTTTGGATGGTAATACCTTATAGACTAACAGATTTTAGGGATCATGAGCTTTTGTGGGCTAAGACCCACTTCATCAGATGAATATTGTGGAAATCTCCAGAGGAAGGTATAAGATTAGAGGGCCTTATCTTCCCTGACTGAATTTACTTCGTTCTCTCTAGCCTGACTCTTGCCTGCATATTTATACCTGCCTCTGGAGATTTCCACAACATTCATCTGATGAAGTGGGTCTTAGCCCACGAAAGCTCATGATCCCTAAGATCTGTTAGTCTATAAGGTGCTACAAGACTTTGTCGCTTTTGCAGATCCAGACTAACATGGCTACCCCTCTGATATTGGATGGTAATGAATTTTGGTTTCTATTAGTCTGTGGCAGATTATACCTGGCATCGTAACAGTGAATAGCTTTATATCCATACATCTGTCTCAGATTTTTAAAATGTGTGATATCACTTTAAATTTACATTGGACGTCATGTCATTGTACACTGCAGTGCATAGTGTCTTCCATCTGACTATCCAAAGCATTTAATGAAGTAAGGCCCAGGTTTGGACTTGGATATGAATGGGAGGGTTGACATGCTGTCGTTGCCTGGCAGGCACAGACCCGGCTTGCTGTGACGCTAAGGGCAGATGTGAGCTGCCTCACAGCCCTGGGTACCCCTGGGAAGCATCACACCTTCTGTGGGCATCCATGGCTGCTAGGAAACTGCAAAGAGGAAGAGGAAGAGAAGGCAGGGCACAAGGGAGCTGGTCAGATGTGGAGTGGGGTGCACATTGCACCCAAATTAAGTCTGCCAAGAGGTGAGCACAGTTTGGGAGTCTCCAGGACATCTGGTTGGGGTTAACCATTGTTGTTTCTGGGGACCCTAACTGCTGTACAGCCCCTTTGTGCCTACTCTAGTGTACCCAAAGAGGCTGGGCAGAATCAGCTCAGCAGAAAGACATTTCTCTACTTCTGCAGACTCAGGTGGATGATGCTAGTAGTCCAGAATCCTTTTGAGGGCTAAATTACCAGTTAAAGTGTTGGGAAAGAAATCAGATTGTGGAGGTGACAATGAAGCAACCTACTGACTAGACACGCTTCTCAACTGAGGCTCTTTTGACCTTTTCCTTTTCTGTGAGTTTTAGCTTATTACAGTGGCTTCAGCCTGGGATGGAAGCCAGTCAAAGCAATCAGTCATCAGACCATTTAGCAATGAAGTCAGCCAAGGGACCCTGCAAAAAGTCAGCTGCAAACTTAAATGACATTGAGTTTGTCTTTCGCTTTGCATAAGTACGGAGTTATACTATCTCTAAGAGTGAATGAGGATGAGTTGACTTCAAGGCTAGTAATGTGATCTTGGCTTATAAATAGGGTGACTATACATCCCCTTTTGGCTGGGACAGTCCCTTTTTTAGGCCCTGTCCCGACTCTTTTTTTTTTTAAATTGGGAATTTGTCCCATTTGCTCCTACCAACTGATCATCAGATGGCACAAATGCCTAGTTTTGTGAAAAAGGAGGGTTGGGACCCCTAGCAGGGCATGGAGGAACATGCAGGAGAGGGCATGTTCCTCCGTGCAACGACCCCTGGAGGGAGGGCTTGGGAGAGTGGCTCTGGCCAGCCGGCCCACCCTGCATGCAGAGGGAGGAGGGGGACCTCAGTCGGCCCTGCACATGGGGATGAGAGGGGAGCCGTGGATATGCAGTGGTGGGGCTCGGACCACCAGCCCTGCATGTGGGGGGAGGGCAGAAAGGGGGCTTGGAGGACCAGCCCCACTCATGGGGGGGGGGGAAGGGAGGAGTGAGCTTGGGCCAGCCATGTGGGGGGAGGGGAGGTTTGGGCCATGGGGGCTGGAGGAGCTCAAAGGACCAATCCCATGCATGGGCTGGCTCAGTGGATGTGCCCTGTGTTCAGGTCAGAGAGGGGCGCAGACCAGCCCAGGTGTGTCTCATTTTCCCTTTGGGAATATGTGGTCACCCTCCTTATAGCAGGCTGAATTGGTGATAGCTCCAATGAACTCAATGGTAGGGCGAGGTCAGAATCCGGCCCATACTATGGTGAATATTTTGGGGCCTACTTTTCAGAATGGTGCCCTTATCTCGCACATCCATCTGTGAGACAAGGTTGGTGAGGTAATATCATTTATTGGACCAACTTCCTGGAAGCAGTGTGTGCAGACCCAGGATCTAACTGGCCATTTGCAAGGACCTATAACCTGGTTTGTGCAGTCATAGCTGACTGTAAGCTCTCTGGGGTTGGGACTGTCAATTTCAATGTTTGTACAGTGCCTAATACAATGAGACCTTCATGTAGCTGGCCTCTGGATGCTACTGCAATGTTGATATTTAATAATTAATCATGCATGCAAATTAAGCCCCATGTATGGAATTCAGGCTTTATCTGTGGAACATATTTTAGAAGCTAATAAAAATAATGAAATATGCTTATGAGGCACAGGCTGCACAGGTAATTCCATACTGTATAAGTAATATCTGTTTCAAATAATGTCTTTCAATAATTATTGCAGAGCTACTTATTGACTTTACCAAAGTGAGATTTGTGGGCTGGAGGAAGAAAAAGCTTCCAGGAATGGAAGATCTTGCTACATTCCAGTCTCTAGCTCTTAGCTGTATAGAGGTGGCCAAAGGATTTCTGCACTAGTCATTGTTCAATGGTTGAGACACTGGGCTGTGTCAGAAGACTGAGTTTTATTCCTGGCTCTGCTGTTGACCTGCTGGGTGACAATGGGCAAGTCACTTCACCTCCCTGTGCCTCAGTTTCCCCATCTATAAAATGCAGATAACTCTACTCACCTGTCTGTCTAAAATGCTTTGAGATCTATGGATGAAAAGTGTAATGTAAAAGGTGAATATTTATTCATAATTAACGTATGAAAGAATAACATTTATTATGAAAATACTTATATATTCAAATCAGATGACACTCACTGGTTTTGAACTGTGATGTATCCTAATCTTTCATGAAGTCGCTCTGTATTGTTTCAAGTTATGGACGCAGTGCTCTGTGTTTTCTTGTTAGAGGAATATGTGGTCTTCTCATTCATCGCAGCCACTAGTAAGAAAAAGCAACATAATCCTGAATAACCGTCCTACTTCATTTAGAATCCTGATTCAATTCTGACAACAAATACCATCTGACTTTAGTGCTCTTCTTAGTGTTTTGTAAAGAAAAACACAATCACAAGGCGCGTTGGTTTGGACTGAAGTGGTTCATTAATATCCATTTATGTTTCACTTGCTAGATGGAAACTCTAGAACATGAGGCCCCTATTGTTCTGTAGCTGGAGAGTGAGTTCATCACCTTCAGGCTTCCAGATGTTTACAACTAGTTTCTACCAGAGAATGTTTTGTTTCTGTGTTGGAAACTGCACTCACATGGAGTTAGCTGCTCTGAGAGACCTGACCTTTTTGCTGTTTTCCTTGTAATCCTGTTAGCTTTTGCTGTGTTAAAGCAGGACTGCAGTGCCTCGTAAGAGAGGGAGCTACTGATCATATTGCCTCAGACTAGAGGAACTGATCTTTATGAGGTGACTCGGCATCTTAGATTGTTGTGACTAGATCTTTGTTTTGTTGCCCTGGTATCTCAGTGTAGGGCAAGAGCTTCCTAAGTACGTGGGAATGGCAGAGGGTTAGCTCTATTGGGGAGGAGCCAGTCTTTTTGTATCAGGCAAAGGGGCTCTCCACTTCGAGTTCCTCTGTGGAACTAGAGCTTACCTCCATGTGGTCTTTCTGTCTCTGGATGATAAAGGCTGCCAACCGTCACCCTCCCTAAAATGGCACATACCAGCTTGTGTATCTTACTACCTATAATCTCTTCAGCTGGTAGTTAAAGATGCTCTAATTTGGCTCTTCTGTTCAGTGACACAAAGGACTCTCTTACGTGCAGCTTTTCTTGATGGATACTGGACACTACAAACCTGATGCTCACTAGGTTTGTGGGTTTTTTCCCTAGCTTTCTAAAGAAGCTCCAGGATGTCCAAAACCTTCCTTCCCCAACAACTAATGACTTAGAAGTTGTCAAATATTCTGATCCACAAGCTGGACAATGAACACAAGGCACCCAATGTTATTTCTTCAACTGTAGAGCTCTGACTCTTCTAAAATTTAGCTCATCTGTTTTTAGTTGAATGACACAAGCAACAGCATTTATATCATTACTAGCTGAAATACCTGGAGTTACTTGGAGTATTTGTAATTGGAAACTGGGATGTTGCTCGGGTATTTTCCTTTAATCTTCTTTGGCGTTGTTCGGCTGTTTCTGTGGCCCTGGATTGATAATTTCGTATTCTATTATTATGTAGCTGTTTCTCACGTTTTCAGAAGTCTCATTTTGTCTAATCAATTTCATTCTCTTGCATTTAGATGTGGTTTCTCCGATATATTTTCGCTTTTTACGTGACATAACGAATGGGGTTCTTTTTAAGAAAAAAACAGTGTATTTAATTATGTTTGCGCTACACAACACTAAGCTCTCTGGTTATCTGTATTATTACATCATAACTATGTCACAGACAACAGCATGTGTTAACCTGCTGCCCAAATGACGTTATGTGAGCTGTGTAATTGATGTTAATGAGCTTTAAAGAATTTCACCCCTAGGTGGTGTCAGAGGTGAGATTTTAAAATCTTCTATTCTTACCCTGATTAGGACCCTAAAGCCTATAACTGTACCAAATTTCAAGTATCTAGCTGAAACGGTGTGGAAGTAGTAAGGGAACATACATACACACACACACAAACACACATACACCATTTGACTTTTATATATATACTAGCGAAAATACCCGGCGTTGCTCGGGTCCGTCGGAGGTGGGGAGGGGGCAGAGAGCTGAGTGAGTGCGGGGTCCGTTGGAGGGGGGAGGGGGCAGAGAGCAAACCTGACACCCCCACCTCACCCCCCCCCGACCAAACCCGACACCCCCACCTCACTTACCCCTCGACCAACCCCGACTCACATTTTCACCCCCCACCCAAACCCAACACCCCCACGTCACCCCCTACCAACACCCCCTGACCAACACCCACACCTCACCCCCCTATAGACCAAACCTGACACACCCACCTCACTTTCCCCCCAACCAAACCCGACACCCCTACCTACCACCACAAACAAACCCGACACCCACACCTCACTTACCCCTCGACCAACCCCGACCCCCCACCTTAACCCCCCCAAACAAACCCAACACCCCCACCTTACCCCCCCACCAAACCCAACACCCCCTGACCAACCCCAACACTCACGCCTCACCCACCCCGACACCTTCCCCCCCCCCCCCCGACCAAACCCAACACCCCTGGCTCACTTCCCCCCCCCCCGACCAAACCCGACACCCCCACCTCACTTATCCTCCGACCAAACCCAACTCGGGTCTGTCGGAGGTGGGGAGGGGGCAGAGAGCTGAGCGAGTGCAGGGTCCATTGGAGGGGGTATTATGACATCATAACTATGTCACAGAGAACAGCAGCTGCCCAGCTGATGTGATTGGCCTTTAAATAATTTCACCCCTGTGGGGCGTCAGAGGTGAGATTTGAAAAATTTTCAACTCTTACCCTGATTAGGACCCTAAGACCTCTAACTGTACCAAATTTCAAGTGTCTAGCTCAAACGGTGTGGAAGGAGTAAGTGCACATACATACACGCATACATACACGCACGCATACACCATTTGACTTTTATATAGATAGATAGATAGATCTAAAGAATTGCCATCTAGCTACTTTATGGATATAGCAAGAGGAGCCAAATTCACCCCTGCAATGACTGTGCCAGTGTAGACTGCTGTGCTTCTTGTAGCATCCCAGACTTGAAGACAACAGAACTCACTTTCCAGATGTAGAACAATAGTTTGTGCATTAATGCCCCTGTCGTCCTTGTTTCTACCACAACCCATTGCTAGGACCTATAATGTGTAAAGCCAGCTTTAGAGTCTATTGGGATAGCAGCTCCATTTGACCAGCAAAGAATGCAGTGAGGATGTGAATCAATGCATCCCCCAGTTTCCGTGGCTATGGCCCCTGCTCTTGCTCGGCATCAGTTATTCATTGCAGGACTGAAATATATCTTGTGCTCCAACAAGTCTTCATTCTAGTTGGTGTCAGAACTGGAGGCTCCAAGCTAGGGTTTTTCCAAGTGTAAACATACCTCTTTCGAGGGCCAACACAAGATGTGATGTACCATTGGTGCAAATAGCTGTTTGGAACATGCAGAGATCCAGAGAATGATGTTTCCACATTGCAGATGAAATAAGTATTGCTTCTCTGAGACTTTCACCAAGGAACTACAGTGTATTCAGATTGGCAGAGGAGTCTAGACAAAGTATACTCTTAAAGAATAGTGAAGTGGATTGCCCCCCTCCTACAGAAAAATCTATTTTGTGTGTGGCAGGAGGTGGGGGTCAGGAGAAGAATATCTTCACAACACTACCCACACAGTTTCTCCATATTCTGTAGAGAGTGGGACTTGCACACTTCCCATCCCAATGGAACAGGCCTTGTTATCCAACCATAATCCTGAAGGTCTCCATCTACGAAGGTCACATCTGGATCTGAATTCTCCCACTGAGATAATCTTGATCTGATGTTCCTGTTCCGGCTTGTCAGATATAATCTATTTAATTGAAAATACCAATAAGGCCACTGGGGTTATCATACTCTCCTCCCCCATAAGTCGCAGATGGAGATCTCTTTCTTCTACTTCTAATAGCTCTCCATCTGCCTTCTGTTGGTGGTTTTGTAACACTTGGTTATGTTGTCTCCTAAATCACCGATAGGCTCTCCTTTATTTTATAGGTCTCATCTTTTCTACTTGTTGGTTTGTTTTTGAACTGTGCTCTATTTTTTTATCTTTCCTACTTTCTATTTCAGCCTTACATCTCTATCCCCTTCCACGCTCCCAATGAGTGTTCCCTCACATTTTGACACAGTATAACTGGGTAATCCTAATCTTTGGAACAGCTTCCTTTTTTGAACACTTGCTTACCTTTCCTTCCATACCCTCTGCTAATGTGCTTCATTGATGCAAAGTGAAGACCACTGATGGCAATAGACTTCTAGGTTACCAGAGCACTAGGATAAACAGGTACAGTGAAAACTTGCTTAGATTATGTGAGGACATGGATAGGGCCCCAGCTCCTGGAAGCTCTGACTAATGCTGCTATACCTTCCTAATTAGCTGGGCCTTGTAATATGGCAGCTGCCTTCTGAGTGCCCCCCTCATGGTGGGAGGTGCCTATGCAGCTCTCTCTTTGTTCTCCTTTCTCAAGTCCCCTGAAGAACTCCACAGTCCATAGGTAATTCAAACAGTCCCCACAAGGGGTCCAGTGTATTTATCGCTCTGGGTACACAATGGCTCTCCAGGTCTCAACCCTAGTTCAGTCTCTCTCTGTCTCTGTCTGTCTTAAAGAACACAGTCTTTAAAAATAGAACATAATCTCTGTCTTCAACCCAGTTTTAGCTGGGCACAGTCTCTCCTCTCAGAGCGTCTGTCAGTCCGCTTCTAGCACCTCCGGCCTGGGCCTCAACCTTCTCCATGGGCTTTCTCAGTTGCTGCCCTTCCCTCTGTTGATTGAGGGCCATGCAGGAGCCTTCTGACTACTCCCTGCAACATCTACAGACATAGAAAGTGGCAGCTAACTTTCCTCCCTTCACTGTAACTTCCTGCATCTTTTACACTGGAATCACCTTTTACACTGGAATTTATCTCTGGTGGGGCTCATTCTGTAATCAGGATTGATTTAACTCCAGGCTCTCCAGCCCTTGGGGCAAGCCATGCTGGTATAGGCCTCTTTAAGTGCTTTACCTGTCAGATTGGTGGGGTGCTCCCCCAAGAAATAGGGGGATGGGGACACATGATAGAGATCTGGTGTTGAAAAAGTGACTAAGGAAGTGTTATTTACCCCTTCCCACAATACAAAAACCAAGAGTCACCCAATGAAATTAATAAACCGCCAGTTTAGTAAAACCAAGAGGAAATACTTTTTCATACAACACACAATTAATGTGTGGAGATCTCATTGCCACAGGCTGTTATAGTGATCAAAAATATTGCTGGGATTAAAAAAGAATTTGATAAGTTCATGGTCTATAAATGGCTTTTAGTCAAGATGGTCAGGAATGTAACCCCATGCTCGGGGTGACCCTAAACCGCTGACTGATAGAAGCCCAGAGGGGAAGATGGGTGGATCTCTCCAAAATTGCCCTGTTCTGTACATGCCCCCTGAAGCTCTGTTACAGGCCACTGCCAGAGACTGGATACTGGGCTAAATGGACAATTAGTCTGGCTGTTTTTACCTGGCTTTGGTGTGAGTGACTGGGAGGCTGCTGGAGTCCGAGAGAGGTAGGCAGAAAAACAAACAAAGCTGCATGGGTTATCAGTGGGGCCTGAAACCAGGACCTTCAGATCCAAAAGCACAGATGTGTACCTGGAAGCAGTAAGCAGCTGTTACCTTTTTCCAGCCGATATACGGGGTCTTGACACACACCTCACCAGTATTAGAGGCACTAGAGGAATGGTGCTGCCTGACCTCTTTCCCACTCTACCTAGAGTTAGTTCCTGCTTCTGTTGAGCTTTCTATATCAGACTCTTGTCATACCTGGATTGCAGCATTTTGGGGGCTGGGATTATCTCTCTTTGTGGCAGCCATGCTACAAACAATAATGAGGCCCTGATTGGAGCTTGTCAGGAATTTTTTTTTATGAAACATCTTCTATCAAAAAATATTGAATTGTCAAAACTGAAATTGTTCACAGGAATGTACCAGCTTCTCCGAAAGCTTTGTCAAAAGACCCCGGCATTGCTCATCACATAGCGTTATAGTGCTTCCCCCTGGGGTGTTGGAGATCTGCGTTCCAGTCCCTGTGCTGTCTGATTTAGATCAGAGACTTGTAGCCAGGTGCTGCGTGAGTGCCCTAATCCTATGGCTCTTCGGGAGCAGCTGGCTCTCTGATGGTTTTGTTGAGTTGGCTTTTTTGTGTCCAAAAAAGAAAAAAAACACAACTTTTGAATGCTTCCAGTTTCACCCCAGTATGGAACAGAGAATAATTTCCAAACTCAGATATGTGTGGGACAGGAAAACTACTTCCCTAGCCAACATTATTCCTTTTCAGGGCCCAATGGGGACTTCCACAACACTGCTATTACTAATATATTTATAAGGTTATTGTGTGGGAATGATTGGGAGACTTTTGGGGCTTCAAATTGACTGTGAAAGTTGGTGAAGGGGCAGGTGAATATGCATTGATTTGAGCTGGCTTTCTGGGTAGGTTATTCTGGCTCTTGATTCAGAGGTTGGAAGAGTGCCCATTCTGGAAAGGGAGGCTTTTCTAAATGGTTTGAGGGTTGGCACATATTTTAGCTTTTAACTTAATTAAAATCAACCATTTCACCCTCTTCCTTAATTATGGGCTTTGGAGACTTCAGAAGAAAATTATCCTTCCTGACCAGAGTGTTAAAATTAACATCAGTCAAATACCACCCAAAACAGGAAACTGCTTTGTATACACCCCTTGTTTCCCATCTTGGAGCTATTGTTAGAACTGTTCAATGTTTGAAATGAAAACATAGATGCCATTTGGATGAGTTGCATATGATTTTAGCATGATATTGCTATTTTAGAAGTATCTTTATGGGACATCTGTGTATTAGAGCATGCATTAGCTGTAACCACTGTGTTGTAAAACAGCTTCTATTAAAAATCCCAGTTTCTTCATGCTTGTCTCTTCCCAAAGAAGATTGTGCACTAGTTTGCCAAGACGAGTCTCTCTCTGAGGTAAATTATGTGGGGAGGTTGGGGGAAGGGAGAACACCTACCTCAAGGTGCAGGAGGCAAGCCGCCGCTCCAGTGCTGTGCCCACAAGCTGCTGGTTCTACAAGAGCTGGACGCAATACTCGGTGGTGACCCCACCTCCACTGCGAAGGCCACTGTGGATACTTCAGCTCACGTGTCAGTCGAGAGTGGACTGAGCCAGGAGGAGGAAATCTTGGACGAGGATGTGGAGAGGGAGGGGGACCCAGAGACCAAGGATGACTTGGCGGTCAGAGATGCATGCAGCCAGGAGCTCTTCTCCACCCAGGAGGAGGCTAGCCAGTCACAGCTGTCAGATCTTGGCGAAGCGCAAACAGGAGAGGAGGCCCCTGGTAAGTGGCTTTGATTCTGGGAATCGCTGAAGAGAGTTGTTGGGGGCAGGAAGGTTGCCAAAAGCAGGCTTGTGTCTGTGTGCTGCACATACCACCATATGCCTAGTGTGAGCAGTAGAACAGGGTGATGATTGACTCCCTTACTTCATGGGAACCTGCCTCAGGTCACCACAAAACTGTAATGGAGATACTGGGTAATCCACTGCCACAGCTTCTTTGGCAGAGCTGCTTTGTTTCTTGCCCCATTAAGGGTAATTTTCCCACATCACTCTGCCATCACTGGGGGAGGAAGAGGAGGGTGCCATTGCTACACACACACAGGCAAGCCACATAGGGCCAGGGCAGAAGCCATAGTCTTGAAGATGACCCTCCCTTGATTCCCCATTCACCCTCAGCAGTGAGATCTTCTTCAATCATGAACACAGCCTGTGGAAAATGTGGGGACAGGAATAATTATCAGACCCCACCCCTAGAGTGCTGGCTCTACCCAAGAGCCACATGCCTGGTGTACGGCATGGTCCTGGAACACTGATTTCCCCTGCCTCTGCGGCTACTCACCATTTTGGGGGTCTTATGGTTCGTGTGCTTGCCTGGGGTCAGCCAGTTAGTGACAGGTATGTGTATAGTGGCTGTGTTTTAAGTCACTGAACCAGTGGCCTGTGTGTTGCAACATTTTACAGCAGTATTGTTTGCATTTTGGCTTCACAGAGGGGACCTTGGGAGCCCAGCCTCTTTCTTTGTCATCGCTGGCTGAACGACTGTGCAGAATTAGAAAGCAGCCACGAAGAACTAAAGAGGACTCTCTGAGTGGTGTCATGATGCACTCCGCGGCTGAAAAATAAGAATTGAAGGAGTGGTGGGACAGCGAGGAAAGGGACTGAAAGGAGAACATTGTGTGCCTGAATGAAGCCACAGAGTGGCTCTTAAACATTATGGAGCGCCAAGCGGACACGCTCCCAGCACAACTAGCACTGTAAACCGAGCAGCAGTGCACCTGTCCACCCCGAAAGCCGCTGTCACAAAACTTTCCCGCGTGGCCTCCAGACCCTGCCAACATACTCTTATCACCCTCCTGGCTCCAGTCTGTACTCGCTACTTTCCACTCCTCCTCCGTCACAGTCCAGCTCTGTGGACTCCAGTATCCACCGCACTCAACACCCATCACTCTGCAGTTTAACCCTGCTGAAGGACAGTAACTGCTGCTGTGTCCTCTAAAGGACAGTGTTCCATATGATACCTGGATGTACACAAATCTTTAACTGTCCTAGGACCCCACCTTCTGGGACCCTCCCTTCCTCCATCCCCCACAGTGCTGTTGGGTTTTTGTTTGTCTCTCTCCTCCAGTTGTTGTTTTTTAATAAAATAATTGTGTTGGTTTGAAAGCAATCTTTATTCCATTAATTGAAAGCAAACTGAGTCCTGAAAAGCAACAGGCAATTTTCTTAAACCTATATAGTGCATCGTCTGCACCAATCACAATCCCCTCCTACCATTACAAGCACTGCACTCCCGAGCCTAGTAACAAGTATTAGTGGATTTCAGCTTCAAATTTCTGCCTCAAGGCATCCCTGATCCTTATGGCCCTGTGCTGCACCCCTCTAATAGCCCTGGTCTTTGACTGTTAAAATTCAGCCTCCAGGCGCTGAGCCTCAGCGGTCCAGCCCGGAGTGAAGCTTTTACCCTTCCCATCACAAATATTCTGGAGTATACAGCACACATCTATAAGCATAGGAATATTATCATTAGCCTGGTTCAGCCTCCCATATAGGTACCGCCAGCAGGTCTTTAAATGGCCAAAAGCACACTCGAGTCATTCTGCACTTGCTCAGCCTGTTGTTGAACTGTTCCTTGCAGCTGTCAAAGTGCCCCACGTATGGCTTCATAAGCCATGGCATTAAGGGCTAAGTGGGGTCTCCCAGGATTACAATGGGCGTTTCGACTTCCCCTACAGTGATCTTCTGATCCAGGAAGAAAGTCCCTGCTTGCAGATTCCTGAACAGGCCATTTTTGCAAAAGATGTGTACATCTTGCACCTTTCCGGACCAGCCTTTGTTAATGTCCATGAAATGCCCATAGTGATCCACAAGTGCCTGGGGAACCATAGAGAAAAACCCCTTGAGATTAATGCACTCAGTGGTTAGGTAGTCTGGTGCCAGAATTGGAATGTGTGGGGCATCTATCAACCCTTCACAGTTAGGGAAGCCCATTTGTGCAAAGCTAGCCACAACATTACGCACATTGCCCAGAGTCGCAGTCTTTCAGAGCAGAATGTGATTAATGGCCCTGCACGCTTCTGTCAACATGCGTCCAACGGTCGACTTTCCCACTCCGAACTGGTTAGCAACCGATCGGTAGCTGTCTGGAGTAGTCAGCTTCCACAGTGCAATCGCCATGCACTTCTCCAACGGCAGGGCAGCTCTCATTCTTGTGTCCTTGCACAACAGAGCTGGGGCGAGCTCATCACACAGTCCCAGGAATGTGGCTTTTCTCACCCGAAAGTTCTGTAACTGCTGCTTGTCATGTTTCCCAAGCCCAAAAGCAGCGTTTTCCACTGTGGTCAGCACCTCCGTGAATGCCACAAGCAATCTAGTGTTGTAGCTACTATGCATGGAAAGATCAATGTCACACTCCTCTTGCCTTTGTAGTTTAAGGAATAACTCCATGGCCACTCATGACGTGTTAGTGAGAGCAAGCAGCATAGTAGTCAAGAGCTCGGGATCTATTCCTGAAGACCAAAGAGGCAGGGTGCACAGTACACAAACCGTTGAAAGATGGTGCCAAATGCGGATGGAAGCAGAGGGATTTCTGGGATGCAAAGCAATACATCTTGGGGCACTGGGACAGGACACAGGATGCCCCATGACCCCCCTCCGCCTCCCCACAACTCTTAGCAGCAGAAGAGGAAGAAGTGATCTGTGGGATAGTGCACCACGCTGAATACAGCTGCAAGTCTGAACATGCTATTGCGCAGGCAGCTGACAGTGTGAACACAAAACTGCGATTTGCTTTCTTTCTGAGTGGCACTGTAACTGCTGGCAATGTAATTCTGCCCACAGGGCATGTAGACATGCCCATAAAATCGGGGACTCTGTCCTGGAAGCAGTGACTCTGATAAGGATTTGTGAGTCACGGTGAATAATTAGATGAACATGATCTCTCAGCCCAATGCTGTGGCCAAAAAGACTATTTCTATTCTTGGATGCATAAACGGGTATCTTGAGTCCAAGTAATGAGATTATTTTACGTCTGGATTTGGCACTGGTGTGATTGTTGCTGGAATACCATGTTGATAAATTGGAGAGGGTTTACAGTAGAGCCACAAGAATGATCAAAGGATTAGAACACATGCCTTGTAGTGATAAACTCAAGGAGCTCAATCTATTTATCTTATCAAAGAGAAGACTAAGGAGTGACTTAAAGTCTATAAGTCTCTACCTGAGGAACAAATAATCGGTTCTTCAGTCCAGTAGAGAACAGAATAACGCTATCCAATGGCTGGAAGTTGGAGACAGACACATTAAGAGTGAAAGTAAGGCATGCATTTTTAACAGTGAGTAATTAGTCATTGGTCAACTTACCAAGAGTCGTGGTGGATTCTCTGTCACTGACCATTTTTAAATCAAGATTGAATGTTTTTTGGAAAAATCTGTTCCAGGAATTTCTTTGGAAAGTTCTATGGCCTGTTTTATATTGGAGATTAGTTTAGATGACCACAATATTCCCTTCTGGCTTTGAAAAATATGAATCTGAGTTCTGGCTTCTGGTAAGGGTGTGAGTAAGCTCAGCTTCACTCCCCTGCATGAAGGGAAGATGATTGCTCAGGCCTCAAAACAGGGATGTGGCCTAGAAAGGGTGAAGAGTGGCTGGTTGGAACTTTTTTTTTAAGATTGTGGTTGGCGGAAGGGGATGGACTGGTTTTTCCATCCAAGTTTGGGTCTTTGCTACTCTGGAAGGAATGGAATCTTAGTTTACTTTGTCCATACCAAACCAACTAGTGAGAGGGAGACTGAAGTAATGGTTACATCTGATGTTGATGAGATAAGCCACATGTGTATATGAAGCAATCCTGAACTGACAGGAGAAAGTTCTTAGTCATCAGCCCACTGTTCTTTCCCCCTCCCCTCTGCTCCCATCCCTACCACCCCCAGGCCTCTTCCCCCACCTTTTTGACTGTGGGGATTTAAAAGTTTGTGAATACAATATTAAATCTACACAGCTAAAACCAGTAAATGCAGATGTTCCCCACAGCTACATCGTACATCCTCCCCTTCCCCATTCTGGTTGTGTATCTTAATAGCTTACTCTTCTGAACAACAGTATACTTTCTCTCTGAAAAGTGCTAGGAGTGAAACTCTAACTTCCAGTATATTGCTCAGTCAGTTTTTAACTATAGATGTGCCTACTGCATTCACAAACAGATCTTGATTTGTTTTTAAATTGTCTCTCAAACTCTGTGTATAATTTTTACCCTATAGACGGGCCACCAACTGTTCAGAACAGAGATTTGTTTCATTATTGATTTGGAGCTTGTTCAAACAGTCCTTGGTCACCTAGAACAAGGTATTATTTCTGCTTCCCGATTAGAGTTTTGGTCATTCCACTGAAAACCAATTTCTTTTAGTCAGAAGATTAATTTTATTTAAAGGGTCTCAGAATTGCAGGGGGAAGGGTTGTATACACTTGTAAGAACAAATTTTAGGCATATATATACAGTATTATAAAAAGCAAGTAAATCACATTTGCCCAGTCAAGTAGATGTAGACTTCACAAAAAATATTTGAGTATTTCCAACTACTCACTCAGCTCTAGATGCTCAGCTACTATAGTGATGAGCACGGTATGAAAATCTGGAGTCCTTATTCCCCTCAAAAAAACAAATGCTTATTCTTACAGTCAAAGGAAATCAACTATTTTTTTCAAACTAATGCCACATTTTATTTTTTACTGCTGGGATGTGCTGCTTTCTAGACTAGCAGGGGGGCATTTTATCTAAGGGTCTCCATTAATTCAGATTGTGGTCTCATACAAACTTCACACCAATGGTTGCTCATTGAAAGCCACAGGTGCCCTTTATATACTTTTTTTAAAAAAATCCAGAATAAGAGCTATAGAGCAGAAAGCAGCAGTATTCTCCGCCACAACCACATCTCACTGATCATCAGTCACATGGCAACTACACTTTCTCCCACTAACTCTTCCAGTAGGCACAAATCGCACCACCAACCATGTCAGCTCTCCCCCCATAGTCCAATCAAACAGACAGGCTTTGCAGCATGCCAAAAATAAACAGATCTGGGCTACTTCAGAGGTTAGGGAAGGTGGAAGCAGGGGCAGAGCATTTAAAGGGAAAAGACTTTATGGAGAACATCTGCCACCAGCCTGTTCCCATCTATATTATGGGAGATCAGACTCAGAGGCCTCTGATTGCAATTGTACCAGTATGGAAGCAGGGAGAGGAGGGCCCCCATTTTGGAAGGCTGATGTTTTGGACCCATAAAGGACTAATCTCTACCCAGAAACCAACCGTCCATGTAGAGCTAGTGATACAAGCTACCACTGAGCCCTGCTCTT
The DNA here is from genome assembly GCA_032164245.1 of Sternotherus odoratus. Classification (NCBI taxonomy): domain Eukaryota; kingdom Metazoa; phylum Chordata; order Testudines; family Kinosternidae; genus Sternotherus; species Sternotherus odoratus. Next base: position 31,220,531 of record JAVMKO010000001.1, read on the forward strand.
GGACAAACAGGCTGCCTTATTGTCCACCAGGTAGAATGCATTGCAGTAGTTCAGTCTTGAGGTGACCAAGGCTGACAAGCTGTAAAAGTTCTGTCCCCAGAACAGCAGGAAACACTGTAAGGACTATAAATTCCTCATTGACTGCTTGTTATCATCCAAGCTGTTCTACCTTGCAGGCAAGCATGGTGTTGCGGGTGATTCCTGCCTTGATTTCCCCTCACCCAGAGTATCAACAAGCCCAGTCAGACATTTAGATACTAAAAAACATCTCCTGTTGGAATGTTCTATTTATCACTGGAAAGGTCTACGCAGAACATAAACAAAACTTTCACCTCAGTATCTTAGCTGGGTGACCAAGTCATTCTTAATCCAACTGTTCCCCCAGCTGAGGCCAGGGCTTGGTTCCATCCAGACTCTTCACCATGGGTTCTCTGAGCCCCGGTCTCTGTCCCTCAAGTTAGGCCTCTTGTCACGATCCTTCTCTGGAGTCAAGCGTCTTTGGAAGCCCACTCTGTGCCACTCTTCTCCAGGGACAGCATGTTGTTCCTTTCAGGCTGGGTGTCCTGCTGATGTCTGGGAGATCCCCTGGCTGAGACTAGGCCCTTCTGGATGCCTGCCCACTTCAGTTCTCTTTCTAGGAGCACCTCCTGCAGACTCCCCATTAGCTTTCTGTCTATGGGATCACTGCCTCTAGGCTTTCTGCTCAACCCTCCTGTGAGCTCCCCTTGTCTCCTTGGGAGTCTTTTTCTGACTGAGATTGGATAACATTTATTAAGTCTAGGTGCTCATTTTCTAATCACCATTAATCAGACACCAGGGAAAGTCAGTTACTCTCAGATGGGCCTTCAGAACGTAATCATGGGCAGACCAAATCCTGACTTCCCATGAAGGGGGCGGTTGCCCTGGGACACTGCTGTAAAAGCAACTGTACTCTGGAGTGTTCTCAATACTAGAACACTTGCAGATGTGTACATACCTTTTAATCCTAGATTTTACAGGTTTGCAGGACCTGCTTTGTCCTCCTACCAAAGTATTTTTTTCAGTATGTATTCTCATCAGGTCTTGAAAAACAGTCTCCTGGATTGTATTCATCTATGATAAGCTAAGCAGTGTAACATATATTCCCAACAGGAAGAATTCATGCCCTTTGGGATCATTCTTTATCTAGTGTCCACTGGGATAGCTGATGTTGCAAGAGGAGCGCTCAAATGACACCAAATAATTCAGCAAACAGAACTGCTCTGGGGAATATTAATACTTGAGCATCAGTGCTCTGGCAAGGGAATCCTCTTTGACTAGCATGCTAAACTCTGTGGTTCTAGTTACCTAAGTGAAGATGGAATCCAATGCAAAAACATAGATTTTATTAGTGATAGTAGTGTTTTTGTCTCCTGTCTTTCTTCCTCACCAGGGTTAGAAACTTCATTCCTAGAGGGATTTTCATTTCCTGGCTTTGACTTTTCCCACATACCATGCTGTGAGATCTATTTAGTTCCAGCTGGACAGCACAATCTTGACAATTTGCTCCAGAGGCTCCATATTCTGCTGAGATTCCCTGACAGTAAGCATGTTCCATGGTCATAACTGAAGAGTAATTCCTCTGCTCCCCCTGAATCAGGGTCACCATGCCAAATTTTCCCAGGACTAGTGGAAAGTCTGTTAGGGTTTGTAGACCACAATCTGGATGGCCAAAGGGTAGATCAGAAGTATGAATTAAAAATACTATCCATAACTAGACGGTAAGGCCAAATAGACTGGAAGGGAAGTTAAACGATTTCTGCTAGAGACATTTAATCTTCACCTGATGTAATTTTGGTGACATAGATTACTATTCAAAAATATAGTCATAACTGATAGACAATTTCCCAATATTAGAAAATGGGACAGCATTATTCCCCAAGATGCAGGTGATGTTGAGTGAAGATATATTTAATACAATTTTTAATTTTTATAGAACATGTAAATTTACTTTTATTTGACCCCTTTTCATGTTATGTCCCCTGGGTGAAAAAACACTTCACTGCATAAAACTAGTGCAATTGGGCTTTTCTAAGGGAAAGTTACATACTACCGGGGGGGAGGCAGGAAGCATTGGGCATAGATTGATGACACTAAATGGCTCACCCAACATGAGGGAAGGGCCTCAGAATAGCCCACCTGAAGCTGTTGTTTCCGTCTGTGCATCAAGTAAACATGATGGCACCTCTGCACCACTTTCACTGGGTGTTAAGTAGAAATGCTTGGAATTTTTCACCAAAACACTTTTTTGATGAAAAATACAGGTTTTGTTGAAATCAAGACATTTTACAAAAGGTGATTTTAACAAATTCCTGTGGGAGGTGGAATATTTTTTAACCAAAAATTTAACTTAGAAATTTGGAAACAAAATTCCAAAAGAATTTTTGAGTCCCCAAATATTTTGCTAATTCCATTTCATGGTTTGAAAATTTTGGTTTTGTTCTCATTCAGAAAGAAAACAATTTTCATCTTGTCAAAATTTCCCCCACAGTAGAAATTCTGTTTCAACTGCCTCTAGTATCAAGAGCCATAATTTCTGGGGTCCTGCCTTTACTGGACATCATTGCTGCTCTCTGAATGGCCTGTTGTATCCAGTATCCAGTGAAGAAAACAATCATCTACCAGATCTGTAATCATGTTGCTTAATGCACTATTGGAAGGCTCTCCGATACTACAGTGATGAGCATGATATAAGAGCTATATAGAATCGAATTCCACAACACGCATGGTAAGTGGAGTTTCCCCTCATGTAGCTGTAGAGGTGCCTGAAATGGCACATGGAGAGCCTTGCTTAGGTCCCTTGAAGTAGGATGAATTCCAACTTCACTGTACTGTATATTGTCAGATAAGCCTTTCAAAAACCAGGCTTACTACATATCTGGTGCCGTAACAGAGGGGCAAGGTAGGGTGACCAGACAGTAAATTGAAAAATCGGGACAGGGGATGGGGGGTTAATAGGAGCCTATATAAGAAAAAGGCCCCAAAATCAGGACTGTCCCTATAAAATCGGGATATCTGGTCACCCTAGGGACAGGGTACAGGGCTTCATGAAAGCAATGCAATAAGCAAGTGTGAAAAGAGATTAAATTTAAAGCAAAGTCATGTCAATAACAATTTGTTGCCTAATAGCTTTTAAATTAAGTTGTATCCAGTATAGAACTGTATAAAACACTTTTTTTCTTAAATGTCACTTGTCCTTTAATGACTGGTGATATTTTAATCCACTGAATTGTCAGAGGGTGGCAATGTAAGTACACAAAATAACCACATGGCCAATTAGCTAGTGCTTCCTATACTTCAGAGCAACCAGCCTTTCCTGAAAGAGTCACAGCATTCTCTTTGGTTTCAACAGTTGCTTTCTGGTTCAGGTTTCTGTGAGCACTGTTCCAAACAGACAGGGTGGTCCTGAAAAAAACACTCTGCTTAATGCTGGACTGTCTAGTATATTGATTCTTATCCAGAACAGGACAAACACACTGTGCTTATTTACACTTCAACCATGCTCATCGTGGGCTGGATTTAGTCCAGGTCTGGTAGAGAAAATACAGAAGACTGTCTCATGTCTTGCTTGCATGTCTTGGTGTTCCTGTGTCTCTACTATTCAACTTTTCTGCTCTTGCTGAGAGTTTGGCCTTCCCATCTTTGGTAGCCACTATGTGCCCCTAAACTAATAGTGTTGCAGGGAGTTGCAAAGTAACTGTTTTATTTACAATAAAAACACTGTAATGCATGAACCAGAACATCCAAGAGTGACATGATTCCTTCTTACTCCTGTTTCTCTTCCTCCACTCACACCTAAAAGTTTCTCTCCTTTTAATTAAAGAGGACTGTAGCCATGATAAATAAGGTTAAACCTCCCAATTTCCAAGTAGTGTAATGGCTTTATCCTCTTCTTAACTCCTACAATATTTATGTGTATCTAGTGTTTATTTCTTACAAAATTGTTTTTATGGCCAACTGTCTGCCATTGATGACCAGAGACACTGTGGGATTAAAATATATTTGAATCCTGAGTTTCCTGTGTACTGAAAATATCAAAAAAGCCACGTCCCTGTATGGACACATGTATTCATCCTATTGAGAATGTACAGTTATGATAGCTGCAATGAGGACAGGTTTCATGAAACAATTCTTTACGTTGCTATGTAGACTACAAATTCTGTAGCCTTCCACTGTGGTTTTTAATGGTTACCTGTACCACTAGATGGTGCTAACGTACCTTGATGCCCCTTTGAGCATACTGCAGAGGCACAGCATTAGCCTTTTATGTTTGCTTTCAAATGTGTGCCGTTTGCAATGCTGCACAGGCCGATGGAGAGAAATATGGAGCCACAGTACGTAGTGTTTACTGGGGTCCCACCTATCTCATTTCACTCACAGCACAGAGGTTTGCTGCCGATGGGTTCAATAACATGGTTATTGTTACTAATGTGAGTGAGGCTATCGTTTCAAAAATCCACACATGGCTACTGGAGGAAGTTCACATCACAGGCATACTTGGATGACCTGTATTTTTAGAAAACTTGTGGTGGTTGTGGTGAATCATCAGCTGAACATGGGCTCCTAGTGTGATGCTGTGGCCAAAAAGGGGAAATGTGACCCTGGGATGCATAAACAGCGGCATCCTGAATAGGAGTAGAGACGAGATATTACCTCTGGATTTGGCACTGGTGTAACTGCTGTTGGAATATTCTGTGCAGTGTTCTGGTGCCCACAATTCAACAAGGATTCAGAGAAGAGCCATGAGAATGATTAAAAGATCAGAAAGCATGTCTAATAGTGATAGTTGCAAGGAGCTCAGTTAGGGTGACCAGATCGCAAAAGCAAAATATCAGGACACATTGGACAAGGGGGGGGGGGGGAGAGGGGGCGAAGTGGCAGGGGCGGAGCAACGGGAGGGGTGCAAGGATATTTTGCGCCCTAGGCAAATATTTTACCTTGCGCCCCCCTCTCCTTTTCCCAGAGCATTGCTTATACATTTTTTTTAATGAATATTGCATAATGTAATGTAGCATGGGGCAGAGGGTTGGGGTGGGATGGGGCTCTGGCTGGGGATGAGGGGTTTGGGGTGCTGGAGTGGCTATGGGCTTGGGTAGAGGGTTGGGGTGCGGTGGGGGGATAAGCTCTGTCTGGGGGTGTTGGCTCTGGGGTGGGGCAGGGCTGGGGATGAGTTTGGGATGGGTGCAGGCAGGCTGCTCTGGGACTGGGGCCAGAGAGGAGGACTCCCCCCAACCCTTTCCCTGCCAGCAGCAGCAAGCTCTGGGGCAGGGCCTCCCCTTTCCTGCCCCCCCAACAGCACACTCACCCCCATCACTGGACGGCGGGCACTAGGACCCTGCAGCGGCAGTTGCTGCAGGGAGGAGAAGGGACGCTCCTGACTGCCCCGCTGTGCTCCCGGGCCATGGAAAGTCTAAGGGGGCAGCAAGGGGAGGCCGGGGGACCGTTGCGGGAGGCTTGGGGAGGGGGGTGGCAGGAGCCAGGTTGCAAGGGGGGGGCTCTCTGGGCTCTCTGTCCCCCCTGCCCCCTCCTCCTCTCTGCCAGCTGGCACTGGCTGCAAGCGGCAGCAGCAGCTCTCCCCCACCCCACCCCCGCCCCTACAGCATGTGCTGTGGCCCATGGTGCTGCGGCAGAGACCTGGCCGCCCAGTCTCTGCCAGGCCCTGGGGCAGTGGGGCGTGCCACGTGCTCCTGCCGTTGCTGGGCTCTTCTGAAGGTCCTGAAATTGGGACAAAAGGGGCGCCCTGACCAAAGTATGGTCAGGACATGGGACAACTGCCTAAAAATCGGGACTGTCCCGATAAAATCGGGACATCTGGTCACCCTAAGATCAATCTATTTAGCTTAACTAAGAAAAGGCTAAGAGGTGACTTGATTAAGTCTAAGTATCTGCATGGGGCTGTAAGTATTCAATAATGGGCTCTTCAATCTAACAGAGAAACATAATCCAAAATACTACTATCTAGTGGCTGGAAGCTGAAGCTGGACACATTCAGATTCTAAATGAGGAATAAGCTTTTGATAGTAAGGGTAATTAACCATTGGGACTGCTTACCAATGGTCATTGTGACTTCTCCATCACTGACAATTTTTTAAATCAAGATTGGATGTCTTTTATAAAAACAATGTTCTAGAAATTATTTTGGGGGCAGTTCTATGGCCTGTTATACAGGAGGTCAGACTGGATGATCACAATGGTCCCTTTTGGCTTTAGAATCTATGGCTCTTGTTGTCATCCCAGGTGCCATGTCCAATTCACATTGTAAGATCTCTTGGATCTACTCCTCTACTCCTCGAGCGCCATGCACACTCATGGAACAGTATTAACAAAGTAGTGGGCAGAAGGGTCTGTGTCTTGGGGGTTCAGTGGTAAGGCCAGGGACAACTGGTTCTGTTGTGTACTATAGTAGCAACAACTTTGCATTGCTATGTGACAGTGGATGGGTTTCTCTTAGATCAGGTTGAGGGCTGATGTTGAGAGTTTTTAGCATGTTGATGAGCTAGCATGAAAGTTGAAAGTACAGTAGACTCTCGATTATCCAGGATGATAGGGAAAAAAATAATTCTGGTTAATAAAATCCTGGATAATCACCATCCATAGGAAATATGGGAAGTGGGGGCTGATTCACCGGCCACCCTGTGCTGGGGGGAGGGCGTGTTGGTTCACTGGCTGCCCTGCACCCTGGTAGGGTTTTTTTGTGCGTGTGCTTGGGGCGGCAGCAAAGCCAGAGCCGGCCCTGCGAGTTGCGCATATTTTTTTTGACATCCTGGTTAATCCACATTCTGGTTAATCCAATCCTGGATAATCGAGAGTCCACTGTACTTAGATCCTAAAACAGGAACCATGGTATGAAATAGGTGAATGGTATGAATCCTTTCTTTTCTCATGTCTACCTGAAAATCTCCAAGCACTTGGCAAACACTAATGAACCATCACATACCTTAGGAGGTAGTTCAGTAGGAGTATCCCACTGTAGATGGTGATGAACACTGTGATGGCACTGAGAGATCACTTGCCTGAGAAGTCTTTTGCAATGCTAGAAATGGAGATTAAATCTCTTTACCGTCATGCCTATGGTTTAGCCTCAAGTCCATCTTTCCTAATATTGGTACTCAACAGAGGAAAGAGAGTTGCCCTGGAGACAAAGTAGGAGATTGGTTCCTGCAAAGAATAGGATCCCTGCTGATGTGCCTAATGGAGATTAGGAACTTTAGACTCTGCTCCTCAGTAGATAGTATCTACATTACAATGAAAAAACCACAGCTGGTTCCTGCCAGCTGATTAGGGTTAAGGGACTATTTAATTGTGGTATAGACGTTCTTCAGGCTTGGGCTGAAGCCCAAACTCTGGGAGGGGTGGGGTGGGGTGGGGTGGAAAGAAGGCCTGAGTCAGCTGGCACGGACCAGCTGCGGGTGTCTACTTGCAGCGTACTCATACCTGTAAACTCCTTAAGCCAGGGAATCTGTCTTCTATGTATGGGTTTTTTACCCATGAAAGTTTATGCCCAAATAAATCTGTTAGTCTTTAAGATGCCACCAGACTCCTTATTGTTTTTGTGGGTACAGACTAACACCTCTGATACTTGTCTTCTGTGTATGATGCAAACACACAATCGATACTTAACAATGAAAATAATAAAAACAGGATGCCTTTGAATAATTAAAACCAGGGTTTCAGACGAATTAGTTTACAACTCATCAATCATGAACAGCAGACACCCCTAATTAAGTAAGGATGACTACATTTGCTTAGAAAGTACAGTAGGTAGGGGAAGAGAGGGCTTGCAGTAAAGCTTGCTTCTGTTTCCCCACCCCCAGCATGAATATAAATGTAATTATATACTTCAGATAAAGATGAGGTTAATAAACTTCATAGTTGCTTCTGGGTAATATCACATTTTTATAGCTTAGGTGAAACAGAAAATGTTTCTAAAAGTGTGAAAGTTGTTTATATGAGCTAAAGAAATAATTATCAGATTATTCATGGCTTTGTAAAGAATGGGAACGATAAGCAGCCCAGCCATTGTGATGTGATTAATATTAGCTAAGCATTGTGAAGCTCTAAAGAGCTCTATAAATGTTAACCATTATTATTATAATTGTTTAGAGTGATGGAAGGAACAGTGAAACCCACTTACCACTGCAGTGCCAAGCTCTCAGAAATAGCAGTTTAGAAGGAGAGATTTACTGATGGGATAAAGAGCATTATCAGCTGGTGAATTCTCTTTATTGCTCCTCACTGAGGTTTGGGTGATTGGCCACCTGAAGAGACATGCTTCATAGTTAATGTCAGAACTAAAAAATACTGTACATTAGGAGCCACCAAAACATGTCCAGCTGCGGGGCATGTGGCTTCCTCAGACTGCCAAGTGCTGTAACATTGTAGATGTTCTATGTGGGGAGCCATAACCCATGAAAACTGACGTCCCAACATGCAATACTATTTTTGAGCTGATTGACCTTTGAGTTAGATCAATATGGAGAAATGCATCCTAAAACAGTAACTTTCACTGGTTGAACCTTGAATTTCTGGGCAATAGTGTATAGTCCATGGATGATATTTGGCCCAGGGCCATGTTTCCTGTATGTGCTGAATAAAATAAAATTGATTCCCCTACGATACTTTGTTTTATCAGCACAGTGTTAAGTAGAACTGATTGGAAACTGGAGCATCTGTTTTGAGTGAAATGTTGATACCTCAAAAATTTTTGTTCCTAAGGAGAAAGAAAAGACAAAATTCTGAAAATAATTCGATTTGAGACCTTGGAATGTTTCTGTTTTGACAATGTTGTAATGTTTGTTTTTATTTTATTTCTTGATTCACTTAATGTTTATTATTTATTGTGTAATAACTATAACATCTATTAAAAACTGGGTTTATATAAATCAGAACAAAATGAATCAAAAGAAAGTAAAATCATTTAATTTTGACAATATTGAAATATTTTGTTTAGACTTTTCCCATCAGATTTTATTGAAATTGACACATTCCTTGACATGTCTTGATATTTGGTGAGATTATGTCTTTAACAGAAAACTTTTCCATCAGAACATTTTAAACCAGCTCTGGGGCCATGTTAATCACAATGTCACATGATGGCATGGACCCTTTAACAGGGAAGAGGACAGTGTACCTGTCACTAGTCAGCTGACCCTTGGCTTAAGAGAAGGCACCCTACTCCGCGAGGGAGCTCAGCAGATGAGAATGTGTGAGGACGATTGAGTCAGAGTTGGTGAGCCAGGCCTGAGGGAGAGAGAGACTACAAAGAGCAGGTACCTCTGTGGGTACTTTCTGGGAAGAAGCCAGGCCAGAAGCCAGGAGACCCTAGTAGTGAGAGGAGGAGACTCAGGAGCAAGAGGAAGGGCAGGGAGCTGTGGGAAAGCCTATGAGGCACGTGATACTTCACCTGCCTTGGACTCAATGAAACTTTTTGTTATTACTTCATTTGTGCTTTTGAACTCTAGTAGGGTACTTTGAGAGGAAGCATAAGAGCCCTCCAGTCAAAAGGAGAATTGGGACTGACAAAAAGCCTAGTCACAGGAGGGGGCAGAGTGGGAACCTTTTGAGTTCTGACCTCTATTTTGTGATGTGAGGTGCTCCTAGAGAGGGGCTCCCCTAGGGGAAAGGAGCTTCCAGAGATTACATCAACAGCAGCTGCACAACTATTACCTGTTAACCTCTCCAACCTGACAGGTAAAAGGACTGAATTTGAAAGGGGACAGCTAAGGGAGAAGAAGCTGTATGAGGGCTACAGCTAGCTTGAAGCATAACCCAGCTCCAGGAGGAGAGACATGGATTCCTTATCTGGGGAGCATGAGTTTTATTACACCATAACACAGCTCCAGCAAATGGGCTGTGGCCCACCTGTGCTAAAGCAAACATTCATTTGACTTTTAGCAAAATGTTTGGTAAAACCTGGTAGGCAAAACCATTACTGGTGAATGAAGACCTACTCAAGATTCAGGGCTGATTGTGACAACATAGTTTGTCATATAACACAACCAGGGCTTGGGTTTTTTTAGTTAATGGACCATTCCCTTTTAAGGTTGTACTAATAGGAAGAGACCAATCCTAATTTTAGCTGTTCTAGTTCCCAGTGCAAGCAGAAGCCCATAGAGAGTTGTTACAGTTTGGATGGGATACTATTGTTGTTTCATCTTTCAGTTTTGTTAACAAAAACTATTACTGTAACACCTATTTTTATTTATTATACATGTAGCATCACAGGTAGGGATACTGATTTACAGATAATGCTATTCAGACAAGGCCCCCCACCCTGAGGAGTTCTCAGTCTTAATCTATACAGGAAACATAAGTACAGATCAAATCTTAGAGGATGGAGAAAACAAGGGAAGTAAAAGGATATTGGAATATTGAATTAGCATACAGTACATATGCAGTGGCATTTGGAACACATTTTAACAGATTATAGTTTAGAAATTTCAGTTTACAGGGAACTGACATGCAGAGTAACAGCACTGTAATGATTCTTAAAACAGTTGAGAGACAAATTCTGAAGTGATTCAGTGGATGATTCATTTGTCATATTGATATTAAATCATCAACAGTAGCTAACCATGACACATACAGCATGTACAGAGAAGACCAAGCCAAGATTAAATTGGGGTTTAGCATGCATTTATGACTTAGTCATCTGGATAACACAAAAAATGTAGCTATTGGTTATAATGACCCAAAGATAATTTAGAAATATTTTGATATTTCCAAATGAGGTACACTCATATTTGGAAGTACTGTGCTTTATCTTCTCAGAGGTCAGAAGAATTTATGTGCCCACAAAGTCTACCTGTTAAGATTGGCTAATTGAGATTACCACTACATCAATTGTGATCTTTATTTCCCAGCTAATTTGTTATGGGCAATCAGTTTAGTTAGTCTCAGGCCTGATCTATACCTACAATTTAGATCACTGTAGCTACGGTGCTTAGGGCTGTGAAAAAATCCATACCCTGGAGTTCTGTAGCTATGCCAACCTAACTTCCAGTATAGCTACAACTAGGTTGATGGAAGAATGAGTCTGTCAACCTAGATATTGTCTCTAGCCATCTCACAATTGATGACCAAGGCTCTGCTGGTTAATAAAATGACTTGTTTTAGAGGGGAAGCAAAGGTAGCTGTAAAAAATAATAAGAAAGGAAAGGTTGATAGTAGTGAATATAATTCAGAAGTTTGGAATTACAGAAAATTGATAAGGGAAGCAAAGGGACATAAGGCGAAATCTAGGGCCAGCAGGTTTTAAAAATATATTAGGAACAGGATCAATACCTGACAATGTTATTGGGCCATTGCTAGATGGAACTGGTAGAATTATTAGTAATACTGCAGAAAAGACAGACATATTTAGTAAATATTTCTGTTCTGTTTGGGGAGAAAACAGAAATGATATAGTCTCATCATATGGTTATAACACTATAACTTCAGTGTCCTCATGGCCAAGATGGAGTCTGCTCTGCAGGCAGCTCTGGTCAAGAAAAGGCATGCACAGGAACGGAGCAGTGAAAGTTCCTTCCATGTCCGGGGCACCTGTTCCAACCCCTTCCCCCTCTCCTCCGACACACACACACACACACACACACACAAAGAGTGAACACACACCTCGGAAGAGTACAATGAATATGGGATAGGGAAATGTTTATTTACAGAGGGATGAAAGAAGAACACCGGGGAAAAGATGGGGGAGGGGTAAAACAGCATTGCATTCAACTCAAGGCCCCATAGGCAGAGTGGTACCACAGTCTGAAAGGGCTGACATGGAGCAGTGTCTCTTCACACAGGGTCCTGAGCAAAGTTCCAGTCTAGCAGTGAGTCTTGGGAGCTCCTGGTTGTCTTCGGTGCCAGTAAACATTCCCCAACAAATCCCTTGGTGCCCTCTTCTGCCGCTCTCTGCAAACCCACTCAGAGCAACAACCTCCTCACTTAACTAGCTAACAGTGTTCCTCCTTATTTCCAATGCAAAGTCAGTTCTGGGCAGCAGTAATACTGGGCCCAGCTCCGGTTTGTCCTCCTTGAGCGATTCCTCCCTTCTGATACTTACCTCCTTGGCACAGTGCTCCGAATGGATCCTGTCTCGGGGCGTCACCGGTCAGCCATTCTGTCCCTCCCAGGCTTCTGGCAGGTTCTCAGCTGCTTCACTCTGTGGCGGCCTGCTTGCTGCAGCCCTTCTGCCTAGAGCTCCAGACACACACATCCTGTCTCTGTCCTCTCTCTCTACTCCCCTTCCCTCCCCCGCATCCCATCCTCAACAGCACTTCCTTCTTCTGGAACAATCAGCACTTCTCCTTCAGGATAAAGATTTAAAGGGGCCATGCTCTCAAAACCCTAAAGGGGTTACAACACTCATGCCATTCCACTGGTATCTCAGAAAGATATTAAACAGAAGGTATTAAAGTTAGGCATTTTCAAATCAGCAATTCCACATAACTTGAATCCAAAAGTTTTAAAGGAGCTGGCTGAGGATCTCACTGGACTGTTAATGTTGACTTGCAATATGTTTTGGAACACTGGGGAAGAAAACTAATGTTATCCCATTTTTTTAAAAAAGGGTAAATGGGATGATCTGGGTAATTATAGGCCTGTCAGTCTGACATTGATCCTGGACAAGATAATGGAGTGGCTGATAGAGAACTCAATTAATATAGAATTAAGGGAGGGTGATGTAATTACAGTAAACCCTCGATTTAACGGACTTCGGATGCAACGGACAAAATTTCTGAGCAAGTCTGATGCAACCGAAATCCATTTCTCGCGGGCTGGCTGACGGCTCCCAGCTGCCGCCCGGGTCCAGGCAGCGGGCAGGCTGGCTGCCAGCTCCCAGCTCCCGCCCGGCTCCCACCTGCCAGCGGGCGGGCTGACGGCTCCTGCCTGCGGGCGGGCTGACGGCTCCCGCCTGAGTCCTGCCAGCGGGCGGGCTGACGGTTCCCGGCTCCCGCCCGAGTCCTGCCAGCGGGCGGGCTGACAGCTCCCGGCTGCCGCCCGCATCCCAGCAGCCGGGACTGGGGCGGGCTGGCTGACGGTTCCTGGCTGCCGCCTGGGTCCCGGCAGCGGGTGGGCTGCAGAGCTGCCGCCCCGACCCTGTGGTGGGCGGGCTGCTGCTCCGACAGCTCGGTTTTTTTATTATTATTAAATAACGGACTTTTTGATTTAACGGACACCCCCTCACCCGAATTAGTCCGTTAAATGGAGGTTTTACTGTAATGCAAATTAAATGGGTTTATGGAAAACAGATGTGGTCAAACTACCTTGAGATCTTTTTTTTCTGATGTGATTACAAGTTTGGTTGATAAAGGTAATAGTCTTTATGTCACATATTTAGACTTCTGTAACACATTTGAGTTGGTACGGCACAGCATTTTGATTAAAAGCTAGAAGGATATAAAACTAACATGGCACACATTAAATGGATTAAAACCTGAGTAACTGCTAGGTCTCAAAACTTAAATGTAAATGGGGAATTTTCATCCAGTAGGTATTTTGAATGGGGTCCCACAGGGATCAGTTCTTGACCCTACACTATTGAACATTATTATTCATGACCTGGAAGAAAACATAAAATTGTCACTGACCATTTGCAGATGACCCAGAAATTAGGGGAGTGATAAATAAGGAAGAGGACAACTCACTGATTCAGAGTGATCTGAATCACTTGGTAAACTGGGAGCAAGCAAACAATAAGTAATTTTAATATAGTTAAATGTAAATGTATACACCTAGGAACAAAGAATGTATGCTATGCTTACAGGATATGGACTCTATCTTGGAAATCAGTGGCCCGGAAAATATTTGGGGGTCATGGTGGATAATTGGATGATCACGAGTTCCCAAAGTGATGCTGTGGCCAAAAGAGCTAAAACAAGCCTGGGATGCAGAAACAGGGGGATCTCAAGTAGGAGTATAGAACAGGAGTCGGCAACCTTTCTGAAGTGGTGTACCGAGTTTCCAGTTATTTGACTCTCATTAAAGGTTTTGCATGCCAGTAATACATTTTAATGTTTTTAGAAGGTCTCTTTCTACAAGTCTATATTATGTAACTAAACTATTGTTGTATGTAAAGTAAATAAGGTTTTTTAAATGTTCAAGACACTTCATTTAAAATCAAATTAAAATGCAGAGCCCCTGGGACCGGTGGCCAGGACCTGGGGAGTGAGAGTGCCACTGAAAATCAGCTTGTGTGCTGCCTTTGGCACCTGTGCCATAGGTTGCCTATAGAGGTTATTTTCCCTCTGTATTTAGCACTGGTGTGACTGCAGCTGGAATACTGTGTCCAATTCTGGTGTCCACAATTCAAGAAGGACGTTGAGAAATTGGATAGGGTTCAGAGAAGAAACACAAGAATTATTAAAGGGTTAGAAAACATGCCTTCTAGTGACAATCTCAAAGATCTCAATCTGTTTATTTTAACAAAGAGAATGTTAAGGGATGACTTGATTAATCTATTGAATATTTGTTCCCCATGTAGATACTATAATGGGCTCTTCAACGGGGTGATGGATTCTTTCTAAAAGTGCAGCAGCCATGAGGCTCCACCTCCTCTGTGGCCCCATCCTTGACCCTCCTGTTCCCCCGGAGGCCCCACCACCTGGTTGGGCTGGAAGCTGGAACTGGGCTGGGGAGTCCTGGTCATTCCACCTGCTGAGATTGGGGGGGGGGACCTGAGAGGAACCCCGAACCCATGTCCCTGCCTTCATAGCTCCCCACCCAAGGCAGATGGAGGATCTGCGGCTCCCCACAGCTGCCTGTGTGGCTCTTACCCCTGTCTCTGGCTTGCTCAGAAGGCACTTGCTACTCTAGCCTTAAACAAATGTTCTGGAGTCCAGTAGTACCTGTTTAATATCTTGTTCTGGAAGAATCGCAAGGATAAAGAATTTGAAGTATATTTCACATTGAGCCAGATAGCCTTCAGGTTTCTGTTGATATTTTTCCCATTTTTATTTGAGACTTAGATTGAGAAGGTAATGCAAAGCATTAAGCACCTATAAACAATGCCTACAAACTCACCTTTGTTTCCATATTTCTTAACATGTTCTTCTAGAGATGAGAGAGCTGAAACAGACAAATTGTCCTCTATCCTTGCATGAATCCTTGAGAATAGCCACTGAAAGAAGGAATGGTGAGACAGGGATATTTGTTAAACCAGCCTCCTTTGATTATGTGTATCATTGTGTATTATATCTTTAAATGTTGTTAATCATTTTCCTTTCCAAATTTTCTTGCGTGTGGAGCTGGTCTTGATCCGAGGGCATGGGTTATCCCACAGTAGTAGAAGGGAACTAGTAAGATCACATGCTGTAATCACTTCAACATGTTGCAGAATGCTACATGTAGCTGCTAATAATGAGTAGCCTCTTAGGTATATAAAAGAAAAGAGGGAACCAAATGGCATAGCTACACTGTTTTCAATCTCAAACCAGACTGGTGTGTATACAATGCCACGGAAGGGGAATCACCTTACAGTAGGTGTCAAGTATCAGGGGATAGCTGTATTGGTCTGTATCCACTAAAACAGCAAGAAGTGGGGTTTTTACTCAAAAAATCTTATGCCCAAATAAATCTGTTAGTCTTTAAGGTGCCACCAGACTCCTTGTTGTTCTCACAAATAGGACACATTTAGATGAAATAGATACAAATCTGGCAACCCCAGACCTACAGTTGCCCAGGATTTTTTAAGGATTTTGTGTGACAAGTGAGGCTGTTTTTTATCCTATATAAATTGCACGATAATTTATTTATATATGCAAAGAGCGAGGGAAACACTTTGAAAGGCAGTTATCTAATGATATAAGTTAATCTTGGGCAGATAGTCATTTTGGCTATTTCTATTCTCCCCAGTAAGGATAGAGGGATGAGCCAATCTCGCTATATCCTTTGAAAATTATTTTAATATATAGTCCGTATGTAGGAAAAACAATTTTGGGAAGATAAGGACAGTTTTTAACACCTAGATAAGTTATTTCCTTGCATATGGAAAATGGTGAAACTGAAAATGATCTGGTGTTTTGGTTATTCTCATTTCTTGTGATTTATTCCAGTTAGTTTGAAAACCAGAGAGCTTTCCAAAAAAATCAACTACATTCAATAATGATGGGAACTGATGAGGATGGAGTCTTCAATAATACAAAAATGTCATCTGGATATAAACTGATTTTTTTATTCTTTCCGCATTATAGTCACACCTTCAATGGCAAAGTACTAATGGATGTACATTGATAGTAGTTCTAGAGTGAGATTAGAAAGAGGGGGCAAGAGAGGACAGCCCTGTTATGTCCCTCTTTCTAGTTAAAATGTGGGAGAAATAAATACATTAGTTGATACTGAAGTGAGGGGAGAGTTGTATAATACACTAACCCAACTCAGGAATATTGATCCAAATTCAATTATTTTAGGACAGACATTAGATAAGGCTGTTCAACCCCTATCAAAGACTTCCACTGCATCTGGAGATAATGCTATGGAGGACACATCTGATATCTGAGCTTGCTGGATCAAGTGAGTGATTTTTATCATCTAATCAGCAGCCACTTTTCCTTTAATGAAACCAAACTGATCTACATGAATAATTGATGGGAGGATGCTGCTCAGTCATGTTGCTAAAAGTTTTGCAATTATTTTGCAATCTGTGTTTAATAGAGATATGGGGCAGAAGTTGCCACAGTTGCAATAATCTTTGTTCTTTTTTAATATTAACGTAATTAAAGCAGTTCTTATGGCATGAGACATGTTCCTTTTTGGAATGTTTCAGTGAAGACCTTTGAAAGAGTAGAAGATCACTGATTAAAAAATGGTTTTCTGGCAGATTTCTACAAAACATCCATCCCCCGGGCCTTGCCAAAATTGTAGTATTGTATAACCTCTTTGATCTCTTGTGGTGTTCATGGAGAAAGCTTTCACAGCACTTGTTCTAAAGTTAGGGTGTTAAAAGGTAGATGTCAACAAAATGATCAAGTTTATTAGAGTTGTCTGATTTATATGAAAGCATGATAGAATGGCTTACATCTATCTATCTATCTATCTATCTAACTATCTATCTATCTATCTATCTATCTATCTATCTATCTATCAGGCAAATAGTGTATGTATGTTCACTAACTCCTTCCACACCGTTTGAGCTAGAGACTTAAAATTTGGTACAGTTATAGGCTTTATGGTCCTAATCAGAGTAAGAATTGAAAATTTTTAAAATCTCACTTCTTACACCCCCTAGGAGTGAAATTCTTTAAAGCCCATTCACATCAGCTGGGCAGCAGGTTAACAGCTACTGTTCTCTGTGACATAGTTATGATGTAATAATACCCTCCTCCAACGGACCCCACACTCGCTCAGCTCTCTGCCCCCTCCCCCTCCAACGGCTCCCGCACTCGCTCAGCTCTCTCCCCCCACGCCAACAGCCCCACCCACTTGCTCAGCTCTCTCCCCCCTTCCCCCCACATCTAAATGCAAGAGAATGAAATTAATTAGACAAAATGAGACTTCTGAACAAAATTTTTATTAATAAAAAACATTGTAGTCTTTTTACATCCCAGTTTCCAATTACAAATACCCCGAGCAACGCCAGGTATTTTTGCTAGTTGATTATATTTATTACTTCCAGGATGGCAGAATAAGGAAGAAATATTGTTGACTACTTCCATCTTAACTCTACTGGCAAGTAATTTACTTATTTTGAATTCTGAGTTCTTTAGCCCTTAATTGAGCGGTTTAGCACACGCTAAAGGTAGTGTTGCTTGTCTATGCTAGATTTTTAAAATGTTAGTTAGCATCTGTTAATATAACCCTTTAATTCCCATCCTAGATAAGGCCTAAGCATAAATGGTTTTTTCAAATCACATTGGCCAACTTGAGTTATATAACTTGATTAAAACCCCCACCTTTTTTGTTTCTAGACAACCCCTCTGTGGGCATCTTGCTTTCCTCCAGAGCCATTCTCACTGACTCAATAATCTCTTATTTAGTTCTTGCAGGGATCTCAGTAGGCCTTGCAAAATTTTGCTTTACTCTTCTGGAATATGTCTGAACTCTAGGGCTCCTAGGTGCTGTGGTAATATAACTCATGGTTTCTGAACACTTGGGTTGGCAATACTATACAAACCAACTCATTACACTATTTACAAAATAGTATACCACAATGTCTAGTGCAGTGTAAAACACGTATGAGAAGGTGAATAAATATCAATCAATAAAGGATTCTTATCGGGAGAAACCAATTTCTTGCAAGAAATTAGTCTTTCCATCAGAAAGCAGAGAAACCTTTAGACCTAAAGGAAACTCTCCCATTACTATCAGTAGCAGTGCTGTCTAAGACCATAGGTTGAAAGTAGGGGCTTTGGCTTTTTATCCTTTAAAAATGTAAGTGCTACTTGAAACCCATTCTTGAGAACATGGAACCTAAAGAGCATGCAGGACTTCAATAGCCACGGATAAAACATCAGAAAATGCATGATCCTGTTGGGGAATGTTGAGCCAAAAATCATTTTTAGGCCCCTGATCTGACAAGCTGGTCCATGAGAGTGGGCTCTTTTGCCCATGCTGAGCCCTATGGATTTGAGTGGCAGTCAAAAATCTGCCCATGCAGCACAACTTGCAGGATCAGGGCCCTAGTTTCCTTGGGTTGACCAGAGCCAGCAGCTACTGCCGGTAGAAATCTGTGACAATACATACAGTAAGGAGCACTTTAAACATAGCTCTGTAGCTACTGTGCTTTTGCAGTCCGAGATCTGAGGCTTATCCTTGGTGCTCCTGTGAAGTTCTTTGGAAGAAATTATGTGCAGTATAATGACAGTTGTCAAGTCATAGGTGCCCATGTAGGGTGTACATAAGGAAACAGAAGCACAAACATATACGTGTAGCATCTTTTATCGTTGTGTATATATATTTTTAAATAATAAAATGCTGTAATGTATAGAAACAAGGAAGGAGAATTCAAATTGGTCTTGTATTAACATAGTTTTTGATATATTGCAGACTATTGTGGTTTCCCCACTGAATCTAATTCTAATAGCTTTTTGTTTTTCATTTAGCTTTTTATTGGTTTTTTAAATTGGGCAGCAAAAGTCACATGATCTTTCACAAACAGCATCTCTTGGCCACTTCTGATTATGCCGTTTCCTTATGTAGGTCATGGAAAATCTGCAGAATCTGCATGACCTGCTTCCTCTGTGCTTTCACAGCAGGCTGAATTCTTGCCCCCCTCCCCCAATACACACTTAAATGCACCATAGAGAGTGTCCTTACTTTATTAAACTGTTAACAAAGATGTACAGTACTTTGATGCCCAATCCTCCTCCTCCTCTAGAGTTGCTAAGTGCCATCAATTTGTATAGAAAGAGCTCTTGAGAGGTGCTAGGCACTTCACAGTATCCGTCCCAAAGCTCAATGGTTTTTCACTATTTATTTAGAGGCATAATAAGAAACAGGGAGCCAGAAATTCAAGATGAGTAAAGTGGCCTGTCTCCACTGACATCAACAGAACTGTCCTGATTTACACCAGCTGAAAATCTGGCCCAGTGTTTTCAAATCAGTTGGAAGCAAGTGGCATTTACAAGGCACAATATAGTGTGTTTTGACTCTGGACTGTTGAGTGACAGGTAAAATAATTGTTACACAAGGATTTTATAGGATTAGAGATTAAATCAGTAGATGGCAAGGCAATTGAGGATCTATACTAGTAGGGCAATAGACAATAATACCAGAGTCCTCTGATTAATATCGACCAGTATATTTTTATTATTATGAAACTTTATATCTTGTGCATTTTTGAATTTATTTTATTTCCAAAATATCACCAAAAGGATGCATAGTTGAGCCCTGTTATGAAAAACAACCCTAAAAATGGAGGGTAAAACAGAGGAAAAATTGCTGGAAGATGATGCTTGTTAAGATGGTTCATACTATCTTCAATACATGACTCTCCAGCTTTGGAAAGAAAGAAAACAGAAACCAAAATGCAAGAACAGACAGCAAATAATACTATGATGTTTATTTGTACTTGTGCATTTTTTCTGCAATAGAACACGTCTAGATTTAACTTTGCATCATAAAATGGGAAAGAAGAGAAATAAATAAAATAGCAAGCAACTCTAAGGACCGAATGATGGCAGTTAGCCATTGGCCTGCATTTGTTTATAATTACCCCTGAGTAACCCAGGGCACAGCAAGACTATGCAGCCTGCTCCCATGTTCTTAGCCTTTTTTTGCATGCTGGTAGACAAAGGGGAATGAACCATGTCCGGCTTCCTCCTGGCCCCTTTGGAGAACTGTGCACCAGAAGGCAGTCCCTGTACTACCCAGGGTTGTTTCTCAAGAGGGGCAGTCAATACAGTGTTCCTTGCTCTCTATGAAACTACAAGTACTAGTCACAACCTGGTCATAACAAGATCTAAAACAGCAATCCAACTCTCTGGGCAGCAGAATGTGAGAGGTGTTTATAATTAAGTGGATATAAACACTTTTTTTTTTTAAATTAACTGATCCACCCTGATCTTCACACAGATCAGTACTTTAACAATTTGTTATAATGCTTTTAAGAAAAATAGTGAAAGCCTTCAAAGGGCTAGCACGGGTCTGGATGCATGAATCTCACTGACTTTGAGGGAAGTCATTCAATTAAAATTCTTCAGTGCTTTGGAATTGTAGAGATTACAGATACAATCTCATCTATATTACATCTCGATCTGTTATGCACAAAACCTATTAGTGTTAATGGCAGTTACATGTGAACATCCTAGAGTTCCAAGCAGGGTGTTTCTTTATCCTGCTCTATATTCATTCAGCTCCATGGATACAAGTTAACTTTGCTTTTAGGAATCCGGACTGTAGGCCTTCACTGGACAGTAGCACAGTTAGGAATAGTACTATCCCCCCCTTTTTTTTTCCACGTGTAACATCCTGATCCTTAAGAAGCATTCTGCCTTGGAACTGCACTCAGTGTAGATGTATTGCAGATCAAAGTGGGGATTAGCTGAGATAATCTAGTTTCTATTCAAAACTGAGAAACAAGAGTAGTAATGATCCCACCTAATTATGTATATACTTTTAATGAACTCCCTGAAAGCCTGCTTTGTTACTGGCTGTCTCTTAAACTATGGGGGAGTAGCTGTGTAACAGTGCAGTTCTGTCCAAGCTGAGGGAAGTTCTGAAGCCTCCCCCACCACCCTAATCCCCACTGAATGTTTCAGGAAGTAGGATTAGTTGATGGCCCAAAATGGGAAAGGAAAGCTCACAATGGGCAACCACACTAGTTTGTAAATGAAGGATTAAGTCAGGAAACCTTGCTAATAGCCTAGTAAGAGATCCTATAATCATTCATTGTTCAGCAGTGAGTTACTGGTATTCTTAGTAGGATTTAACTGGACTTGTAATTGCCTAAATTTGGGATCCACAAGGTACTTAGGTATTGCAACGCTGAGCGTCATGGTGCCTAGAATATCACAGAAACGAGGAGTCCAGTAGCACTTTAAAGACTAACTGATTTATATGGGCATAAACTTTCATAGGTAAAAAACCCACTTCTTCAGATGCATGGAAGAAGTAGATTTTTACCCACAAACGCTTATGCCCAAATAAATCTGTTAGTCATTTTAAGGTGCCACCAGACTCCTCATTGTTTTTGTGGATACAGATTAACGTGGCTATCACTCTGATACTTAGAATAGCACAGGAACAACACTGCAGCCTACAAAGCCTGAGTTAGGTCCCTAGGTTTTCTGTACAATTAATGGGGACAGAGATGCATCTTTAGAATGAGATCCAAAAAAGCCCAGCATGCTAGGCAGAGAGCCATCTAAACTAGCCAATGGAAGATGCCTACAATAGCGGGGGGGTCCTAAGCTTCACCCCTCTCTCAGAGACAAGCACCTAAGTCCTGGCTGCAAGGAAGTACATATCTCTGCTTGGTGATCTATAAACAAGAGCTGATCACCTGGAGTTGGGTAGCTTAGGTGTCTAGGAGGTTCTGGTGTGAATGAGGTAAGTGATCCATGCAAAATGACTGGAGGAGGAGGAGCGGTGGTGTCCACCTTATAACCTTTTTAGTCTAGTGGTCAGAGCACTCACCTGGGTTTGGGATAGCCGGGAGTGGGGGGAGGGAAGAAGATTTGAATGGGGTTTCCCCACCTCTCAGGAGAGTATGGTAACCATTGAGCTATGGGCTATTCTGATATTGGGGCTCCCTCATTCCTGTTGAAGTTGTTTCACTGTGGATAAATAATGAAAGTGACTGGAGCAGGGGGACTGGACCTGGGTCTGCTACTCTCAGGTGGGTATCCTGATCACTGACCTATAGAGTCGTTCTCGCTCTTTCTCAGGCCCAGTGACTATTAAGTATTTATCCACAGTGGAACAGTGAGTGATTCAATTGCTCTCCTCTCTTAGAACTTTAACCTTCTGCCTCCAAATCCCTTGCTGATGCCACAGACCACAGCATCTCCTAAAAACAGCATGAGAATGAGCAACAAGATCTAAACAGCTTAATGAACTCTAACAACCCTGTTGGTTTGCAAAAGCTCTGTTACCTAGAAATGATCAACCGCACAAACATGGGAGCAAAGTAGTGGTGAGCAAACTAGACTGTGAAAGTGCCTTTCCCACCGCATGTAAAGCGACTCTGATTAAAGTACTCTGAACAAAGAAAAAGACTTAGATTAAAAACATGTACTAACCTGGTCTTATTAGATCTTACATGTGTCGCTTGGGATTTTTCAAAGCACTTTTCATTTGCTTAGCTCTGCTCGCCTTGAGTTAAATGTTAAAGCTCCCGTTGACTTCAGTGGGAACAGAATAAAGCCAATGCTGAGTGCTTTTGAAAATCCCATGCTAGAATGATTTTATTGACATATTCACCAAAAGGGTGATACGTACTTTACGGCGGTAGCGCTCAACCTTTCCAGACTATTGCACCCCTTTCAGGAGTCTTATTTGTCTTTTGTAGCGCCAAGTTTCATCTCACTTAAAAGCTACTTGCTTACAAAATCAGACATAAAAATACAAAAGTGCCACAGCCCACTGTTACTGGAAAATTGCTGACTTTCTCATTTTTATAATATAATTATAAAATACATCGATTGGACTATAAATATTGTACTTACATTTCAGGGTACGGTATGTAGAGCAGTATAAACAAGTCAGCAGATGAGATTTTAGTTTCTACTGACTTTGCTAGTGCTTTTTATGTAGCCTGTTGTAAAACTGGGCAAATATTTAGATCGGCGGTTCTCAAACTTTGTTGAGCTGCGACCCTTTTTTACGTGGTTACTCTGTGCGGCGACACTTGTATGTCTGCCGAAAAGCCACCTAATTGATTACTTCCACATTTGGCGGCTTTTTGGTGGATATGCCAAGCACTCCCGAGTGTCCGCAGAAACTGGAAATAATCAATAATAATCGGGAGCGCTTGCCACGTCCGACAAAAAGCTGCCAAATGCGGAAGTAATTGATTTAGCGGCTTTTCAGAGGTGCCAGGAGCTTGCAACTCCCCTGGAAGTGGACGGCGACCCCCTGGGAGGTCACAACTCCCAGTTTGAGAACCGCTGATCTAGATGATTTGATGTACCCCCTGGAGGACCTCTGCATATCCCCAGGGGTATGTGTATCCCTGGTTGAGAACTACTGCCTTACAGAACAAAGACCTGCTCCTTGCCCCAAATAATCCATAATCTAATTTTAGATGTCATGCAACAAGTAAGAGTAACACTAACAAGGCAGCATGAAGTGAGGAAGCAGAAGGACTACAGTAATAAAATAATTATCCAGTTATGGTATGCACACACCTTGCTGATGTCATTAAAGCAGTTTTCTTTTACATGGTGAATTAACTCATTTACTTGTAAGCAACAGGTGGATGCAATTTACATTGTTATCTCGAGGAAAAACTACTTTCATGCCAAATAATTCTGTGTTCTGATATTGGTTCAGTTTATATCTTGCACGTCAGGCAGTTCAGGGAGGAATTGAACCTCCAGGAGGCGCTGTCCCAGAAAGAACTTAAGGAGTGTGTACCTGTGCCATGATCTAGCCCAGAGACAGGACTGAAGGCTTTCAAACCAAATGTGCATAAAGTGGTATTCTCAAACAGGAGAAGGAGCGAAGATATCTTTTCCCACAACAGGGTTCCAGAGGCACTTCAGGTGCAGCCCATATGTGCCAACCAAATAATTAGGTTTACTTCTACCAATTTATAGGAATACTATTATTTTTTTAATGGAGACAGTAAATAATCTTTGAGAACAATTGATGTAGGGAGGTGGTAAATTCTCACTCACTCCAAAAGTCATTTAGTGAAGATTAGAAGTCTTTCTAAAAGATATGCTCTAGTCTAATGCACAAGCTGTTAATTTGTTGCAGGAATTACCAGGCAAAATCTCTGGTGTATGTTTATACAGGAGGTCAGAGTGGGGGGGTCATATTCTCAGCAGGTGCAAATTAATTTAGCCCTATTGACTTACTAAAATCAGCTGAGAATTTGAAATGATCATAATGAGACCTCCTGGCCACTGATTCTAGTGTCTCCATATATAAGGTTGAAGCTATCTTTCTATGATGAGCCCAATCTTGATACCTCTGGTAGCTGAGCCAAAGTAAAACTGTTCTTGCTAGAAACTTACTTGCCTGATTTATGCCAAGGTAGAAGAATGTCTCTGGAAACATGGAAGTAAACCAGACAAGGCATTTGGGAGATAAGTGTGTTCAAGAATTGAGATCACCTCATTTTTGGATTCTCACAACTCTTTTTGGCTCCTCGCAATGTCAAAATGGCTTCACCTAGAAACTCTGTATTAATTTTAATCTGCTTTCCTTGGCAAGGACTGGTGTTGGTGCCTCCAACTCATTTTTTGGCAGTAGGTGGAGTAAATGAGTAGGGTTTTGGCTAAACACATAAGATATAGTCACACATTGCTTCTAATAATATTTCCCTGCATCTATTCAGTTTTTTACAGAGCCCAGGAAGCCCTCATCAGCTGAATGCAAGTTTCCTGTCCTGTGATGTAGATGTGCTTCTTAAATTGCAAATAAATCCAGAGGAAGAAGTGCCCTTCAGAATCCCCATTATCTTGAGGAAGGAACACAGGGATGGGAAACCTAGTTTGAGCTCCTGAGTCATTACCACTGTTTGGTTTAGACAATACTCTGCCTTAAGAACATCCCGCAAACTTCAGTTAGGCTTCACAACACCTTCATAAGGCCAGTGCAGAAAATCATCCCCATCTTGCAGTGGAGGTGCTGAGCATGAGTGGTAGCGTGGCTTTCCTGCAGTCATAGAGTAGATTAGATCTCTTGGCTCTAAGGCCCATGTCTAATCTACTTGACCCCAGTGTCCAAAAGGAAAGTCAACCAGTGCCTCAGTTTCTCTGCTTGTAAAATGGGGCAATAATATTTGCCTCAACACGGGGTTGGCATTTAATTTGCTAGAGTTCTCATTTGCTGCTTTAGTGAGGTGTGTAGGAAAGAGACACGTGATCGGAACATGTCTGAGTTTTGTGGGATCTGACATCCAGATCAAGATTCAGACTTTGACTCTGAGATATCTCTAAATCCAAATTTTTAGAGGTCCCTTACAGGTCCTGCATCTCTCCAGCATCACATTACCACTTTATCCCTATGGACTTTGGAATACATTATTTCCCTCCTCTTCCCCTCCACCCCAGTCAACGCCAGTGCTTCTCCTCACATCACAGTTTTCTTCTTGAGTGGGGAAATGGAACTATGACCTGTTATCCCATGTATTGACTGGTGGATGGCCAGCCCACGCGCCATCTGGCATCTCCCTACCTGCTTCCACAAAGACCTGGAAAGAAAATATAGTGGCTTTTTAGGTTTTAATGTATCTTACCATAGTGCCTAGTAGCCCTAGTCATGAAGCAGAATCCCAGTGTGCCAGGTGCAGTTCAAATACAGAACAAGAAGATGGTCCCTTCCTCAAAGAGCTCACAATCTTAGTGTTAGATAAGAGATAAATACAGACAAGGGAGTGCAAGAAAACAATGAGATGATAATGGTCAGCGTGGTAAACAGGGGTCTCAGTACACTAGAGGCCTTATTCTTGTAGATATGTTTGTAGGCATTGCAGAAAAGGAGCATTTCAAGGAGGGGATAGTGAGGTAGCTTTGTGGATGTTCACAGGATCACTTCTGAACACTTGTGATGCTCAACCAATCAGGGTTCCAGAAGAAGTGTCATAAGAATCAGCCACGTTGACAAGTCCAACAAGTCAATCTCAAAACGTGAAAATGCATCACGGAAAAGATGCACTGAACGTTTTGCTTGCATTTAGACAGGACAAAAAACTTTGCCCAGCTTCAATACCACTTTCATGAGAGTTCCTTGAACTCATTCCAGCCCCAATTTTGAAAATGCTACATTCTAGCCCTAATTTTTTATAGCTACCCATTCAGTGGGTTAATACATACACAGCACACAGGGCTTTTTGACCAGAGAGATCTCTCTCTTGTCAATAGACATTATGTTAACTGTACACTTTTATTTTAACTTTTCAGAATGCTCATTTGAGAAGCTATAATATCTCCTTCAAAGCTGGTTACGGCTCAAGTGTTAATTTGACTGCTACAGTCACAATCAAAATAATTGTATACAACATCCACAAAACTGTTTTTTCAGTGACATGTAGAAAAGAGAGACATGGCTGCTATTCAGAAGTTTATCAGCCGGATGGTTGCTGATAGCTATGAACCAGATTTGAGCTAAGAAAAGTAGAAGGAAAAAACACTTTAGAAACATTTCTCTGCTTGCAATATTTTCTGTCTTATTCCTGCAATTGTAAATTAAAAATAACAAAATAGTTTTTTTCTTCGCTTTTTTGGTCTTGTGGGGTTTTTTAAAAAATTTTTTTTCATCTTGTAACTTCAGTAAATCTGCATTTTTGGTTTTATCTTTTGCTGAAATGAAAACTGTAAATTAAAGAAAAAGTGATTATTGATCACAATGCTGTTGGACTGTAAAGGGTTACAAATCTGGAGATGGAGTGTTTAATGGCCTGCCAACATCTCATCATTCCCAATTAGTCTGAAAAATTGGCATAACTGTGTCTTAATTAAATTTATGAACCAGAGACATTTATTTAACTTCCTCATACGTTGCTTATGTTACAAGGGAAAGCAGTGTGCCCTTTTTAAGAATGGGAAATTTAAAAGAAAAAGTATAAAAAAATGGTTTTAACTGAACCATGCTTCAGACTATTCCTGGGCATAAAGGTTTACAAACTCGGAAGAAAGCAGCAGGGAGAAGTAATATCCAATAATGCCAACCCTGTCCTGAAATCACAAGCTACTGATCATGTGGGCATGCCCACCTGATCTGAACGGGTGGTCCCTGATTCAGAGCACTCGAGGAAGGCAAAAAAATGTGACTGTCTCTGCCAACAAGTCCTGAGGGAAAATTCTTTCTTCACCACAGATTTGGCAATCAGTTAACTTAGTGCATGTGAGCAAAAACTATTCTAGTTATAAACATCTGAGCTTATTTATACCTTGAGATATTGTTTGTGTCCTAGTAATTTTCCATTTTCTTCCCCCCCCTTTAGTTTATACGATAGTGGACTCTTCCAGTGCCTCTCTGGGCATAGAGTTGTAATTGACTGCTAGCAAAGGATTTGATCCACCACCCTTGTGCACAGGTAGAACTGCTCAACGAGACTTATTTCTTATTATAACTTGGATAAGAAAGTAAGAATGGCAATACTGTGCCAGACTTCTGTCAGTGATATGTCTCCTCACCAGGAGTGCTTCCACCATGTGAAGAGGGGCAGTGTGGGAGCCCAGCTGCTTCTCAGACTCTCAGCTCCCTGCTCCCAGACAGGAATGGGGGAAGACACCCAGGCTTTTTGCCTCCTTGTTCCCCAGCAGGAGCTGAGCTTCTCGCTCCCTGAGCAGGAAGTGGAGAGCCCGGGGCAGCAGGGCTCTAGCTACCTAGCTTTATTGTCAATTTGAGGGCTTCATGGTAGAGCCCTGAATTTGACAAAACAGCCAATGCAAATCATGCGGTCTCTACACAGACACTGCATTGCTCTTACTGAACTGACATAAGCCCTACAACTCTTGTGGAGATGGAGTTGTTCTGTCGGTGTAGTAGAGCTCTTACGTCAGTGGAACAAGGCTGTAGTGTGCACACCAGTGGTGGACAAGCTGCGGCCCATGGGCCACACGTGGCCTATCAAGATAATCTGTTGGTGGGCTGTGAGACAGTTTGTTTACATTGACCATACGCAGGCACAGCCGCCTGCAGCTCCCATTTGTTGCAGTTGGCCATTCCCGGCCAATGAGAGCTGCGGGAAGCAATGTAAACAAACTGTCTCACAGCCCACCAGTTGATTACCCCGATGGTAGGCTGACCATACGTCCCGTTTTGAATGGGACAGTCCCGTTTTTTTCATGTTTTTGAACCGTCCCGTCTTTTTGTCCAAAATATCAATTTTGTCCCGTTTTTGGGGCAGGACTCATAAAACATGGAGTCATAAAAGGTCTGCCCCCCCCCCCCCCGCCGCCGGTGCGCTCGGCCCCCGGCTGCGGCTCCAGACCGCTCTGCTCCGCTGTCAGCTTCAGCCCGCTGCCGGCTGGACGTTTTATGACTCATAATCACATAACTGAATTTATGTGATTATGAGTCATAAAACCCGTCCGCTGAATTTATGTGATTATGAGTCATAAAACCCGTCCGGCAGCCCCCCGCCAGAGCGCTCGACCCCTGGCTGCGGCTCCGAACAGCTCCGATCTGCCGCCTCCTCCAGCCCGCCGCCCGCTGCCGCCTCCTCCTCTCTATTCCTCCTTCCCTCCTTCTCTCCATCCCTGCCTTCTCTCCATCCCCCTTCTCCATCCCTCCCTTCCTCCCTGCTCTCTCCCTCCGTCCGCTGCCTTCTCTCTCTCCCTCCATCCCTTCTCTATCCCCTTCTTCATCCCTCCATTCCTCCCTTCTCTCTATCCCTCCATCCCTCTCTTCCTTCTCTCCATCCCCCTTCTCCATCCCTCCCTTCCTCCCTGCTCTCTCCCTCTGTCCGCTGCCTCCTCTCGCTCCCTCCATCCCTTCTCTCTATCCCCTTCTCCATCCCTCCATCCCTTCCTTCCTCCCTTCTCTCTATCCCTCCATCCCTCTCTTCCTTCTCTCTATCCCCCTTCTCCATCTCTCCCTTCGTCCCTTCTCTCTCTCCCTCCGTCCACTGCCTCCTCTTCCATCTCCCTTCTCTCCATCCCTCCTTCTCGCTGTCCTTTGCCTCCTCCATCCCCCCTGCTCCCTACCCTATCTCTTCTCTCATCCATCCATCCTCTCCCTTCTCACTTTCGTGCCTTCTCTCCCTCCGTCCCCTCCATCATCTTCATCCCTCCTTCTCTCTCTCCCTCCATCCTCTTCATCCCCCATCCCTGTTCTGCTTATTCCTCCATCCATCCCCCCCGACCCCCCTGTGCCTCCCCCCCGCCCGGCGCTGGGGGGCCCAGGTGGGGCCATGCCCCCCCGCCCACACCCTGTCCCGTTTTTGCCATCCCAATGTCCCGTTTTTGTCTAAAGGAAATATGGTCAGCCTACCCAATGGGCTGCATCCGGCCGGCCTGCATGCCGCAGCTTGCCCACCACTGGTGTATATTGACGTGATTAGGTCAACTTAAAGCAATTTACATTGACCTAACTGTGTGTATCCAGGCCTTAGTCATCTCTCTTCCAAGCTGAAAAGGTCCAGTCTTTTTTAATCTCTCCTCATTCAAAGCTGTTCCATACATACTCAATCATTTTTGTTGATCTTCTCTGTACTTTTTCCAATTCTTGTTTATCTTTTTTTGAGCTGGGGCAACCAGAACTGCACACAATATTCAAGGTGTGGGTGTACTGTGGGTTTATTCAGAGGCATTATGATATTTTCTGTTTCATTATCTATCCCTTTTGTAATGGCTCTTAACATTCTATAAACTTTTTTAACTGCTGCTACACACTGAGCAATTGTTTTCAGAGAACTATCAACAATGAGCCCAAGATCTTTCTTGAGTGTCAACAGCTAATTTATATCCCATCATTTTGTATGTACAGGTGGTGGTTATGTTGTCCAATGTGCATTATTGATTTAATCTGCCATTTTGTTGCCCAGTTTAGCGAGATCCCTTTGTAACTCTTTTTTATTCTTTGTTTACCTTTTAGATAAACTAGTTCCCCCCCTCCTTTTTTTAACAAGAGGATTTTTCTTTTGCAAACAATGGAATGAGATAAATATGCTTATTATGATTCAAATGAGGAAAATATGCCATGGAAAAATTTCGGGCAATAGGATATTTTTTTCCTGACTAAGTGGGAGTTAATGAGACTGCAGACCTAGTAGCATGATGTACTTGTATTTGATCATTTGAAACATACTTTCATTAAGAAAGTGGGAGGATTTACTTCTACCTAGTGATTTGAAGTTAATTACATATGCTGAAACACTGCTTACAATTATGATGATCTGATTCTTTAACACTATGTAACCTTCATTTATTGTACGTAGTATTATTTTAATGAGGCTTATTGTGTTCTTGAGAAGTTATCTAGAGAGTCTTGTATCTAGCTGAAACGAGATAATTTAAAAGTAACATCAACATATAAAAAATCTTCAGCCATCATTTGACCAAACCTAAATTATGTTCCTGATGGTATTTACAAAATATTTGTGGCAAGTACAGTGTGTCTGTGTTAAAGTAAATGAAGCATAGAATGAACAGGACATAATCACATGAGACTTGAATTCATTCCAACTTCTACTCTGGAGGGAAAAAAAATTACTCAGAGGATTGCAGTGAGCAACATGTGATGCAAAGTGAGGCCTGCTCAGGTCAGGCCCGCAGAAGCTAGCGGCAGAAGGCCTGAAAGCAGTTTGAACCAGGAATGTTTGAGTGTACGGTAGTTCAGTGAGTGTCACATGCAGACAGGCATAATTTTTGAAAGAACGCCAGCCTAGAGGAGAGCTGTCTCATGATGACAATCTAACAAGGTGCTTTGTTGTACTGTCAACTCTTTTAAAAAGATAATGACTGAAACCCTGGAAAACTGAATAACTCTTGTGTCACAGTTATGGGGCTAGCTGCATCTCTGCCCTTTACCTCGTCTCTTTAAATGTACCCTATCAGGTATTGGGCATCCTGCCTGTAGTCCCTCAGGATGCAGTCTCACAGTTCTTCCACTTTAAGGGCTTATTTATAGGGGGAAATAACTGGCATAATTATAGCAATATAATTACTTAAGAAGAGTAATTATTCGGGAGCAAGGTCCCTTGCATTCTGGAATAGCATTCACACAATTAGGTTATACCAACATAGTTATCATGGACTAATAATTTTGCTTTACCTATGCTGGTCAACTTCCCCATGTAAACAAGCCACTAGACCGAGGGCCACATCAGGGTTGAAAACTTGTATGGAGAGTCGCGTCAGGGAAGGCTGTGCCTTTGCAAACAGCCCGGCCCCAACCCCCTCCCACTTCCTGCCCTCTGACTGCCCCCATTGGAATCCCATTCAACCCCCCCTTGTCCCCTGATTGCCCCCTCCTGAGACCCCTCACCCAAACCACCACCCCCAGGGCCCCACCCCCTATCTAAGCCCCTCTACTCCTTGTCCCGACTGCCCCCTTCAGAAACCCCACACACTAACTGTCCCCGCCAGACCCTACCTCCTTCTCAACTCCTCCTGCTCCCTGTCCCGACTGCCCCGACCCCTATCCACACTGCCACCTCCTGACAGACCCCCCCCCACCCTGGGACTCCCATGCCCTATCCACCCCCTCATCCCCTTCCCCTGACCGCTCCTCGCCCAGAACCTCCATCCCATCCAACAGCCCCCTCTCCCCTAACTGTCCCTGGGACTCCCTGCCCCTTAACCAACGCCCTCTCCCCCCCCCCCCCGCCATGCCCCCTTACCACACTGGTGGCCCTGCCAGCATTGCACATGCCACACCGCTCTCCCGGAGGAGCGGGCAGCCCTGCTCGGCGCACTGAACTCTGTGAGAGCAGGGCAGGGGCCAGGAGCAGCCTCCCCTGCCAGGAGCTCAGGCACGCTGAACTCTGGGAGAACGGGAGAGGTTTGGGAGCAGCCTCCTTTGCTGGAGTTCAGCCGCGCTGACCTCCAGAAGAGCGGGGAAGGTGGGGGCGGGCCAGGAGCAGCCTCCCCCGCCGGAGCTCAGGCGGGCTGGGCCGGATGGTCTTGTGGGCTGCATCTGGCCCGCAGGCCATAGTTTGCCCCCCCCCCTGCACTAGACCTAGCCCTGGGTACTCTGCTCCACATATACCTATCACATCTCAGCCTATGGCTCTGACAAATTTTGGGTACTGGTATTTCCTTCCTTTTGGAAACTGTGATGTAGAGACCATCAACCTTCTTAGAACAAAGTATTTTTAGTTAGTTGGAACAAAGCTTTAGAGAAAAGGGATTTGAAAACAATCACCAGCCTGCAGACACATTTAGCCTCATCTTATCTTACACTCCCTACAAGCTCATTTGGACAGGTTTCCTTCTTATGTTACAGGAACAGAAGAGATCCAACTCACATACTCCTAACCAGATACTCCTGTGTGACTCTCAATTTGCTTCGGTTAGACTGACCCACTCTGTTCAGACAGGTTTCGGTGCTCCCTAAGGATATCAGACAAGAGCCATTAAAGCTACTCTTTTGGCATTTTCTGAATGACCCTTAAATCTAACCTGTGAGGCAACTTTTAGGAAGGGCATCTTTTCTCTTCAGCTACTGTGAAATATCCATCCACATTTATGGTACCGACACACACCATGCTAGTGACAAATCCAGTATCAATAATTATCTAAGAGCAACCCTCACTTTTGTCCCACCTTGGAACATAGTAAGAACATTAGTGATCAGGAACAGTCAGCATGGATTCATCAAGGGCAAGTCATGCCTGACTAACCTAATTGCCTTCTACGAAGAAATAACTGGCTCTGTGGATGAGGGGAAGGCAGTGGATGTGTTATTCTTTGACTTTAGCAAAGCTTTTGATACAGTCTCCCACAGAATTCTTGCCAGCAAGTTAAAGAAGTATGGGCTGGATGAATGGACCATAAGGTGCATAGAAAGCTGGCTGGATTGTCGGGCTCAACGGGTAGTGCTCAATGGCTCCATGTCAATCTCACCCGCCTCTCCCTCCCCCCTCCCCCCCCCAAGATCAAGTGGAGTGCCCCAAGGGTCGGTCCTGCGGCTGGTTTTCTTCAATACAAGCAAAAATACCCGGCGTTGCTCGGGTCCGTCGGGGGGGGGGGGGGGGAGAATTTATGTGATTATGTCTCATAAAACCTGGCCGGCAGCCCCCCCCGCCGGCGCGCTCGGCCCCCGGCTGCAGCTCCGGACAGCTCCACTCCGCCATCGGCTTCAGCCCACCGCCCGCTGCCTCCTCTTCTCACTATTCCTCCTTCTTCCCTCCTTCTCTCCATACCTCCCTTCTCTCCATCCCCCTTCTCCATCCCTCCCTTCTCTCCATCCCCCTTCTCCATCCCTCCCTTCCTCCCTGCTCTCTCCCTCCGTCCGCTGCCTCCTCTCGCTCCCTCCATCCCTTCTCTCTATCCCCTTCTCCATCCCTCCATCCCTTCCTTCCTCCCTTCTCTCTATCCCTCCATCCCTTTCTTCCTTCTCTCCATCCCCCTTCGCCATCCCTCCCTTCCTCCCTGCTCTCTCCCTCCGTCCGCTGCCTCCTCTCGCTCCCTCCATCTCTTCTCTCTATCCCCTTCTCCATCCCTCCATCCCTTCCTTTCTCCCTTCTATCCCTCCATCCCTCTCTTCCTTCTCTCCATCCCCCTTCTCCATCCCTCCCTTCCTCCCTGCTCTCTCTCCCTCCGTCCACTGCCTCCTCTTCCATCTCCCTTCTCTCCATCCCTCCTTCTCGCTGTCCCTTGCCTCCTCCATCCCCCCTGCTCCCTACCCCATCTCTTCTCTCATCCATCCATCCTCTCCCTTCTCACCTTCCTGCCTTCTCTCCCTCCGTTCCCTCATTCCCCCTTCTCTCTCTCCCTCCATCCTCTTCATCCCCCATCCCTGTTCTGCTTATTCCTCCATCCATCCCCCTCCCCGACCCCCCTCTGCCTCCCCACCTGGGCCCGGCGCTGGGGGGCCCAGGTGGGGCCATGGCGCTGGTCACCTCACCCACCGAGCTGGAGTGCCTGGCCAAGCCGCTGTTCTGCCGCAAGGGGGCGCTGTGCCAGAAGGTGATCCACATGGTCAAGAGCCACAAAGTCACTGCGTGCTTGTTCAAGCAGACCACGTTCTGCAGCCATAGCACCGACCTCATCCGGTGAGACCCCCTGGGCCCTAGAGCCCTAGAGCCCCCCCAGACTGCCCAGAGCCCCCCATGAGCCCCTGCCCAGAGGCCCCCTAAAGCCCCCCCAGAGCCCCCAACCACCCCCCCAGCGCCCCTCAGCCCAGGTTCTGCAGCCACTGCACTGACTTCATCTGGTGAGCCCCCCCCCCACCCCGTCCCATTTTTGCCATCCCAATGTCCCGTTTTTGTCTCAAGGAAATATGGTCAGCCTAGTTATGGGCCTTCTATCATGAATAAGACCCTACCAAAGTCACGATCCATTTTGGTGAATTTCACAGTCATAGGATTTTAAAAATCATAAATTTCATGATTTCAGCTATTTAAGTCTGAAACTTCCTGGTGGTGTAATTTTAGGGGTCCCGAACCAAAAAGGAGTTTTGGGGGGGAGGGGCTCAAGGTTATTGCAGGGTGGGAGTTGCAGTACTGCTGCCCTTACTTCTGTGCTACTGCTGCTGGCCGTGATGCTGCCTTCAGAGCTGGGCATCCAGAGAGTGGCAGCAGCTCTGGAGGCAGTACTGCCACCAGCAGCAACGCAGAAATAAGAATGGCATAGTATGGTATTGTCCCCCTTCCTTCTGCACTGCTGCTGATGGGGTGCTGTCTTCAGAGCTGAGTGCCCAGCCAACAACCACCCCTCTCTATGTGCCCTGCTCTGAAAGCAGTGCAGAAGAAATGGTGGCAATACTGCAACACTCCCCCCCCCCCAAGATAACCCTGTGACTCCCCTGAAACTCCCTTTTGGGTTAGGACCCTCACTTTGAGAAATACTGCTTTCCCTAGTGGAATCTGTATAGAACAGGCTAAAAACACACAAAAGACCAGATTTCATGCAGGAAGACTAGATTTCACGGTCTGTGACGTGTTTTTCATGGCCATGAATTTGCTAGGGCCTTAATCATGAAGATACTATACGTAAAAGAGCCTGTTACCTGCCCAGCAGCCAAACACATATTTCCATATCATCCTTCCAGTAGGTAACACTAGCAAAAGCTCCTCTTTGAGCTGGTGGAGATGAAGGGAGACCTAAAAACAAACATATCCCAAGCTGTAATGTTGAGGAAAGCTAGAATGCAGGTGTCCCAGTACCATTACACATATGAAGAGCCCAAAATGAAAAAAAATAATCTTGTGCAAAAAGAGTTACAGTAGGAGGGAAAAGACCAGATTCCTGATGTCCATGGAACAGTTCTAAATCCAGTTATGGTGCATGTAGCTGGCAAGTAGGCAGACTGTAGTAAGTGCCACTTAGTATGGAAAGATTTGATAGGAGAGAAGTCAAGATGGCAATTTGAAATGGTGTTAGTAAAAGAGCACTTGCTGTTACTGCCCATACAGGACTAAACTTATGGACAGCATGGCAATTGTAAATATTGGAACTTTAGCCTGGTGTGAGGTTGTTACATACCGTAGCTCTCCAAACACATTATGAAATCTATGTATATTATGCTTAAAAATTACTCTTCTCTTCCACTGCTTGCATCCAACGAAGTGGGTATTAGCCCACGAAAGCTTATGCTTCAATACTTTAGTTAGTCTTTAAGGTGCCACAGGACTCTGTTACCTCTGCTATTCCAGACTAACACGACTACCTCTCTGATTCTCTCTAGTATAGATTGTTATAATTTACACCCCTGTCAAAAGATAGGTGCCCTCTTTTTACTACTTGAATTTAAACTTTCTTGAATTTAAGAACCAAATGCTATAGCTTAGAGGGTAAAAGTGCTTTCTTTACAAGCTTGATTTTTGAATTTTTGGCTAAATTCTCCATCCTGTTCTGAACCTCTTTTTCCCTTCTGCATTGCACAGGAGTGAATTTTACCCACATGCGGGGGGGCCTCTCAAGGTCCAATGCAATACTCAAGTCCCACTTAACAATTTTATATCAAGAACTTAACTGGTGAATAGGCCTTATGTTGTCCTTCTGTATAATAGTAAACTTTACCCTATTGCAGGAATAAACGTGGTTCAGTTAATCAACACATTTTTGCTGAAGAAACAAGCCCAACAAAATCTTATTTTCATTAAATCCTGCCTGCATCTAGGGCTTTGGACCGGTGGGCAAATTTGTGAAACACTAGATGTATTCAGCAGCACAGCACTTTACGTTTGGCAGTAGTGAAGAAGTTAATTGACACTTTGCCAATGTCAGCATGTTTCTACTGCAGTCAAGGGGTCATATGTGTTCACTGTAATGGCTAATTTTACACGAATGGCTGAGTCTTATGAAAGAGCTGGTGTAGACAGCTAAAGTTATCGGGCCAAATTTTTCCTTCACTTACTCCCATGCAGACCTGCTCAGTTTACTGATAACCTGACACTAACAAAATTAGAGCTTTTGAATGTCGCATACAAGTATCTGGGCTAAATTCTATGCCAGCAGAAGGCCATTGGGAACAATATTCTCATTTTACTTTTTACAAGTGTAAATCTAAAGAAACTCCATCAGCTTCAGTGGACCATAATTTTGTCATTGTTTGGGATACTGAATTCCTCACTGAAATCAGTCAGCACTTCTGATTTAATAGTAAGTGGTTTGGTATGGTGAAACAGCATTACTTAGGAATTACATCAGTGAAACTGGGATTAATATCTGTACCTTTGAATTGAATGGGTTTGCAGGTATATAAGAGAAGACAGGATTTGCCACATGGACTTTTTATAGAAAACATCAGAATGGCATTTTGAAAAACTGAATATCCGCGGTCATGATTTTTCTACATTTGCACACACATTTTTTGCACAATTGTGCATAGAAATAAGGCACATGCACATGAAATTTGGATGTATGCACTTGCCCCACTGGAATGAACAAGTGTAGTATTGTATTTTAGCACCAGGACCTTGAGCCTTCTTTGAAGGAAGGGGGAAAGATGTTGTTCCTAAATGGTTAAATTTTTCAAATTCTGGGCTAGATTTTGATACCCCCTATTTACCATCAGTTCTATGGTACTCCACAAATAGTCCTGTTGACTTCAGTGAAACTACTTGTGAGGTAAAGTAGTATTATTATGTGTAGTAGTATCATAATCTGGCCCTTTCATGGTAGTATTTTTAAGTGGGGTTTTTTGTCATTTTTTAATGGATAAGGATATTTTAATAATTTGTCTAAATAAAGTAATAAAGAAAGCGGGATCAAGTCAAAAACTGTGATTAGTCAAGAAAGCAGCCACATTAGAAATGAAAAGCTCTGCACTATATATTTATGATTAAGTTGTTCAGTGTAAATATGTTTATAATGAATATTTTTGACTCTTTAATTCTTCTTAATTCCCACTTTTGAACTGTGCATTTCATTTGCTCACCCAAAGCTTTTGGGGCCAGGTTGTGGCATTTGGCACAGTTCTGAACTAGGAGTTGTGTGCAAAATCCACAACCTTGCTCCAGTGGTGGGATGGGGGAAGCAGTAACTTACAAAACCTGCAGCAAATGATGACAGACCCTATGCCAGTATGGGTGGGAAGGCCAGCGAGCGTGTGTGTGTGTGTGTGTGTGTGTGTGTGTGTGTGTGTGTGTGTGTGTGTGTGTGTGTGTGGTGAGGCAGAGGGGGATGAAGCCCATTCATTGCCCGTAAACAGAAGTGCAGAGCCCTCTTGATCCTGTGCATCCAGATCCAAGGGCAGGGTAGCTGGCATAAGGGGATTTCTATGCCTCCTTATTCCTTATTGGTATGTAATGAAAGTCACCATCTGCTCTGGGATTTCTGCAAATAAAAGGGTCTGCCATTCTACTGCATGTACAATGGTCAAGTGTGCATGTGTTGAATGGTTTCTGTTGGCTTTATATTTTTTTGTCTAATGTGGTCATCATGGGGAACTATTTAGCCGTTTAAATATCCAAATTAAACATGCAAATGGGGATACCATGAAACTTTCATTCAAGGATTTTCAAAGCACTTTCTAAAAATGAATTGACTAAAGCACCCAACGGCTCTGCGATTCGGTAAGGATCACTTCACCCAAGTCTGAAATGTAGCTACCGCTATGATGAAATGTGACGACTGTGTAAATGCTGAATCCTGTTCCAGTGACGACAATGGGAGCATTGTCACTGACCTCATACCAAAGCTGGCACAGGTATGAAGAGGGCTCAGAAATACCACACAGCAGTTTCAGGAGCAGAGAAGATTTCTACAGGGGAAATCTAGGTCAACAGATGGAGCTGGCATTTCTCCAGGACATGAGGGTTAATATCTCCCCTCTTATTAAAAATGTGCCATGGGACACATGTGGCCAGGACCTCCATTTTATAGCTAAGCTGAAAAATGTCTCTTCTGTCTCTCCTGACACCATGAAGACCACAAACTGAAAAGCCAGTAACAGCCATTCCTTGAGAAGCGCCTATCCAACTATTGATCCAGCCCAAGCCTGTTTAGTTTATAAGAATTGAGAGGACCAAAACACTACTTGATATAGTTGCAAACTTAGATTTTAACTTTTTGCATTATTTATATCATAATGAAAGTCACTTTTTTTCTAAATAAGAATCAAGTCCTAGAAGTAGATCTTCAGCGACTGCAACTTGGCATTGCTCCATGAAGTCAATGAAGGTTTGCTGACTTATTCCAAGTAAGGATCTGTCCTATAATATCTGGAGCTTTGCCAGACAACCTGATAGGCAGCACGAGATGGATGAAAATGATGAAATGTCAGTCCTGCCATGTATTAGTGCAAGCGAAAGCTAGTGCTGCTCAAAGTTTTCAAGAACATAGTTGTCTCATTTGGATGACTTCAATTAACAATTTCCTTGAAACACGCTTGACCTTTTTGACTTAGTACACTTTAAAGTGAATGCAGGGTGCCAGTCTAATCCACTCAGATCCAGAAAGTTCAACAAATATCCTTAAGGCACACATCCTGTGACTTGGTTTAATCTTATGATCAGAGGAGTGTCACTTGACGTGTTAGGTACTAATGACTCAGAATCAGGTTGACCTATTGCAAAATTAGGAGATTACTTATGCTCAGAACATAGGGAGCAAGAGGGAAAAACTTTAACACTATTTTGCTGTAAAAGGGTACCAGTTCGTAGCAGGAAGGAAGCTCCTAGAAACACTGCTATTTTACATGGGAGCAGTTTGCATTAAAACTAAGTATCCTGGGAAGTCACAATTTTTCAAGTGAAGCTGGTGATGTGCCGGAAATGCCATCTTATGGATCAGGACACTTTCAACTCTGTCTGTTTTGTTGGCTATCACTGCTGCCTTTCATTCAATTAACTAGAGCATTGCGTGGTGACTTCAGCACTGCTGCGGCACCACTCATGCTATTTCAGATCAGCTTTGTTCTTACGGCCTGAACTTTCTGTAAATCAAAATGGCTAACTGCCTGAAACTATCACCACCACATTTTTCTCTGGCCTCAGGGAAGGAGTCCTTTAGAAATGGCAGGCTTACATGAAAAGAACGGGTGCTCTTTATTTTGTTCTGTCAGTTGAACTGCTGGATGGCCTGCATATTTCTGAACTTTTCATTTCAGATAGATGGGGACACATAGTGTGCTAGAGATTGTCTAACAATTGACTGGCTAGCTTTCAACACTTTTAAGGCTTTGAGAGATTTATAATACATGTGGTGGGTGCCTATTGCTTCATGTACCCCTATAATTAGGTGCTTCACCAGTGCTCAGAAATCAATTCTCAACTGTTGTGATTAAATCAGGAGATTTTCCCATGGTATCATAGAAGAGGAAGAGGGTCCCTCCACTATACATCCCTCCATTATACATCCCCCTGCTCTGGCTTGGAGGTCAATGTATTTGGGGACTCCTGTGTTGAGAGAGAATGTGAGGGAGGGGATGGAAATGATAGTACTCCACTGTTTCTGGACTCATCGCTGACTCTAGAGAAAATATCCCTGCTCTTCAGAAACTTTGCTAGTACTTAATCATAAGTAGCTTCCACTCTTTAATTTTGAGAATTCATTTTTCTCATTTAGACATAACTGAAAGTGAACTTAGATGGAAAGCTACTGGAATTAAATCATTCATCTTGTACACTTGGTCTCTGATATTACAGGGGTGGCCAAACTTACTGACCCACTGAGGTGCATATGACAGTCTTCAGAAGTTCGAGAGCCAGGGCACACCTGCCAGGGCTCGGGGCTTCAGCCCTGTGAGAGGTGCCTGCTGGGGCTCAGGTCTTCAGCCCTGCACCTGCTGAAGCCCCAAGCCCCAGCAGGTGTGCCTTGCATGGCAGAAGCCCCAAGACCTCTTTGCGCAGGGCAAATACCCCTATTCCACCACCCTGCTGCAAAGCAGAGGTC
Organism: Sternotherus odoratus; assembly: GCA_032164245.1. Taxonomy (NCBI): domain Eukaryota; kingdom Metazoa; phylum Chordata; order Testudines; family Kinosternidae; genus Sternotherus; species Sternotherus odoratus. The sequence goes on from JAVMKO010000001.1 coordinate 31,261,096, forward strand.
CATAGCTCCCCCCTGCCTAGTCTGGTAGGTGGAGAATGGCGCTGTGAGTGGGTGTGGAGAGGGGCCTCCATGAGCCTCACTTTAACGATAAAAGAGCTGCATGTGGCTCAGGAGCTACAGTTTGGCCACCGCTGTTACATTAGAAGTGGGTATCAAACAGGAATTCTAGATCTGATCATTCTAGATCTGAATTTAGTGGGTGTTAGGATCTCAAATCTTTTATCTTCCACTTCCACCTTCTGAGTTCCAGATCTGACTGGATACAAAAACTCGGAAATGGCTTCCGAAGCTGAAATTAGGTCTTGACTCTGCTAAATTCATTCCCTCAGTCCCTTGGCAAGATCAAGAACTAACTCTTTTAAAAATATAAATATTTTAATCCTCACCTGCCTAAGTAGTTACAGATAATGCTATTTTTTTTCAAAACCAGAAGCTATACTATTTATTCAAGTTGTCCTGCCATCACCACTGATTCGCTTCCCTCACTAAATTTTCCCTAGCATCTGTTTTGTTTCAAATGAAATAAATAGCAAGCTTTTCAAGGAAGGGGCCATATCTACCCATATCTACCCACTATCCAGATGTTTGGATAGTGCCTATCACAACAGGAACCCTTGGGCATTTAGTAATAAACTTTTCAGAATTTACAAGTAAGGCATTGAGACAGAGGGCCAAATTCTCAGCTGAAGTAAATTGGCAAAGTTTTGCCTAGCGAGGTTAAATGACTTGCCCACAGCCATAGAGTGTGAGGCAGAGCAACAAAGATGATCTAAATATTCTGAATCCCTGTACAGTACTTTAACCACACGGCTGTCCTCTTCAAATCCATCTCCACCAATTCATTTCATTTAACACAATGGATTTTAAATACCTCTCCGCCATCAAGGTATTGTTTTCTTATATTTGTTTGTAGTTCTTACTTTACTGCTGGGAGAGAGGAAAAGACAAACAAAAAAACCCCACCAACTGCATGACTTGGTTCTTAATAACTAACATAAAATTTTATGTTCTTGGCAAAGCTCCTTCTGGAAGGTTGTTGCTGCACAGCTGCTGTTTCATCTCAGTGATAACTAGCAATCTGAGAAATTTCAGTCTGGTTTCAGGCTAGGTTATAGCACTGAGATTACTCTTACTAGGTCTTGTAATCATTTACTCATTCATTCACGTATTCATTCATTCACACTATAGTCATGTGTGCTCTGGATCCTGTTTGATCTATTGGCAGGTTATAATCTCATTAATCAAAGGAAGTTATTCATCTGTTTGGGCACCTTTTTGACTCTTTCTATTTCTAAATTAACATGAGGACATAGGCTGCCCCAACCCCCCTCTGACATCAGTAGTGCTAAGTGTGTTAAATGAAGATAGCATATAGCCCTTGGTATATTTAGTATGTTCCTAAAGAGTCTAGTTTGGTCTTTCTCAGTAGTCTGATGTCTTGTGCTAATGGTTCAGCCATGGATCCAATAATCATACCATTAGAAAGTGTTTGCAGCATCTCTGTTCTGTAAATGATGCATAGATGTATTAACTATTAATACAGTACTTGCACTGAAATCTTGATACTATCCCTATGCCTATCATCTATTTTGCCGTTAGTGAATTCCCTCACCATAAATACATTAAGTCCAGAAATCTATATTAAAAGTTGAGGTTGCAAAGTGGACCACTCAGAAGTTAGTAAATGCTGGAATTAAGTTTGCCCATGCAACCTTGGTTTGTTCCACTTGCACATATGCATTAGGATAGTCTTTAAATACATGATCAAATAATAGGTTTTCTTCAGGACCCTAGCCTCATTCAGCTCTCTCTGTGAGGAGGGAGTGTGCCCACTGTAGTTGGAATCTTTGGAGAATTTTGCTGCCAAACTCTAACAAGTCTACTAATCATATGGAAACCATGTATGTTGTATTTTATTTTATTTTTATTTTATGTTAGAGGTTTATAACTTGGCCAAGTTTGGTAGGATTTTCTGATCACCTCAGGGGTGCCCCCTGCCTCATTTCAAGTTTCTGATTCAAAGCATGAAGGTTCTAGAGCTTTTGAAGAAAATGGGTACAATTATTTTTAACATGGGGAAAACAATGTATTTTTCCTTCATCTCATGCTCAAAAATGGCTAACCCATTTTATCTGGGGAAAACCAACCAACCAAAACCAGTCAGAGAGACACCTGGCATGGATATTTTTAACCTGAATGGTGAAAGTTCAAGATTTAATAATCATAGGAGCCAACGTGGTGAGTGCTTTGGGTTGGAGCACCCACGGGGAAAAATGGTGGGTTCTGAGCACCCACCGGCAGCCCCCCTATCACCTCCCCAGTGCCTCCTGCCTGCCGGCGGGCCCCACAGATCAGCGCCTCCACCTCCCTCCCTGTGCCTCCCGCCTGCCGCGATCAGCTATTTCATGGAGTTCAGGAAGCTCTGGGGTAGGGTGACCAGATATCTCGATTTTATAGGGACAGTCCCAATTTTGGGGTCTTTTACTTATATAGGCTCCTATTACCCCCACCCACCCCCGTCCCAATTTTTCACATTTGCTGCCTGGTCACCCTACTTTGGAGGAGGTGGGGGAGGGGCAAGGAGTAAGGGTATGGCACTCTTAGTGGAGGGTGCGGGACTGGGCAGGAAGAGGTGGAGTGGGGTTGGGAAGAAGTGTGGGTGGGGCCTTCGGGGAAGGGATGGAGTAGGGAGGGGAGGCAGAGCTGGGTGTCGATCCTCCTCTACACCTTTGGCACTTCGGAAAGTCGATGCCTGTGTTTATAAGCAACTGAAAACAGGGTTTATAATGGGAAGTGTCAGGCATCTATAGATGTTGTTACTAGGATTCCCTATAATGATGAAACTGATTGAACCTGGTTCAGTATTTCCTGGGATTCTTTTTTTTTCCTTAAAAGAAATAACAAATGTTTTACCCTTCTTCCTGGAAGTATTTAAATGAATTATGTAGGGCTGTCAAATAGTTATTCCTCTGTTTGCAGCATACACTACTGTTAGATTGTCTTATGGTTTTATCTGTTTTGTTCCCTTAAGACTTTTTGCAAATTCAACAGGGAAAGAACATTTTCTTTGAGTGGGGATTTCTCTGTGGTTTGCTCTTGTAGTAGCTGCAACCCTCCAGGTTTTGTCTGCTGTGAGTCTGACTGTTGCTGATTCTAGGATTTTCAATCCACAAAAACAGATTGCAACCAGTGGAATTTGCCCTTTCACCCTCACTCCCCTTTTCTGTGAGGCACAAGTTTCTTTTCTTTTCTTTTGCTAAGTGAAAGGCAGTTTTTACTGGTGGAAACTGCTTCTGAGCTTACAGTAGAAACTTGCAAAACTGTATTGGCAACAAGCCAGAACTCATTTGCTGTCGTGTAGAGTGCAGCTGCCAGCTGCTTATGAAAAGGAAGTGACATGAATATGCTGTCACCTGATTAAAAAGTGTTATATTTGCTGCCTGGTCATTTTGGGTCACCTTGCCATTCCAGGGGCAGGCCAGCCCGCCACAGCTCTTCCAGTGATAGCCCTGGGGCGAGTGCTCATATAGAAGGTTCCCTGGGCACGATCATGTGTAGCGCTTTCTCTAACCTCGCATGGAGCAGATCTGCCCAACGTCATGCTTCAGATGCCAGTAGCTGCTGGTGCCTTCTCTGCACTGGCACTCCTACCTTTGTTACCATGGATGGAGCTGCACTAGTCATATTACAACAGCAAGAGATTTCCCCAACTTTGCCAGTGTAAGGCCACTGGGGTGGACGGCCATTTCAAAATGCAGAAAAGAATAATTTCTCAGAATTTGCCTCTCCTTCACATTTGTATTTAGATTAGTAACTATGACTTTAGGTGCCCAACTTCTTAGGAACCGATGTTTAAAATTTTTGGCCCTGGATCACTCATCGCAGGGAACTGGAGGGGTCACGCCGCGCCGACGGAGCTGCAAAAGGGGTCGCGGTCTCAAGAAGTTTGAGAACCGCTGCACTAGACAAACCTAACAACGAGATGGTTCCTGCTGCAAAGAGCTTACAGTCTAAGTATAAGACTATAGAGAACAGGTGTATATAACAAATAGACAGGGGAACAATGAAAAAAATTCTACACCACTGGTGTACTGGTGTACTGCATTGTGTGCAGCCTCCTGCTCATGATGCCCCTCCTTTGGCTTGGTAGAAATAAAATGGCAAACAACATGTCGGGCAATTGCCTTTAACTACTGTTGACTTCCATGATCTCTAGATCTGAGTCGAGAGCAGGTGCAAAGGGTATGCACCATGTAGGATCAGGCTTATTATAGGTATTCCTTTAGAGAAAATAGATTGTGATTTTTCTGCTACTGTAACTCCAATTTTGAAGAGAGAGAGATTAAATAGATTTTGGCTTGGTCTGACAACTGAATACAAGCCTAAAACAAAGAGTATTTTTAATCATGGGGCAGCATTTTTGATACAATTGGAGATCTCCTTAGGGATTTATTGCTGTATATAAAACATTCTTCTGTCTAGACAAACCACTAAGGCTGATGCTTCCCTTTTGACCTTGGTAATTAAAACTTATTCATAGTCACTTCTAATAAAGCATTATTGGAAGTGGTGTCTAAAATTAAATTTGTGTGCGCACATCCGAGGCAGTAGAACAGATAATAAGAACGGCACTGTCAAAGCTTTCACCAAGTAAAACGAACCTTTTCCCCTTCATACATAAGTCTCTCATTATACATGTGTCATGTTATATATTAACTGGAGTAGAGGGTAATTATGGAAAGCTCCTGTCCCTTGAATTGAAAGAATGGCTGTCTAAGGGAGATGAGGCCTGAAGCTACTAGTAGAGGGCATTATTACCCATAGGAGGTAATTTTTATTAACCCAAGGGGGAACGGTTCTATTAATAAATTACAAGCCCTAGACGAAGACTTTCGAAAGTGACTGAGACATTTTTAAAGGGCCTTTTTTTTTTTTTTTTTAAAGGCAGGTGCACAATATTGTCTGGAAACAGGCCCCTTTCAAGCTTGGCACTAAGACAACCTAAACTGATACTTTAAAAAATCTTGCCGTGTGTGTGTGTGTGTGTGTGTGTGTGTTTACAAAGAAAACCTTCCAAACATGAAGTGAGTATAACTGATGCAGTGATATTTTCCTGAGTCTGCAGACAGACTGACAATGGCTCTGAAAGGTGTGAAATGATCTATTCCTCTCCAAGGAGTTATTTTAAGAATCCTAATAAATAACACATGTTAAAATTTAAATTGTCAACTGTTTCATTGCTGACCAGAGTGGAGGAGGATCAGATTATGAGGAGCTGGAAAATCTACCGTGAGTGGCATTTCACTTTAGTGTTGTGAGCGGGCACAGTCTGGAAATAATGTGAAAGCCTTTGTATTTGACAGCACGATAGTCCGTCATAACTCCAGCTGCAGGTGCCTGAGTGTGACCTTAGGATGACCTCTATGTTTATGGGCTGAAGAAAACACATAAGTGAAAGCTAAGTGAAGGGATACATTAAAAATCCTGTGACCTGCCCACAAGTTCAAGGATAGTATATGTATTTTTGTATCAGTATAAAGGTTTGGGCAGAGGATTTGTTAACAAAATTATTCATGACTACTGAACATGTAATTTTTTTTGTTATAATTTACAATAAGGGGCATCATATTTCTTCAGGTTATTTTGCGTTATATGGTGTTGTATGTCATAGCAGGTGTAACACAATGTTATATAATGCTACTTGTTGAACCGTGATGTGAAAATTAGAAGAAGAAAAAAGCTTTGTCTCACTGTTCTACCAAAGCACTAAAGTAGCAAATACCCTCTCAAAAGCTATCAGGTAATTCTCATGTAAATGTAATCCAGGCATAGGTGTTTCATAAGCACTTTAAAATACGCTCTTGTAAAATACTGTATGTCATTAAGCTTCCACCTAAGCCAGTGAGAGCTGAGGGTACTCACCTCCTTACAGGAATCTCATAACACCTCACAGGATTGGACCCTCTATTACACTGTATATTACATTACTTAGTTCCCATGAAATGTTTGAATCCTTGCAAATTTCTAATGAATATGTGCACTTAAACAATAAATGCAGATACACAATGGGATTGAATTAAATGTTTTTTTCCCACAACCAAGAAAAGATCCTATAACACAGACTTGAACAGAATTCTATTTACCCACCAGATGTTTAAACTGATTTGATATATACTATTGATATTTGAATACTATTTTACACATAAAGTTTATGAAGCGCTTTTGTTTAGTAGACTCCTGTGTAATGACAGAGAAAAGTGATGTGATCTGATTGCCTAATTTTGGTTTGAGCTAGAATCCCAATTACTGTGACATTTGCACTTAAATAACAATAGCCAGGAATTTGTGGCTGTAGGACTTTGTGTGTTTATTTAGACTTAGAGCAAAGATACACAGATAATCTGATGGAAATTTGGATCCATCTAGGGGTCTGTGACAGGCTAGTAAATGAATTTACATATTCTATTTAAATAAAATGTATAATGCTTGTGTGGAGTAGCAGGACTGAGAGTCTTCTTGCTGCTGCCCTGCCTCCAGTGTGAAAGCCTTTGTATTTGACAGCAGGGTAGTCCATCATAGCTCCAGCTGCAGGTGCCCATCAGCCACTAAAGCACTCTCCTCTGGGGTATGCCAGCCTTTGCTTCACCTTGTACATTAACAATTGCTGCACCCCAAACCTGAAACCATTTGAGTCACTCTCCTGTGATATCCAGGCTCAGACATGATCTAGTCACAACATGTCCGATCTTCTGCACCCAATGGTGCAGCATGCCCCAGTTTACTTGTTTTATTTTAAACTACCACTCTTGTAAACCACATAGTATTTGTGAGCACTTATAATCGAACAACAACAACAACAAAAAGGTTTACTTATGAAAGAATAAAGCTTTAACTAGAAACAAGAAATAGAGGTAGAAACAACTGGCTACAATACAATACAAAACCTAGGTCTACACTTATCAATAGTTACCTTTCCTATCTAATAAAATAGATTTGTCTCCGAAGTTCAGTCCATTGAAGAGCTAGATGGTTCCTCAAGAACCAGGAGCCAAACTCTCTTGAAGGTGTTTGGAGGGGATTTGCTCAGTGAATGGATACAGAGTACCTTTCCCACCATTCTGTTACATTGAAAAGAATCTTCTGTTTTCATTCACAGTCAGGGTAAACCCATGTCTTATTGTAGAGTTTCTTTTCTACTTTTAAGTGGTTTGGAGTGTTTGTCATGGTCTCTGATGGTTTTCCATTGACTGTTATGGTAAGGTTATGCCAAGGTAGACAATAGAATCTTGCATTAGCTTGCTTGACTGGGTCATCACTGATACACATTACCTTCCAGTGACTAATTTCTACTCCAAGTCCATAAAGCTACTTTCAATATTATCCATGCATATTATCCATACATATGTTGTCACAGTAGGAATTGACATAAATCTGTCACAATGTCTCACATTGAGTCTTGACAAGTTCTGACATTTCTGTAGATGCATTACTTTAGCCCAGTGGTTCTCAAATGTCATTGCACCACAGCTCTCTTCTGACAATAAAAATTACTATACAATCCCAGGTAGAGGGCTGAAGCCCGATCTCCACCACCCTGGAGTGAAGCAAGTCTAACACCAGCCCTGGCAACTCCATTAAAATGGGAGACCTACTTTGTGGCCCCAACCCACAGTTTGAGAACTGCTGCTTTTAGTCTATAGGGATAAATAGTCTGTAAGACGAGCTTTTTGGCCTTTTGGCTAAGAAAGCATTATCTAAAAAGTTTGTCCGCTCTGATGTGAGAGCTGTTTGCAAAGAACATGGAACCCTTTGCCAAGGGGTCTTTGTGTCACAATGCTACATATTTATTTCTTCTATGTTTACATCATTCTCTTTCCCCACCCCCCACCCCCCAGTGGACACATGGTGAGAAATATCACTCCATGACTTCTAGTCAAGTAAGTATTTTGGAAGACAAGAGTAGATGGCCCTCAACAATTCTCAAGGTCAGACCTTTAAAATTAAGACAGAGGTTTCAGGAGGCTCCTGTTGAAGTGGTTCTCACTGTGTGTGCTTGTATCTATTTATATCAAAGGAGATATCTAGAGAATGGATGTTGTAAATTCTGTATACTTTAGTCAACAGTCTGATGATGCACCTAAGTCTATGGCTAAAATATTGATGTCCAAAGGAGCTGCAGGTGCTTACCACCTCTGAAAATCAGGCCACTTTGTTAAATGCTTAACACTTGAAAATCTTGGGCTATGTCTGTTCCAGTGGATCTCAGTTAAATTAGAACCAAGATCAATTGAAGTAGACTGAACTCCTGTGTCAAGTCTGAACTTCTCAGTAAAGATTTACCAAAGTGATGCATCAGTGCATGATGCATTAGCACTACAAACTGTGATTATTAAAGGTCAGATCCTGCATCACTAAAGTCTTTTAAGAATTTGCCATTGACTTCAGGGGTTATTGAAAAGTCATCTACAGTACAGTCTATTTCAGTAGGTACATTACTTCACTATTTGCCTCAACATTTAATAATTGCATTGCTAGAATGTGGAATATATGTAGGTTCTTTCTTTCTTTCTTTTTTACAAAAGCTATGATTTGTTGTGTGTAATCTTCGTACAATGCTGCAGTCAGTTTTGATGTTTCAGGATAGTGCTGTTCAGCTACAGAGGGGAAACACTTTATTTCTGATACGTAATTTATTTTATGATAGTAGAAAAATAGACTTACGGAAGTTTTCATGCGTACAATATGTTAGTTGAAATAAAAATTTAAAGGGGAAAAAGTAAATTACTGGTTTAAAAAGTAATGACCATCTTTGATATTTTAATCCTATTAAACATATTTCATAGGAAGTTTAGATAAAGTAAAGCTTAAGTTCAAGCCTTGTATTTGGAGAACCCATGAATATATGGACATACCCTAAGGTATTGATTTATTGTCATCAACTGCAAACTTGAAAAGAGCTCTGCTTAGAAAAACACGTTTTAATCACTTGCTCTGGCTTTTTGCCCCTCAAGTTAAAAAGTAGCTACTCTAGTTAGTTGGATAGTTATCAGCCACCAATTCCCTTTGCTGATCCTCCAAATAGTCAAACGGAGTTGACAGCTGATCCACAACAATTTCTGCTCACATGATTTGACATCTACCAAATCAGCTAGGTTCAGCATTCATTGTTGCCTGACACTTTGCTACGATTTACCTTTGACCCACATTTTTCAGCTCCTTACACATAAAGGATAGGGCAGATGGATTGTATGAACACAAAAATGGGTTATGGACCTATAGTATGACCTTCTACGTACATAAACCTTTACAATAGGGAGGGGGAGGGGAAAAATCTCTATATCCAGTCAGGTAATAAAGAATTTCAAACAAACCACTGAATATTGTATCTATACACTGATGCCATAGTAAACATACTCCCAAAAGCACGAGGTGAAACTGATTTAGTGAAATGTTTAATAAGAACACTTTGTACATCTTACTGAAAGAACATTCCATTGTGTGAAAGAACAATTTGAAGGAATGATTAATTCCCTTACTGGCTTCTGTGATGAATAATTGCAAAAGTATAATTTTATTAACCTAAAATGGCACATACTGTATCTAGGCTCAATTGAAGATTAATACAAAAGAGAAATGCTGTAGGTATGTAGAAAGGAGAGTGTTTACAGCTGGAGAAAGTACTTCTTATTGTGTGTAAGAAGCATTTGAAAAAAGCGATAAAATGTCGACAATGGGAATTGTCTGGACTTTACAGTACTCATGAAAAGCAGTTACCAGGCAACTTCTGGGTCACCTATTTCTTGCACATACGAAATCAGAGTTGTAATAATTATCGCAATGCACTTTACATGGTTTTTTCAATCTGGAATAACTAAATCGTAGAGTGCTATTACTTCCTCTCTCTTATGCAGGGATTTAGGCACATCCTTCCCAGGCCGCATTAACATTGATGAGAGTTGTGTATAAATCCTCAGATATCTAGAGGAGACTACACCTGTAAATTTTCAAAATTGCTATTAACCTATAGATAAAGAGTGAAACAGAAAAATGAGACTCAAGCATAAGAAATCGAACCCCCTGGGCTGGATCAGAGCATAGCAGCTGAAAAATTCCCATACATTGCATGACATAGATACAGAACAATGCACAAGAGAGTGCTTGTCTCTATGCTCCTGTCATGTGCAGTCAGCACTGTGCTAGACCGCAGTGCAAACTAGAGAGAAAAGTGAATCCATTACTTAGCTCATGCTGTTGTCTTATTTCACAAGAGGCACCTTGAATGAGCTCCCACCAGTATCTCCCATTTCAGCCTCCCAGCAGCACTTCGTACCATGACGACCTCATTTGCGCCATTATTAGCACTCAAGAGCACCGCTGCACACAGTGAAGTCTGCAGCTTAGATGCAACACAAGAATTGTTTTTTCCATAATATTTAGTAATAAAAACCCACATACATTGACCACCTCAAGATGTAAACTGAAGGGGTGCTACTGTGGAACAGGGGTGTTGAACAAGGAAAAGTAGAAGCAATGGGTCCATAGCCACTTTGCCAGTGGGATAGATTGCCCCCAGCCATGCACATGTAGTCCAGGGAAGAATAAACGAAAGCAGTCATAACGAGCTTTAAATTACACACCATACTTGTGGGAGCCAGGGCACCATGCACAAGAGCAAGACGGCAGATGAGAGATGAATAGCATCACCTGACCTATGCTCCATCTCAAGTACTGCAGGAAATATTTTAATGTAAAGTAACTACTCTGATGGCATCTTATTAACACCTAGCAGGATAAAGATAAATATTTTCTGCATCGCTGGTCAATACGGTGTACTCGAGAGCAGTCTGTGTGAGGATATATTTGTTGCAGCATTCTGTCTCTGTGCCAACATGTGCTCCTAATGTTTCTCCACTTGTTCATTCACCAATTTAGTCGGGGTTGGTCCTGCTTTGAGCAGGGGGTTGGACTAGATGACCTCCAGAGGTCCCTTACAACCCTGATATTCTATGATTCTATGCTACTGCTGTCCCCATTTCAGGAGCAACCCATTAACAAAATCCCCTAGCTCCAGTTGGCCTTGGTTTCTTAGTGCCGTTCTGCCTCCAGTTTCTCCCGTGATGTGGCTGTACCACATTTGGTGAGCTTCTTAACCTGTTTCTCGTTTCCCCAATCTTTCCAGTTGGCTTTTGCATTTGCAATAGCACCTCCCCTATAACCTAATTTAACCATACAGCACCTTTTGCTTATTGTGTCCCCAGTTCTGAGGGATGATATGGCACTATTAGTTTGTCTGCAATGTACATGACTGCGTGTGCCTTTTTTTATTTCACCAGTGTGTCTTTCCATTGAGAAATCAAAGCTTCATTATTTCCTTCTCAGTCTCTCTTTGTTGTTAATTACAACAATATCCTCATGTGGATGTCTGGAGAATACACCATGACAGGGATGTGTCTCCTACCAGCTGAAGATGAGTATGTTGAAAATATGGTGGTGGGGGTGTTCCGATCAACCGGATTTCAAGATTTTTTTCAATGATGCATAACTTTAACAGCCTGAGATGCTTGGGCTAAAGACTGCAAGGGTCTAGCTTCATGAAACTCCCAGTTTTGCTGTGAAAACTTTCTAGAAAGAAGAGAAGCAGTAGTTCCACTTCGCTTAAACTTATTATATTGGTAGCAATAGCTGTATTACAGTAAGGCCTGGGGCCCAAGTCCAGTCCCAGGGTGGCCCCTGGTCCAGAAAGCTCACTGTCTAGGTTTATGATATGACCCAACAGGTAGATGAAATAGGTGAGGGCATGGGAGGATTGTATTAGATTGTCATTGTGTTATAATGTGTTTCAGAAATTCTCAAACTGGTATATTTGTAACTTAAACATGCTATGTAAACTAACTGGGCTAGGGATGACATCTTCCTTTGTGTTGGTACAGCACCTAACACAATGTAGCTCCAATCCCGATTAGGGCTTCTGTGCAGTAGCCTAATGTAAATAACCGACACATAATGAATCATTTGTTTGGTAGTATATTACCAACAGCTCAGGCTTCTCTCCTTCCATTTAATACATAATATTAATTTAGCATTCATTTTAAGACTAATAATTTTATTCAGTAAGTGGCAATGGACTTTCCGTTTTCACTTTTGTACAGTAATTTCCTAATTCAGATAGTATCTGATTCCCTACTGCTTTTGCTAATGGATAATGCTTCTTCTGTCATGTTTGAGCTATGAAATTTAATTGCCCAGAGTGGCTGATACCTATTTGCAACAGCTGCTGAACAAAACTCTTTAAAGTGTCATAATTGCATATACAAGAGTCCTTAATTTAATGTACATTTCTTAGTCTTAAAATGTAATTATGCACAAGGGAGCTAGAGCAGGGGATCCGAAGGTGCTTCATTTTGGGAGGACCACATCTTAAAACAGAAATCTAGAGCCAAATTCTCCTCTCCTACATGTTCTCACTTGGAGTCATGCCATTGACTTCAGCTGAGTTATTCCTGATTTAAACCAATGTAAAGAGGTTCCATGTCCTCTACCAACCTGCCCATCATAATTACATAGTGTCCCTGTGGCAACTACAGTGTCATGCTTGATTATGTGAATGAAATAAGCTCTGTTCTTCTCTTTGGGAAGTGTTTAGAGAAGACCCTCCTGCAGTGGCTTGGAATATAATATATACAAGTCGGCTTTCTTTTTGGTAAGGAAACAGGCCTCAGGGTGTGTTCCTAGCAGTCTACTATGGTTTAACTTCAGAGATTCATCCAACTTCCTGTTAAGTGTCTGGGTAGCGAAATCTAACAGGCATTGACCATATTATGTACTGTGATAAGAACTAAAACAGCAAGGGCCAAATTCCATTCAGTTATACTGGTTCAGCCGTTGATTTCTGTGGGTTGCAGTGATAAAACTAAAAGCAGAATTTGTTCCTGTTTTCGCATTGTTGTTCTGTACCTTCTGCACCACCCACTGCTGTTTTTCCTCCCTGAACATACTGAGGTTGGGTTCTGTTCCCCCTAGGTTTTTGCTTCCTTACAAAATTTGATAGTGTCCACAAGTTAGTTTGCAGTTGACTTTGAACTAAAGAAACTCCCAGGACCGTTTTTGGTTGTTGAACAACTCCCACAATAGGGTCCTGGTCCGTGACAGTTCTATGTTTTATGGTAACACTAATAATAATTACAGAGAAATGCTTTGTTTGGTTTGGTTTGTTTTGTTTTTCATGCTGCATTTAGTTGACTAAAAAGCCTCTAGAAGATTTAAAGGCCCTGGATTAGGCGGCAGTTTGTACCAAACATCACTACTTTGAAAGATGATGGATGCTTCACCACTGTGATGGGAATAGCTCCTCTGGCCACCTGGGAGAGCTTCGTGGGCCACAAATTGGGAACTGCTCAGTTAAAGGAATAGATGTATAAAAACAAAACAGGAATCTAATATATAGGGCACTATCCAGACTAAAACCACCTTTATGCAGCTGGGGATCAGTCAAAACTCAGACTATGCAAAGCCAGAGATTAATCTTACTCCACAGTGCACATCTTCCATGTAAAGCTGCAGAGTGTCAGTGTAGGCACCTAAGCATGTCAGCTTTCCAAGGAAGAGAGTGCATAGTCCAACCCCCAACATGCTAAGAGGAGAGATTAGGTTATTTTCCAGCCAACTGTTGCTCTTCCAGGCAAACACTGAAGGGTGGAGTGTAGCCCAGACATGAATGCTTCATGGATGACCATTCAAAACCAGAGCCCATTCAGGAATGAGAGAGAACGGACTAAAGACTTCCATTCAACTGAAGTTCAGGAGGAGACCTTCACACCAACAATAGGCAGTTGCCTCCATTTCAGTGCTCAGGGATATGAGCTTTCCTAGCTTTCCCTTTTCAGCAATCGGCAAGAGAGGCCTCTAGCTGAACTGATGAAAATAAAACAAGTATGTGGCTTGGAAGTAATTTTTCTCTTGTGCCCAGAATGAAAGTCCACGGGTAGGTGTTACCTTCACCGTCTAGTAATTCATGGGGTGCGTATGATACCTATTTTGGAGTGTGGTGGTGGGAAGAAGGGGAGCTGTGGGGCATGAGAGGCAGAGAGTTCATTTACATGTGGTCTTCGCTTCTGAGCTGCTCTCAGGTGCATAGGGCTTGGCCTTTGGGGATGGAGAGGTTGACACTGCACAGCAAGCAGATCTTTCCTCTGAACAGTATGGAAACATTACCAGGTTAATATAGAAATATAGGTTTAAAATCTTACTTGTCATTGGGAATCTACAGGAATTACTTCGTCTTCTCCCTTGGTAGCAGTATGAATTTCAGGGCAACTGAACGCTAAATTTCCCAGTGTATCACAAATACAGAAACAAATGTACTGTGAGAGAGGGAGAGCTTTTGAAATGTTACTAATTACTTCATCAAAGGCTTTAATATTCTTTCTTGTGAGACTCCAGGCTTACCTCCCTTCATTCAATAATTGTCAGCCGGTCACCTCCTTAACATTTCCTTTATATTTTGGTAAATATACTTGTATGCTAAATACAGTATCTTGAAAGCTCTTGGTTACAAAATACTCAAATGCACACCTGAGGGGGTGGGGGTAAGTGCAGGGGGAGAAAGAGATTCTGCCACATAACATCCTGTAGATTGGAGAACAGTGCACTGAACTGCACCTCAGGAGAGTATGAAGTCTAGTCCTGGGTCTTCCCTGCCAGTTGTTAGTATTTCTGGGTCCTTCCTAACCATTATTCATACCTCATACTCCCCACTTCACAGGATGTAATATTCTGCACTCATTTTATACATAAAGTAACTGAGAGCAAGCACAAGGTCACTCACTTCAGGCAGAACTGAGAATAGAACCCAGGTCTGTAATATAACACTGCTAAGTCTCACCAACTTCCCCATTCTTTCTGAAGGAGCTTGCTAAATAGGTGTATGTGAACACTAGCACAATATGACTCTTACCCCCCATGGTTAGACCACACACAGAGGTTTTGACTCTGCTACTGTCTATGTAAGCAGGCCTGCTCAGTGGGGTGTTCTGTCCCCCTTTAGTGGCATCTAGAAATTGATGAGTCTGCTCCAGCTTCAGCTAATAGGCCTGTGGCTTTTAGCTCATGCAATAGAGACTCATACACTAAGCTTTAGAGATCCCAGGTTCCATCCCACCCACTGCACTGCGGTCTGTCAGTGTTACAAGTGGGGACGCATCCAGGATATCAAGTGGGAAGTCTCTGAAACTCAGGATGCACGTCCTCAGCTAGGGGATGTGTGTAACCCATGCCTGCTTGGTGTGGTGTTCTGTCACCCTCGAGTGGCACTTAGGCCATTTAGCAATTGATGAGTTTGCTTCAGCATTGGCTAAGAGCTCATGCAGTAGAGGCTCATACACTAAACTTCAGAGGTCCCAGGTTCGATCCCGTCCTCCAGAGAACAGGGTCTCTCACAGCGTTACACTTGCATGCAAACAGAGCTGATTCTTTAGATCATGTGAAAGAGGCACATGCTTTTATATCTAGAGGTCCTTGGTCAGTCTCTGCAAATGATTGAAACCGGGATGTTACACTTGGCTATATTATCTCTAACTACTACCCCATGCTGCTCCCAGTGCCAAGAACAGAAGCCAGGAATCCAGTTCCACAGAAGTACTTAAGCACCCAAGTTTAATTTTTAGCCATCACTGTGATCCACAAAACTCCCGCTCAGCTGCTGCCTAACCCTCTAGGCACCTTTTTCCAGTAAAAGTTCCCTTGATACCTATGTTTTTGCCTCTGGGCATGTGCACGCTGCCTCCCTTTAGACAGCTAAAGGCCTATCTTCTGCCTAAGCCCCAGAGTAGTTCATGAACTAGGGAGAGATAGGTGCTCCTCTGCCTAACTCACTTGCAAGGTCCGATACAGTAGGTAGGTTCAAAGGTTAACTGATGCCACACAAAGCTGCCAATGAGGGGCAGGGAGAAGAGAAGAACAGCCTCTGTTGGAGCCTGTAGCACAGGGGCTAGAGTACTCACTGGGGCTATAACAGACCAGTGACGCAAGTCCCCCTTTTGCCTGATGAGGAGAAAGTATTTGAACAGGGATCTGCCACCTCAGAGGTGAGTGCTCTAAGTTCTGGACTAGTGCATGATTCTCAGTCTTTCTTTGGCCCACATGATATTCAATGATACAATTATGAAATTGAAGTGGAACAACTTTGTAGCTATTGAGAGCCCTCACATCAAATATTCCATTGCTCAGTGCCTAGATTAGAACATCCACTCAGAAGGTGACAACTCCCCGTTCAACTCCCTTATTCTCAGCAGGCAGAGGCGGGATTTCAACCAGGGATTTCCCTCACATCAGATGAGTACCCTAGCCAGTGGGTTAAAATTTATAAGGGATGTTGGCTGTCTCTTTTCCCTCCATTCCCTCAAAATTCAACAGGAGAGAGAGTTGCCTCAGAATCCCCTGTGGTCCAGTGATTCGGAGACCCAAATTCCTGCTCCACATCAAGCAGAGAGGGGAATTAGAGCACTCACCTAGGATGTGGGAGACTCAGTTTCCCAGGTGAATGCTGTAATCACTGGGCTAAAAATTATAAGGTTGGCAGCACCATCACCAATTCCATGAGTTTTGTGAAGCTAGCCTTTTAAAAATGGCTGGAAACAAAATGTTTTGGGTTGAATGACACGTTGGTTTGAGCTGATCTAGACCTTTATGATTTGCTGAATTTTTTCAAAATTTCGGCTTTGAGGGGAACTGAAGTTTTCCCCCCAATTGTTTGCAACTGCCAGCAAACAAAAAATATCAATTATTCACCATGCTCTATTTTAGAGCCAGCATAAATCCAGTTGTGCAACCAAAACAAGCATATAACATAAAAGAGAACTCAACTTTATTAAAGTTACAAGGTTGTAATCCCAACATCTCCCTTAAAGGCCAATTTCAGGGCCTGTATGCTAAGCATACAGTTATTTTGTTGTATAACTATGTCATCATCAGCTGACACTTTGTTTTTCAGAATTGCTAGTGCAATAATAATGAGCCCAGTAGTAATCTCTGCAAAATCCCGCCCCATAGCCGGCTATATTGAATCAGAATGAAAACAAATTAGCAGCAGGCATCTAGAAAATGAGATATTAACTTTCAAAAGTTCATGCTAGTTTGCCCTGTAATAGCTGCGAAACAAGAACATAATGTTTCCGTGCCGAACCTTTTAGTGCAATCAAAACATTCTCCTACTACAACCTGGCTCACAACTGCTATGGGCTTGAATGTTAACAATACATGTGACTGCAGTAATAGAAATGTATTCAGGGAGGGAAAAGGGAAAAGCCCTATGATTAGTATTCAGAACTCTCACTGCACAATGCAGTGAATTCTACTGCAACTACTGAAAAAAGAAAAAAAAGGAGGAGGAGGAATATATCTGTGAAAAGAAAATTCAGATACACAACCCTGCATTTAATTAATGGTGAGGGTGTGAAATAAACCCACAAAAGCAAAGAAATTCATGATTGTGGCTGAAAATCTGGATCAAAGCTGATACCTTAGTAAAGACTTGTTATATAAAGAACATAGCGGGCCTTTACCAAAGCCCATTGAAGTCAGTAGGCTTTAGGACAGGTCACACAAGCAGGGGTTAAAGTTAGAATGATCTGGGAGAGAACAACTCACCTTCCTGCTAAAAGCAGGAAACTTGACCTCCTCTCTGTGGCTTTGGCAAATACCACCTCCTCACCTCTCCTATAGCAGCTGTGCTGTGAGTACCAGATCTCATTTTGATCTACTTTAACCACTGCCTTTATGAGTTAAAGCTCAGATCAGCCCTCATCATCCTCTGTGTCACCCTATCAAGTTTGTGATTCTTATCTTCAGGTCAAGTCTTTCTGAATTCTGCCCTTCCCTACTTTACATAGAATCTCAGAGTTGGAAGGGACCTCAGGAGATCATCTAATCCAGCCCCCTGCTCAAAGCAGGACCAAATCCCTATTTTTGCCCTATATCCCTAAATGGTCCCCTCAAGGATTGAACTCACAACTCTGGGTATAGCAGGTCAATGCTCATGTAATAGGTCCACCCCACATCTCTGCCAAGAATGCCAGCATCAACTACCACCTTTTCCCACCAGTCATTTTTGTGTTTCCTTCAGAAACAACAGAGAAGGGTTAAGGGTAGGATTACACCCTATCGGCTTTCTGAAGCACATCTTTGTCAATTTCTGAACTGGAAAAGAATCAACCCAAATAAATTCTATCTGGCTGGACTTTAACACAGTTGTAAAAGTATTATTTTAAGAGTGTAATTAAACTATTGGTCAAGAATAGTGTGGAGACATCTAATTTGCTTATGTTATGGGAAGTGTTTCCTGGAGGTCGGTATGATCTTCAGTTTTATTGTGTCTTGGATCTCTCCAAAAGAACATTAGGATCATTGATGAACATTGTTACATAGCCTTAGCAAAGACTGGATCATTCCTATGGCAATAGAAACTTACTCTCTATATAGTGGTACTTAATGATTATATGAAACTGACTGCTTAGTTTTAAAAAAATTGTAATCGCTCTTGGGGGTGATCATTTTGGCATTGAGTACTTTGGAAGAAACCCCTATAAAAGCCATATTTAAACCACACTATTTTTCTTTTGAATGTACCCTTTTGAGGGAATGGGAAGATTTTCATTTTTTTCAGCTGTTCCGCCACTTCAGATGTGTCATGCTGGGTTGTCATTATTCATTGTACATTTGGACATGTTCTGATGGCCTTAGCATAACATGATATGACGTGTTACAACGCGTCAGGTCAGCTTGAACATTTTAAAATACATTTTCTTTCAAAGTTGCAAGGGGCATTAGTGTTTTAGTTACCAACTTTTTACGAAAGAGAAATGCTACTGAGAATCAGAGGTGCTGGAACAGTTTTTATAGAGGGATGCTCAGCGAGAGCCACTGAACCAAACTATAAACCCTGTATCTGATGTGGGTGATTCAAGCAAGGGGTGCTGCAACACCCCAATATCCTAGTTCCAGCACCTATGTTGAGAATACCAGTTATTTCCTAACATATGTATTAGAGAGATACAGGATAAAGGCATTGAGCTGAGCTGGGCATTTATTTGTTTTGTTAAACAAATAGAAAAAGGAAAAGAAGCCTAATGACCTTATGACGGAGTTATTAGTGTGTCATGACACCCTTAATGAACAAATGTAGGGCTGACTATTGGCATTTCAGCCAGCCTATGCCCCACCATTTGTCATGACTGTTGAACACATCACCATCCTTCCTATTCCTGTAAGCTTGGGGTTATTGACAACTTCCCTCCCTCTCTCTCTCTCTTCTTTACCCTTACATCCAGGGTGTGTCCAAGTCATGCAGCTTCTGCCACCACAATATCTCCAGTATCTCTCCCACATTGCCTGACTCCAACCCATACAAAACGCTGCTCTTATAGTCTTTCTAGCCCATCAATTGAACTATGCCATTCTTTGTTTGAATCCCTCAACTGGTTCACCCTTCACTGTTGCATCCAGTCAACACTTCATGGCTTGAAGATCCCACATAATTCTACACATTCTTACCTATCTAGCCTTTTCTTCTATTGTCACCTACACCACTGCACAGGGACACCAGATTCATTTGCTGCTTTGCTCACTCCATCATCCCCTATGTCTTCACTTTCTCCCAGGCCACCCCACTACACCTGCAATGTCTTCCTGAGCTGGTCTCCCCATTCAAATCTTTTCTCAGTATAAACCTCTGCTATGATGTTTATAATATATAAGAATCCAGCCAATTAATAGTAGCTGGGGAAGAGTGATAGTGGAGGATAGGTCAGAGATTTATAATATAAAACAAAACAAAACTAAGTAAAAAGGCCCAGAACACTTGGTTTGTGTGTTTTATATTTTTTTCCATTTAGGGAAAGTACTCTCATGTGTGTTTACTGTACCTAGCACAGTGGACTCCAGACTTTGAAATCGTGCCCCCCTTAGTCCTATGTAATCGGTAAGTGATGTGTTCCTCCTTCACCCCCTGGAGCCGAGGCTGGGTCCATGGCCGGAGCCCTGGTTGGGACCCAGGCTACAGCCAGAGCAGGGCTGGTGGTGCTCCCTCCCTGCCCCCCATGGGGGATGGCCCAGGCCTTGCTGTGCCCCCCCCCAATGTTCCTCTGGGGGTTGTACCCTGAGTTTGGGGACCACTGACCTAACACAGTCTGCGTGCTACTGAAATATTATTAATGATGGTGTGAAGAGAGTCACGTCCCAGAAGCAAAAATCCAAATTCAGCCATAATTCCCCACCGAGAAGCACGGGCCTGATGCTTTTGAAAGGTTTCATCTTCCATTTTAGATATTTATCTGGCCTCCGCTATTGTGGTCTCTTACAATTAGTAGTGCCTCACAGTTTCAGTGGGTTTATCCTCACAACACCCATGTGACATAGGGAAGTGCTTTCATGCCCATTTTATAGATGGGGTACTAAGGCATAGAGATATTGACCCTGCACAGGTGAAACAGGACAGCTGTGGTGGAGCAGGGACTTGAACCTGCCTCTCCTAAATCCTAGGTTAGGGCCTACAGCAGTGGTGGGCAATCTGTGGCCCACGGGTTGCACGCGGCCCATCAGATGCCAGTGGCCGCAGTTCACCATTCCCAGCCAATGGGAGCTGGAGAAAGTGTCACGGGCCACAGGGGGACGTGCTGCTCACTGCTTCCAGCAGCTCCCATTGGCTGGGAATGGTGAACCGCAGCCACTGGCAGCTGTGGGCAGCCATGCCTGTGGATGGTCAACATCAGCAAACTGTCTTGCGGCCCACCAGTGGATTACCCTGTTGGGCCATGTGCCCACCACTGGCCTACAGGATCATCCTTCCCCTTATGTACTTCTCCTGCCTGTGCTTGTGAGTGCAGGGAGGGGGACAGGAGTATGACCATGGCACAATAACCAATTAAATAATTCTTTTTATCTCAAGATAGGTGGCTTGTTATGCTCTGTTAAACTTACACTCATAGAACTCCATTGACTTACCGGAGTTATTCCTGACTTAAACTGGTGTAAATTATGGGAGAATGAGGGCCATGCTGAGTAGTTGATGATTTATCTGGCCCCCGCTATTGTGGTCTCTTACAATTAGTGGTGCCTCACAGTTTCAATGGGTTTATCCTCACAACACCCATGTGACATAGCACAGTCCTGGCAATAGCTGAATCTTTCACATTGTTTTGACTGTCACGCATAAGCCCTTTGTTCATAGAATCAGATTACTAGTCGCACTACAGATTTTTGTTTGATCTAAAAGCATCTTTAATGTGCACAATAAACTTTGTCTGACTCTTGATCTTGTGTATGGATAGGTCATCTCCACAATGCATTTATGAGAACACCTCCAGGGGCAAGCCAGGTGAGACTTGTTTAGGGGAGGATGCTGCCTCATCTCATCCCAATGCAAACTAAGACTCATTTGAACGGGTGTCAGCCTGAGAATAACACTCCCTGCAAATAACATCTGCGCACAAGGGTATTATTTCATTCCCACATGAGCATTTGAGTAGCTCTAAAAACAGGAAGAAAACAAATATTTGTTCCCACACTATCGTTACAGTAAAACAAAAGCTTCCACTGTTTGAAGGAATTTTGGAGAGCTATTAGGTTCCAGTATTATACGTGCTTTTAGTACAGGTAAAAATTGGATCATCTGGGATATTTTAGCTTGATTACTTGAAAAGAAGCATTTACCAGGAGTTAATAAATATTGTTCTAATTTAAGCCATTGCTCAAGGGACCAACAAAAATTGTTGGCTAAACAGAGTTGATCTTATAATGAAGGTGGAGCAGAACTGTGTTTGGCATGTGTGGAAATAATTTGGGGGTGGTCTCAGGCAATAAGGTTACCTAATAATGGTAAGAATCAGAGAGGTAGCCATGTTAGTTTGGAATTACAAAAGTGACAGAGTCCTGTGGCACCTTCAAGACTAACTACAGTATGGAAGCATAAGCTTTCGTGAGCTAATACCCACTTCGTCCACTGCATGCATCCGATGAAGTGGGTATTAGCCCATGAAAGCTTATGCTCCAATACTTTAGTTAGTCTTGAAGGTGCCACAGGACCCTTTGTCACTTCTAATAATGGTAGGAACTTGTACAGGTTTTATATAATTAAACAAGTTCCAGTAGGAAGCATTTCTTTTATCACAATTCAGAAGCCCGCTTTTCTCAGCATTTAATTCATTTTGACATTATCCTTTAACATTATCTACACTTGCATTGACCGTTAATCTTTTTTAAGTGTATGTGTGCAGATCAAATAAAATTAGGCCCTTTTATGCATACTTTAAGTGCTGCTCACCCATATTTCTAAGGGTATGTCTACACTGCCCACTAGATCGGCGGGCAGCAATCAATCCAGCTGGGGTCAATTTATAGTGTATAGAATAAATGCGATAAATTTACTCCCCGAGCACTCTATCGTCGACTCTCGTACTCCACCTTTGTGGGAGGTGCAGGCGGAATCAATCGGGGAGTGGCAGCAGTCAGCTCACGGCAGTGAAGACACCATGGTGAGTAGATCAAAGTATGTTGACTTCAGCTACATTATTCTTGTAGCTGAAGTAGCATAATTTAGATTGCTTCTCCCCCTCCCCACCATCAGTGTACACCAAGGCTAAGTGAAATCAATGGAAGGTATTCAGCAGCTCTGAAAATCAGGCCCTAAATAAAAAATATAAACCCCTTAAATGAGCTGTAGGCTCATCAGCAGCATAATCCTTTTCTGGAAAACATTATGTATGTAAAGATGTAAGTGATAGTCTTTAATCCAGGGGTGAGCAAACTTTTTGGCCTGAGGGCCACATCTGGGTGGGGAAATTGTTTTGAGGGCCATGAATGTAGGGCTGGGGCAGGAGGTTGGGGTGTAGGAAGGGGTGCGGGGTTCAGGAGGGGATCAGGGCAGGGGGTTGGCAAGGGGCTCAGGGCAGGGAGTTAGGGTGCTGGGTGCAGGAGAGGTTTGGGCTCCAGCCTGGTGTTGCTTACCTGGAGCGGCCCGGGGTAGCAGCAGCACACACCGGGGCCAGACGGTCTCCCTGCCTGCCTCAGCTCCAGCCTCGGCCCCGTGCCGCTCCGGGAAGCAGCTGGCACCACGTCTCTGAGACCCCTTGAGGAGAGGGGGTACAGAGCTCCACGTGCCTCTCTTGCCTGTGAGTACCTCCCCCAAAACTCCCATTGGTTGGGAATGGGCAGCAGGGATGTGGTGTCAGCCGCTTCTGGGAGTGGTGTGAAGCCTGCAGCACCACAGGGGTGTCAATCCCATGGGCTGGATCCAAAGCCCTAAGGGGCCAGATCAGGCTCACCAGCCATTGTTTGCCCACCCCTGCTTTAATCCATGTTTAAATGCTCTCAGACAACAATGGCATAAGATGCAGCAATAATAAAGATAAGAGATCAAACATATAAAAATGGTAAAACAATTGTGAATATTTAGATGGTCATGGGTGATATACTGGATGACTTAATTCTGGAAACAATCATTTGAGCACATACTGTACTCTACAGGCACATTCACTTTAGGAAAGTATTAAGAGGCTTTTAACTATAGTATAAATAACATTGTGGCACAAAATGTTTTGATATGCCTTTAACAGAGAGTAGATAAGCAGAGATAAGGAAGGAATTGGAAGAATTCTATGTAGGGACAAGATGTTTTATGCTCAGCCCTTAGTATTATACATGGGATTAGAACTGCATTGTTAGGATACCATGAGACTTTTTCTTAAATTTCCTTTATAGTTGTAGTGTTACTATTGTATAAATTAATGTAGTTGCTTAAGGTAAGGATAGGAACTTGACCTTAAATGTAACAATTCTGGCCTGTGGATTCTGATGAATGTTTCTAGGGTAACGTGCATTTAGAGGTAAATATAGCTCCTACTTCTGTGGTGATAGTGGTTTGTCCTGTCAGCCATAAAACCAGTGCAATTTTGACATACAAGGAGCAGGCTTCATTCAGTGGGGATTTTTCAAATAGTTTACAGCACCTGTGTGGTATGGAGTTCATCATGGTGCGACTCCAGTTCCCGGTTGTGAACAGGATGGAAGGGATGGGTCCCTTATGTATTCGTTTGACAAATATCTTTTTGAATCTTTTTGCTATGTAGGTTTAATGGGAATAGTCTACATTTGAGCTACATTTAACTGAGTTTGGTCAGATAAATCATATGATGGCGTTTCTAATTTCTGATTGGATAAGCTCTTTCCAGAGACATTAGTGATATTCACTTCAAAGATTGCTTTCTGTGAACATTTGTGTTTCAAAACTAAATGATTTTACTGCTCATAAAAACGTGATCACAAAATGGAGATTAACATGGCTGAAGCAAATTTGTTTTAAGATATGAAATGATTTTTCACTTTATTTATTTAGCTTGGAATAACGTCAAATGGCCATTCCATCGACAGCAAATGGACACCAACCCTCCCTAAATGTCACAAACTTGACGTGGCAGCTTTTGTTGGGTATTATCTGGCTCCATACATTCTATCTCACTGAAATCCAGAGAAAGAGCTATCCATGAAATATCCCTTACTTAGGGTTAATACCCGAAGATATCACAGGAGTCAGTTCAGAAATTCAAAAACTTTACTCTGAAATTCAGAATAAATACACACTCTATCACCCACTGAAAATGCCCTTGTCCTAAGGGGTCAGATGGGGAGACTGGTTTGTTAACCCCCTCAAACACCCAACGGAGGAACACACACAAAGGGACACTTTCCTATCCAAAGCATTACACATTTTTTCCACAGTCTGGTGCATGTGACTGCCTGGTTCAGTGTGTGACAGCCAGAATTGTAAGTAGGTGCCACAATAGTCAGTCCTCAGACTCTTGTTTTAGCTTCTTCTCTTACGGTTGAACTTTAACAATCATAAATACATGTGTTGAGTGTTGATGACAGACCCTGTGCTTGTGGACTGCAATCTGTCTGATTAGAGTGACCAACCTTCAAAAGGTTCCAGTTCTGCCTTTGATAACTAGCTAGCATTGCCATGGTATTCCTGGTATTCTCTATACTTAGTACAGGGAATTCCTAGGGAATATTGCTAATATAGTGGTAACCCTATTCAGCTGCAAAGGTAACAAACAATTTTAAAGGTGGCCAATGTATTTTGGGGGGAGGAGGGGGAGAGGGGCACAGGCCAGGGGTTGCTCTTGGGAGCTCTGGCTCCCCGCCCAGGGAAGGTTGATGATCCTGGGCTCCCCACAGTGGTCCGGGCAGGGGCTCTGGGAAGAGGAGGAGCAGGGAGCTGGGCCTCAAAGGGGAGAAGCTTTGTGTCTCCCACCCCTTTTTTCTGAGGTTCCGGCACTCCTGACTGGCTGCAGTATTTCCACAGCTCACCCACTCTACAGTACAAGCCTGGCCCAATGTACCTTCATGGAATATTCCAACTTTCAAGAGGAAGTGTTTCTGTGATGAACTTATGGTTGATTTTCTAGACAGGTCCAACAAGCAGACCCAGAGCCAAAGACAGAGGGACTTGCATTTAGGGGAAAGACATGGCAAGAGGGAAGAGGAAAAGCTCAGGCTGGCTGCATAGCTTGAGGGCAGCATTTCAGCCTGGGAACAGGCACTTGCTTCTCAGTTCCTGGAAAAAGAAAGTGGAAGACAGAGCTGAGCAGAAAAAGCTGTTTGAGCAGCTGATATCAGTAAGGGCTGCAAGAGTACTGGCTCACCCACACCATGGCCTGTGACAAACACTGGGATGCAGTCCAGTAACAGCTTAGAAAACTCCATGGCTATAGCCCATGCTGTCTGGTCCCATGAGCAGCTGGGTAGGGCAACTTAGTCCCATGAAGTCCTCCATCTTGACTCTGTTCCTTGTGGATGTCTCTACCCGGCACCAAGTACACGATAAATGGGAAAGAAGGGAAAGGAGAATGGGGGAAGGGGGGTACAGGGGACATTCAACAATAAGGGGTTTCTGCCTTGTGCATGGTTTCACTGTTTGCACTTGTTTGTGCTCTTTTTGTGTGTGTGTGTATGTGTTTGATTTGGAAACGTTGTATTGTTGTTTTGGTGTGGTAACAGCAGCTGGCCTGCCTGGCAACCAGTGAATGTTCTACTTTTATAGTACATGTTTATAAATAAAGCTTTTTGTGTCATCAGGAAAGTTTTATTGCTATCACTGAATCTCATCGTATAATGTGTATTTGGAATAATAAAGGTAAACACGTCATCATGGACAATTAGGAATTAGTAAGCAACCATTATTCCTCTGTACAGTTAGGTACATCAATATGCATGTCAATCATTTCCATGTATGCATCCATCCTGTGAATCATCCTCCACCCACCCATTTCATACGTGGTCATGACATTCATAAGTATACTGCATGACAATCAAGCTCTATCCCGACCCCCAAAAGCACAGTCATCAAGGTTCTATTCCCCCTCTTCCATTGAGCCATGCAAGTCCATAATGTGGGAGCACAAAGCATCTCTGACCTTTATTGCTCAGGTACATCTAGCTCCAGCTGTGGTAGCTTCACTTTCTGGCTGAGGCCCTAGGTCCATTCAGGGGGAAATGGCTCCCCTCTGGCATCACAAAGATTTTGAAGAGCACAGCAAGCCACGGTCATATGCACAGCACTGATAACACTGGAATTCAAATGTGTCTGTAGATGTCTCCAATGGGATTTCAAGCTACCAAAAGCACAGTCCACAACCATTCTGCACCTGCTGAGAGTGTAATTAATCCTTCTTTTGTCAGGGCATGGTTTCCTAAGCCAAGGGAAAAGGGGGTACATTGGATCCCCCAGAATAATGTTTGGGACAGCAACTCTGTTTATGACAATGTCATTTTGTGGGAATAATATCCTGTGTCCATGAATGTAGACGCCTGATGGGTGAAAAACCCTGACATCATGAACTTTCCCAGTGTGCCCCACATTGACATTCATAAATTTATTTCTGTGGTCCATAATGGCTTGCATAACAATGAAGTAGAACCTTTTCCATTTTATGTCATATGCTCCTTGAGGAGGGAAAACTATGGGCACATGATCCCATGAACCCCATTCTCTCAGAACCAGCAGTTAATTCAGGGATATCTTTAATGTCCACCACCTTGGGGTAAACTACACATCTGGATGCCTCAGGAACCTCCACCACCCCTTTATCCACTGCTGACTTCTGAACACCAAACTGGGAATGGACCTGTAGCAGGCTGTAGGAACTGGCTTCTGGACTGGTAAGGGTGTCCTCATGCATGTGTCTTTATGCTGGAGGATCTTGGCATGCTGCTCACAAAATTCCAGAAATGGACCTTTCTTCATGTGAAAGTTCTGGACCCACTGCTGGTCATCCCCACTCTGAATTATGATGTGATCTCACCAGTCTGTGCTTTTGGCCCTGCACCAGAAAGACCATTCTATGTACAGGTCATCAGTGGCTATATCAAGTGTCATGAGCAACATCAACCAGTTCAAGTCTGCCATACCTGGGTACTCCTCTTCCTCCTTCACCATCATAAACTCTGCCAAGTGCCATTGGTGGTCAGAAAATGCTGCTTAAATGTCCACCAGCACGTCACATAAGCTCTGCCTGATTCCTGAAGTTCTTGAAAAAGTCCCTTCTCCATGTTGCTCAGCAGGAAGTGCTGGCAGGCTGTTCAAACTTTCTGTAATGTGCAGGGTCAACAATAAAGTTTTCACATAGTGTACCACAGTCAGAGGGCTCAAGTGGCCACATTTCAGGAGGATGCTAGGAAGTCTGGGATGTGGCTGTTTTGACTTGTGTCTGTGCACTATAGTGTGGATGCCAAAGCTCCAGGTTTGAGACGGATTAGAAAAATGTTAATGTAAGGTTAGCAATCAATGTAGACACTCAAGCCCTGGGTTCTCTAACCCTGGATCAGCTGACTCAAATCCCATTAAGTCTGGATTTACAGTGCAGTGTAGACCTACCCTTAGTTATGCTATTTCTCCTGTTTAAAAACATCTCTGGACTTGATGCCTTTCCTTATACTAGTCTAAGGAATAGACTTCAGAAATAACTCCACTGATATCCACAGTTATACAAGAGTAAACGTGGAGCAAGTCACAGGAGAATCATGCCTAACGCTTTTAGCTCAAAGCAGCCATTGCTGATTGTTTTGTCTCCTATATCATCCTTGATGGTTTCTGTAACTCCCACAGGTATATATTTATTGTATACCATTCAACATGCTGAAGACACTTTTGTATTGCAATGTGATATGTACTGATAAAATAATAAGTAGCTATATATTTGTGAACATATGATGTTCCTTCAGACGCACGCAAGGCTTGTTTCATCGTTTGAAAAAAAAATCTTTCTGCTAAACCATTAGAAGATGGATGGCATGATGTGTTTCATATGATATGCATCTTCAGACAAATTTGGAATGCATGAAATACAAACTAAGATCCATTGTCATTTTGTAGCTGTCCGGCAGACTATAGACTAGGATGGCTAAATACTTCATGCATCTTCTCAATCATATGTTCAGCAGATGTAGAGGTAATCTTGTAGTTTTAGGTAAGCATCAATGATACTAAGACAACTTCCTTCCAGAAGACAAGCAAAATCCATGCTACACCTCTTGCTTAAAGACTGTGGTATACAGCTACCCTCATCTCCCACTGAAATGGTTAGGAATCTTTTCTTTATCTGCTAGATGAGAAAAGAGTCAGGTATTGACTGACTGCCTGAGGAGAATGTCTCTATCTAAGGTATTTATATGACCCTCATTACTGTAGTATCTGAGCACTTCACAATCTTGTATGTATTTATCCCCTCATCATGTGAGGTAGGGAACTGCTATTATCCCCATTTTAAAGACTGAAGCTCTGGGCCTTAGTCTCTGTACCTCACTTTTCTTAAGGGCATGGCTACACTGGAAACTTTAAAGCACTGTCACGGGAATGCTCTTGTGGCTGCACTTTGAAGTGTGAAAGTGGATGTGCGTGAGCGCTGGGAGAGAACTCTGGTAATCCACCTCCACGAGGGGATTAGCTCCGAGTGCTGGGAGCGTGTCCACACTAACACTGCAAAGTACTCACATTTGCTGCGCTCAGGGGGTGATCTTTCAGTTAGTGCCCTATAACATGTAAGTGTAGACAAACCCTAGGATTGTAGGTGCCTACCTCCTTTGAGGATCTGGATCCAAAAGACATGCTTAATATCACACAGGACATCGCTACCAGTGCAGTGAATTAGACCCAGGTCTCCCAAAGCTAGTGCCCCACCCACTGCGCCATCCTCCCTCTTTGTACTGTGCATCAGAACCAGACTGGCAGTATACGATCTCCTAAAGAAAAAATGAAAGCATCCAGATTAGAGGGATATCGGGGAAACCTCTAGATGAGATTGCCTGGTGTCCTAGTAGATATGAATCAGTGGGGGAATGCTTGCTACAGCTCTCACCCAGGGGAAGATCCCGTCCTGTGAGTTTATAGTTTGTTCTAAAGCTGCTGCTTTGTGGATTATTTAAGCAAAATATTGTTCCCACCAAAGACAATGCCTGCAGCCAATCCTGTAAGAAACTATCGAAAGGTTTATTAACTAGGAACAAGGAATAATAGTTATTTATAGATGAAAGCAAGCAAACATAGACACACCAATGAGTCACCATCTAAATCCTAAGAGTGACAGAGTTGTAGTTATCTGTCAGTTGAAAGTGTCTTTCAGGGTAGACACAGGAGGCAGCCCCTAGGGATCTATACCTTGGAGTCTCTATCACCTCAGGGAACGTCTACACTACACTGAAAAACCCATGGCTGGCCAATGCCAGCTGACTCAGGCTTGTGGGTCTTGGGCTGCCGGGATGTTTCATTGCTGTGGAGATTTCTGGACTGGGGCTAGGCCAAGGTTCTAGGACTCTGTGAGGTGGGAGAGTCCCAGAATTAAGGCTCCATCGGACACCTCTTGTAGTAAACTAGGATTTCACACTTGGTAATGCTGTGTAGGTTTACAGTTTCAGAGCATACACTTCAATATTACTTTATAACTTGCTATATGGGTATTATAAGTGCAATTAATACATGCAACAGTTTATAAGCATTTCATAGAGTCTAAACACTAAATACATTCTTATGAGACTGGTACCTATTTTGAGCAAAACTAACATTCAGGTGGGTAACCAGGTCTGGCCTCCAGCTACAACTTTGTCAGTTCTTAGCAAATGCCTGCAGTCTGAGCTAGAGCTTGCCTCTGGCCTGCCAGGATAACACCATAAACTAGGGCTTGTGAGTTGTTCAGTTCTCAATGGAGCCTTACACCAGTAATAGTAAATTAAATAATTTTCTTCAACTAGTGGGAAAAGTTATTGAGGGTC
The DNA here is from genome assembly GCA_032164245.1 of Sternotherus odoratus. Taxonomy (NCBI): domain Eukaryota; kingdom Metazoa; phylum Chordata; order Testudines; family Kinosternidae; genus Sternotherus; species Sternotherus odoratus. The sequence continues at coordinate 31,291,408 of JAVMKO010000001.1, forward strand.
ATGGCGGATTCTCCATCACTGATTAGTTTTAAATCAAGATTGAATTTTTTTCTCTAAAAGCTGTGCTCTAGGAATTATTCTGGGGAAAGTTCTACAACCTGAATTATACAGAAAGTCAGACCAGATGATCACAATGGTCCATTTTGGCCTTGGATCTATTAATCTATTTTGGTTTTCAAAGACAGCTTGCTTAATAATAAATGCCAAATCAGGTTTCCATGGCATACCATGTCCTACTATTTGTGTAAGTATCTGGGAAAGCATGTTAGCAGACCCTGATGCATAAACACACACACACACAATCGCTGCAATATATTACAAGAAGGAATATGAAAAATGCAAAAATGGCATATTTGTTAGAAAGCAAACAGAGGGACTCCCAAATACAAACCTACCCCAAAATGCACTTATGCCTTTTCTCTGTTATTTGAGCATTACAGTAAAAGCACATTATCTGATACAATACTACTAACTTGCAGCTATATAGCATCTTTCATCCAAGAATCTCAAAGCTGTTTGCAAAGATAAGTCAAATGAGGATCATAATATAGATTGTGAAAGAGGTAGTGGGTTACATTCTTTAGTTGAAGCCCTGAGCAAGAGACGGTGCATAAAATGTATAAATCTAGAAGCAGCCGAGAGGAAGAGGGTGCTCCTGCTTTTTCCTTACTTCTGGGGGATAGTAATTTACTGCTGGTCTATTCCAGTAGCAGTAAATCATTGCCACCTGCCTCCACTGCACACTGCCTCAGCTATCCTGGTCAGCACATTGGGGGATTTCTGCCCATTCTCTGCCCTCAGTATTGAGCAAGTACCCTCACTTTCCCCTATGACTTCGATCCAAGGCCCAACTAGGGTAGCCAGACTGCAGATGTGAAAAATCAGGATGGGGTGGGGGGTAATAGGAGCATATACAAGAAAAAGCCCCCAAAATCAGGACTGTCCCTATAAAATCAGGACATCTGGTCACCCTAGGTCCAACTAGCCCACTTACAGATGTAAATGGTGTTCTAATTGCCTGCCACTCCTTGTCATGGGCATAGAATCAGGCAGAAACTTGCTCTGACTTGCCCAAGTTGGCAGAGCAATTGAATGGAATTCAAGGCCCATTCCCATCCCTTCTTCACTCACCAGACCATGTTACCTCCAAGTATTACCTCTGTGTTTTCTGGCTGCTACTTTCTGCACCTATAGCACTCAGCTGACCTGTTTAATGACAACAAAATGGATTGGCAATAATCTCTTGTCAGTATCAGCCAGAGGGCAGAGTGAGTGAGTTAATTGGCTGCAGTGATTTGTGAAGGAAGTTTGTATGTTTTGTCTTGTCTTTTCTTGAATAATGTAGTGATGAGGATGAAATGCCTACTAGTAGAAAAATGTTTTCCTTGAGCGTTTCACAATGCAGCCACAGTTTCAATGCAGCCACAGTTTCTTTTATTAAAGTTTTATATTTTTACAGCATAACTTCTATTTTATACCTTAACACAAGATGGGTAACATCTTGCTCTCCACACAAAAAATGTGTCATAAAGAAAAAGATGGCTTCTTATCCTTAACCTTCTAACGTCCCTCTGCACCACCATAGGAATCACATATCATGCTTACCTCCCCTTTATTTCACTGTTTCAGCTTGATTATAAGATACACATAATTCTGCTTATAGACAAACAGAATTTGGTTTCTGACTAGAAGACAGTGGACACATCTCCTTTCAGTACCTCTACTGACAAGTATGTTAAATGAACTCAGAAACACTGTTGCTCTGTCCCATGTGCCGCCACTACAGTGGTCACAGTAAACAGCACTTTACAGAATGTCAGCAAGTTTTAGCCGGTGTGACTAGGTTTTGGTTTGGTCATTCTCTGATTTAAAAGAAAACAAAACCTAGGATCTTCAGCTGGTGACATGATCTTACTCCATTGAAGTCAATTGATATCAGCTGAGGATGCAGCCCCCAACTGCTGACTGGAAGGTCGCTTATCTTTTCCTTGCACTAAAACCTAGTTGTAGTTATAATGAAAGCATTTATTCTGAACCTAACAGCTGGGGGTGTCAGTTTCAACTACAGAGGGCCACTTCCAAATAGAATATGAGGTCATCTGTCCCAGAAGACACTGCTCTGACTTGTGAGAGTTGCTGAATGGTTGAAACTTGCTAATCACTGTTACAGCAACTGGTTGTAACCCGTGATGTTTTTGCATGATTTAGATGGCTTCACTTATATTGTTAGAAAGTGAGGAGGACAGACTTACTATAACTTTCTTTTGATGTGATTACTCAGTCACTAAGTTTGACTCCATCCTAATCAGACCAAGTGTCTGTTTCATAACTAGGAAGCATATACAAAAAATATATATCATAATGGTTACCTATCAAGGGTCCTAAAGCTGCTGAAAATATATAAACCCTCCTAGAAACAGGAAAGATGGGTTTATGATCTGAAGAGATTGAGGGCGGAGCTGGTCAGAAAGATTCTTAAAATGAGAAAACAATGTTTTGTTTGTTTGGTGCTATTTCTTCCTCCCAGACCCATTTTCTTTATCAACTCTGCCCAAGGAATAGTATTACTGGACTCAGTTACACATGGTAACTATAACTAGCTTGGAAGAGAACACAAATGTAACAGTAACCAGTGGAGTGAGGGCTACTGACCCCCACCTTAACCCCTGACATGTACCAGGATTAACTTCCATAAATCTCATTGATGCCAGGTGGCTGATGGCCAGGTCCAAGAAAAAAAGACCAGTCTCTTGCCAGATTTCCTGTGTCACATCTTCATTACAGGTGAGTGATGTGTGTATGTATGTGTGTGTGTGTGTATATATAGATATATATAATGCCACAATTTTCAAAATGTGTCTAGACCAAAGGGCAGTTTTTGCCCCTTTTGGCCACATATCAGATTTTTACAACGGGAGTATAATTGATCGTAAAGGATTCTGAGTGCCCAGGTGGGGAGAGACTAGGATAGTGTACTTGAGAGAATAGCCACTCAATTAGCATTTCCAAAAGGCTTAAGTCGGTAGCTCTTAGAAGCCCTCATCAGCATAGGGCAGGCCTGCACAATTTGGAAAGCAGTGAGGGCCACATTATTGCAAAAAAACCCAGCTGCGGGTCGAAAAGCCCCGCCCTCGCCCCACTCCCATCCGCTTTCCCCAACCCACCCACTTGGCTTGCCCCACCCCTACTCACCCCCCCGCAGGCCACACAGTCAGCCCGTACGGGCCGCATGTTGTGCAGGCCTGGCATAGGGGCTCCATTAGGCACCATAGAAACACTATAACACTGTAACAGATATTGTCCCTGCCCAAAAGAGTGTGTATATTTTAAATATTCTGAATGAAGGGCCAGGCTACAACCCCTTCTGGACAAAGAGCAGCTCAAGGTCCTGCCACGTGCCACACAGGTCCTGCTACAACGTAAGTCACTGAAAAGATAATTCTCCCCTGATTTAAAATGATTTACCCCAGCTGATGATCCGGCCGAAGGTCTTGCTGTCAGGAGACATTAATGATCTCATATGTGGCACAAAGACAAACTATTGTAAAGTTGGCAGAATTGTATTAATTCACAAGGATACATTAAATGAGAAGAAATAATTTGATTCTAAAATGTTACTTATTTACACCAAGTACCTTGGACTTTGAGGAGTGCCACTAATTTTAGGGCCTGATTCGCTTTTACACAAAGCCATTTTGTTAGCACAGAGGAGGGCCTTAAAGTAGGTAAACATCCACTACTCTGAGGGCAGGTCTACACTTCAAACTCTCCAGCAGTACAGCTGTGCCACTGTAGTGCTTCAGTGAAGATGCTACTACACTGACAGGAGAGCTTCTTCCATTGTTAATAGTTAATCCATCTCCACGAGAGGTGGTATCTCTGTTGACGGGAGCAGGGCTGTCCTTAGGCATATGCAGCACATGCAGCTGATTAGGGCACCTGAAAATTTGGGGCACCACAGGACAGCAGATAAGAGGGGGTCGGCTCATGCACACCCAGCACGCTACAGTCTCCTATTCAGGGGCCATATTCACAGAACTGAATGAGCCAGTGCGGCGCATTCTGTGTGAAGGGGAGGGTACCGGGATCTGCAATGCGGGGAGGGGTTGCTAGGGGGTCTGCGGGTGGGAGTGGTGGCTGTCCCCCAAGTCAGGCATAGGGACACCAGTTTAATAATACTGCTTAGGGCCCCATAAATCCTAAAGTTTAAGATTAGCAGCCATGTTAGTCTGTATCCATAAAGAAAACGAGGAATACCCGTGGTACCTTAGAGACTAACCAATTTATTTCAGCATAACCTTTCATGGGCTATAGCCCACTTCATCGGATGTATAGGCTATGCATCTGATGAAATGGGCTATAGCCCACGAAAGCTTATGCTGAAATAAATTGGTTAGTCTCTAAGGTGTCAAGTATTCCTCGTTTTCTTTATAAATCCTAAGGATGGCCCTGGGTGGGAGAATCCCTCCTGGTGACATAGAGCTATCTAGACCGACGGTTAAGTCAGTATAACTGTGTTGCTCAGAAGTGTGGATTTTCCACACTCTCTGAGCACCATAGTTATATGGATGTAAGTTTATAGTGTAGACCTAGTCTCTGTGAGAATAATGTAAAGACGCCTTGGTATACATGAGAACCAGGTCTTTAATGTTCACATGATTACACTGAAATCTCTGTGGGGTTTGGGGTGGGGCTTGTTCCTTTGTTAAACTGTGCATAGCTGCATTTGGATTCTTCTGCTCTGTTATTTTTCTGAGAAAACATGTTTTTGGCTGTAAACAAGTGGGAAGAGTTTGAGGAAACATTGCATTTTGATAAACTGGCGATGTCACTGATCCACAGTTTACGTGTCATTTGGCATATCAACAGTAAGGGGTCTAAAATTTAAGCCAGCATAGCACTTGTGGTTTTGGAGGAACGTATGGTTTTTAGTGCAAGGTAGTAAATTGCATTTTATCGATTTTCAGACCTACTTTTCTTCACATTCTCTCTTTCTAAGCATCTACTTGGGGGATCTATACTTTGAATTGTTTTTCTACATTGGTTGAATATCATATTGCTAATAGTTTCCTGCCATTTCACTAATCTCCTTGGGACCATTTGTGTTTTCTTACCATAGCTGCCTTGTTTCCTGCAACTCCCTGCAGCACTGTATTGTTTGAAAATTGACTGTGAGTTGAATTCTTCTCATCATTGGTAATCCCTCGAAGTAGAGGATGATTGTCTGTCATGGACTGTACATTTCAAGTTATCTGTGGGTCCACATGATACCTGATGAGCCACAGACTCTTCCACGTTGCAGACACGTATTTCTGAGCAGGTTGGGTGACCTTGGGATGTTGGTTCAAGCCATGGCACGATCTGTCTTTCCCATTTTCCTGTTACCCGTAGCTGCGTCTGGTTCTCAAAGTGCTGCGTTCCCTGTCTCTTCTAAAGCAGGGATAAAACGGCTAAATGAACAAGGCCACAATTCACGTTTACGGGACTTCACGAGACAGGGGACCATAACCGCAAGTTAGATTGCTGTACAAGTGTGGTAATTATACATATAAGTCCAGGTCGTGATGCCATTACACATGCTAAATACCACCTTATTACACATCTAGTCCCAATTTAGTTCATGGGGACTGTTGCGGAGCAAAATGCCATTTGGCATAAATAATGGTATCCAAACCAGGCCAAAGTTCATAATATACAATAATAGTTAAAACCTTTCAAATTTACTATGGCAAATGTGCATTACGTTGTTTTGTTAAATCCGCAAGCATCCAATTTTGTTCTTATTTTACATTTATATTGTGGTGACCTCTATTAATCAACCCGCTGGGGCCTCACTGAGTTCGGTGCTGTATGAACATGGTAAATTACAGTCTTTGCCCTTGAGAATTTACAGTCTAGAATTGTAGTAAAATGGGTGAGTGTAAAACTGGGATCTCATATCTGATTAGTTGTTATAATGTTTCTTAAGAGCATCGTGAGACCCTGGAATGCTATTACATCCAACTGTCCCCTTTCTTTCTCTTCTTCCTTCCCTTTTCTTTTGAATACATACTTTCCCCTTCTGTCCCAATCCCACCTCTGTGCAGTGTCATTCACCTCCACTCCGTTATTCCATCCATTTCTCCTCTCTCCGTCCATCACATTCCCCTCATTATCTCGTTCCCCGGTTACTTATTTATTACAGGCCCCTTTAATACCAGAAATCTCATTTCATTCCTTGCTTTTCTCCTGGTGGGCTGACATCTGACCCCTCTTTAAATATTGTTGACCTAATTTCTCCTACCTAATTGGCAGTTAGTGCAACTATGCATGTCCTTAAGCAGGATTGTTTAACACCACCCCAAAGAATTATGTTATAGTTTAAGGGTAGAACCATTAGTATTTTGTATAAATTAGCCACACTTAATGTGATTAAACTCATCTGTGACGCTGTCGCACTAACTGAGCATTCCAAGATGCATTTGTTCTACTGTATAACATCAAAGTCACAAACAAAAGTACTGGAGCTCCACTGGAGCTAACAAAAGTGATACTGAATTTCAGGCTGGGACAGATTTCCTCAAGCGTGGTAGCCAGGCTTTCTCTAACCTTTCCATTGATTCTTACTTATAATAATGAAAGAATGAAATGTGTTGTTTAATATAACTGCTTGGGATGGGAGACTCCAACAGAAAGCCCCCAGGGAAAACAGTGATTCAGTGGTGATGTTCCGTCAGTTGCTAGTATTTCTTCCCTGTCGTCAATGCAGAACTGGTGCTAGCCTGGGGCAGGGGCTTTCTGCTGCATGGAGAAGGCCCTTCGTTTTCGGATTGTATTTTATTTAAAATGTATCAGTGGTTATTGCAAAATTTTAAAAAGAGTGAAAATCACTAAAAACCAAAAATGAAGCGCAGCAGGAGGGGGGCTGGGTGCCCAGTACTCTCAGGGTGTAGCAGACGTAAAGGGGAGGGGAAGTGTTGCCCCAAACTCACAAGGACAGCGGAAGATGTGGGAGAGAGGTGTCCAGTACTCACAGGGTGCAGCGGGTGTGAGGGAGGAGGGGTGCCTGATATTCACAGGGTGAAGTGGGGGGGGGGGAGGTTAGGGGGGTGTACTCTCAATGTAGCAGCTGAGGAGGAAGCCTTCTGCTCCTTGCGGGCCTATCATTGCAGTGATCAGGCAGTCTCTGAACCAGGCTCCTTCCCCTTCTAGCTCTCCCTTGTGCAGCTGGAAGCAGATGGGACCACTGAAAAGCTGAGATCAAGAGGGGAGGAGAAGGCTGACCCCAGAAAGCACTGGCTCTCCTGACAGACAGAGCTGTCTCCTGGCCTTGGCCCTGCAGTGCTGCCCCTGGCTGCTAGAGGCATCTGAATCAAGCCAGGCTACCCATGAAACCAGGGCCTACAGGGGCCAGGAGGAAACACTAACCAATAGGCAGTTGGCAAGTCAGGTAAGAAGGCTTGCCAGGTTCCTGTGAAAGGCAGAGCCAAGGGATGTGGATCAGGAGAGTGGATTCTCAGTGCTACCCCAGAACTCCAGATCAGGTCTGGTCCTTTGCTTAAATACTGCAACTAGGCAGCCACCGTGTGTGTGTGTGCATCATGTGTGTGTGTGTCTGCCACCAAGCTCATGGCCCAGGCCATTCTGCTCCAGCTCGGCTGCTTCGTGATTGCCCATGGCAATTTTTGTAAGAGCAAAATTTCCCCTAAATTCCAAGGTGGGTAGTAACATCTTGCCTATTTAAATTCCCCCTGGTATTTCAATTCAAGATGGTTGTGTTGGGTCTTGGCTTTAATTCATATTTCTTGGCTAAAGACAAAGCTTCTTAGAGAGTTTTAACAAAAGTCTGACTGAAACTGGGTATAACCAGCCACAGTGGTCTTTGAAGTGGTATCTAAGGCTATGGCTATACTACGCAACTTTTGGCGACATGGCTGTGCTGCTACAGCGTGCTGCTAAAAGGCACATATGTAGCTGTTGTTGGTTGGCAGGAGAGAGCTCTCCTCCTGCCCACAAAAAACTTCCACCTCCCATGAGTGGTAGGGGCTTTGTCAGCCGGAGAGCACTCTGGCCGACAAAGCGTTGTTCACACCGGCACTTGTCATCAGCAAAACTTTTGTTGTTCAGGGTGTGTGGTTTTTTTAACACCCTTGAATGACAAAAGTTTTGCCAACGAAGTGCCAGTGTAGACAAAGACTGAATTTCTTATCTGGGATTCTGGTTTGCTTCTACATACTGACATATGTAGCTCAAAGATAGTACTAAATGGTTTCTGAATGTATGTAATACAACAAAAAAGCAATCATTGCTTCTATGAATAGTATACCTGCATTTGCACTTGTGGAAAATTGGTAATTGCAGCATAATAAGGATAAGAGGCAAAATTCTCCTGTTTGATATTCTATTTTTCCTGACTGCACTGTTCTCCCACTTGAGGATAATAGCAGGGCCATGTATGTAGCAAAAACAGGACCGTGGACTGGAAGTTCTCCATGTAGATCCTAGAGGATAGGGACATCGTCACACAAAACTATTGGTTTGAACAATTGTTAAATTGTCTAGTCATTTAATATATTGCACCATTCATTGCTCCATATAAACAAGCACAACTCCCACTAAATTAAACAGAGTGAGGAGGAAAGAAGACCAGAATCCCATATAAACCTCATCCCACAATTTGAAAAAATTCCTATTTGGATTCATGCCTTACGTCCAGCCCTAGTAAAAATCCAATTACTCTGAGATTAAACAGGTGACTTATATTTGAATTACTTGTTGCATTCTAATGGCCACTGAAAGTAAGAGTAGAATTTGGCATGATTTCTGGCTGAATTCAGCTATTACTACTACAGCAGATCATATTTTATTACATATCTAATGTAAATGTGCCATATCTCTCCCTTGTGTGCTCATTCATCACAGATAATATTAGCATAATTTCAGTCACACCAGAGCTATTCACTAAAGTTGTCCAATAGCTTGTGCTAAAAAGGTAAATTATTTTTTTAGTAGTTGGTGCTTTGTGCTACCTAAGAGGTATTAACATGCAGACCAACAGACGCGTAATTAGACAAGTTCTATAATTTAATGCCCTGGTCTCTTTCTACTTCCTTAAGTTCAGTGGAGCCTTTCCATTTCTGATTGCCTAAAGAGTTTGCTGTGTTGCATGTAATATAGCCAAAGAGGAATTTAAAACTCAATCAGAGGCTTAAAACTGAATCTCGGAGGTGTGATACCAGCTACTGTATAATGCTATGATAGTGAAAGGTATGCATACTATCTTGGCCAGATCCTGGAAAACCTTTCCCACGCTAGTAGTCCACTGGTCTTTCTGCACTGCACTAAATTTTCCACAGTTGCTACCAGTTCAGCTGATAGTAGCAGCAGCGAAAGAGCTGATGTGATGAGATGCCAGGAAATGGCAGCATTTTACGCTGTCCTCAGTTTGGTCCTGAGCTGCGGGGGGGAAGGGGGTAGAACACAGCGGGATGGAACATTAGTGCTCCCACTATTGCTACTACAAATGGAGATGCGACAATGGTCGGAAAGGTGCTGAGTTTTAGGGCGGTAAGGTTAGTGTAGATGCCCTTTGGCACATATGCTTGTGTGTAGGTGTATGCGGGGGAGTGTCTGCATGTGCAGAGCCCATTGCAGGATCAGGACCTTGTGTTTCCATTTGACAGCATCATGGTAAATAGTCACTCATAGGACTGAAAAGGCAAAGAACTGAATTACTAACATTCTTGGTGGGGTACATTGTCTTATCCCATAATGCTGACACTGCCTCTCTGGAGGAAATCAAGGGCCAGATCATGGAGTCCAGCAGATCTTTACTGAATTCTGATCAGATGGTTAGCAGAGGCACATCTTTCCGTCCCCTGATTCTTGTGCTGCTCTGTGCAGGGCTGGCCTCCATGCATTAGAGTAGCTTTTGTACAGCTCTATCTTACCATAGAGGGCTGAAAATGGAGCCAGGGATAAACATGGCGTAGAGATATCTAGGTCACACCCAACCTCCCATGATCTTTTAACTCCCTGCTATGCTGGATAAGAGTCCCTGGATTGGGTATATAGGATTCTTGAGCTGGAGTGACCCTCCCTGGACTTTTGAAATAGCTTTAGGGCTGGGCTGATCTAAAATGTGTTCTATCCTCTGATGTAGCCAGAAGGGGTACTATGATTACTGCTCACCATCCAAAAGTAGCTCATTTCACTGTTACCCTGTCTTGCTCTTCTCTCCGTTTGTTTTATCTCCCTTTTAAGTCTTGCTATGAACCAAGATTTTAAAATCTTTGGGGGCAAGGACTGTCTTTTTATTACATATTTGTTCATTTTCTTAATGTGCTGGGGGCCCTGTTCTCTAATTGGGTGTAAATAATATTACCTATCCTCCAAAATGCTTTAAATGATTTGAATCTTGTTTCCAAAACCAGAAGGTAGCTCCACTGATAGGCTATTTTGTGCAACTTTCTTTTACTCCTTCAGTCTGGGACTGCAGTTTATAAAAACATAAAAGATTTGTTGAAATGGTTAAAGATAATGTAGACAGTTGGGAAAATGGAGAACAAATGGATTGAGAGCTTTGCTACCTTTCTGTTCTAGTGTCTGAGTTTTTTTGTCTCCATGGGCATTTTCCATAGGTTATGAAAATGATGAACAGCTGATTATACGTGATAGCTACCAGTTCTGAGCCAAAATATGCAAGATGATTAATTTTATTCTAACAGCAGAGGAAAGGGTATAGAAAGGAACCATAATCTAATTCTGACAAACCTCTAGATTGAAACCTAACACCTAAAGCATACTCTCTGTCCTCCGCATGCAGGGTACTCTTTATTACTTACATTACAGTACCTCTGGGTTCCCACTGCTCTACACAAACACAGACTGATATGGTTCCTTCCCCCAAGAATTTACAGTCGAACTAGACAGAGGTTGGGAAGTGAAACAGAGACAAGGAGAGGTGAAATGACTTGTTTAAGGTGATCCAGTAGGTCAGTGACAGAGCCATGCATTGAAGAAGGTCTCCTGGGTCCTAGCCCAGTGCCCTGTCCATCAGAACATACACAGATCATTGGCTACAGCACATTCAGGAACAGGGCTTAATGACATCCAGGTAATCATGAGTGATATTCAGGTGCTTTTCAGTGTCATCTAGGCTTTGGGCTAAGTACCTATAGGCACAGCCCTATTTCTCTGTGGTGGAAAGAGAAGAAGCATGGTGTAGTGGTGGAAATTCACGATTGAAAGATCAGGGGGTCTGAGTTATACTGCTAGTCTGCCACACATTTGCTGAGTGTGCTGGGGCAGTTACTTAGCCTCGCTTTCCTTGCCTACCGGGCAGATTTATAGCATTGCAACACACTTTGATATGACTGAACTGGTGTAAAGGGCAACAGTGAAGTACTGTTTCAGATACAGATCGTACGCTCCCTCTAGCACACCTGGCACTCCCAGACATTGCAGTGTCAATGGAATGTTCCTCGTATCCCATGAATCTCAGCATAGTTTCCCCTGGGCGGAGGCACCTGTTTCCTTTTCGGGTTGGTTCTAATTAATGCTTTGAATATTCTACCCTACACACAGAGCCACAGACACGTTGTGGGTAGTGAGGTCGGTGCCTTCATTCTGCTATAAATGGGGGCCAGGACAGAAGGTCACGCACATTGTCAGATGGACTCTAAGTGTGAAGGCCCAGGGCGCCCTTTGCAAAGGACCAACGCTATGGATAGCTACACTCATGAAGATAACAAGCTTGACTATCGTTGGTCATTGCTTCAGTCACTTTCATCAGCTGATTTTATTACACGTTTATTTTATATTTTTTGTTCAGTTGGGTGCCTCTTACACAGCTGAACTGTTTCCTTCTCTGCTTTTCCCCTCCCGGTTCCAGGAGTTGTCTTGATCTGGAGTGAGGCGATCCCTCCATGAAGCCTAAAGTAGTTCCCCCACCCTTGCAACAAATGCAGAGAGGATCCCTAGGGATGCATCACTTCTCCAGTAGGGTTGGCAACCCTCTGGGATTGGTCTGGAGTCTGCCAGGATCAGCATCAGTCTCCCAGTGAAAGCAATGCAGGAGATTTTAATATGATATTTTAAGAAAATCTCCCGGAATAGCTTCAATCAGAGGTGGCAACCCCATCCTCTAGTGAGAGAAGGCAGTGAGTGGGAGCTGTTGTCCAGGCAGAAGATCAGTAGATTTTCTTGGGGCCCGAAGGGCAGCTTAGTAGCCTGGCTTGTCTCTTACTTAGAATTTTTTTTGTCCTAACAGTTTTTTGTCAGAAAATTCTGTTTGGATCAAACCAAATTCTTTTCACAAAAGAAAAATTATGGAAAAATTTCATTTGCAAAAAACTAGAAAAAAGTTTTGAAAACATTGAAATGTCCCATGTTGATATTTTCAGAATGAAACATTTTGATTTTTCATTTTAAAACAATTTTTCATTTTGAAATTACACTTTCTTTTATATAAAAAACTAGAAAGATCAAAATCTAACCAAAACGTATCAGATTTATTCATCATAACATTTTGATTTGACCTGAAATGATTTTTTTTAATGACTTTGCAAAATTTTTTGCAAGGGTTCAAAGAAGAGCCATGGAATGATTAAAGGATTAGAAAACATGCTTTATAGTGACAAAGAGTCTTGTAGCACCTTATAGAATAACAGATCTTAGGGATCATGAGCTTTCGTGGGCTAAGACCCACTTCATCAGATGAATGTTGTGGAAATCTCCAGAGGTGAGGTATAAATATGCAGGCAAGAAAGCAAGATAAATTCAATCAGTGGGGGTGAGGCCCACTTCCAGCAGCTGATCTGGAGGTGTGAACACCCAGAGAGGAGAAACTGCTTTTGTAATTGGCGAGCCATTCACAGTCAATAGTAAGTCCAGACCTGATGGTGTCAAATTTGCAGATGAACTGGAGCTCAGCAGTTTCTCTTTGAAGTCTGGTCTTGAAGTTTTTTGCAGATCCAGACTAACACGGCTACTTCTCTAATACTAGACACCATGCTTCATAGTGATAGTTTCAGGAAGCTCAGTCTGTTTAGTTTAATAAAGAAAAGGTTAAGGTGTGACTTGGGGTATGTCTTCACTACCCACCAGATCGGTGGGTAGTGATTGATCTTCTGGTGATCGATTTCTTGCGTTTTGTGAAGACGCAATAAATCGATCGCTCGCGGTGCCCCTGTTGACTCTGGAACTCCAGCTTGCCGGGAGGCACAAGCTGGAGTCGACGAGGGAGCGCGCCGCTGACCGCCGCTGCCGTGGGGACGAGCAGTAAGTCGGCTGCAGATACACAAACTTCAGCTACGTGATTCACGTAGCTGAAGTTGCGTATCTGCAGTCGATTCCCCTCCCCTCCCCCCCGTAGTGGGGACCAGCCCCAGGTCACAGTTTATAAGGGCCAGCCTGGGGAACAAGTACATGATAATGGGCTCTTCAATCTAGCAGTAAAAGGTGTAAGATAGTGGGCTTGGTTACACTGGCACTTTATAGTGCTATAAAGCCTCCAGGAGCGCTATAACTCCCTACCTGTCCAGACTGGCGAGGCACGTAAAGCGCTATAAGTCCACAGTTATACCGGTCTTGGTAATCTTCCCTTCCCCGAGGATTAACAGCTATTGCGTATTCACTGCTCCATATTATCTCCACTGTGAATGGGTATTAACACTACAAGCGCTTTGAGTGATCTCTGGAGACGCCCCGAGCCATTTAAGGCAATTGACGTCTCTTCCCTTTGTTTTGAACTCGGCTGAAGGAATGCGGAAGTACCTTTCCAGAGTTTCTCTCTAAACTTGGCTAATCAGCAATGCAAATGTTTCTCTGTGAAAGAGAAAACTAGCAGGCTCTGAATTTCAAAGAAAATGTGTCTCAGCAGCCAAATCCACTTGCTCCCTCCGTCCGCATACCCACAACACGTTCCCCCTGACCCCACTCGTTTGAAAAGCACGTTCCACCCAGCTGAATGCTGGGATAGTTGCCCATAATGCACCACTCCCCGTGGTGCTGCAAATGTGGCCACGCTATACCACTGGCGTGTCTCAGTGTGGACACGCTATAGTGCTGTCCCTATAGCTGTATACGAGGGCAGGTATAACCAAAACCGCTATAAAGCTGTAACCAAGCCCAGTGATGGGCAATCTGTGGCCTACAGGCCGCATGAGGCTCATCATGGTAATCTGATTGTGAGATGTGAGACATTTTGCTGACATTAACCATCTGCAGGCACTGCCCGCTTCCCCCCCCTCCCGCAGCTCCCAGTGGCCGTGGTTCACCGTTCCCGGCCAGTGGGAGCTGTGGGAAAAGGTGGGCCACACAGATGTGCTGGCTGCTGCTGGCCGCTGCTTCCCAGAGCTCCCATTGACTGGGAACAGCGAACCACAGCCAATGGGAGCTGGGTGGAGAGGGGGGCTGTGCCTGTGGATAGTCAAAGTTGGCAAAATGTCTTGCGGCTGTCAATCGGATTACCCTGATGGGTGCATTCGCCCGTGGGCCACAGGTTGCCTACCAGTGATGTAATGCAGTCCAGTGGCTGGAAGAGGAACCTAGAAAAATTCAGACAGGAAATAAAAATATATATTTTTAACAGTGAGGGCACTTAACCATTGCAATAACTTTCCAAGGGTTGTGGCAGATTCTCCAACACTGACAATTTGTATATCAAGATTGAATATTTTTCTAAAATAGATGCTGTAATTCAAACAGATATTATTCTGGGTCAGTTCTATGGTCTGTGTTGTGCCAGTGGTCCCTTCTGGCTTTATAATAATATAGAATGCATATAATGACTAATGTATGAAAAGTGGAAACAAGAGCATTAGTATGGCCAATTCTCTAGGAAACGGTTATGTATACACAATGTACACATACACATATTTTGTACATGTATATATAATCACAAGCTATTTTTCAGTTGTGCCTACCAAAAATGCTATCTGCAGTAGAAGCAAACCATCTGCTACACAGCATTTCTATTTTTAACGTTCTCTGTATGCCAGTTTAACACACACACACAGTGTAGTTTTCAACCTCCTCCTTCAGATGAACTCAAATATGTCATTGGGTTGCCCTATCACTTTTACATTTCCTCTGTAAACAGAAACCCTACCAGAGTAAAGCCTGAGTCAGCAGCTGTCCTGAAGCAAGGCCTGTATTTGAGACTTACAGAATGTGTAACCCGAAGTCTAAAAACCCCCAGGGGGGTATCTGCCACCTGGCTTTGGAATGGACAGCGGCTCTTTAATAGAGGTTTGTAGATGTCTGTCCACAGCTGAAACGCTTCTATGATGTTTGCTTGCACTTGCCTCTGGCTATTTTACAGACAAAAGGCTGGGATCCTGAAGTCCTTACGTAGGGGGAACTCCACTCCAGAGTCAAACTCTAGGACTAAAATTGCCATAAATATATTTATTTTAAACTTTGCGGTTTGTATTTAAATCTGATTCAAATACAAAGAAATTAAGTGTAGTCATTCACGTCTCTGGATGAAACTTTTCCATAGTCTTATACAACTTGACACACAAATTTTTGGAAGAAAAGCATTGTACAAAATGGTGTGCATATATACAACTGCCTGCACTCTGCAGGTGCAACTTGTCAGTTTTTAAAGTACAACTTTTGCACACACATTGGTGCAATCTCAGCAGTATAGTTGTATGAAACTCTATATAAATGTAGCATTGAATATGTTCAGGAAATAGCCCACAGATAATAGTTACTGTTGATACTGAGGAAGGTTTCTAAATGTTTGGACATTATAAAAGATTGGTTTCCTCCTCAGAGATAGATATTACTATATCATAGAAAATAGTGTTTTTCTGGTGTGCTTTGAATGAAGAGAGGTTTTGGAGGCATTGAATCACCATAATCCATGTTGCAATGGGATGCAGTTAATGAGGTGACATTAACTCCCCATGGTTAAGGCGGTAACACTACTGACACTGTTCTCTCCTTTATTTATAAGAGAAGAAAGCAATATGCTTTTATCAATGACTTGTTCAGAATCCTCCACTGCTTGAAGGGTAAAACTCACTTACGCAGACCTGTGACTTTCTCAGAAACACACCCACTACCTTGATGCACGATACTTTGTGTGGAAGACTAGAAGAAATGGAATTAGCAATGTTCTCCACATAAACAGCACACAGCATGATCTTGTTAAAGAATTATGCTGCCTCATAATCCTCAAACAAATAACATTATAGTATAATGGATCGGGTTTTTTTGCTTCCTAAGCAGAAGATAGTAGGTTTGTTTTTCTTTTTAAACCTAATTTTCATTTCAAGCACAAGATAAATTATACATCGATGTGTATTATTTACTTATCCTTTTCTTGAAGATTACAGCTGGGAATGGGAAACTTGTTTTGCAAACCGGTTGGTGTAAACAAAGCTCATTTTACCGATTAATAATTTCTACTTTTTTCTGCTTGCTGCTTTGAATTCAGGTATTGATGGAAGAAACCGTTGGCTAATTAAACCCCATTGTTGTCATTGGTGTTGTCATTTTTGACAGCAACCAGGATTATTTGTTAACTCAGGCTCTGATTTCATTTTCCTTTCACAGATAGGAAAAAAATCATTCTTAAATTCACATATCTTGTCAGCACTGGCTACTCTCATGTCTGGTTTCCTCCTGCCTTTGAGCCTTTCTCGGGATATGTGCCTGATGCAGCCTGATGGCAACCGGAAAGGATGACTGGACCAAGCCTGAGTGGGGAAATATAGAAACCTTATCACCCTTCAGCAGCTCTCCGACCACGAGATTTTCTTCTCTTTGAAGGCAGACTGCATGAAATCACTCCAAGAACAGTAATCGTAACAGAAACAAGATTTATTAAGAATCAGAGGGCTAGCCGTGTTACTCTGGATCTGCAGAAGTGACAAAGAGTCCTGTGGCACCTTAAAGACTAACAAAAGTATTTATTTAAGATTTATGAAAAGCAGAGAACATGCAAAACAGATCTAACATCTCTAGAGTTACTCTTCTCATCACTAGATTTTCGAACTGAATAGCTTCCATCTTATGAAACATTACCCTTGAATGCTGTCATCTTCATGCTACTGTCTAGAAAGAGCGAGAGGATCTCACTCCCTCTTTCCCCCAGCTTCGACCATTTGATCTCGGACATTCTACCCTCATTTTCCAAACCAGATTGCTCCAGGTTCACACTCACTCTCTCTAGAGGAGCAAACACAGGCTTCCTGCTGCAGCAAACAGCCCTCTGAGGCGAGGAGGCCATTAACAATTGTCTGGTGTACCTGGTTTTGGTGAGGCCTCAAGTCAAAGTTCCCTAAACAACTTCGTCTTTTGCTAAGAACTATGAAATTCAGGGAGGTTGTCAGCCCTTCCACTGCAATACTATAAACAGAAAATCAAAACAAAAAAATGTGAAACATAATGAAAAAAGGTATAACCTCAAAAGTGAAGGATAGTTACAGCAGTTCTCATGGATCCCACTTGGATGGACTTAGCAGTTTTAAACCTGAGTTACAAGGGCATGCTACCATCTCTCTTGCTGCTCCTATGGTTCTGTTCAGTGTCAAGGGAGTATGGCCCATTAGAGCAACACTTCCTGCAGAATGGCACAGGAGAACTTGATGTCACTCTACGAAATCCAGTCTGATGTCAAACAACACAAATGACACTGTCATATCTGTCCCTCCTTTCCTCCTCCAATTCCATGATGATGAGCAAAGTGGAAACACCTACGTAGATGATAAGTAGATTCTGGCTTGGGCTGTGAGTCCACACAGAGGCGCAAGAATTTTACTTAAGCCACTGCACAGGCCACCGATGACGGTATACTCAAGTACGCTGGTGCTGTGCAGGAAGCGGGTGGAGTCTTGGCTCTGTCCTCCCAATGTACTGGCCAGCACAGCTGAGCAGTTGTGGGGGAGAGGGCTCCCTCTTGTGAGAAAGCCACAGTCTAGTACAGAAATATGAAAAAGAGAGGGACTGAAGTACTTAGAGGCTGTACTCAGTAGCAGAACTTCTGAAAGAAGATTCTTGTTCCACTAAAAGTAGACCCAAAGAAAGAGAACTGAAAAAACAAATAGTAAAATGAGGAGGGATTGTACTGCTGGCCATAATGAATTAGTCCTTATTTCAAGAAACAGAAAAACCTTCCCATCGGCCAGCTCAAAGGGGCTGGAAAGTTGCCCTCTTGGGGCACCTGATGATTCCCTCCTGTGTAAGGGAGTCAAAAGTCTAGCCTAGCTGGTCCTATGTCATGCTTTTCTGCCCCTCCCCCATCCCTACTGGCATCAGGGGTGGCTCTACGTTTTCTGCCGCCCCAAACGTGGCACTGAGGCGGCATTCGGCTGTCCCGCAAATTCGGTGGCGTTTCTGCGGGAGGTCCGCGGGTCCCTTGGCTTCAGCTGCGGACCTCCCCCAGGCATGCCACTGAAGACAGCCTAACTGCCGCCCTGACAGTGACTGGCAGGCCGCCCCCTGCGGCTTGCTGCCCCAGGCATGCGCTTGCTGCACTGGTACCTAGAGCCTCCCCTGACTGGCATAAGGAGCATGTTGGGAATATTCAGGTTGGGGAGAGGTCCTGGCTTACTACACTTTTATCAATCTCCAGCCAGTATAATAAACCCACAGAACTGCTACAAGCCAGGAAAGCTTAGAACTGCTCTAAGGCTTGTAGTGCGATTCTAGTTTAGCATACATCAGCCCCCGGATCTGGGGCCCACAAAGGAAGCCCAAAGACCTTTGCTCAACAATTTTGTTCCACATGCAGGTCGGCCAGATTGGAAACCTGACCTTTCAATCCTCTGTTCCAGTTAATAGATCTTCTGCCCCACTGGAGAATGGCTGAGATTATGATTGCTACAGGTGCTAGTGACCTTTTGTTGTGGCTCCCCTCCTCACCCCCCACTCCCTTCTGTAAATATTTGTTATAGAATCTTGGGAATTTTCTGTGTATTTGCATTTGGGAACCCATCCAGATTTCAGGTTTTGACGGTCAGATGAAAGTAGTTTGTCTTGCACATGTAAAAGCTTTTTTCAGGTCAGTTAGGAGAGAACTAGGTCAAATTTTACATGCAGACTTTTATCCTCCAGGGGAAAAATATCCCAATCACATGACTTAACACTTACGCCTTAAGATGCTGTCTTTTTCCATTAGAGTCACACGCACACAAATCCATATACCCAGATACAATTGCTGTGATGAATACACTAGTTCAATCACATGCAAACACACATAACTATGAGTCAGCCACTCACATATTTTCACTTCCCTTTCTCTCCTCTGGGACTGTGGTACAAAGGGCAGAAGATGACAGCAGATCTATGACATATTCAGCTGATAGTATGTGGAGTTGCCATCTTCACAAGGGACAGAGTATTCCATCCATCTCATGAGTAGCCGTGCTCCATAAATCTCCTGTCCAGCATTATGAGTTTTGCTGCCATTTTAAAAATGGACAATTATAGTTTTAATTAAATTAACTTAAAGCTTAAAATGACAGATTGTATAGCTTGAAACCTTTGTCCTTTTCTGACATAATGCTGCTGAAATAGGATTTTGCTGGGGTACCTTTTTTTTTTTTTTTTTTTCGTAGCCATGGTTTTTAACAGCAGTGGCAGCAAGCAGTAACTTCCTCCATCTTTAAATGCCAGGTGTCCATAAAGCAGCTCTTCTCTGGGGAGCTGAACCTAATGCATGAGAAGCATTAACTGTCTTGGCTGGAAGCCTAACCTGCAGTGACTTGAGCACGGCTGTGGGAAAGCTTACTGCAGAGTCACAGCCCTGCTACTATCAATTCATCTCAATGTGCAAGAAGAGCCAATCTCAGGCGGTGTTGTGGAATCCCAAGAAGCAAAGTGATGTTTTGCTTCTGAGCTGAAATTCCAACTTATACAAGAAACAGGACCTGAAAATCAGTAAAGCAAACAGCAGATTAGTCCAACTATATTTAGGGTTTTTTTTAATTCTCCTCTTTCCTTCTGTGTATGCTACACTCTCAGATGGCTGATGGAAATCAATGCAGTAATTATGATTCCATTATGACCTCATGTGAGCCCACGGTAGCCTGAGAAGAGGATTTGGCAGGGAGTGGCTAGGATCTTTTAAATTATCTGATGGCCCCCTTTGAACAGCAACTGGTACTGTACTGTACAGCTCAGCACCCCACCTTTGAGACCTACCAACTAGTTTGTTCTAGTACCAGATAGTTGACTTGATTTTTTGACTTGTTCTACTTCAAGGCCACACTGAATGTACAATTCTCTATGAGGGAAAAAACTATAGACTGGTTTAGCAATGCAAGACAAGCAGCATACTTATCCATTCAGCAGGCTGCCGACATGGTGGGGAGAAGGAGGCAATTGCCCAGGGGTCCGGGCAATTTAGAAAGGCCCAGGGGCCCATGGCTACCGCCACTGCACAGGTGGGCTGTAGGGCTCCTAGGAGCACACGGGGCGGTACCGGCAGCGCCAAAGGCAGCTGGGCGGGCATGTGGAAGCCCTGGCCATCATGGGCGTGGCTTGTGCATGCAGCAGCCGCCACACGTGGTCCAGCTCTGCGCCCCTGTGGCGACACCACACCCGATGAGCAGCAGCATGGGGCTTGGCTCCTGCCCGCCCTGCATGAATCAAACCTCAGTCATCCCTTTGTAGGGCCATTGACGGTTCTGCTCTGGGGCCGGGAATTGTTGTTGGTGGACCTGCCATTCAGAGATGGGGGAGGAATGCCTCCTGACCCAGACAGGACACTGCTTCTAGTGCAGGTTCTCCTCCTGCTGTTTGCCATTCACAGTGGATGGAGCTGGTAAGTGATGTCTATTGACACCTAGTTACTCATTTATCTTTGCAACCTGTCTTCAGAGCCACTCTGTCCTTGCTTGCTTCCTGTGTTAGTACACAAAGGAGCAGTGACTTGTTATGGATAGAAAGGGCTGCACAGCATGACTCCATCTATCTGAATTTACTTCCCCAACACCAATGAATGACTCTCACAGGCTGCAGGTCTAATTTAGACATGGGATGTTCTGGGGTTTCAGGTTATTTGCTGAGAACTAAGAATAGCTGGTAGAGGTGAAATGGAGACTGCAGTGACTATTTACAATGTTATTAACCAATTAACTACCTAGGGTTAAATTCAGCCTGAGGGTTGAATATAACCCCTGGAGCTTGGCTTGATAACTTACTCTGAATTCCTGACATCTGCAGGCACCTTGCCCCGGTGTCCTGGTCTAGTTGTTTCTTTAGTTCATGTATCTGTGTGAGAATTATTATATTATATGATTTTTTAATTGTTTCTGGAGACTATTTTGTGACCCATACATAGATGTATTGGGCCATGTGTTCAGCTGGCGTAAAGCAGCATAGCTCCATTGAGTACATTAGTTTTTAATGCTGGGCTGCTGTGGAAACTCTAAAGGTACAACATAAGTTTCCCTGCGATCTCAAACTATACCATAGTTTGCAGTATATTTTCTTTAATTATGATGTAAGAGGCTAGAGGGGATGGGTTGAGCTCTCCCTCTCTTTTGAAAGACCAATGGGGATAATTTCCCTGCTATGGGGAATCACCCCTTCTTTGAATAGTGGCCTTAGGCCAATCAAGTGCTTCTAATGAGCTAATATTTCCCTGATCTGTTCCTCTGCCCCTCCCAAACAAGCAAGCAAACAAAAAAATGTTTTTAATTGTTATGCAAAATATTTCTAATACCACTAGAATTATTTTTGTAATATGATGAGCTACCAGGGTAGTTTCGCTCACCCACACTCCCCCTTTCCTGGAGCATTGCTTATTATAAACTTTTAAAAATGAATATTCATAATGTAGCATTGTTTATTAGAATTAATATATGTTTGGCTTGAAAATGTATTAATTTTATTATTTAGTGTATATATTTAATGAAAATAAATGAATAATTTGATAGTGTTGATATTATTGTTTTTATTTTGCATAATAAGCAAAATTTTGCAGCATTATTAATAACCAAATTTAATGAATGTGCATTGCAAGGAATGATAATATTTAAAATATTTAAAAGGCTTGTGAATTAATATTTAAAATTTGGCTGCCAGCGGTGGCCGAATTTTAACAGTAGCTATGCAGATGCACATGAGCACCTCGCACGTGGGGCAGCTTGCGCCCTATCTCCCCACAGACACACGGGGAAGACCTGGCAGCCCTGCGCAGCTTTATTTACAGGGGGCGGTGGTCACGCCCCACCAGTGACCTGAGCTTTCGGGGGGTGGGCGACTTTTTTTCCTGGTGTGTAGGGAACGGCAGCGCCAAACCTTTGGTCCCCACCACACCGCATGCTTACCATGTAACCATGCCCCCCTGTTTACCAATTGCACTTTTGTGCAGCCGCACCTTGCGTGTTTGTTTTTGTGTTTTGGGTTTTTTTGCGGCGCTAATAATGCTTACTGAAGACACAACAAGGCGTGCTTACATTATTTTTGGAGCGGCGCCGTGGTACTACTCCCCAGGGGGAAGATAGAGGCAGTGTCGGTTTTGTTGGCGGGCAGCTTTAATGGGTCCGTTACTGCTCGGCGGGGGTTAGCAACTGGGGTATCGCTGAATCGGGACACTGCTTTTTGGTGCCCCCAAATTTTGCACCCTAGGCGGCCACCTAGTTTGCCTAGTGGTTTCACCAGCCATGCTTCTCTGTTAGGTCCTGTATTTCTGATGGGAGACCATATGCTCTGAATAGGAAACAGGGCACTATGCTGGGTATCCAACTGAACATGGCTCCCACTGCAGTGCTGTGGCTAAGAGAGTTAATGTAATCCTTGGATGTATAAGCAGGAGTCTATCCGGTAGGAATGGTATTACCTCTATATTATTGGTGAGATTATTACAGGAACACTGTGTCCAGTTTGGGTATCTACAGTTCAAAATAGGTTTTGTCCAGTTGGAAAAGGTTCAGAAAGAGCTGCAAGAATGATCTGAGGACTTGAAATCTGGCCTTACAGCGAGTGACTAACGAAGCTCAATCTATTTAGTTTATCAAAGAGAAGTTTAAGGGGCCGGATATTTAAAAGTATTTAGGTGCCCAAAGATGCAGTAAGTGTTTGCTGTGATTTTCAGAAGCATGTAGGGGTCTACCTCTCATTGAAGTCAGTTTCTGAACTCTGGCTCAAGGTGACTTGATCACAGGTTATAAGTACTTATCTGGGGAGAAAATATTGGATAGAATAGAGCTCTTTAATCTAGGAGACAAAGGCCTGACAGGATTCAGCTGCTGGAAATTGAAGCTAGACAAATTCTGACTAGAAATTGTTTCACCCACAAATACTGAAGCTGAATGCAGGATAAGGTAAACATGTGGAACATTATTAAATCCCCGTACACTGCTCTATCCATGTGGCTGTGTTGCTTTCAGCCTATCTCCACCCTTTTCCAGTTCCCCTGCTGTCCCCTCAGTAATGGTCCCTTCAGGGAACATGGGTCTTCAGGCTTCAGTTCCACTGATCATGATGAATCTTCCATATTTTACAAACATTGAATATGACCATTAGAAGGAAATAATTGACACCCAAAACTCTACCCCATGTCTCTTCAGCCAGAAATTGCTAGCACATAGCTGAATTGCAGTCTCATCTGTACCTTTTCTCACTGCTCTGTGCTGATATCTGTAGGCTGTCTCTGCGAGTTGTATCTTCTGCCTCATAAGTGCCTTATGTCCCTACAGATCACTTGCCACGCTTGTGTATGACCTTGTATGACCTGGGTGCCATTGTATCCCTCATGACTCCTTTACTGCACTCCTTCTGGTGTCTCCCTAATGGCTGTATCCTCAAAGGAGTGCCTGTCTCCAGAGCCAGCAGGTCATTGGCTGATCTGTCTAGTGCCTGCTTTCTCTGATTCATGGCCATCTGCTCTCAGCAGTATCTCTGCCTTTTGGTTACAACAGGCCTCCCCTCATGGGTAGCAGGGTTTGGTCCTTCAGCTCACCAGCCTGCGCTGAACTGTTTAGGCACCCCTGTGCTGGGATATGCCTTTGTGCCCAAAATGCCAACAAGGGGTCTGAACCAGAAGACATAGCCTCATGTAACAGGCTGCTAGTGGCTTTCACAGCTGATGTCACCTTACCATTACTATTTGGATATGCTAGGAAGGAGATGTGGTGGTCAAATTCCCATACGCAAGCCAACTTCTTGAATTCTTCAAAGGTAAATTGGGATCCGTTGTCATTGAACATAGTGTCCGGAATGTCATATCTCCCAAAGTGGGCCTTCAGTTAACCACTCAGTGACTGACTTCTTGTATCAGGAAGGGCGTTGAGCTCCCAGAAATGTGACTAGTAGTACACTGTAATCAAGTACTGCTTTTCCTTGAAGGTACATAAATCCAGCCCCACCTTCTCCTATGGTCGGGTGGGCAGTTTGTGTAGCAACAGAGCCTCTTTCTGCTAGTGTTATCACATGACCAGCAGGTGTTACACCCTTCCATCCAGGAGTGGCGTTATGTATTCATTCCTGGCCAGTAAATACACCATTGAGCCCATCTAACAAAGCTGTAAGTGCCCAGGTGGGAGGTAGGCATTTTTTGCATGACATCCTTACATAATGAAGCAGGGACAACAGGGTTGTCGAAATATGATGATCTGTGTGTTCAGGATGGCGTCTTTAATTTGAAAATATAGTTCTGCTCCTACTGGTACTTGGCTTTTGTCTTCTGGCTACTTTGCTAATATCGGTCTCTTGACTGAAAGTAGTCGGACGTCCTTTTTTATAACTTCTTTGATGTCCATCAACTCTACTGCTGAAACTGCAGCATGTTAATAGATTCAATGTCCGGATCCCTTCCCTTCCACTCGCTGGTGCTGGGTATATGCCCTGTGAGGGAATCAGCTAACACAAGTTATCATCATGGACAATATCTTATCTCTAGCTGGTGGCACTGGAGGTGCCTCAAGAGGCTCTGCAATCTCTTTGGAGTGGCTTTGCCATGGTTTCTCTAGGGGACTGTGATCTGACTGCACTATTATCTGATGGCCAGGTGTATTAATGGAATTGCTCCACTCCAAATACTACAGCCAGAAGCTTTTTCTATTTAGGAATGTTCCTATTCACTCTCTGACAGGGCTCTGCTGGCATAAGTGACTGGCTTCTCTTGCAAAAGACCTGCACCCAGTACTATCTGTCATGCATTACACTGGAGTGTCAGTGGCTGTCCTGGATGGCAGAACTTCAGGACAGAAGAATATATGACTTGATATATGGGTTCTGCCACTACAGCCAGCTGTGGACAGAATTTGGGCAGAAAATGCACCATTCCTAGGAAGAGCTGTATTCCCTTTTCCCATCCACTGGAGCAGACATGTCTCTGACTGCCTTCATCTTCTTGAGAGCAACTTTTAGTCCTTCTGTTGTGAACAGATGGCCAAGATATGTCATCTCATGGTGTTTGATAGGCCCATTTCCTGGGCTCAATTTTATGTTCCTGTCCTGTCCTTGCAGGAATACGGTTCCTTTGACTTCAGTTCTATTGATCATGACACAAATGAGTTTTGAGCAGGGAGTTGAAGGAGAGTGAAGGTGCTTAGAACATGTGAAGAGAGAAGTTTTCCCAGAGCAGGGAAAAATGAAAAAAGAAACAGGAGAGTGTGAGGAAAAGACAATAAGGAAAGTAACAAGATGAGAAAAGAGGGCCGGAAGCAAGTTAGGGAACGACACAAGATGAACATTAGAAGGGGAAGAGTTGTACAGAGCCCTACAAACAAGAATAAGCACTCAGGGGAGCTATTGGCTGGATTTGAGGAGGAGGTGTTGTGGGCAGAGCAAGAGGAGAGGGGGACTGCTGTAGCTGCTGAATATTAGAGAGAGTGAAAGGTCAATGAATTTGGAAGGTGGCTATAATTCTTGGCCTGAGAGAATCATGACGCCAACCAGAGTATTGGCAGGGAGGACAGAGGAAGCAATGGATTTTTACAGTGTTGTGTCAGGAGAAGTGACAAGATGTGTCAAAAGGAGAATAGAAAAAGGTGGAGGCAAAGATACCTCCATGATTGTAAGCGTGAGTGGTGATGAGGTTGAAGAAGAAAGGAGGGGAGAGGGCTGAGAAGAAAATAAAGGGTTCCGGATTCAATTTTGGCAAAGTGCAGTTTAAGAAAGAGAATGGTTACAATATAGATTGTAAGTGACACAAACTTGGACAGAGGGGGAAGAGCAACAAGTGAGGAGGTAGATTTGAGAGTTTTCAACACAGAGGTTGTAAAAAGAGCCATAGGAGCACATGAGGATATTCAGGGAGTAAATCTAGTGTGTAAAAATTACTCAGATTGAAATTCAGCATCAGAGGGGTAGCTGTGTTAGTCTGGACCTGCAAACGCAACAAAGAGTCCTGTGGCACCTTATAGAGTCTATATAGACTAACAGGTGTATTAGATAGAACATAAGCTTTCATGGGTGAATACATGCATCCGACGAAGTGGGTATTCACCCATGAAAGCTTATGCTTTAATACACCTGTTAGTCTATAAGGTGCCACAGGACACTTTATCGCGATTGAAATTATTTACCTGAAAATAAAATATCTGTAAAGACCACTTCTTAAATTCCTTTGGAGCCTGATCCAAAGCCCATTGAAATCAATGGGGAAAATTCTGATTTCAGTGTGTTTTGGTTCAATCCCTTGCTACTACTGCATTATTAAGAGACAAATTCCTCCCTGATGTAACTCTAGTGAAGTCAATAGAGTTACTGCAGGGACCAATGTATCCTAAGAGATCATTATGTCAAGTATACAGTCATTCATTCAATTGGACTTCACAATATGCTGTAAGTAGTATGCTGGCTGGATAAGCTACAGGAAATGTGCACAGTGCAAGGGAGGGATATTAGGTAACAACAGTTAGCGCTTTAGAAACCATGTGCCCCAACACATTCTGTCAAATAACTTTCATAACTATTATTCTGATAAAAAAGAACATAACTATCAGCAGGACCCCCTTTGTCTTCCAATAGACTTGTGGTTCCTATCTGATGAAATCAGCACTCAGCTGGAACAAACAATGCATCAAAAATAATTATGTAACAGGAGATGAGGAAATATTTCTCAATCTAGTGCCAGGAAAGCTGCAGGCAATTGTGGAAGTCACATGCTTTATGTTGGGATTTTTTTATATTTTTGTTTTTGTATTCTTGTACAAAGCGGAGCACTTGTTCGGAATTTCAGTTGCACAAGGAGGAAACAGCCAATAGAGAAGATCTTTTTGTATTTGTGAATTCCGGTTTAACCACAATGAGTACATTCTTCCTCCTTTTTTTGTTCAAGTTGTAGTGAAAGCTAAATCAGTAGGAAGAAATCAATGGCTATCCTTTTGAGCTGACCTCTGCAGACTTTCTGAAAACAAACCAGGGTCATCCCATGGTCACTATATTAGCATGTTATATATGCAAAAGGTTTCTGTTTTCAATTGAGGAGAACTCCAGATTTGGACTGTAGTCCCAAATGTTTTGCCTACCACAGTTGTTGACTTTTATTGAGGAATAATTAAAGGATACCTCTTGAGAGAACAACAGAAAGATGGCTTAAAGTCAAAGGATTTTGAGTAGTGCAGAACAAATTCTAAAAACAAGATGCACTTTAATAAAACAATAATTTTAAAAGCTGTGAATAGTTCAAGATGTTGGTCAGTTTCATATGAACATTGTATAGGCTTCAATCCAGATAAGCTGGCAACACCAAGTTTTGTGGTTTGAATGAATTCTAACCCTCAAGGCAAAATTCTGTCATACTAGTGAGGGCTTGGCTACATAGGGAAATTGCTCAGCAGAAATATAATGGTGTAGTAATTTTGCTTTAGCTATACCAACATCACTCCCTGTACGGACACTATTCTAGGATAAAAGTAACCTTGGGATGTTATTATTTGTAATATACTGCTCTAGTTCTACCAATTTCCATGTGTAGGCAAGTCTGGCGTGAGTTTCACCAGTTCTCAGATGGGAAACCAGTGGGCTACTATAGCCATGGCCAAAGCTGAGCAAGTTGAATTTCATAATAAAATTTTCACAATTTCACATTGGCTTTCAAATAAAACATTTGTATTTGAAAAGTTTTCATAACTGTCACTATATTTACTTTGAAGGGGGCAGTATTTTGCCATATATGCTCATGTTGGGAAATATCTTAGGTCCCAACCCTGCAAATGCTTGCACAAGTGATTATGTATGAGAACAGTCTTACTCACATACCTGTAGTTAAACTCATGTATATTTTTCAGGACTGGAGCCTGTCTCCTCAAGGAGTTTCAATGGGACTGTGCTTGGAGTAAACTTATCAGTATCAGTCTCTCTATCTTTATCTACTATAAAGGCTACTAAGTGTTTAGCTTCAGGAAGAACATCCCACATGTGCACTTTAACCCAGTTCAGTAGCCAAGTGGGTCATTGACATTACTCATTTTCAGTATTTATTTTGGTTTGGGTTGGGAAAAAAATATTTAATCATCTGAATCTAGGGCTGTAACTAACCACAGGCCTTTTATACATCATATGAGTCAGCCATGTGACCAGATCCAAAAGGAGCCTAAGAGATGGGTGCATTTCTGCTTGATTAGGGCTCTATGGTGATAATTCCTATGGCTATTACAGGCTTTGTCCTCTAATCTTCCAATAGGCAAGTTTCCCACCTCAGGGAGAACAGGGTGTACCAGAGAAAAAACAGGAAGAAAATGACTTAATAGATTTTTTAAGTACATTTTCCCTTACATGTTTTTTGTTCTTTTGAGAGGGAAGATCCTAGATGAGGAAACAGAAACCTGAGAAGAATGCCCATTTTATTTTCATCTGTTAAATAAACTATAAACTGAAGGCTGTGTCTGAGTCAGGCTCTCGTCTGTGTAAGAAGGAGCATTTATATTTTCATAGAAAAACCTAGGTAGTTTCCTCACAGATTTTTTGTTTGTTTTTTGGCTAGCCTTTCTTTCTTATTTATGAAGAAGCTCACACTAGCCCCGAGAAACTTTTCAGGCCCTTTTATGGCACTTTATTGCAAATACTCCACAATTGTCCATTTCTCACTCCCCCGACACACAATTTTTTTGACTCAAGCGTGTAATTATTTAATCAAATTCTACAAATAAATGCAGCACACATACACACAATCAAAAGAAGAGTACATTAAACATCCTGAATTAGGGAGGAGAAGAAGAGAGAATGGCCTAAGGAAATTCAGTTCTACTTGTTCATAGGATTAACCTCCAGGTTTCTGACCAAAATTTGAACATAGTCATGTTCTGAAGGCTCCAAGACTACATACATAGACAGTCAGACAGACAGACAGAAAGAAAGAAATAAAGATGAAAAGGCAGTGCTAACACAACACAATGTAGCATATTCTGCTTTCAGTTACGCTGGTGTAAATTCAGTGTAATTCTCTTGAATGCAGTGGATTTAATGATGTAATTGAGAGCAGAATTTAGCTCTGAGATTATTTAATAAGACTTAAATATTATAAAGTATATTACTTTGAGTGTCCATGCATGTGAGTAAAAAAAGTCTTCACTGAATATTTAAAAATACATATTTTTAACGGTGCCATTTTATATTCAGTATCATTAACTGGAGAGTCCATCAAATGAAAAGTGCACTCATCAATTAAGAAGAACAACCTCTTCTGTATACAAGGAGCATCATTTTTGTCATATCTCAAAGGAGCGGGTCATGCTGGCAGTGAATGGCTTTGGCAGAAACCCCCCAGAATGAATGGGGAAGCAAAGTCTAACTCTTTGAGATGTATTTGTTTTCGTCAGAGCTCTTTCTGGAATGGAACGGTGACTTTGATCACTAATGTGTTGGGGGGATTACAGAGGTATATTGAAAGGTTGAGCACCATGCAATACTCAGTGCAGGATACATTCTGATGGCTTGTGCGTGTGTCAGAGATAAACGTGTGGTTATGATGGGAGCTAATCAATTGGTGAATGATTCAAAGAACTAGCCAAACATTTAGAAATACATTTTAAAGGAGAAGATAAAAATGATCAGAGCATCCTCTTGCTGCTACCAGTACTCTGACCAGATGTAGTATGTTAGGTAACCATGCAGGTTTATTAGGACTTTATCTTGAGGTATAAGTGTTCAAGTGAACTATCAGTCCAGAAGATTATTATTTATTTATTGCTTTACAATACAGTATCAAGCTAAGATCAAGGCCTCATTGTTAGGTATTCTGCATACACATAGAAGCATACGGTGTCTTGAAGAGCTTATATTCTAAATCAGGGATTGGCACCACTTCCCTGATCCCCCATTGGCCTGGAGCAGCCAACCACGGCCAGTGGGAGCTGCAGGCGGCTGAACTTGCAGATGCGGTGGGTAAACAAACTGACCCCACCTGCTGGGGGCTTATGTGGTGGGCTGCATGCTAAAGGTTGCCAATCCCTGTTCTAAATAGATGAGACAGATAAAGAATGGGAGAAAAGAAGTATTAGTATCTCCATTTTGCAGGTGGGAAATCAAGACAGAGAGAGATTGAGTAATTTGCTCCAGGTCAGCAGGAACTCTGTGGCAGAGCAAGGAATTAAACCCCGGTGGCCTGTGTCCCAGTGCAGTGTCCTAAACACAATTAGCTCTCAATATGTTCCTGTATTCCAGGAAGCTCTTAGATAGTATCTGAGCACTGACCAGAACTGACATGCTGACTGCGTGGTAACATTAAGTATTAACTAAAGGTTTCTTTGTATTGCACAAAGTGTGTAAACTTGCTACTTCTTTTCATAGTGATAACAGTAATAATAATAGGCCCTTTTCATCTATAGATTTCAAAGTGTGTTATAAAGGAGAGTAAATACCATTCACTTGTCACATACTTTTGTCCTTTAGATCTCAAAGTGTGTTATCAAGAAGAGTAAATATCATTCACTTGTCAGGCCCCTTACCTGCTATATGCTCATGAATTCATCATCCTGAGACTATTCTAACATCCCAGGCATCTCTGCAGCTTCATACAGCTCTCCTGTGTTGCTTTTTTAAAATCAACCTGCTAAACTAATGTTTCCTCTTGGGCCCCAAATATAGAATTTCTCCCAGATATACACTAGTCAGAGACCCCAGATGAGCAAGATTCAGCTCAAAACCAATAAACATCATTTTTAGCCATACAAATATCAAGTCTAATAGATTCCAAGGCCAGAAGGGACGGTGTTGACTACTTAGTCTTACCTCCTGCCTAACACAGGCCATAGAACTTCCCCCAAATAATTCCTAGAATTGATCTTTTAGAAGAACACACAGTCTTGATTGAAAAATGGTGAGTGATGGAGAAGCCACTGGAGTTGTAAATTGTTCCAATAGTTAATTACCCTCAATGTCAAAAATGTATTTTTGTACACCTCGTTGACAGTCTGAGTTTGTCTAGCTTCAGCTTCCAGCCTTGGATCGTGTTATACCGGTCTTGGCTAGATCGAAGAGCCCACTTGCAGCATTGCCATTCCCAGCTTGTCAGTCTGACCCAGGCCTGACCTAGACCTCTTGAAGAGTCAGAGTTACTGACCTTTAAAGACCTGTTTTAGATGATTATTGGATATTGTTATGGCTGAGCCTATACAATTAGACGCTTAGGGTTAGTCTGCGCTGCAGCAGAGTGGTGATTCCCAGTGCAGGTAGACAGACTTGTGCTAACTACAGAGGCATGGCAAGGCCCCAGAGGGACCAGGTGCAAAAATAAGTGAAGGCCTCCTTCCAGACCCTACAATTTTGCTTTCCTTTACCATCTTGGAAAATCAGAGCATATCCGTAATGACACAAACACAATACGCAGGTACGTCAACACACTTTTGCAGGCTAGCAACACACAGAAAAGGCCTATTTACACATTTATACAAAATGTGCACTGTTCTGGCAGTCATGTCATTCTAATTTTATAACACAGGAGCCCTGTAGCAATCTCAAATTGGTCATTCTGTCACGTGTGAGATAGATTTTGGGGACTATCTTGTGTGATGTCATTATAGATTTTGACTATAGGTGCTCTATCTTAACAAACATTTTACCAGGAAATTTTATCTAACTGAAAATCTGTGCAACAGCAGTTATGAGGCTTCACACATTTGTAATGCATACACCTCAGCTTTAAATGGCAAACTTAAAACTAAGTAGTAAGGCACTACCAAAACATGCATGTCATTTGTCAAAAAGCCCTGGGGCTTGAGTCACCATTGTGTTACTCCATTTTCAAGTACAACGTCACCACTGTAAAAGAGGAGTAATGTGATGGGGAATCAAGCCCCAAATGTTGATACCCGGATCCAGAGTTTGGCCCAGGGAAAAACTGGTAATTTGAGCACAAACAAAATTTGCTTTTCATTCACTAATCATATGGGTTGGGCACCAAATCCAAACAAGTGTTGTCACAAATATACAGACCACTGATGAAAATATGGTCTCTGTATTACTGAAACCAACCACAATGATCCCTTCTGTCATCCTATTAAAACAACTACATCGTCAGCACTTTTCAAGAATCATGGTACTGTACCTCGTCCATTTTACATTACTGTCTACACTTAAAGAATCATAGGGTACATCTATACTACCCGCCGGATTCATGGGTAGCGTTCAATGTATTGGGGATTGATTTATTGTGTCTCGTCTAGACACAATAAATCAATCCCCAAACTTGCTCCCCATCGACTCCGCAAGAGGAGTAAGCGGGGTCGACGGGGGAGCCGCCGCGGTTAATTCACCGCCATGAGGGCTGCCAGGTAAGTTGAACTAAGATACTTCGACCTCAGCTACGTGAATAGCATAGCTGAAGTTGTGTATCTTAGTTCGAAACCCTTCCCCTCACTGTAGCCCAGGCCATAGAGTTATAGGGCAGGTCTCACTAGAAGTGCTACATCAGCTTGGCTACACTGATGCAGCTGCACCGCTGTAGTACCAATGGCATTGAAGACATTGTATGCGAATGATAGAGCGCTTTCCTGTCGGCATAATTACTCCACCTGCATGAGAGGTGGAAGCTATGTCACTGGGACAACGTGTCCGTCTGGACAGCACTTAGGTTAGTGTAACTTGCGATGCTTGGGGGGTGACTTTTCACGCCCCTGAGCGATGCAAGTTAGATTGACTTAAGCGGTAATGTCGACCTGCCCATAAGGTTAGAAGGGACCACAAGATGCTGAATGTGTTGTGTCTAATGTAAACCATCCAAGACAGACAGCTATCCAGCCTTCTTTTAAAAATCACCAGTGAGGAATCTTCCACAATCTCCCAAGGCCATCTGTTCCATTGTCCTATTGTTCTTATAGTTAGGAAGTTTTTCCTGAAATTTAATCTGAATTTCCTGTGCTGTAGTTTGGACCCATTGTCTCTACGCCTGCCTTCTGTGGCAAAAGAGAACAACTCTTCTCCATCTTCTTATGGCAGCCTTTCAAGTATCAGAAGACCTCTATTATATTCTCTCTTAATCTCCTCTTTTCCAAACTGAACATACCCAGTTCCTTCAGCCTTTGCTCATATGGCTTGTGTTCCCTCCCTTTGATCATTGTTGTCACTTGCCTCTGGATCCTTTCCAGTTTCTCTCCATTCTTTCCATACATTGGTGGCCAAAACTGGACACAGTACTCCAGCTGAGGCGTAACCCAGTGCCGTGTAGAGCTGTACTATCACCTCCCGTGACTTGCATGCTATGCCTCTGTTAATGCAACCCCAAATTACATTTGCTTTTTTTGCAACAGCATCACATTGCTGACTCATGTTGAGGTTGTGATCCACCACAACTCCAAGATCCTTCTCAGCAGTGCTGCTGCTAAGCCAGTTTTTCCCAACTTTGTATTTGTGCATTTGTTTTTTCTTGCCTCAGTGTAGCACCTTACATTTGTCTTTGTTGAATTTCATTTGGTTGTCTATAGCCCAGTTCTCCAATTTATCAAGATCCCTCTGTATTTTAGCTCTATCCTCCAAAGTATTGGCAACCCACCCTAGCTTTGTGACATCTTATGGTGTGTCTACTTCTATATGGAGCAGAAGATGTCAGCCTTTATACGGCCTGCTTTGTTAAGTGAGAAATCACAACTAATGCCATCAACCCAGCAACTGAACATTGATCAATGACCTCCTGGTCTTCAACAACTCATAACTGCAGTCTTCAGGGCCAAGCAACACGCCAGATAGGTTCTGCTTCTATATCATAGAAATGTTTTGTGACTCAGTTAAAAAGCCACGCCTCACCAATTCCTATAACATCTTCTAAAAACCTCTAAGATAAACACGTTGTACATGTAAAGTTTAATCCTGCTGCATGTGGGGCACGATTCACTCGTATCCTCCAGCTAATTTTGGATCACTCCATAAGCCCTATTTAACGGGCTGAGCAGACCAGCTTGACAATGGATTTCCATTGTCAAAATGTTGAATAGGAGCTAGAAGGCGCCAGTGAATCTAGCCTAGTTAGGAGAAACACATTTTAACAGAGTAAAGAGATTAATTCTGATCAGGGGCTGCCCTCCCTCTCCCTGACTCCTCCTCCACCCCCAGGGTTGGGCCTTGCTCCCTATCTGGCTCACACAACCTGCCCCAAGATTCTGCCACCTTCCCAGGCCTCAGGACTGGAAATCTTGTCCACGCTCTGCATTTCATCCCCAAATTCCTTCTCTACCCACTAGGGCAGTGGTGGGCAATCTGCAGCCCACAGGCCACATGCGACTCATCAAGGTACTCTGATCGTGGGCCTCAAGACATTTTGCTGACATTGGCCATCTGAAGGCATGGCCCCCCCCCTCAGCTCTCAGTGGCAGTGGTTCGCTGTTCCCAGCTAATTGGAGCTGCAGGAAGTGGCAGGTCACAGGGACGTGCTGGAAGCCACTTCCTGCAGCTCCCATTGGCCGGGCACAGCAAACCATAGCCAATGGAAGCTGCGTGGGGGGACCTGTCTGTGGATGGTCAATATCAGCAAAATGTTTCATGGCCCACAATCAGATTACCTTGATGGGCCGCATGCCCTAGGGCGAGGCGTCTGCTCCCCATAATCTCCCCTGCAGCTCTTCCCTGCCCTTAGCCTTCACCGCCCTCCCCCTCCCCCCCAGTCCCAGGACCCTCTCCCCATCTGCCACCCCACACCAGTGCCGGCGTCAGCAGTTTTGCCACCCTAGGTGGCGAAGCAAAAAAACCCAACAAAACCTCGTAGAGCTGCCAGCGAATCACCGCCGGCGTTTCAAAGCGGTGTGGCAGAAATGATGCAGAAAGCCCTGGAACACCATCCCAATTATGGATGGCGCACCACCCCTCAGTGTTCGCAGCTAGTGCCCGCCCTCAGAGGAGCTGCCACCAAAATGAAAAGCCGAATGAAGTATGCTTTATTTCTAGCCTAAATGTGTCTAGCTTCAACTTCCAGTCCCTGTATCTTGTTATACCTTGTTATATCTTGTTCTGTCTTGTTATACCTTTGTCTTTAGAATGAAGAGTCCACTATCAAATATTTGTTTCCCATGTAGAGACTGATAGACCATGATCAAGTCATTCCTTAACTTTCTCTTTGCTGATTGACTTAAATAGGCTTTGGAGCAAGTCCATAATAACCATGCACCTGGGTTTAAAACAGGAGAGAGACAAATAAATAGCCCAAATAAAAAATGTGAAAGCTCAATTAAACATTCCTAAAATAGTGTTTTTGTCACTAATATGCTCATCCTAAAACTTTTACCACAGCATTCCATTATCTATTCCAGCTGTATACAGATTAGATATTTAACAATGGCAAATAGTCAATGACAGAGGCTATACATGGGAGTCTACTGTATCACCTTTTTTGGTTTGCTCATATCTGTGAAAAGCCCGGGGTAAAGATTATTCTCCATATTGCAATGATGGTGATTTCATGTAGATGTTTTGAACTTATCTTAAATTGTAAGAGTGTTGGTCTTCTGTGATTCATATTATAAATTTTAAATCCCTATATTTCCTATGCTTATTTTGTTTATTAAATATGGACAAATACAAAAAGACTTCTGTACACACAGTTTTATTGATCACCAGGAAGCAAATTAACTGGAAAGCAGATTCCCCTCAGAGGAAAAATTAATGGATTTGGAGTCTAAGATACATTTTTACTTGAAATAGCAGTTTGCAGTTCCAGGAATAAATCCGAAGGCTAACTGACTGAATTTGGCTCCTCTTTCAGGAACATTTTGCTGACCACAACTTGATCTCTGACCTGTAAAACAATCAAGCACACACAGCTTACTTTCTATTTCAAACAGTGCATTGCCTGCAATTAGACAATTGTATTGAATGTCCCATTAGCTTTTATCTGTTAGTCAGGATTTATATTGCACCTTTCTCTCTTTTCTTTTAGTTAGAATTATTACTACTCAATAATACTTCCTATATTATCACATTTCCATATGTAAAATACTGTTGTTACCAGCTGGGGTTATTTTCTTCTACATTTGTTTCTTACTTAGTTAATTTCGTTGTATTATTACACTTTTAAGATGCAGTGGTTAGGCTGAACAATGAAGAGGCCTGGAGGGCACTGAGTGAGGCTATGGGCCACAGCTTACCCACTACTGCTATATATTGAATAGTGAAAGTAAAATATATATTGATCAGATTCCTTATTTATTTGCACCAGTCAAACTGCGCACTGAAAGAAACAGGTGATATATGAAAAAAAAAAAAGAACAGGTGGCAATGTAATTAAAGACTTCATGCACGCGAGGGCAGATAAATTTGCAAGGGTACATTTAATGGACAATCCTAGATTTTTTGAGTGCTTTGCTTCCCAACTTCAACATTCTTTTAATGTATCTTTCATTTTGAATGGAATTGAACAATGATAAATAGTCCATCACATCTTCAAAGCTCTGTGCAAACACTATTTTGCCATTTCTGAAGGCAATCACCAATTGCTTCTAAAAGCAAATATTAAAAAAAATACCCAAACAGACCGGGAAATGAAAATGAGACTGTTGTAAAAGGTGAATATCAGCAGACATGAAATAGACAAAGAACATTCACAGCAAGGATTGCTGCCATGTTTACAGACCATTACAATCTGAACCAAAACTATATATGGAGTTATATGTGTGTACTAGCCCTGAATGTTCAGTGCCAGCAAAACTCCTAGAGGCTTGATTTTGAATTTAATCTATATGACTAAAAAGAGTGTTTATTTCTGCTGTGACCACACACAAAAATTTTCTCAGGCTATTTTCTTGTTCTCTGGTGCACAGTGTCATCACTTATGAATGTCTGTCTCATTACCCAACTATGGAAGCTGCATCCAAAAATGCACAGGACCTGTGGTTAGAAAGTAGTTTCTGTGTATAGGAGGAGTGTGATCTCTGGGCAGATCGCACTTATCTAAAAGAGTTTTTGCAAGGAAGGGGAAAAGAGAGTAGAGTCCAATGATGTGAGATGTGAACAGCTAATATAGATAAAATAACAAACAAAGGAGGGTGGATTTGAGAAGGCTGAAACTCTCACTTTCATGCTGCTCAATGTCTACAAGAAAACATACATCATATCCCTTTTGCAGCTTTCTGCCAACTCAAATTACATAAGGTAAAATTTGGCCACTTAATCCCTACTTAAGGAGTGTAGTAAGATTTAACAGTGAAAAACAAACATGAGTGTGTGAGCATATAGTGGAGTGGAGAATTTTGGTTGGTAGCCAGGAAGGTGTGCCTGGGCGGGTTCTGGCAGCTTAGAGAGATGGGGAACTGTTGCC
This sequence comes from Sternotherus odoratus, assembly GCA_032164245.1. Taxonomy (NCBI): domain Eukaryota; kingdom Metazoa; phylum Chordata; order Testudines; family Kinosternidae; genus Sternotherus; species Sternotherus odoratus. Next base: position 31,329,038 of record JAVMKO010000001.1, read on the forward strand.
TGTTCTTCTCTTTATCCCTTCTGTAGTAGTACAGCAGGGCTAGGAGAATCTATCTAGTGGGTTTGCAAACTGAGTGTATGAGGAATAGTTTCCCCATCAGATTAGGCTAAAAAGATCAGAATGTCCTTCAAATCCTGAGAGAGTCTCAGTTTTCTGAGTTACCTGGCATCTGGTCACCATATTTCTAACAGGTGAAGGGCAATCAAATCTGCTAGTGTCATTACACTCTAACATTTGACAGCTCTGTCAGACCTCACAGCTCAGGTAAAAGGTGTGACAGACGGCCTTCTCACCCCTCTCAGGAACAGGCAGGAAACCCTTCTTTTGCTTCTAACAGTGCTCTTTAATTCACAGTGCAGAACCCCACCACCAATATATACAGCTTTATACAGTCCTTCAGCATACAGCTCTACAGCTCCCAGCTCTACAGACTCTATATCAGGGGTGGGCAAACTTTTTGGCCCGAGGGCCACATTGGGGTTCAAAATTGTGTGGAGGGCCAGGTAGGGAAGGCTGTGCCTCGCCAAATAGCCTGCCCCCCCCCATCTGACTCCCACTCACCTCCCACCCCCTGACTGCCCCCTCAGAGCTCCCAAGACATCCAGCCCCCCCGCTCCTTGTCCGATTGCCCCCTCCAGAGATCCCCCCCCCCTAACTTCCCCCCGCAGGACCCTACCCCGTACCTAAGCCCTCCTGCTCCTTGTCCCCTGATTGCCCCCTTCCAGCAACCCCCCACTCTAACTGCCCCCCAGAATCCCCAATCTAAGCCCCCTGCACTTAGTTCCCTGACTGCCCTCTCCCGAGACCCCCCCACCCTAACCACCACCCAAGCCCCCCTGAGCGCCCCTCACCCCCGTTCTTGCTTACTTTGCTCAACCGGGCATGGCCCCACGGCTTGCTGCTCTCATCTGGCTCCTCGCCTGGCCCCGGCAGCTCAGCCCGGCACCCCCAGGCGGGAGCGCGGCGCCCCTCACCGCGCTGCTCGGCCCCTGGGCACGGAGGAGGGGGCCACTGGCACCACTCCCCTGCCGAGAGCTCGCAGGCCGGATAAATTTAAAGTGAAATAAAGAGAAATACGCGCCACTCCAACAACGGTCAATGTGTTTTGAGTGCGCCATCTATTGGGGAAACGTGGGCATTGCAGGGAAAGGGGAAAAAAAGGAGGTTTTTACTATAATTTGGACAAGTTCGGCGGGCCGGATTAAAAAGCCTAACGGGCCGTATGTGGCCCGCGGGCCGTAGTTTGCCCATGTCTGCTCTATATAGTCCAGCTTACAGTTTACAACTCTAAATAGAAAACACACCACACTCTATACCATCCCCACCACACTGGGCTTGCTTCCTGGCAGGCCTTTTATCCCCCTGAGGAGGCTGCCAGGTGTCACTCATCAAGCCTGAGCCCGGGTGGCTGATTAGGCTTCCTGCACTGGGGGTTTGCAGAGGGCTTTTCTCCCTCTTAAAGGGCTGGCAGGCTGGGTCAAGCCCACCCTGTCACAAAGGTCACTTACTATCCAGCCCCTGAGCACCATTTGACCTGGGGAATGTGCACTGGTTTAGGCGCCAAGACACCATAGCCTCTGGTTTCTCCTCTTCAATTGACTGTTTTGATATTTCTGTTTAGTTCACAACCTTTTTTACCAACTCAAGGCCTCATATCCCTATGCCAGGAGGCCTGCAGCTATTAGGGGGGTTACAAAAAAAGACACATGCCACCATCTTTTTTATAAAACAAACAGGGAAAAGACCAGGAAATACAGACTTCTCCAGTTTTCTAGATTAGAACACATGCTCATGTCCTTTACTTCAGAGTAGAAATGCTTTTTACGGCCTTGGATGGGTTCTTTGCACGGGGATGAATGTAATCCATAAAGAGTGTAGCATCACCTTAGCATCCACAGAATGCCTCTACTCTACTCCAGAACCCGGCGTCTTCCAGGGAAGAGCTTAAGTAGCAGTCTACCGGTCAGACAAAATAATTTGCATCAAAGCTGGCCTTTAAGAATGTCAGAAAGCATCCAAAAAAACCCAGCCCTGATAACATTCCCTTAACTATACACACAATACAACAGGAAATCCTAGAAAAATAAGTGCTTGCCTACTACTCTGATCTATACCCAGACTGGCTGGTGAAAGAGAATCAAAGTGTCTAGAACGCACCCTAATGACTGTGCTGGTGATATCCTATATTTTTACAAAAGTGACATCAGTTGTAGGGGTAAAAATGTTCACTCCTAAGGTCATCTTCAATTTCTGTACACTGCACATGTTTTATCCTGCAAATGTAGCATGTGGAGTACCTTTAGTCACTGCACACTATAAAAGAAAGGATGGATTAATTGCTAAACAGTATTTGGATTCTAGGTAAATGCTCTGTTTAGAGTTCCTTTCAGTGGGTTATTTACTATACTTCCTGTGCTGTTTTGAAACATGTACTGTACTTTTAGTCCTGGCATAAGCCTCTCCTTTATTTTTGTTTGGTGTCATATCATACCTGAACATAGTGACACAGGCTGCTTGAACTCAGGCATAGGGAAGACGTCCTCTTTGGCCCAAAGTAGGATGAACAATACTGTATTTACAGTACTACTTTGTTTTCAGTAAACAGAGGAAAGTACAAATTAAGAAGTGAATTCAGGTTACCTAGAGTGAGAGGGACTGCACAATGTGAATTTCACTCATAACCAAGAATCTATATATATAAAAGTCAAATGGTGTATGCGTGTATGCGTGCGTGCATGCGTGTATATACGTTCCCTTACTCCTTCCACACCGTTTGAGCTAGAGACTTGAAATTTGGTACAGTTATAGGCCTTAGGGTCCTAATCAGGGTAAGAGTCGAAAATTTTTCAAATCTCAGCTCTGACGCCCCCCAGGGGTGAAATTCTTTAAAGCCCATTCACATCAGCTGGGCAGCAGGTTAACACCTGCTGTTATCTGTGACATAGCTATGATGTAATAATACCCCCCTCCAACGGACCCCGCACTCGCTCAGCTCTCTTCCCCCCATCCAAGGGGCCCCACACTCACTGAGCTCTCTCTCCCCTCAGGAAAGAATCAAAAAATTTTAAAATCTCCCCCCCCTCCCTCCCTCCAATGGCCCCCACACTCGCTCAGCTCCCTCCCCCCCCCAACGGACCTTGCACTCGCTCAGCTCTCTCACCCCTCAGGAAAGAATCGAAAATGTTTAAAATCTCCCCCTCCTCCAACACCCCCCACCCACTCGCTCAGCTCTCTCCCCCCTCCCACCCTCCAACGGACCCCGCACTCACTCAGCTCTCTGCCCCCGCCCCCTCCCTCCAATGGCCCCGGCACTCGCTCAGCTCTCTCCCCCCTCGTCCCCCTCCAATGGACCCCACACTCGCTCAGCTCTCTTCCCCCCATCCAAGGGCCCCCACACTCACTGAACTCTCTCCCCCCTCAGGAAAGAATCGAAAATTTTTAAAATCTCACCCCCTCCCCCCACTCCAATGCCCCCCACCCACTCGCTCAGCTCTCTTCCCCCCCCCCCCCAACGGACCTTGCACTCGCTCAGCTCTCTCGCCCCTCAGGTAAGAATCGAAAATTTTTTAAATCTCCCCCTCCTCCCCCCACTCCAATGCCCCCCCCCACTCGCTCAGCTCTCTCCCCCCTCCCCCCTTCCAACGGACCCCACACTCGCTCAGCTCTCTTCGAGCAATGCTGGGTCCCCTTCCCCCCCTCCGACGGACCCGAGCAATGCCAGGTATTTCTGCTAGTTCTTTATACCGGGGTGGGCAAACGTTTTGGCCCGAGGGCCACATCAGGGTTGCAAAATTATCTGGAGGGCCGGGTTGGGAAGGCTGGGCCTCCTCAAACAGCCTGGCCCTTCCCCCTATCTGACTCCCTCCCACTTCCCGCCCTCAGAATCCCCGACCCATCCAACCCCCCTGCTCCTTGTCCCCTGACTGCCCCTTACCAAGACCCCCCACCCTAAGTGCCTCCCTGCACCCTACCACCTACCCAACTTCCCTGCTCCCTGTTCCCTGACTGCCCCGACCCCTACCCCCCCGAGAGACCCCCAGGCCTCCCATGCCCTATCCAATGCCTCCATTCCCCATTCCCTGACTGTCCCCTCAGAACCGCCACCCCATCCAGCCACCCCCTGCTCCCTGTCCCTGACTTCCCCCTGGGACCACCTGCCCCTTGTGCAACCCCCGGTCCCTTTACCATGCTTCTCAGAGCAATGTGTCTGGCAGTCGCGTGGAGCCGGACATGCTGCCCCGCAGGAGCTTGCAGCCCCACCCTCTAGAGTGCTGTCTGTGCCACAAACTGTGGCTGTGGGGAGGGGGGGCAGCAGGGGAGGAGGAAGGGGCTATCTTCCCTGGCCGGGAGCTCAGGGGCTGGGCAGGATGGTCCCGTGGACCAGATATGGCCCGCAGGCCGTAGTTTGCCCACCCCTGCTTTATATTATTTCCCTTCCCCAAAAAGCTGAATGAAGAGAGTACAAAAGGAAGAGTTTGTATGTCTTAGCTGGGGCAACATATCAATGACTTGCTATTTTGCATTTAGAAGCCTTTGCTGAAGTCTGGCAACTTTTCACATCAGGCAGTGAGCAATTGGAGTGTGACAAGAATGAGTGGTGTAGTGTTTGACTGTGCCCACTGCATGGGTTTTAAACTGATTATGTCTGTAGATCAGGGACCGGCAACCGTGGCAATCAACCCCCCAGGGTAAGCACCCTTGGCGGGCCCAGCCGGTTTGTTTACCTGCCATGTCCACAGGTTTGGCCAATCGCTGCAGGTAAAGAAACCGGACGGGCCTGCCAAGGGTGCTTATCCTGGGGGCTGCATGCCAAGGTTGCTGATCCCTGCTGTAGATCATACATGACATCAGTCAAGTAACTTCAGCTCAGTCTGGTGAAGTATAACTAGCATATAGAAAGTTCTTAGGCTCATTGACGTAGACAGTTCCATTCTTTTATAATACCCCATACTTCTTTCAGTTGATAAACACAAAAGCTTCCAGGTTCTGGAAGATGACAGGTTCTGCCCGATGACAATCCAAAGCAGAGCAGACCGACGCATGTTCATGTTCATCATATGAGTCAGATTGCCAGCAGCAGAAGGTTGATATTCTTTTTTGGTGGTTCGGGTTCTATAGTTTCCACATCAGAGTGCTGCTCTTCTGAGACTTGTGAAAGCATGCTCCACACCTCATCCCTCTCAGAGTTTTAGAAGGCACTTCAGATTCTTAAACCTTAGGTCGAGTGCTGTATCCTATCTTTAGAAATCTCACATTGCTACCTTTTTTGCATTTTGTCAAATCTGCAGAGAAAGTGTTCTTAAAATGAACATGTGCTGGGTTAACATCTGAGACTGCTATAACATGAAATATATGGCAGAATGCAGGCAAAACAGAGCAGGAGACATGCAAGTCTCCCCCTCAAAGAGTTCAGTCACAAATTTAATTAACACATTTTTTTTTAACGGGATTCATCTGCATGGAAACATGTCTTCTGGAATAGTGGCTGAAACATGAAGGGGCATGTGAATGTTTAGCATATCTGGAACGTAAATACCTTGTAATGCTGGCTATAAAATTGCCACACGAACGCCTGTTCTCACTTTCAGGTGACATTGTAAATAATAAGAAGGCAGCATTATATCCTGTAAATGTAAACAAACTTGTTTGTCTTAGTAGTAGTAGGCTGAATAAGAAGTAGGACTGAGTGGACTTGTAGGCTTTAAAGATTTAGATTGTTTTCTTTTGGAGTGTAGTTATGTAACAAAAATCTATATTTGTAAATTGCACTTTCACAATACAGATTGCACTACAGTACTTATATGAGGTGAATTGAAAAATGCTATTTCTTTTATAATTTTTGCAGTGCAAATATTTGTAATAAAATAATATAAAGTGAGCACCATACACTTTATATTCTGTATTGTAATTGAAATCAATATATTTGAACATGTAGAAAAACATCCAGAAATATTTAATAAATGTTAATTGGTATTATATTCTTTAACGGTATGATTAAAAGTGCAATTAATCATGATTTTTTTAGTTAATCATGTGAGTTAACTGCGATTAATTGACAGCCCTAGTTTATAGTCATCCATAGGGAAAATCTATCTATTTTTAACTGTAGATCCATAAAAAAGGGTACACCCCTATCTTCATGTAATAACAACTGCTGTTTATGACAAGTTACAATAGTTTTTCAAGGACAAAAGCAGCATGTGACTCTGTAGGACAAAATCTCCAGTCCTTGCTCAGAACTCGTCGATGCTCAATAACCTTTTTGCCATTGACCTCTGCTGCAGTGCTTATCTCCTTTTTTTCTGGCACCTGACCTTTTACGGGAAAAAAATTATAACAAACCAGAAATGTACTAAAAGCAAAATAGCTCATAGATCTGCCTGTAAAACAGCTCTCTGCTATCAGCTGAATTATCTCCCTATTGTTTACTGTCATCTGTCTCCCTCTTCTCTTCTACCCACCACAGTCTGGGATAATCCGTTTGTTGAGTTATATTCTCAATTTGTCAGATAAACTGCTCAGGGCAAAAGTATTGTATTCTTTCATGTCTGTAAAATGCCACAAACACATATAGATTAGTAGTAATAATAACAGAACTAGAAACCGTAAATATGTAAGTGATCATAAATAGACTTTTGAAGTTTAAACTCCATCAAAATGAACGGGGGGCAATGTCTTTCATTTCGGTCTCAGGGCTAAATTCACTAGGGGTAAAAATATTCTGAAGTACCAAAGGCCTTAGGCTGTAATGGGTGTAGGCACTAACATCAATGGTACTTTTGAAAATTTTATCCTAGAGCTGATATAGATAGATAGATAGATAGATAGATAGATAGATATAGATATGTCTACCACCACATTCTCTTATGGTTTCAGCCAGCTAATTGGAGGCAGCTGTACTATACAGATGAAGTTCACTAGAAGGTCTGCTGTTAGACAATTTGAATACAGAGGAACCTAGACAAATTAGAGGACTGGGCCAAAAGAAATTTGATGAGGTTCAACAAGGAGAAGTACAGAGTCCTGCACTTAGGATGGAAGAATCCCATGAACTGCTACAGACTAGGGACCAAATGGCTAGGCAGCAGTTCTGCAGAAAAGGACCTAGGGGTTACACTGGATGAGAAGCTGGATATGAGTCAACAGTGTGCCCTTGTTGCCAAGAAGGTTAATGGCATTTTGGGCTGTATAAGTAGGGGCATTGCCAGCAGATCGAGGGACGTGATTGTTCCCCTCTATTCAACATTGGTGAGGCCTCATCTAGAGTACTGTGTCCAGTTTTGGGGCCCACACTACAAGAAAAATTGGAAAGAATCCAGAGAAGGGCAACAAAAATGATTAGGGGTCTGGATTGCATGACTTATGAGGAGAGTCTGAGAGAACTGGGATTGTTTAGTCTGCAGAAGAGAAGACCGAGGGGAGATTTGATAGCTGCTTTCAACTACCTGAAAGGGGGTTCCAAAGAGGATGGATCTAGACTGTTCTCAGTGGTAGCAGATGACAGAACAAGGAGTAATGGTCTCAAGTTGCAGTTGGGAAGGTTTAGATTGGATATTAGGAAAAACTTTTTCACTAGGGTGGTGGTGAAGCATTGGAATGGGTTACATAGGGAGGTGGAAGAATCACCTTCTTTAGAGGTTTTTAAAGTCAGGCTTGACAAAGGCCTGGCTGGGATGATTTAGTTGGGGATTGGTCCTGCTTTGAGCTGGGGGTTGGACTAGATGACCTCCAGAGGTCCCTTCCAACCCTAATATTCTATGATTCTATGAATAATAGAAACCTTCCCATCCATAGAAAACTTTTCACACTAGGGAGATCCCTGCCAGAGTTTTTGCTAGTATAAATCAAAGTGAACTCTGGGTGATTTTGGCTCTCTGACTATAGAGCAATCAAATGTAACCCTTCTGCCAGTCAGAGTTGCAGCAAGAAGGGCTGGGTTCAGTAACTAGCGGTTCCTTTTCAACAATACAACACAAAACTGGCTGTCTTTGGACAGTGCAGACACAGAGTTCAGAGGTGCTTCTGCAGAGTTCACCTCCCACCTTGGGTGGAGAAGGGGAAGGAGGCACCTTACTCACTTCACTGCTTAGGCACTCATGCACCGCCCCTCTCTGTGGGGCTCTGCCCTCACACTCTCCATCAGCCAGCCCTCTCCACCAGCCGCCCTACTGCCACTTGCCACATCTAGATGTCTTCTGGGCCCCCCACTTCACACAGCTCTCAGCAATTTCAGCTGTTAGTGGGAGTGCCTCACTGCTGGTGTACACTGGACAATCTCTTGTATCAGAGACACTGTCCTAGAGCACACTGAATACTTAGACTTAGGTATCAATGATTTCAGCTCCACAGCATTTAACAAGACTCTCAGTTGAATCTAAATTAACTCTCTTATTACACAGTAGAGAGAAAGGGTCAACTAGTATCCAAGGTCTTTGGGAAAGGCCCACACAATCAGGTACAAATACATATCCCCACCCTCTTTTAACTCAGTGGGATTTTGGAACCCATGTCCCCCTGCCTAGTGAGTGCCATTTAGTTGAGGGTGAGTCCCTCAGTCAGGAAATGCCAAATACAGTTCTGCTGCCCTGGATTCCTACAACAAGGATAACAACACTTTATTACTCCTGTCCCGATAACAAGAAGACTGGAATCCAACACCAGCCAAAAGTGATCATTTGGGCAAGCAATCCCATCATGCTGAGCATCTAGGCAGGATGGGTGTGTCCATGCAAGTGAGATCAGCTCCTGAAATCCTCTTCCATAGCTCATCACTAGATGTCAGGGGAGAGCTCATTCAGACTCTGCTTACACAAGAAATGAATGCCTACTGCCAATACCCCATATTCTCTGTGAATTCTTTAGGATGAAAATGGGCATTTTCACACACACACACATACACACACACACACACACACAATCAGGAGTACTTATAAATTTTCCAAAGCAAAATTTCCCATTATGTGAAGTTCCCACCTCTTTTGAGAGCTGAAACAGAGTTCATTTAGTCCTGTTTAAATAAGGTTGAAATGCGTACCTTGGACTTGTTCAGCTTTAGTGAAACCTATTTACAGTGAAGATGTCCAATCCTGACAGACTCTCTATCATGAATGAAATAATCATATCTGAAAATTAATGAAGTATTGAGACCAATGAAGGTGAAGGGAAATCTTTAAGCTCGCATGCATTGTCTATGAGAGTTTTGAAGACGTTAAAGAAATTTTAGCCACATTATTGTCAGACATTTAAATGTGGAGGTAATATCTGAAAATGCTTTGGATAATCGCCCCCCACCCCTCCTGCCAAACTGCTACCATTTTTCTGAGTTTGAAGCGGGAAGTGAGCTTAATAGTGGGGCTGATTAGAATCTGGAATTCCCATTTTGCAGGAAATTAAAATGACCATTCTACACTGGCCAAAAAAAATCAACATTTCAAAATTTCCACCGAATGGGAATTCCAAAATTTTGTTTAGAAAAAATCAACCCCCCTTTCAAAACAAAATGGATGATTCTCCCTGAGTAGCCCAGGGATACGGCCGTCTTTATTCCCAGGCTCCCTGCCATACAACAGGAAAACTGGCAGTTCTGGGAGCCCCAGCTCGAAAGTGTCCATTTCATCAAATCGGTATTTTCCAACAGTAAATGTTTCATTGGAAAACTTCCGACCAGCTCCAGCTTATAGCAGGCTTACATTTCCAGAAGTGACTAGTGATTTTGGGCGCCTCCATTTTTGGATGCCCATTCTCAGGCACCTTAAAGAGACCTAATGTCGAGCCAGCGCTCCTTTTGATTTTCAGCACTCCTGAAAAACAGACGCCTGAGTTCCAATTGAACCCCTGTGAATGCGGCCTAAAGTGTGACTGTCAGAGTTCAAGGCAGAAGAGAAAGTTGCATAAGAGAGTAATGCGAGAAAAGCTCAGATGGTGCGAGGAATCTGGGCCTGCAGCAGAGCTAATATCTAGGCAGCCCCATCCCTACAGCTGGCCTGCAGCAGGCTGCCTGAAGGGTTCAGCAGGACAACTCTTAATCCAGCAGCAGCAGCAACTCAAAGGCTGCCAAGTGCTCGTGCCCACCACTGTGGCTGTTCCTGTGTTACTTTGTTCCTGCTGCTCCTGTGTTGCATTCAGCTTTGCCTCTGTTCTGCCTCTGCCTTGAACCCTTCCTTGCCTGATATCCTGCCCTCTCCAGTTTGACCTGTGGCTCTGACTTCTGACTCGGACTCTGGCTCTGACTCTTGTCCTTGGTTCCCGATGCCTGTTCCAACCACAAGGCCTGATGCCTGCTCTGACCAGTAAGCTATACTGCCTGACACCACGGTGTTGGGCCTGGTGTGGGAACTTGGATAGATGGATTGGAAAGAACACATATGAAATCTGAAAAAAAAATGTATTTCACCGGAGAGACTTGTTCATATGCAGAAATTAGTTTTTCATTCAGAGCATAGATCATTTCAGAGGGAGATCTGGATGCACAATAGTAGAATATAATGCTTGGGGGGGGAGGGGAATGTAGATTTAGTGATAAACATGTCAGAAAATTATTACATATTTTAGATAAATGAATATGTCATATTTTTCTGTATTCTGTTCTGAGAATATCCAAAAGAACTTTAAAGTGGTTAATATTTCTTCTCCACTGACCTGAATTAAGCTTGCCCCAGATTTATGATCCTAGACAGTATTTTTCAAAGTCAATAACTTGCTGGTCAGGTAGGATTTCCTCAAGCTTGCACAGTTAGATGGCTGCCTAGAGATTTTCAACACCTTCCTGCTCTGGAGCAAAGGGCCCTTGGGAATCTTATCATAAGGTCAATTATGGATGGATGGATGAATAGAGCTTTCAGGTCTTTTGCACAATTACATTGGTCTTCATTTTGTTGCAGACTAGAAGGGAATAGAAAATCAAAATGTCCAATTGAGGTAAAGCGCTGCCTTTGACATTGGGGCCAAATTCTTAGTTGGTACATTGCTGTAACTGTTGACTTTAATGAAGTTATATCGCTTCACACCAATGGAGGTTAGAGATGTGGTATTTGAGGTTACAGTCTTTTCACGCTCATATTTCAGATGTGCTGTTGTAGAAGAACGTCTGGTATTATATTACTTATGGGACAGTGCAGGGATTTACAATTGCCATTGAGAAATTTTCCATAGGAGGTTAGCGATATTTGAATCCAGTAAAAAAGATAATTCACTTTTTGGGCTTGATTTAGCCCTGCATTCGAATAGGTGCCTTGACTACAGGTATAAGGCCCCTAGAATCTACAGGGAGGGTGGATTTCACAATATAACCTTCCCACTAATGGATGGGAGGCCTGCAAGCACCATCACAGCCCCCAGGATGGGCAATGCTGACCAGGCAGAGGCATGGCCATATCTAAAAGCAAGAGAGAGGCTAAATTTAAAGCTAAGAATAAGAAAAATGCACTTAATAACTTTGATAAAATGAGAGTGCAATTTGCAAATGAGCTGTCTTTTTCTGGGATGGTCAGACACCGTGAAAGGACCTCTCCAGCAGTTAAAAGTCCCTAGCCCCTGGCTGGATTTGCTTTGCAAATGTGTATGTTTGTGATCTGAACACTACTAATACCACAGCTGTCAAGAAGGACATTGGGATGCTTGTAGTCCTTTGGCAGAGGTGCGATTGTGTGAACAAAATCGAGTTCTTCCTGGCTGAGCCCCTACATTCTAAATGTGTATAATAGGTGGACAACTGGGGAGGTACAATTTACGTGGCCCCAGGGCCCTGGCAGCAGAGTTGTACTACTTGCGCAGACACAGCTCTAGGACTCTGGAGAAGGCAGCGTATGCCTTGCCATAGATATGTGCCTCAGAACATAGGTACAGACCCTGTGGGTGCTCCGGGGCTGGAGCATCCACGGGGAAAAACTGGTGGGTACTAACTTCCCGCCACAGTTCACCTCCCCTCCGCCTCCGCTTCTGCCTCCTACCCTGAGCGCGCCACCGCGTCCTGCTTCTCCCCACTCCTTCCCAGCGCTTGGGTGGGTGTGGGTGGGTGGTGGTGGGGGTTATTGGCCTAAATTTAGAGTGTGTTTATTAGACGTAGCTGCCTCTCACACACTCTCTAAACTCCCTTGCAACATTCTCCTGTTTGTTCCTGTTTGTTGTTCATTATTTGGCTGCTTTTCCCTCCTATTATATGAATTGTCTGTGAATAGACTGCCGTGAATGTCTTCTTTAAGCCACCATCAGCCTCTGTGTCATTCATTAACTGCTTAGCTATGTACACAAGGCATATATACTGTACTAGTGTAACAGCCCGTGTACATGGGCCAAAGTGCTTAATGGTGTTTGCCCTCAGTCCCCCTGCACCGTGCCCTGTTACCTCACTGAGTCCTTCCCCCGCTCTGCCACTGCCTCTCAGTCCCACTGTACCGTGCCCTGTTACCTCACTGGGGTCCCCCTCCTTCTCTACCACTGCCCCTCAGCCCCGCTGCACTGTGCCCTGTTTCTTCACTGGGGTCTCCCTCCTTCTCTACCACTGCCCCTCAGCATCGTGCTGTTACCTCACTGGGGTCCCCCCATGCTCTACCACTGCCCCTCAGTGCTGCTGCACTGTGCCCTGTTACCTCACTGGGGTCCCCCTCTTTCTCCACCACTGCCCCTCAGTCCCACTGCACCATGCCCTGTTACGTCACTGGGGTCCCCCCTGCTCTACCACTGCCCCTCTGCTGCTGCACTGTGCCCTGTTACCTCACTGGGATCCCCTTCCTTCTCTACCACTGCCTTTCAGCACTGTGCCCTGTTACCTCATTGGGGGCAGGCCAAAGTGCTTGCCGCTGTTTGTCTGGACCGTCTCTGCAGCTCGCGGCAGCGCATGCACGGTGGCCATTTTGTGCTGCCGAACTACCACTCCCAGTATGCTGTTCATCCGGGCCGTCTCTACTGCGCATGATGGCTTTGGACAAACTTCCTCTGGCCTTTTATTGTATAGGATGATACCAACTTGGAGAAAAGAGAAGATTTTCCTTTACAAGTATTCCAGAGGTGTGACTTTTTAGCCATCTGTCTCTTTACAGTTTTGCTTGCCGTGCATGCCCTAATCTCCCACTAAAGTTCGATCAAGTTTTGGGGTTGCATGGAATGCAGGACTGAACCCCAAGTAGTTATCTTTAAGCTTTGTTATGGTACAATATATCCTTGCATATTATCCACATTTCTGGTTTTGCTTCAGGATTAAAATTGATCAAACAATACATTTGTTGCAGTGTTCTCATGTATGTCTTTTTCTCTAATTTGCTCATTACTAGGTGCAATCAGGCTTAAACTGTTTCTTGTTTACCACATTGCCTGCAATCAAGTTTGCAAAAAGGATATTTTATTTGTTGATTTATATGCTAGTAAATCTTTCTCAACACTGTATTTGCTATAAAAGGAATTCTTAGTATTTTAAAAATAAAAAGTAGTCTGTATAGTACAGCTTTTTAGGCAGTGTTTTTCCCCCCTCGGTGTACTGTCCTTGTTCTCGTTCTGCTTGTGCTTTTGTTTAAGTTCCTTTTCCCTCCTCTCCAGATGGTCTTCAGTATCACGTGATGGCTGAGTCACATTTACAGGTACAGGTTATATATGCATGAAGTATCCAGGTAGCTTCCAGTTATGCATTAAAGCTTTGAGTGTTATTAGCAACTTTAATTAACAGCATGTGAGTCATGTACTTGTGTCATCTAGTTATTACGTTTGCTGCAACCGTTAGCTGCATTAAAAGCAAATAGCATCTGTGATGCCTAATACATTATGCCAATGCATTTTTAATTTGCAAAGAAGAAAATTTGAAAGAGCTATGTTAAAAATTGCTAAGATGTATTTCCTGTCAACAACTAATAACAAGTTAGCTGTCCACTTAACTGGAAAACTACCCACTGAAATGAAAGCCAGTTGTATAATAATCTTGTTTATATAAGCCCTGATTTTGCTCAGACATGAGATGAGCTAAACTCATTTTTAATCAGGGCTTCACTTAGGACAATATGGATCTGAACAAACATGACTCACATTTCAAATATTACAGACAATTGGAGTACAATAGACTTATTTTTCTTAAAGGTACAACAGTCAATGAAATCATTGAGATAAATATCATTTCCTGTCCAAAAATATCTGTTAGATCCTTTTATATTTCCTTATGTTGAAACTTTTATCCAGTCTGGTGCTAGGGTTAATAGAATAAATCTGTCCAATTTCTGTGCTATGGAGATTCATGCAAAGCCATGACTCACAAAAGACACATCACCAGGCACCTTTTCTCCATTAAATGACTCACTGTATAGATTTGCTTGCTTGTGATAAAGGCAAATGTTGATCAGGAAATTTTGTAAGGGGGGACAGAATGCTTTGGTCATGTGGGTTACCCTCCCAGTTTGTGACTTTGACTCCCCCCAGCGAGGGAAGGATTTTGTAGGGATGGAGAGAATGCAGTGGGTATGAGTTCCAAACCGTTATGACTTATGGAAAAATGACCTGCAATTGCACGGAAGAGCTACTGAACAGAATACAAATAATATCAATAATCAAAGTCTGTAATAGCAGGAGACTATAAACTTCCCTAAAATTCTCCTGCCCCCCGAAAGCTCATCTCCTTCATATCTTCACACAAGGCAGTCGTTCCTGCATCTTACTTCCTCTGAGCCTGATTTGAAGCCTCACTGAAGTTAAAGAAAAGACTTCTATTGATTTCAGTAGGCTTTAGTATTCCTGTGGAGAATGGACAGAATGGAGAAGAATTTAAAGCTGGATTATCCAGTGTTACCACTTGTAACTGAAGGGGACATGTCATTAAGAGCAACTGCTCACCTGTCCTACCTTCTCCTAAGCCAACATGCCTCTCCAGACCCAATTAATCTCAGTGACACTGAATTCATTAATTTATTATTTTATTTGTCTCTTCATTGACATTTCTGTTGTGCAAAATTTCCGAGCCCCTCATAAACATTGAGCAGATTTGGGAACTATTATTATCCCCATTTTACAGATAGGAAAACGGAGGCACAGATTTCAAGAGACTTTCCTAAGGTTATACAGGAAGTCTATACCAAAGCCAAGAATTAAACCCAGATCTTCTGATTCTAAGTCCTATGTTTTAACCACAACCTCATTAGTATAGAGGGGCTGCCATTCTCTTTTCCGAGTACTTCATTGTCTTCTCTCCCTCCCTTTTACAGATTTTGAGGACTTTCTGTCCCTATTTTCTCTTTTTGGTCCCCTTCATACTTCACCTTGGGTTGAAGCACTAACCCCTTCATCACATTTGTCAATAAAAAAGAGAGAACATTATGGCACTGATCTCCATGTAGCAGGCTCTCACCCTATGTGTTATTGAACATTTCCCCAGTTATCTAAGCAGACATTTAGGTAACAAAGGGAATCTCCATTACTTTATCTTCAGTTCTTTTCTTTGGCAGTTCTGATTAGCATTTCTCACAGTCCGAGTTATTCAATGGTATTTCTTTGGGTATCTGGATCCAAAACTATATGGATTTTATTTAATACTTTCCTCAGAGCTTTATATTTTCAATGTCTCAGATGGAAATAAGTATTTTGATTTCTCACTTAACCACATCCACTTCTTATTATATGTAAAAAAGAAAAACTGTATCAAAGGGCTTCTATTTCTTCTATCTCTATTCGGATATCTTGGTATTATGTGTCCTGCATCACCATTATATCTGAGTGCCTCCTTAAGTACTTAAAAATAAATATCACAATAATAGTCTCTTTCTTAATATATTGTTTTTCTTCCTTCCAAGCCAGTATGAGAAATAGCTTTGTGTGTGTGTGAGTTTTGTATTTAGCTCTGGAAGTGGTTGGCTCTATGGCCATTGTTACCTCTTGCAAGTGTGATTTCCATGGTCTAGGTCAGGGGTCTCAAACACGTGGCTCGCGGGGTTATTTCCTATGGCCCGTCAAGATCCCTATGCCGCCTGGAGATATTTCCTGCAGCTCACCAAGCTCCCCTTCCCCCCTCCCCATCTTCCTCCCCTTCCTCCACTCCCCGTCCCCCCAGCATGCCGTGTTCCCACTCCTCTGCTTACCTCCAGGTGCTTCCCGCTGTCAAATAGCTATTTGTCAGCACTTAGGGAAGGGGGGAGGAGCACAATCAGGGGAGGAGGCAGAGAAGAGGTGGAGCAGGGGAGGAAATTTGGGGAAGGGGTTGGAATGGAGGTGGGGAAGGGGTGGGAAGAGGTGGGGCCTTATGGAAGGGATGGAGTGGGGACAGGGCCAAGGCAGCAGGGAGGGGGGTGTCAGTGATGTTGGCTAATGCATTAGTCCTCATGTGATCCTCCTGGTGATTTGAATTTGAAATCCCTGGTCTAGATTCATTTCCTTTGGATGTTCTGTCTCCTATACTCAAGAGCCTCCTTTAAATGGCTGACAGCCTTCACCTCTACAGTCATGGAAATACAGTAAACCCTCGATTTTGCGGACCTCGATTTAACGGACTTTGGATTTAACGGACAAAATTTCCGGTCCGTATGTCATATGTGAAAATTAACACCCTGTTAATTTTAAAATGCTTTTAACCAAGATTTGCTTATAATTAAATTAACAGGTTATGTTTTGTTATTAATTCACCGTTACAGTAGACACCCGATTATCCGGGCACGGGTTAACTGGGTTGCGGATTAACCGGGATGTCTAATCGGGTCGGTAGGGGAAGCCCCAAAGAGGCGGCAGGCTCAGCATTAGCCTGCCGCTGCTTTGGGGCTTCTCCCACTGGCCCCTTACGAGCTGGGGTCTCAGCCTGCTTCCAGCCTGGGTGTAGGAAACCCAGGCTGGCAGCGGGCTGAGACCCCGGCTGGCAGGAGCCTGGGGGAAAGCCCAAAGCGACAGCAGGCTGAGTGCTGAGCCCGCCGCCGCTTTGGGCTCTCTCCCCAGGCTCCTGCCACCTGCCCCACTCAGCTCCCGCTGACAGCCTGGCTACAGGGAACCCAGGCTGACAGCAGGAGCAGACTGGGGCAGGAGGCAGGACCCCGGCTGGCAAGGGGCCAGCGGGGGGGAACCCCAAAGTGGCGGCGGGCTGAGCGCTCAACCTGCCGCTGCTTTGGGGTTTCCCCCGCTGGCCCCTTGCTAGCTGGGGTCTCAGCCTGCAGCCAGCCTGGGTGTAGGAAGCCCAGGCTGCAGCGGGAGCTGAGACCCCTGCGAGCAGGAGCCTGCAGGGAAACTCTAAAGAAGCAGCGGGTTGAGAGCTCAGCCGCTGCCGCTTCTCAGCTCTCTGCCGCTTTAGACTTTCCCCGCAGGCTGGCAGCGGGAGCTGACTGGGGCAGGCGGCAGGAGCCTGGGGAGAGAGCCCAAAGAGGCGGCAGGCTGAGCACTCAACCTCTCCTCCCCAGTAGACACGTGATTATCCAGGATTTTATTAACTGGGATTAAGGTTTTCCCGATCATCCCAGATAATCGAGAGTGTACTGTATAGAAAACTTTTCTGTGAAATTAAACTTTTCATACATACTTAATTTTAATTACACAAACATGTCTACATAAGTAAAAATAGGTAAACTAACTAATTTGTCAATTTTTTAACATACGCATTCGGAAAACCTACTTTATTATATAACGGACTTTCGGCTTTAACGGACACCCCCTCGCCCGAATTAGTCCGTTATATTGAGGTTTTACTGTAAAACTATCTCATGGAAGGCTTTGAATATTTTTGAGACCTTGAACTTGAGACTTTGGAAGAGAAGGAGATCATGAACTCCACGTTGTATTCTATAGGGACCCAGTGTAGAGAATAGAGCAGAGCACTGGAGTGGTGTTTTCATGTTAGCAGCTAAGCAGATGGGTTGCTGTGTTTTATATCAGTTGAAGTTGTTTCAGGGTGTGTGGCTTCCTTCCTAGATGTTTTATTCGTTTTTTAACTGAAATTGGAAGAACAGAAGTTACATATAAATGCTGCAGTAAGTACAGAGCAGCTAGACCAATCAGTTCTGTTGGAATACCTGCCTACACAGGCCCCATTCTCCAGTGGCAATAGCTCTCTCCTGACTTTGTAAGGGGAACTGAGTTTATTGTAAGGTTCTGCTTTTAGTCTCCAGACACTGACTGAACTTTCTGATCTCAAGTCCCAGCCAGGCACCTTCAAACACAGCTCTCCAAAAAGTGCCGCTGCTCATGCAATGCACCCTCATCCAGAAATAGGGTCCCAAATATTCAAGAAAATATCTTACAGTTGGCCATGATTTGTGATTACCTCTCTGTACAGAATGTTTTACCTTAGGGCAATAATGGTAGCCATAAGACAGAAAGGTGGAGGAGTGCTCACCAGAACCTGCGAAACACAAGCAAAAGCGTGTGGGTAGGTGTGAGACTTATTTATAGGCATTTCTGTGGCATTTATCACCTGACACACACTAAGAAATGTATCCTCACCATACCCCTGTTAATTTGGAAAGTGTTAGTGTGTGTGTGAAGGAGAGTGAGAGAGAAAATCCCAAGTGTATTCCCAAAGGACCAAATATTTATTATTACTTAAATAAGCCAGGAGATTTCTTATTCATCCACCTTATCGGAAAGGAGCCTACCCTTCTTGTAATGTGAGAAAATTATATACTGTAAAATTGTCTCCCTGATTACATATCTTACCAGGATAAGATAGGGCCTGTCTGTAACTTACCGGCCAAAAGAAAAGCATAGTATCTATTTTGGCATCTGCTTGCAAAGTAGTAACTGAAATTAGCTGGGAAGTAAATGCTATTTAAATTTTGGCACAAAAGGAAAAATGATCTCATTGTTTTACCATTGAACCTCTGGTCTCTCTGCTAGCCCACTGGGCTCATAAAGCAAAAAGCTGGAATTAAAATAGAATATCCCAGCTCTATATTCAGAGCAACTTACTTTTGAATGGTTTGAATTAATTTCATTTGTTTCTTGTTCAGACTTTGTGAATAAAATAATATTTAGTTAAATTAAGAACCCCTTCTGAGGGGAGAAAAAAAAATCGTTGTTCTGCATCTGTAATTACAGCAGTAAATTCCATTTCACTCACTGAGCTGCACAATGAACTTACCTGCTTTGAAAGTGGCATTTATGGCCTGATTTCATTTGCTTCTTCTTCAAACTGTCAACAAAATATAATTCATCTAAAGACTCTGTGAATAAAAGAGACAGCGCGCATGATCAGTATGAATGTAAACAAGCTAATTGCTGTGAAGTGATCATCTTCATCTAATGTTTAATAACATGTAGATAAATCTTAACATAGTTCTACATGGTTTAAAATTACATGTGAAATTGAAAAATCAGTGTGCACAAGAGCTGTCATATATTGCAACAAAATCCCTTGGCTAATTTACATGAAGTATATATTTAGACATCAACTAGAAATAACTATAGCACTTAACACTTACAAAGCAGCTTCCATCTAGAGATCTTGAAACACTTTGTAAATATTAAGCTTTGATTCAAGTAAAGCATCCCTATTCAGGAAAGCACTTAAGCATGTTTTCCTGAATATGAATGAACATAAGCACCTGCTGAAGTACTTTCCTGAAACTGGGCCTAATTGATGAAATCTTATGACTGTACTGTGAGGTAGGTATTATAATTACTCCTAGTTTACAGATGGGGAAACCGAGTCATAGAGAGGTTAACAACCAGATTTTTTGAAGTATTTAGGCACCTAAGTGCTAGTGATTTCACTGTGAGTTAGGGACACAGGGAGTTTGGGACACAGGGAGTTGGGTCAGAGCAAGGATTGGAGCACACACTGCCTGTCTCAGCCCCATGCTCTGATCCAGGGATTCTCAAACTTTGTTGCACTGCAACCCCATTCTGACAACAAAAATGACTACACAATCCCAGAAGCGGGGGACTGAAGCCTGAGCCCGCCTGAGCTCCACAGCCCCGGGCAGGGAAGGGGTCAAAGCTGAAGCCCAAAGGCTTCAGCCCCAGCCAGGGGGCCTGTAACCTGAGTCCTGCCACCCAGGGATGAATCCCTCCGGCTTCAGCTTTGACACCGGGTGGTGGGGCTCAGGCTTTGGCAAGTCTACGTCACCCCTGGCGACCCCATTAAAAGGGGTTACAATCCATGGTGGGGTCCCGACCCACAGTTGGAGAACCGCTGCTCTAATCAAATCAAACTCTACAGTCTTATTTCTAGTACACATTATATGTGACAAATGTAACTACAGCTGCATCACTGAATTTAGAATCAGGAAATGTAGTTACCTGGGAGGATATAAACTGACAAGTTTTGAAATGTTCTCTAACATCTCTTTATGGGTCAGGGAACAGCAGAATGAACGGGAGTTTGAACACGACTTTACTGACACCTTCTCTTTTTAGTTCCCAAAGCTGGCAAATCTCTCAAAAATATTAGAGCGAGAAGGTGGGTGAGGTACTCTGGGATGGACATGGCTACAGCTTCACTGCATCCAAAAACATCATTTCTGTACATGAGGGGAAAGCATTTTGCTGATCAAGGAAGGTCAGGAATGGTTTTCACTTTCATCTGCAATTCGGGCAGCAGAGGGAAAACCAGATTAGTGAGAAAGGAAAATGCTTCTTATGGTCAATTAAGCCACCCATTGAGTTGCTGTCAGAGTGATAGCTTTGATCCCCAGGTACTTATGCTCTTAACAGGCATGGTCCATATTAGTCTTTGATTTCCTTCTGACATTCATTAATGGCAGATATCCAGTAATACATATGTTAATTTTTCAGTCCCCTAAGGAAATATTTTTAGGTTAACTAAACAAAATTCCTAAATATTATCAGTGTGTAATGGCGAACATTGTTCTTCAGATGGAGTTGGGTATTTACAGGCACACAGAATACAGTGTAACAATATATTTCCTTTAATATTTGATTATTAAACTGTATTTTGTTCCTTGATTGATGGAGCTTTGCTCAATAAAACATTTTAAATTTTCCCCTGCAATGTATCTAGAGGCACATTGACTAAAGCTCTGCAACTCTACAGCACTAATTTGGGTTCCATCAATTACCAGATATGCAGCTAGATAGTGGCAGAATAAGATGTTTCCAATTTGTGAATGAATTCAGTGCTCAAGAAAGTGAATGAGCCAGGAATAGCAGGAATGCAAGCTGTGAATAGCAGGAATGTAAGCAGAATGACAGGAGTGAGCAGCTCTTCCAGTTGACCTCAAGGCAATTCCTTCCTCAGCCATCACTGCAAGTGCTGAGAGTTGGACAATGGGCCTGAGAAAGAGGTAGTTCTCTCTATGTCAGCATGTTAACAGGCAAAAGATGGTTTGACAAAGGAGTGTCAATCTCCCAACTTAATTTGCTTTATCCAAACATATTTGTTACTAAAATGCCTATGGTCAAAGCTGCCTATGTGTATAGGGCTCATCATAGTAGATTTGGTGTTGCCTGCCTGCTTTGGAATCCATATATGAGCTCTCACCACCCACTGGCTCATGTTGTGATGACCCTCCCCTGCTTCACATAGCTCACCCAGCTTTACACACCTTCCTTGCTCTTATTCTTCAGCTTATCCATCTCTCCTACTCCCAGCTCCCTCCCTGCCTCTCCCTTGTTTCATCCTACAGTCTTTCCTCACCTTTCAAGTCCTCACTTTCCTGCTTCTTATCTATACAAATAAATACAACTGAATGAAAAATGTAACTGATTTTTCTCTAAAAATCCAAAATAATGTTTATTCTTCAGATTTTGCATTTTTGGTGGAATATTTTTGTGAATATTTTAATCACAAATTTTAACCACATTTTTTCAGGTTTTCCTTTCTCTGTTTTTCCCCCTGTTCTCTTCCTTTTTTCTGGGTTTCCTTTTGTTCCCTCTTCCTTTTTCAATTTCATCTCCAAAGCAAGGGAGGAGGGGAAAGAGAAGAATGAGGAAGAGGAAAAAGGAAAACTGAAAAACATTTTCTTTCTCTTTTGGGGTTTCATTAAGGAGCAGAAAGTTTGAAAACAAAGGAGGTGAACATCTTCATTTTTTTTAAAAGGCCACATCTTAGCAGAAAGAGCTGGTATATTTTGCAAATACAACATTTACAAACTCTGCATCTACCAATATTTACCTCTCTCCCCACAACAAAAATTATCCAAGATTGTTGCAAAAACTGCTTCGTCCCTTTGGAGGCTTATCCCAATATTACCCTCAAAGGACAGGCATGACTCAGTAGGCTTCTGGAAAACAGGTTAATTGCTTACACTGGCTCAACTCTATACATGGTTGAGACCTTTTTATAGTCCAGTGTGGATAAGGGAGGGGGACTTTCAATACACTTACACGAGTGAGAACACTTAATGGCTATCACACCCTTTGTTTGGTATTAATCTATTCCATTTACCTGTCTGGAACTCTTTAAAGACAGGAGGTTCAGGGTACTTAGACACTGTGTTTCCTGCCTTGTGAAAAGCACAGTTGGGGCAGGGTGAAAATGAGTTTAAGATACATGCAGGGCCGGGGTCAGGAGTGCATATATAAGGAGTGAGAATATAGTCTAAGACTGTTTTTAAAACCATACTACACAATATTCACAATACAGTTACTTATAAACTTGATTCTTCTAACAAGATCACTTGACAAAAGCAGGTGACTAGAGCGAATACTTTAGTTTCACTCTTAAAAGTCCTAATAGCCATATCCTCAGATGGTATAATTTGACACTATACTGATTTACACAAGCTGAGCATATGGCCTGCGGATTTTACACGGGGTTTCTTCTTTCCTGTTTCATTATATTCTCAAATGGGCAAATCACAAGGAGAAATTCAGACAACAAATTGCATATTAGCACAGGTAAGAAATAAAGCATTTGATAATGTGATTTGGCCACAAACATCTTTCAGAGCCATGCTTGACCATCCAACCATTCTAACTGTAATGAAAATGAGATCTATGACCCGAATTAGTGAGGCAAGAGTTTTAGGGGCTCTGTTTTTTGAACTGTGAACAAACTGTGGCTTAGGGCTTGGCTACACCGGCTCTTTATACCACAATAAAGCCTCCCTGAGCGCTTTACCTTACTACCTGGCCACACTGGCAAGGCACATAGAGCACTCTGATTCCCTTGCTGGAGCGCTGCTGGTATTCCTCCTCGCAAGAGGATTAACAGCTATTGTGTATTGGGTGAGATGCTGCAGGTCCAGCCTCCCTTCACTTTGTTTTGAACTTGGCTGGAGGAATGCGAAAGTGCTTTTTCAGAGCATATCTGCAACTGGGCAAATCAACAAAGCAAATGTTTACCGAGTGAGTGAGTGCAAAGCGGGGGTGGGGAGGGTCAGGAGGATCTGAACTTACAAGATAGCATGCTACACACTCAGCACTCCAGAACTCCACTCTCTCTCCCTCCACCTACATACAACACACTCCACCCCATCCCCCTCGTTTGAAAAACACGTTGCAGAAACTTGAATGCTGGGATAGCTGCACCATAATGCACTGCTCCCAATACCGCTGCAAGCGCCGCAAATGTGGCCACACTAGAATGCTTGCAGCTGACAGTGTGGACACGCTGGAGGGCTTTCCCTGGAGCGCTCTCTGAAGGCGGGTTTAACCCAATGCGCTCTACAGCTGCAAGTGTAGCCAAGCCCTAAGTCCCTAGGCAAGAATGCAGACTTCTGTCCTTATATTTCATTCCCCCCCACACACACACATTGTAAACTATAAGTAAACACTCTGTGACATGAACAAACTGTTGGAATGCGCTGAAATGCATTGGAGACAACTTTTTATTACAGAAAGTAAAGAAAGAAAGTAGGGGAGAAGCTATTCTAGATTTGATTCTGAGAAATAGGAAAGAACTAGTAGAGAATTTGAAGGCAGCTTGGGTGAAAGTGATTGTGAAATACAGTTCATGATTCTAAGGAATGGCAGAAGGGAAAGCAGCAGAGAAATAAAATGGACTTCAAGAAGGCCAACTTTAGTAATCTCAGAGATTTGGTTGGTAAAATGCTGTGGGAACCAAGTCAAAGGGGAAAAAAAGTTCAGGAGAATTAGCAGTTTTGTAAAGCGACATTATTAAGGGCACAAGAGCAAACTATCCCAGTGCATAGGAAAGATTGGAAGTATAGTAAGAAACCACCATGATGTAACCAGATCTTCAGTGACCTGGAACTCAAAAGAGAGTCACACAAAAAATGGAAAGTGGGTCAAATTATGAAGGATGAACATTAAAAAACAACACAAACATGTAGGGACAAATTTGGAAAAGCCAAAGCACAAAATGAGATTAAACCACCTAAGGACAGAAAGGGTAACAGAAAAACATTTTACAAATACATTAGAAGCAAGAGAAATACCAAGGACAGGGTAGGTCCATTACTCAATGATGAGGGAAAGACAATGTCAGAAAATGGAGCAATGGATTAAGTGCTAAATGCCCTTTTTGTTTCAGTTTTCACCAAAAAAGTTAGCAGTGATTGGACAACAAACACAATGAAGTTGGCGTATCTTAGGTTGATTTACCTGGTGGTCCACATGGTGGCAAGTTGACTGCTGCTGCTCCCGCTTCAACTCCGCTTCTGCCTCTTGCTGAGGTGGAGTACAGGAGTCGATGGGGAGCATGTTTGGAGATCAATGTATAGTGTCTACACTAGACACAATAAATTGATCCCTGATAGATTGATCACTGCCTGCCAATCTGGTGGGTAGTGTAGATGTACCAATAGACTCATAGACTTTAAGGTCAGAAGGAACCATTATGATTGTCTAGTCTGACCTCCTTTACAATACAAGCCACAGAATCTCACCCGTCCACTCCTGTAATAAATCCCTAACCTATGTCTGAGCTATTGAAGTCCTCTAATCATGATTTAAAGACTTCAGGGTGCAGAGAATCCTCCAGCAAGTGACCTGTGCCCCATGCTTCAGAGAAAGGTGAAAACCTCCCAAGGCTTCTGCCAATCTGCATATTTACCGCTAATTGTCAAAGATCAATTCATTGCCAAAATAAGGCTATCCCATCAAACCATCCCCTCCATAAATTTATCAAGATTAATCTTGAAGCCAGATATGTATTTTTTCCCCACTGCTTCCCTTGGAAGGCTGCTCCAGTATTTCACTCCTGTGATACTTAGAAACCTTCTTCTAATTTAAAGTCTAAACTTCCTGATGACCAGTTTATATCCATTTGTTCTTGTGTTCACATTGGCACTGAGCTTAAATCATTCCTCTCCCTCCCTGTTATTTATCCCTCTGATATATTTATAGAGAGCAATCATATCTCCCCTCAGCCTTCTTCTGGTTAGGCTAAACAAGCTGAACTCTTTGAGTCTCATTTCATAAGAAAAGTTTTCCATTTCTTGGATCATCCTAGTAGCCCTTCTCTGTACCTGTTCCAGTTTGAATTCATCCTTCTTAAATATGGGAGACCAGTGTTCCAGATGAGGTCTCACCAGTGCCTTGTATAAGGGTACTAACATCTCCTTATCTCTACTGAAAATACCTCGCCTGATACATCCCAAAATCAAATTAGCTTTTTACACAGCCATGTCACATTGGCAGCTCATAGTCATCCTGTGATCAACCAATACTCCAAGGTCCTTATAACCCCCCAGTTTATAACTAAAATTCTTGTTATTAATCCCTAAATGCATGACCTTGCACTTTTCACTATTACATTTCACCCTGTTACTATTATTCCAGTTTACAAGGTCATCCAGATCTTCCTGTATGATATCTCGGTCCTACTCTGTATTAGCAATACCTCCCAGCTTTGGGTCATCTACAAACTTTATTAGCACACTCCCACTTCTTGTGCTGAGGTCACTAATAAAAAGCTTAAATAAGATTGGTCCCAAAACCAATCCCTGAGGAACTCCACTAGTAACCTGCCTCCAGCCTGACAGTTCACCTTTCAGGATGACCTGTTGTAGTCTCCCCTTTAACTAATTCCTTATCCACTTTTCAATTTTCATATTGAGCCCCATCTTTTCCAACTTAACTAATAATTCCCCATGTGGATCCGTATCAAATGCCTTACTGAAATCAAGGTACATTAGATCCAGTGTGTTTCCTTTGTCTAAAAAATCTGTTACTTTCTCAAAGAAGGAGATCAGGTTGGTTTGGCACGATCTACCTTTTGTAAAACCACATTGTATTTTGTCCCAATTACCATTGACCTCAATGTCCTTAGCGACTTTCTCCTTCAAATTTTGTTCCAAGACCTTGCATACTACAGATGTCAAACTAACAGGCCTGTAGTTACCCGGATCACTTTTTTTCCCCCTTTCTTAAAAATAGGAACTATGTTAGCAATTCTCCAGTCATATGGCACAACCCCTGAATTTACAGATTCATTAAAAATTCTTCCTAATGGGCTTGCAGTTTCATGCCAGTTCCTTTAATAATCTTGGATGAAGATTATCTGCCCAACCAATTTAGTCCCATTAAGCTGTTCGAGTTTGGTTTCTACGTCAGATATGGTAATAATTATCTACCTGCATATCCTCATTCCCATCTGTCATCCTGCCATTATCCCTAAACTCCTCATTAGCGACTGAGGCAAAGTATTTGTTTAGACATTGGACCATGCCTAGATTATCCTTAACCTCTACTCCATCCTCAGTGTTTAGTGGTCCCACTTCTTCTTTCCATGTTTTCTTCTTATTTATATGGCAATAGAACCTTTTACTGTTGGTTTTAATTCCCTTTGCAAGGTCCAACTCTACATGAATTTTAGCCTTTCTTATCAGAGAGGTAGCCGTGTTAGTCTGGAATTGCAGAAGTGACAAACAGTCCTGTAGCACCTTAAAGACTAACTAAAGTATTGAAGCATAAGCTTTCGTGGGCTAATACCCACTGCATCCAACAAAGTGGGTATTAGCCCACGAAAGCTTATGCTTCAATACTTTAGTTAGTCTTTAAGGTGCCACAGGACTCTTTGTCACTTCAGCCTTTCTTATGTTATCCCTACATGTTCTGACCTCAATAAGATAGCTTTCCTTGCTGATCCCTCCCATCTTCCACTCCTTGTGGGCTTTCTGCTTTTTCTTAATCACCTCTCTGAGATGCTTACTCATCCAGCTTGGTCTACAACTCCTGCCTATGATTTTTCCCCCTTTCTTCAGATGCAGCTTTGACTTGAAGTAATTCCAGGCCTCCTCCATCTTTAGATCCACAAGTTCTTCAGTCCAATCCACTTCCCTAACTAATTTCCTTGATTTTTTAAAACAGACTGGTTTGAATGGAGTACTATCAGTGGTATCATTGATAGCAGAGGGACACTTATACAGGGTAACTGGCATTTCTTGTCATGAAAGAATTCAAAGTTAGGTTGTAGTGTAAACCAGATCTGCCATATTTTAAGAAGTGTTATTGTGGAATCATGATTATATGATGTGAGCTACTCCTAGAATTCTTTAGAAGCTATATATAAAAGATAAAACTCTATCTAGCCTCAGTATATGGTTTTTATTTGAAAGGCTACAGTTGGCAGTTTGGCATATATGTCTAATTAGAGCCTACAGATAATAAATTATAAGGTCTCCTCTTCTGGTTTTGCATATCTCCTCATGTATGTTTGTGCCATATTTAATCATTTCAGGGATATGAATAGAACAACATCATGGAAGCTGTTTGTAACTTATTTTTCCAATATAGACCACACAAAAAAGGGGGGGGGAGGGAATTGATTCTCTATCCCTTTAAATGAGACATCATAAACCAGGGGAAATCTAGAAAAAATGTAGCTTCAAGCAATAAAATAAACGATCTGACAAATGTAATTGCCTGCAGAATGGAGTAGAATGTCTGGATCTTTTGAGTAATAGCAAGCAGAAATCTATTCCTCATGACCTCGTACTTTTGTATGGAGCCAGTAGTAATTAAAACAAAGCCTGTATCTTTTAAGTGGCCCAGATTTAATAACAGATGAGGGATTTTGGCCATTTATGTGGGTAAAGAGCTGCTGTTAAATTCTGGTCCCTGCCAATAACATAATTTAAATCAATTTAGGCAATATCATGACACAGAACCACAACTTTTTACCAGTCTTAGTGGTCTCACGAAGCACCTGTTGAAATCAGTGGCAAAGTTCCTGTTCATTTTGATCAGGCTTTATATTTGTTAAAAGTCTGACTGACTGTCTTTTCACATGTGCCATACACACATAATCACACATACTGGGCCAACAGTTACTAACTGCCAGTGACATCCTATTGAGCAGAATTCAGCTGTGGTGAAAACCTGATTCCATTGAAGTTAATGGAACTGCACTTATGATTAAGGCATATTTGAGAGAGTGAAAATATGCCAGATTGGGCCGTAAGGCAACAAAACCCTCTAACGCTTGAAAAGTCTCTACTCATAAATATAATTCAGCCTCATTTTAAATCTGCTCAAATTTGCTCTATGGAGAACAGAAACAAGGAATGATGCAATGCATAGGCAGCCAGAAAACAAAACAACTGATGCACGTTACTTTGGCTGGGCATGAAGTTATGAGCTTGGGATGATCCTAACATTGATTATCATTTTTATTTTGTTGCTAGTTGGGAAATAACTCAGAGGTGGTTGGGTCACAAGACCTCCATTCCCTAAAGTGTTTCTGAAGTGATGAAACTCCTTTTCCTCATCTTCATGTGACATAGAAAGCCCAAATTCAAGGTGTGCCTCTGTCTTTTCCCCCCCAAAAAGTTTTAGATATATCATTTCATAGCAGGACAATAATAGATGTTACATGAGGAGATACTTAACTATATACATGAATAGCAATGATTTATGAACGGTACATTGGTGAGGGCATGCTGCATTGTTTACAGGGCCTGCACCTTGGACCCTGCTGCCACCCCTACCCTCATTGGCCATAGCCCGCTGCTGCCTCATTGGCCCCTGCTGCTCTCCATCCATTCCCCTTGGGTTCCTGATGCCTCCCCAACTCTCCCTCCTTTTTCCCCGGCCCATGCTGCCTCTGTTGGCTCCTCTCCCCACCCACACATCACCCCCATCCCCACTGCCTCCCCTATCCCCATTGCTGCGGAAGGTTGGGGTTGTGGAAGGATCTTCTTCATCCTACCCCAGCGTCCGGCCTTCCTCAACTCCCATCCCACCTCAGCCCATGTCTTTTCTTCTCCTGCGACAGCCCTGCACCTTCACCCTTTGGGAATCCTAGGGAAAGAGCAGCGAAGCAAGTTGAGGAAGTGTGGTAAGGAGTGTGAGAGTGTAGGAGGGGGTGGGAGTTCAGGGATGTGGAGGGGAGACGTGGTCGGATGGGGAAAGGAGGTGGGAGGGAAGAGGAAGATAGCACTCTTTCACAAGTGCCTGGCCTTTTATGAATGGGCCTCTGGCAATGGGGCCTCTTGTGAATGGGGTTCTGGCAAGAGCATAAAGGTGTCAACCCCATGCGCCATCCATATGTGCCATATGCTTGGCTGTTGGAGATCATGCTGTGGAGGGGCCAGCTCTGGGAAAACCATGTCCTCCCACTTCCAGGAACACCCCCAGCTCTACCCTGGCCACAGTAGTCCTGCTTAGTGTCCCAGCCCTGCCCTTGTAGTGCAGCCTCCAGTGTCATCCAGCTGAAGCACAGTGAGGGACAAGGCTGGGGACAGTGTGGGGCCCAGGCCTGTGTCTGGCTCCTGGCCTCCTGACCATGGTGCCCCTCTAATGATGGCACCATGGGCAGTCCACCACATCACTCTTCCCTAAGCCTGGCCCAACCTGAGGCCTAAGTTGTCCCTCTGGAGCACAAAGACAACTCTTGCAACAG
Source organism: Sternotherus odoratus (assembly GCA_032164245.1). Lineage (NCBI taxonomy): Eukaryota > Metazoa > Chordata > Testudines > Kinosternidae > Sternotherus > Sternotherus odoratus. Next base: position 31,358,688 of record JAVMKO010000001.1, read on the forward strand.
AGGAGGCCATTCTGTATTCGGAACTTGGAGTTGAGTCAGTTCCTCATAATGTTCAGGGTCCAGCAGAACTAGGTCACAAATGGGTCACTGGGGAGCAGGGAGTGGATGGAGGACATCAGACTACTGACAATCATTCCACTGACAACGTTGGATGCTTTGTGTACATTGGCAGAGAACTCTTTGCCAGATTCAAGATATTCATCTTTGCGGGATAGGGTTACAACAAAGTCAGAGTGAGCAAAGAAAAGGGACTAGTCGATCTGACATTAGTAAAGGAGCCTACCAGTCCATAAGTATTCCAGGTTTTTGTGGTCTGTCAGGATTTGGACTGGTAATTGGTCTCCTTCTAGGAGGTTGTGCCATTCCTCGAAAGCCATCTTGATAGCCTGGCTCAGACTGTTGTTGAACCGCTCCTTGCTGCTTTCAAGGGTCCCTGTGTAGGGTTTCATGAACCACAGCATTAAAGGGTAAGCAGGATCTCCAAGGATCACAATGGGCATTTCAACTTCCCCTACAGTGATCTTCTTGTCTGGGAAAAAAGTTCCAGCTTGCAGCTTTCTGAACCGGCCAGTTTTCCAAAAGATGTGTGCATCATGCACCCTTCCAGGCCAGACTGTGTTAATATCAATGAAATGCCCATGGTGATCCACAAGCACCTAGAGAACCAGAGAGAAATATCCCTTCCAATTAACATACTTGGAAGCTAGGTGGACTAGTGTCAGAATTGGAATATGTTGCTCCTTGGTGGGTTTTTTCACACCCCTGAACGATATAAGTTTTGTCAGCATGTGTGGTAGTGTAGACATGGTCTTAGATTCATATGGATTCTAATAAGTGCTACAGGATTTCTTATTATTCTTTGCTGAACTGAATAGAAAATAAAACAAGGTTTCTGACACTGAGTAACGTGAATTCAGTTCACCATTAAATTTAGTCACAAGATACCTGAAGCAGGCATAAGTACTTCACTCCCACTGATAACATAAAATAGTAATTAATTAGCCTCACTGAGGCTGTCTAATGACACAGCCACTAAAAGCTGAAAATCCCAATTCCCGATTGTTTGATTAGAAAACACTGGTACATTCTCTCTCTTATCAAAACACATATGTGTACATAATGGACAATGAGGCTAATTATACAAGTATCTTCTCACATGCTGAATCAAACTGGCTTGTTAAAATAGGGACGGAACAGCATTAAGATTCTTAGTCCTAGAAATGCTTCAATGTTGCCTTTTAATTAAAAGTTCAAATTTGTGAGAGAGTAGTTGGAAAAGAATGTGCCGTAATCTTACACAAGAGCTAGGCTTACAAAACACAGCAGTCACATGAGCTTGTTTCCTGTCACACACTGTTAGCATCAATGACATTGCTTTTGCCAAGTTCACTCGGTCTATGCATGAAAGAGATGCTTGCTTTTCAAGAGTAATTTGCCTAGCAATACTGAAAACATCCAGAATTCCTTCAGAGTTAACAAGCTCCCCCAAACAGCCATTATTGATATGTGACCACACAGCTCAAGGAAAAACAAGATATTGAATTGCTGAGCTTAAAGCACTTCCTTTAGTTTACTTACAGATTTTGTGTGTGTATGCATGCACACATTTTGTCTGGTATATCTTCAGTGTAATAACATTAATTCTTCGTTGAGTGATGGTCCTTCTGTGTATTCTATATACCAGCCCCCAAGCCTGGAAATGCTTCAAAGAAGTATCTGTTGACACTACTGACATGCTCAGTATCTTCCCTCATGCGCCTAGCTTAGGGTATAAGAGACAGTAGCGGTCGATGCCTCTCCGGTTCCTTCTTATCACCGCATGCCCTGCGTCGGAATTGTGTCCTCCTTCCTGCTATGCATAACCTGTTAAGTAAAATCTTTGTAAATAGTTTTATATGTCATCTTAGGCCCTGTCTTCACTACCACTTTAATTCGATTTTAACGACGTTAGGTCGAATTAAACGTGTACCTGTCTTCACATACATGCTCTTAACGTCGATGTAAAGGGCCCTCAAGATCGATCTTGGAACTCCAGCCTGAAGAGAGAAATAAGGCTAATCTCGACATTCCAAGCTCGACCGTGGGCTAGTGAAGACGGAACCCGACATTAATAGCCTCCAGAGGCTGTCCCACAATGCTCCATTCTGACCGCTCTGGACTGCCTCACTACTGCTCCACTGTGACCGCTCTGCACTGTACTCTGAACTCGCTGCTCTGGCCAGGTAGATAAGACCCGGGAACATTTGAATGCCATTTCCTGTTTGGTCAGCGTGGCCAGCTCACCTGAACTGCTCAGTCGCCATTCAGAGCAATCAGCAGCACTAGCCGCCATGCAGAGCTCAGCATCACAGGAATCCATGCTGAGCTCATCTACCCTGGAGACCAGCCAGAGGAGAAGAGCTCCAGCATGGTCCACTCGTGAGGTGCTGGATCTCATCGCTATCTGGGGAGAGGAATCCGTGATGTTGGAACTCCGCAACAACAAACGGAATGCCAACACCTATGGAAGAGTCTCCAAGGCCATGCTAGAAAGGGGCCACAACAGGGACACCACACAGTGCCGCGTGAAAATTAAGGAGCTGCGGCAATTGTTCCAGAAAGCCAAAGAGGCAAACGGACGATTAGGGGGCGCGCCACGGACATGCAGGTTCTACAATGAACTAAATGCGATAATGGGGGGCGCCCCCACCACCATCGCGCCGGTCTGCATGGACTCCACCGATGGGATAATCGTCAGGGAGGAGACTGATTCCGAGGAGGACGACCATGAGGAAGAGGAACGTCTCACGGAGCAGCAGGAGCCCAGCGGAGAACCCGTGTTCCCAGAGAGCCAGGAGCTGTTTGTCACCCTGGAGCCAGTACCCTCCCAAGCCTCCCAGGGGGGTAAGTGTTTCTTTTTTAAGGAATTACATGACGCGTGATTTTGTAAAGGAAGCATTTATTAATGAGTAACTTGCCCTAAGGACTTAGCGTGCTTTCACTGCTGGTCAATTTCTACTCAAAGAGTTTGTCAATATACTCCGGGATTGACCGGAAGTCCTCTGCGGACATCTCAATGAAGCTATCCAGGAGATAGCGATGAATCCAGCGCAGCAGATTTCTGGGGAGAGCCGCCTTATGTGGTCCCCCGTGATAGGACACCAACCCACGCCACGAAAGTAGTAAGTTGTCTGGTATCATTGAGCAGGCTAGCATTGCGGCGTATGGACCAGGACTTTGCATGGAGTCAAGGAGCATGCGCTCCCTATCTCTCTGAGAAATTCTCAGCAAAGTGATGTCATTCAGGGTTGCCTGTTTGAGATACGGACTGCAATTAGTAGGGAGATAAAGATTCCCAGCTGCAAAGTACTCTTTTCTGCTGAGGACCGATCAACCGCACCCCCCCCCCCCCAGCCCGTAGCGGTAGCTAGCAGGGAATCTGAGCAGTCTGCACGCGGTTGCTTCCGCTTCACATCCAACGCTGACCGCCCCCCCCCCCAGCCCGTAGCGGTAGCTAGCAGGGAATCTGAGCAGTCTGCACGCGGTTGCTTCCGCTTCACATCCAACGCGGACCCAACCCCCCCCCCCCCCCAGCCCGTAGCGGTAGCTAGCAGGGAATCTGAGCAGTCTGCACGCGGTTGCTTCTGCTTCATATCCAACGCGGACCCAACCCCTCCCCCCCCAGCCCGTAGCGGTAGCTAGCAGGGAATCTGAGCAGTCTGCACGCGGTCTGAAGAGCCCCCAAAAGACCTTAGCCCTTAGCAAGAGATTTTTTGGCATTTGCTTTGCAGTTTGCGGTTTCAGTGGGAGCCAGCCACGCGGTGGGGGGAAGGGGGCGGGGTTACTCTACAGTATGCAAGCGCCACTTTTAACTTACCATGGCCGGCTGCACGGTGATTTCAGAAGCCGTCTTGGACTGAGGCATGCATATGTGTCTGAGATGCTCTGACTTTTCTGTGAGCTTCTCAGTCACTTTTAGGTGTAGAACATGACCTTGTACAGAAATCATATCAGGCCTCTGAATACTGAGGTTGCAAATGGCATAGTACTCCCATTGTGTACCGTCCGAGACTGCATCTGCCTCCTAACCTTGAATGTATCTGTCTCATAACTTTCAAACTTTATTTTCCCACACTCGCCCACAGACGAACAAATATGTCAGAATCCCCCATCCTGCTCCTCCTCCCGCCGTGCACCGCAGATAAGAAAGCGTAAAAAGAAAACGCGAACGCGCGATGAGATGTTCAGTGAACTCGTGGAGAACTCGCGCGCTGAGGCAGCCCGCCAGACGGACAGGAGGGAAAGAATGATAGAGGCAAGGGATCGAGAGATACAGGCAAGGGATCGAGAGAGAGAGGCAAGGGATCGAGACAGAGAGGAAAGGAATCGAGAGAGAGAGGAAAGAAATCGAGAGAGAGAGGCAAGGAATCGAGAGAGGCAGGAATGGAGAGCTGCTGCAGAAAAGAGGGAAGAGCATGAGGAAAGACGCATGGATGCTTTCCTCCGCATAATGGAGGACCAGAGCGACATGCTGCGATCTCTGGTGGAGCTGCAGCATGCCCAAAGACCACCTCTGCAGCCCCTGTGTAACCACCTCCCCCCCTCCCCAACTCCCATAGCTTCCCCACCCAGACGCGGGGTGAGAACACGGGGGGGCAAGCTCCATGGGCCGCTCCACTCTACCCCACAAGCCAGCAGCAGCAGCAGCAGCAGCAGCAGCAGGCTGACGTTCTCGGAAAACTTTTAAAAGCTGCTGTGTCTTGCCCACCCCTCCTCTCCCCCCTTCCCACCCCCCCCCCCACCCTCCTTTGCCCGCTCCTCCCCCACTGCGACTGCCGGTTTCCCTCCAGGATACCAGGACAGTGATCCCCTGTATTTGTATTTCCGATTAACCAATAAAGGAACCATGATTTTTCAAACAGTGATTTTATTTCCTCTGCAAGCATGGGGATGGGGGGAGGGAAAGCATGGGGAGGGGGGAGGGGAATCATGGGAAGGGGGGAGGGAAAGAGGGTTCAAGGGAAGCAGGCTTAGAGCACAGCAAGGGAGCAGATTCTCAAACGCCATCTTGGGCACTCATAAAACTGTCTTTCAAGGCGTCCCTGAGGCGCAGGGCCTCACGGTGTGCTCTTCTACTTTCCCTGCTGTGTGATTGCTCATAAGTAGCAGAAAGTAAATTTGCCTCTGCCTCCCAGCCCGCCATAAACGTTTCCCCCTTGCTCTCACAGATATTGTGGAGCACAGGGCAAGCAGCAATAACAATGGGGATATTTCTCTCGCGGATGTCTGAGCGAATGAGTAAGGAACGCCATCTCCCCTTCAGATGGCCAAATGCACACTCTACGGCCATTCTGCACTTGCTCAGCCTGTAGTTGAACAGCTCCTGACCCCTGTCCAGGGCTCCTGTGTAGGGCTTCATAAGCCAGGGCATTAGGGGGTAGGCTGGGTCCCCAATGATCACGATCGGCATTTCGACCCCCCCCCCACGGAAATTTTCTGGTCGGGGAAGAAAGTGCCTTGCTGCAGCTGTCTAAAAACTCTAGAGTTCCTGAACACTCAAGCGTCATGAAGCTTTCCCGGCCACCCCACGTACAGGTCGGTGAAACGTCCCTTGTGGTCAACCACTGCTTGCATGACCATTGAGTAATATCCCTTCCGGTTTCTGTACTCGGCGGCCTCGTGGTCCGGTGCCAGGATAGGGATATGAGTCCCATCTATAGCCCCACCACAGTTAGGGAATCCCATGGCGGCAAAGCCATCTATTGTGGCTTGCAGGTTTCCGAGGTTTATAACCCGGTGTAGCAGCCGCTCGACGATTTCCCTTCTTACTTGCATCACAGCAAAGCCCACTGTAGACCTACCCACCCCAAACTGATTCGCCACTGACCGGTAGCTGTCTGGCGTTGCAAGCTTCCAGAGGGCTATCGCCACTCACTTCTCCACTGTAAGGGCCGCTCTCATTTTGGTATTCCTGTGCCGGAGGGCCGGGGACAGCAAGTCACAAAGTTCCATGAAGGTGCCCTTTCGCATGCGGAAGTTTCTGAGCCACTGGGAGTCATCCCAGACCCGCAGCACTATGCGGTCCCACCAGTACGTGCTTGTTTCCCTGGCCCAGAATCGGCGTTCGATGGCATGAGCCTGCCCCATTGCCACCATTTTTGACAGATTGTCAGTTGCCCTACTTCCAAAACCGTCAGTGTCCCTGTCGTCCCCGCTGTGCACGTCTTCGTCCATCTCGTGCACGTCCTCGTCCATCTCCTCCTCACTGTCGTCGGGTTCCAGAAAGCGCAGTTCTCCCCGGATCGCATTCCTCCTCTGCAGACGGTGCAGCATGAACTCCGCAACCGTGATCGAGGTCCTCACAACGGCCATTACTGCAGCCGTGGTGTCAGCGGGCTCCATGCTTGCAGTGCTATGGCGTTAGCACGGCGCGGAGAAAGGGCGCGAATTATGGGATGCCTACCCACAGTGCACCGCTCGTAATGGGGGTCGGCGGCGTGGAAAAAGGGCGCGAAATTTGGAAATGCCTACCCATAGTGCAGCACTCGAAATGGTGCCTGCTGGGGGATCAGGGAACTGTGGGATAGGTACCCAGAGTGCAACGCTCGTCATGTCGACACTTGCAAAAGTTTTGCGGACAGACACTGTCGACTTGCTGTGCTTAGCTGTGCCTAGTGAAGACGCACAACATCGACTGTATACAGTCGCGTTCACAACATCGAAATAAAGGAAATCGAACTACTGCTGTAGTGAAGACATACCCTTAGTAGTTATAGAATCAGAGAGGTAGCCGCGTTAGTTAGTATAGTATATAGTCGACATAGGATAATTCCCCTGCCTCCCTTCCCCCATTCGGTAGAAATCTTCCCCGGTCCTGGGACTATGCCCAGAATCCCAGTATTCAAGAATTGCTTCTTCTGCCCTCTCTCCTTCTCCATCAGTGATGAGCATCAACGGTGCCAGAGGGGCACATATATCTGTGAAGTGCAGTATCTGTTGGTACTTCCCACTCAAAACTAGAAAGGCTTGAGAGCTCCGGCTAAAAAAAATTCCTAATGGAGGAGGCTATGAGGTCCCATTCTGACCCAGGCCTGGAGACCCCTTGTATGTCAGCCTGAACCAAGCAGCAGTGCCCCTCAGCAGTGCCCCTTCAAGCAAGAGCATTGGAGAGGAACCTTTACTATTGAAGGTCAAGGATTCTTCCTACAGGGTTCCCCATAAGAGTAAGGGGCACTATCATGGGCATAAGGATAGATCCCACCTGCATAGCTGTAGAAGCTATGCAGAAGCTATGCAGAAGCTATGTTGGTGGGAGAAGCTATGCAGAAGCTATGTTGGTGGGAGAAGTTCTCCTGCCAACAGAGCACTGTCCATACTGGCGCATATGTCGGTGTAACTTATGTCACTCAGGGAGTGGTTTATTCAGAACCCTGAGTGGTATAAGTTATGCAGATATAAACTATTGTGTAGATGTGATGAAGTCGGGTTTTATTCATCTTATGTTGCCTGTGAGTCTTACTGTCCTATACTAATACTGTGCGTATCTTAGTTCCCCTGTGTATGCACCAGTACTTAGGTGGTGGAAATTGGGTGTGTGATTTTGCTGAGGCTGTTGGGGCAGGTGAGACTTCCCAGCTATTTGCAGCTATGTATCCTGAGACCCAGGAGGGGGATACAACCAAGTGACACCATTGGTCTGGGAAGCGAGACAGAGAAGGAGGAGGGGCATGAGGAGTGCGTCGGAGATCGGGTGGCTAGAGGCTGTCAGTCTGCTTGGGGGAACTGGAAGAGGGGGAATCCAGGCACAGGATTCCCAAGATGGACTTGGTTGACAGGCACTGATGTCCGTAATAACAAGCCCTGTTCTATGCTGTGGTCTTGTCTACAAATAAACGTTCTGTTTTATGCTGGCTGAGAGTCACATCTGACTGAGGAGTTGAGGTGAAGGGCCCTCTGGCTTCCCCAGGGTCCCCACCAGTGCAGACTCGCTGTGGGAAGCTCACGGTGTGGAAGGGGATGCTGAATGCTCCAAGGTCAGACCCAGGAAGATCAAAGCTGTGTAAGCTTTTTGCCCTAGAGATAGTATGCTCAGAGACAGGAGACATGCTCCCCCAATGTCCTGACTGGCTTTGTTTGGAGTAGTTTCAGAGCATCGCCCGGTAACACTGTGACAGTAGACATAGCCTAAGAAATTGCTCCTTCTGTACTTGGTTTCTTCAGAATTCAGAGAGACAGGACTTTGTACATTCCTTGAAAATAAGATGGCATCAAATAAAATACCAGACTCCAACTACTTCTACTTCCAACTGGAACTTCCCCAGGGCCCTGAACCTTGACTAACTGCTCAGGTCAAAAAGGGGAAACACCTCTGTCTTTGAGCTGGCAGGGACTGAAATTACTAGAGAAGCAGAATGCACAAAGAAAGGGACACCAGAATAGTATTCTGGAATTACTCCTCCACTCAGCCAGCTAGAACACAGAATGGAGCTAGAACACAGAATGAAGTTTGGGGCACCACATGGAACTCTATATTTTCCTCAGAGAAATAGTCATAATGATCCAGGCCTTTGAGTAAACGGAACTGAAATAAATGAATGGAATAGGAGAATTCAGGAAGAAATATTCCCTTTCCCCTTTAAAAATATATAGAAATTCTTCTGTACAGTACCAGTTATCAGATTTCTTTGAATTCTCCTATTTTTCTTGTAGAGTTCTTCACCCAATTGCAGTGGTACTACACAAAGTTGTTAGGTTCCTGTGATGAGATGTGCCAGGTAGCCCCACTGTGTCACTACCCTGAGCCTGGCCTGAGGGAAAAGGACCACCCAAGAAAGATTGGACAATGAAAGGGACAACGAATTTACACTTCCAAAAACTGCTTAGAGAAACCATGCAAATTCTGGTACCAGTGGAACCAACAAGGCTTGGTACTCCAGTGTCTAGAAGAGCCATGAGGTGGCAGTAGCTGATTAGGACCCACTAGGTGAGAAGAAGCCTTACCTGCTTTTTCTACAGGGGAATGTTGAATGAAGCCAGGACAGGAGAGGTGCTCCTCGTCCTAACCTAAAACCCCAAACTTAGGTCAAGTCCTAACAACTGAACTGAATATTTAGTTTAACCATGCAAGAAAATGTTTAATTTTTGTGGTATTTAAAAGCCCAGGTGGCTATTTTTGAGTGGAATTTCAGTCAGCTGTTACAGGATTAGCAAAGGGGCTTACTGCATGAAGCACCTTGCTCCTGGTGAGCTTTGATGGTCCCCAACGGGTTTAAATGGGACTTCTGTGGGCTCTGGAGTGAATTTCATCTACTGTGAACACCGAGCATGAAAACAGTGATTTATGTCACGTTTCTGTGCTCCTGACAGAATTCATATATCTTTGCCAAGAATGGGAGTGTACAGAGACATTAAAGAATCCCTAAACCTGTAACTAAACTTTCAAAATCAGATCAAAGTACATAAGGCCAAATTCATGGCATAAGTGGGCATAACTCCTTTGGGATCATAAAGATGTGCACATTACTAACCTATGTAATTTCACAATCTTATTATTATTACACTCCTTCTCTCTCCCAACTTCCATCCTATTGCTTCTTATACTCATTAGCTGCATCTCATTTCCAGAGGCACTGTAAGTTGCTCTGGGTAGTGGTTGTGGGTATCTATGGAGTGCAATACCAAAGAGGGCAGAAATGCCAAACAGCAAGTTACCAAAGCAATGTAAGGCTGCAAATAAGTGACCAAGGATGGAGTTTTTTATTAGAAGTTGTGTGTCTGGGCCTCTACTCCTCTTTTTCCTCATGGAAGTGCCCCTAGTACATGACTTTCCATAGCCACATTGTAGTGGGGTGGCTCCCCCACTCCTGGGGAAACAGGCTGAAAGCAGCCCAGGAAAGGGCTGTGGCTGGGGGCAAGCAGCTCCCAGGCTGTTTAGGGAAAAGCTGGGCTGATTGGGAGGCAGGTTCAGCTGGGGGCCATGCCCCAAACAGATCCGGCTGGCTATATAAAGGCAGGGAAGCCAGTAGTAGAGGGACAGTCTCCTTCTCTAGCTGAGGAGGCAGACTGGCCTGGCTGCTGGGGGAGCTTGACAGAGTACCTAGAGGGAAGCAGGGCTGGGGTAAGGCAAGAGGAGCTGTGGGAGCTCTGGCCTAGAAACCCCCAGGCTGTAGGGCCTAGGGGATGGCCCAACAAAGGGTACTGAGGTTGCAGGGGGCAGCCCATGGCTACAGAAGCAGCAGGCCAACCCCCCCTTGCCTGTGATGAATGCCAATGATACTGCAGTCTGCCCCAGAGAATGGGGAAAGTGGTGACTGGCAGTTGCCTAGACTGAGGCAAGGTGGGGATAGAGGGTGGGGGTTCCCCAGGGAGGGGAGACCCTGAGACTGTGGGGTACTGCAGGGTACAGCATCCTAGGTAAGAGGGCCCCTGGGTCCAGTAAGGGACAGGGGGCCCAGTAGCAAGGTGCACAACTGCCAGCAGAGGGCACTCTGGATGCTGGAAGCGCTAATTCCCTGGACAACCAGCAGGAGGCGCTGCAGGGTGAGTCACTGCCCTGCTACACACATCTCATGACGTTCAGTGAGTCTTCCCCTGGATGAGTTTAGGGGCTACTATTTGCTACTAATTTCTTACTAAAATTATTTTAAGAACTAATTTAATTAAATTCATAGACCCTTACAAATCTAGGGCTGGAAGGGACTTCAAGAAGTCATAAATTCCATCCCTCTGCTCTGGGTAAGGACCATGTAAACCAGGCCCGCACAACATGCGGCCCAGGGGTCACATGCGGCCAGCATGGGCTCACTGTGTGGCCCGCGGGGGGTGAGTAGGGGTGGGGCAAGCCAAGTGGGGGGCAGGGTGGGGAGTAAGCAGATGGGGGTGGGTCGAGGGCGGCGCTTTTTGGTCCGCAGCTGGTTTTTTTGCAGTAATATGGCCCTCGCTGCTTTCTGAGTTGTGCAGGCCTGACGTAAACCCAGACCATCTCTGACCATCCCTGAGAGGTGTTTGTCTAACCTGTTCTTAAAAACCTACATTGATGAGAATTCCATAGCCTCTTGTGTTAACTTGTTCCAGAACTTAAATATCCATATAGTTAGAATGATTTTCCCAATATCTAACCTAAATCTTCCTTGCTGCAGATTAAGACCTACCTCCACTGGACATGGAGAACTTGATCATTATCCTTTTTATAACAGCCCTTACCATATTTGAAAATATTAGCAGGTCCTCCTTGTCTTCTTGTTCCATGACAAAGCATGCCCAGTTATTTTAAACTTTCCTCTTAGGTCAGGGTTTCTAAACTTTTTTAAAATAATTTTTACTGCTCTCCTCTGGACTCTCTTCAATTGATCCACATATTTCCTAAAGAATGGTACCCAGTACTGGGCATAGTACTCTGGTTGAGGCTTCACTACTGCCAAGTAGAGCAGAACAATTATCTGCCATCACTTAGATACAACACTCCTGTTAATACCTCCGTTTGGACCTCAGAACAAGTATAAATATTATTGATGTGTAATATACCTCTTCCTTTTTTTTCCTGCCAGGTCTTCCTGAATAACCTATGCCCCTCTCTACCAATATTCCAGTCATGAGACTTGTCCCACCAAGTCTCTGTAATGCCAACTAAGTCAGAATTAAACTTATGTACTAATCCTTACAGTTCTTCCTGTTTTTTCCCTATAATTCTTGTGTATAGACATCTAAGATGTTGAGCAGATTCCCCCACTTATTCCTCTCTTGTGGCTTCTCTGACCCTATTGTAAAGTCCATCCCCCCTGTTAAAGTCATCCTTTTTATGCCTACCCTGTGGGTTTTTTATTATCTGCCCCCTTTGAATCTAGTTTAAAAGCTTCCTCATTAGGTTGGTGAGTCAGTGCACGAAGATGGTCTTCACTTTCTAAGTCCATCTCTCCACAGCAGACCTTCTTCCTGAAACAGCATTGGTTGAGGAAGCCGAAACAATCTCATCAGCACCATCTGCATAGCCATGCCTTTGACTGCAGGATGCACGCATCCCTGCCTATGCCCTTTCTCTCAACTTGGAGGATGAACAAGAACACTACCTGTGCCCCAGACTCCTTTACTCTAACTCACAGAACCTTGTAGTCACCAGCACCTTATTTTTCTCCCTCTTGGATATGGTGACTGTGAGCCGCTTAGCCGTAAGGGCAGGTGGTTCGTCCTCCTCAGCCACTGGGGTCTGCTCTTCACAAGACTCAAGAACTTCTCCCTGGCCCAAACTGAAGAACTTTGAGAGTTTTTAAGGAAAACTACCTATGAGTTTGCTTACTATGCGGGATTTCCCAAACTCTGCTTGTTCTAATTAAAATCACACAGCCTATTAAGTTCATGATCATCATGAGTGTTAAATTAACTTCTTGAGAGCCATTAAGGGGAAACAACAATTTTTTAAAAACGTGGCAGAAGAATATCAAATGCTCAGTGTTAAGCTTGAAGACATTAAATTGTAAAGTTACTGTGAAGTGGGGCTTTTAAAAAACCTTTTTGTTGGATAAAAAAGCTCAGAATTGATTAACTCAGCAGCTGAGAACACATTTAATCTTGATTGCTTCATTCTAGCATTACTTAATTTAATTTTTTATCTTCGTCCTTAGCTTTGAAGTCTTACTTGTTCACTCCAAGCCAGTGTGATTGATAGTCATATTATTCTCATGTGAATTAGTAGTGAAGGTGATGTTTCTTCTCTTTGAAAGCAATGCTGCAAAGGAAATTGAAAACCATATTTTTAAAAGAAGAAAGATGTTTATGATTTGGACAAAAATACCAATCTTGGGAGCAAAAAAATAGACCATGAGAGTAGCTTCATTTACTCATATTGTGCATTTAATTTACATATTAAATCAACATATAAGTGCCAATTTTAATTCCAAAGAAGCTGTTACCAGACAAGCTATTTTGAAGGTTTTATCAAATGGCATAAGCTCTGACACCACATCAGTACCATTATAGAAAGCAATCTTAAACACAACAGTTTTTGAGAATTACTTGAATCTCTATCTCCATTTAGAAAACGCTGTGTATGTGAGACACAAATCCATGTGTGCTTTGTATAGACTGAAAAGGTATTTTATGTACGCTATGCCAAAGGTTAACTTTGAAAATATTTCTCACATCATTGAAATTCAAATGTGATCTTTTGTGTATTAATTTGTGCTGGCATTTGGATCTTTTTAGCTTCTAGCTCACCTGAAATTCAAACCAAATTTTACCACAAATGTACTGGTAGCAGAACATGGCTGCACCTGAGGTGAAAAACAGAAGGCCCACGCTCAAAGAGCCCAATTCAGGCAGGTACTTAAGCACATGAGAAATCTCATCCATTGACTTCAGTAGGACTACTCATGTATTTAAAATCAGGGATATGCTTAAATACCTTGCTCATTCAAGTCCTTAAACCCTTAGGCCAAAATTTTAAAATATGAGTTTCTAAAATTAGGCTCTGAAAGGCTGCATTATTTCAGAGGTGTCAAGTAATCCCTGTTCCCACTGAAGTCAATGGGAGCTGCATGTGTATTTATTATTTGTATTACAGTAGCATCTAAAGGTCCCAATGAAGATTAGAACTGCATGGTGCTAGATTGAATACACACACATAGCACAAGACAGTTCCAAAGAGCTTACCATCTACATAGATGAGACAAAGGATAGGAGAAAGGAAATACTGTTATCCCCATTTTACAGATGGGGAATTAAGGCACAAAGGTCCAGATCCTCAAAAGTGTTTAGGGTCCTAACTTCCACTAATTTCAATGTAAGTAAGGAGCCTAAAAATCATTGACGATCTGGGCCAGAGAGACACGGGCGCATCTACACTTCGAGCTGGAGGTGTAATTTTCCACCCAAGGAGATATACCTGCTCTAGTTTTGATCGAACTAGCATGCTAAAAATAGAAGTTTAGCCATGGCAGCATGACCAACATTACTTTGGGGCCTGGTTCTCCCCTCTGGGTTAACCACAACTGTCTGATATAATTTTAAACATAAAAGTGCCTATCTGCACTGAGTGCTAAATCATGCTTAACATCATGTTAGTCACCAGGCTTTAGAACACAGTCATTTCCTCATGTAGATAAGTCTTGATGCTAATTTAAATCTTAATCAGGAGTAACTCTCCAGGAGTCAGTGGAGTTACACTGATGTAAATGGCAGTGTACATGAGAGGAGACTTGGATCATTGGCTTAAAAACATATAGAATATGTTTATAAAGATGAGTATAGACTCCTCTGTCCAATTAAATTAACTAGTATATTTCTATTTCTTTTTAGTGTAACCATCCATTCCACTTTTCATCATTATCTTCACTTTAGAAAGTCATAAGTACATTGCTCCTGTTTAAAAATATCTATCTATATAAATGTTTGCAAACACACGTTGACCAAAAATCTTATGAGAGCTGTTTTGCCAATTATTTTCTGAAAAACTGTTATAGTTTTCAGATGTGAAGATAAACTTACATTACCTCAGCTGACCGAACCCGTGGCAAACTCTCGAATGGAATGCATGTGTTACTCTTTGCCAATTTAGAGGTTATTTAATATGGTATGTCTGGAACCAGCCTTTTTGCTGAAATTGTTTTGGCTAAGAAACTATTCAGATGAGTCTACTGCAAAACTATGTGCTTTGACTGGAATTTTCAAAAGCAGCCTGGAATGGCTCTATTCAGAACTGAGCAGTGCTGGAGAATACTTCTTTTGGACAATAATCATGAAACCAAGAACATTTTTGTATGGGTCTAGTAAAGCCCATATAATGTTACAATTTGCATATGGAAAAACTGCATTTCTCCTTAAATTATTTAGTCACATTTTACCTGAAAAACATATTTTCCTTTTAGACACAAAATCTCAGTAAGGCGAGGTGCGGTGAAGGTGGGGAGGAATTTAACAGAGTAATCCATTCATGTGGATGGGAGCTATCATTTTGCACTACCCTGTTTAGCAATGCATCATATTACCTAGAAATGATTAGTGACTATGTCAATGGGAATAGCTGATGCACCTCAGTGAGCACAGGTATTTTTTTGTCTGGGGTGGTTTCCTACTCATACCAAAAGCTTTTTTTTTTAAATTGCCTGCACTCTTTAATTCATAGTTGTGTTTATTTAGTACCTTGTAACGAAGTGTGGTCTCAGGTATACCAATATAAATCTGGAATAAGTCCTCTGTGATCAGCAATGTTAGGCCTTGATTCAGAAAATTATTTAAACACATCCCTAACTTTATGCAAGAGTCAACCCATTGACTTCCCATGTTTAAAATTAGGGCAGCACTTATGTCTCTTGCTGAATACGGACCTTATTCCAGATTTATGGTGGTGTGGATGAGATCAGAATTTGACTTTATATAATAAATATTTTAACTTCTATAGCTTGCTACAGGCCTGCATCCCATCCTCTTGAGATTATGTCTGGGCCTCAGTAATGCATGCTTCTGTTAACTCCCAAATGGAGTACCACAATGCAGTCTAATTGGCACCGAAACCATCAGCCTTTGGGAAATTAGAATTCATACAAACTGCAGCAGTGCACCTCCTCAGTGCCATGGGTTTCTGCAAGCACATCAGACCTGTCCTTTGCTCACATCAGACCTGTCCTTTTGCTTCCTATACAAAACCATGCCAAATTCAACATCTCAGTCCTGATCTTCAAGGAACTTAATGATTCAGGCCCAGGGTACAAAAGGTAACCGAAAGCTCTGGGAAGATGACAGTGCTCAACAACACTGCTCATCTGGCACTATGAAGCTGACTACGATGCAGACAAAGCTTGGCTGTGCAGGAGAGAAAGCTTTCTCAGGGGTTGATCCAAGACAGTAGCACAAACCCCAGAATCTACTAATACCAAAATTTCATCACCTTCCATTTCAAGTGGAAAACCCTCTCCTTCAACCTTGCCTTTACTAATAAAAATACATAGTATTGCATATATTAAAAAAAAATATCCACATGCAATTTCTCCCTTGGGGAGAGGAAAAGGAAAAGAACCACACATGACACATACATCACTCAGTGTTAAGTCATCCAATGCACCGTTGAAAGGAATTTATGTACTATGTTGACGGATGCAGTATAAGAACCTCCACAGAATAAAATGGAACATAGTCAGGAGAGACAAAAAGGCCCACTCCAGCGCCCACTTAAATCCCTGCGAAAACTACTGACATCCTTGTGAGTAGCAGCAAGTCCAAAAGGGATGATAGTTAGTGTCACAGATGAACTATATCCCTGAGTTCCTGAGGACACTGGAAAACTGAGGCAAAACCTATGGATCCAAGTTTGGATTAAAACCTCCTTCCAGAAATACATTCTTAATCCCAGCGAGGAGTCAAATCTATTCCCAAGGGAACTGGAGGAAAGGAGGAAACTGATGAGGAAAATCATGCAGATCGGGATATTTATCTTAAGAACAGTGTAAAACCATGGATTTGTCTTGGGAAATACTGACCTTGACAACAGTCCTTCCTAATCCTCCAGAGACTGGAGCACATGCTTCACTTTACACACAGTGAGTAGTCCCATTCATTGCAATAAAACTGTTTGCATTGTGTAAAGTTTATCTTTGCATATTGGATTCGATTTGTGGAATGTAAAAACTGAACGAGGCAGATTCTTAACAACTTTACTTACGGCTGGTCTACAGTACGTGATTATTTCAGAATTAGCCAAATTAACTCGAATTAAAACTGATTCCGTCCACACGACCAGCCTGGTTGTGTCGATTTAAAGGGCTCTTAAAGCCAGTTTCTGTACTCCACCTCGGCAAATGGAGTAGCACTAAAATCGACATCGCAGTTCCGGATTAGAGGTACTATGGATGTAATTTGACGTTATTGGCCTCAGGGAGCTATCCCAGAATGCTCCATTGTGACCGCTCTGGATGACACTTTCAACTCTGATGCACTAGCCAGGTAGGCAGGAAAAGCCCCAGGAACTTTTGAATTTCATTTCCTGTTTGGCCAGTGTGGCGAGCTCATCAGCACAGGTGACTGTGCATAGCCCACCATCACAGGCAACCATGGAGACTCCACCAGTGCAGGTGACCATGCAGAGCCCACCATCACAGGAAACTATGCAGAGTTCACCATCACAGGAGACCACAAAGTCCCAGATTCGCAGATGAGCTCCAGCATGGTCTGAGGTACTGGATCTCATTGCAGTATGAGGAGACGTATCTGTTATGGCAGAGCTACGTTAAAAAAAAAAAGAGATGAAAATATGTATGCTAAAGTCTCCAGGGGCATGACGGAAAGAGGCTACTCCGGGGACACAGAGCAGTGTTGTATAAAAATCAAGGCACTCAGGCAAACCTACCTAAAAGCCAGGGAGGCAAATGGGTGCTCTGGGTTACAGCCCCATACATGCCGCTTCTACCATGAGCTTCATGCAATTAAGTACAGCTACTGGAAATGTCTGGGGATGGAGCGTGAATCTCCAAGGACATGCCCATGAAGCTCTTGTGGTGGTACTCTGCAAGCCTTTGCAGTAGGTTTCTGGGTAGGGCTGCCTTATTCCATCCTCCATAGTAGGACACTTTACCCCGCCAGGCCATTAGCAAGTAGTCAGGAATCAGGGCAGTGAAAGCTCCTGGGTTTTGCGCACAAGCAACATTCGTTCTTTATCTCTCTGTGTTAGCCTCACAAGAGTGCCATCATTCATGGGCACCTGGTTGAAAAAGGGAAATTTGTTTAAGGGAACAATCAGAGGTGTCCGTTCCTGCTGGGGTGTCTGCATTTGGCTGAGGACTGATCGGAGTCATGCGGTGGGGAACCATCCACGCTGGGCTGCTCCCGTTTAGTTTAAAGGGCTCTCCTGAACAAAGCCTGATCAGAGCCACGCAGTGGGGGTGGAGGGAAATACAGCCAAGCTGGGAAGTTCGTGTTTAGTTTAAAGGGCTCATCCCTGATCAGAGCCTGATCGGAGCCATGCGGTGCAGGTGGAGTAATCTTTTCACACAGGGATGTCAGAATTGGGCCTACAGGGTGCGGGTGAGGGTTGTGTGAAGTGATCATCCCAGAGAGACCATAGGCCAGATCCTCCTTTTATATGAGAAACCCACCCTGCATTACTTGGTACGGGAACAGGGGGGCACCGCAGTCCGAAAGCATTGAAATGAATGCGGAAGAAGCAAAACCCCGCGTAACCCAGGCCTTACCATGGCTGCCTGCAAGCTGAATTCTGTTGCCCAGCTGCGTGTCATGCCTTGGTCACACCAAACTGGCAGGCACTTCAGTATAAAAGGCAAAATGCGACCTTGTACAGAAAGAATCTGTGCTGTGTACTATGAATTACCTGTTTCACTGAGAAAGAGTCTCCTCTTTGTTCTCTAAAACATATCTTTTAAAATTCTACCCTCCCTTTTTCTCCTGCCACAGGTGCAAATGTTTCAATACGCCCCCTATCAACTCCGTCCCAGAAGCAGGCCCAGCTTAGAAGGTGGAAAAAATGCACTCGGGACGACATGTTCGCTGAGCTTATGCCGTCCTCCCACACTGATAGGGTCCAGCTGAATGCGTGGAGGCAAATAATTGCGGAGTCCCATAAAATGTGCAATGAACACGAAGAGAGGAGGCAGGAGCGCACATTAAAGCCATCCACAATGGTCTGCACATTTCCCAAAGTCACTACCCTTGATAGCAGATGGTCAATGAATGCACTGGCTACTTGCAACACAGCAGCCCCCACAGTAAATTTGCCCACTCCAAACTGATTCCCGACTGACCGGTAGCAGTTGGGCATTTCAAGCTTCCTCAGGGCTATGGGAACTTGCTTCTTAACTGTGAGGGCTTCTCTCATTTTGATGTCTTTGCACTTCAGGGCAGGGGACAGCAAGTTACAAAGTTCCATGAAAGTGGCCCTACACTTGCAAAAGTTTCACAGCCACTGAGAATCGTCTCATACTGCAACACTATTCAGTCCCACCAGTTTGTGCTTGTTTCCTGGGCTTTCTTCTAAGAACGTCTGTGTCCATGTCCTCATCACTATTGTGATCACACTGTCGTCGCTTCCTCCGCCGGTTTTTCAGGTTCTGCAAACACTGCTGGATAATTCGAGAGGTATTTACAATGGTCACAGCTGTAGAGGTGAGCTGAGCAGGCTCCATGCTTGCCGTGATATGGCGCGAAATGATTGTCTGCTGTACTTTGCATGGAGGGGGGGTGACTGACGAGACGCGCCCAGGAAAACCTGCGAGAATGTTTTTGACCCATCATGCACTGGAAGCTAAACCCAGAATTCCAATGGGCGGCGGAAACTGCGGGAACTACCCACAGTGCACCGCTCTGAGAGCTGATGGTAGCCTCGGTACTGTGAACACACTCCGCCGACTTAGCACATTTAGTGGGGACACACACAATCAAATGTATACAATCTGTTCAGAAAAATTGACTACTATAAATTCAATGTAATTTCATACTGTAGACATACCCTTAGACAGGGTGAAATATTCATCATAGCAATTTTTAGCCAAAATGACCTTCTCCTGTTTGTGTAACCTCTGTAAAGTAGAAACCATTTTCTGCTATGTTTTCTAATGAAATATAAGTAAGTGGGTTAAAAAAAATCCCAAACTCTAGATCTCCATACATTGAAAAGGAAAAAAATGAAATAGAAAGGAAAATAGAAAGCAAGAGTACAACTACTTCTGATTTAAATTTTAAATACAAAAAACAGAGAAATAGCTGCCACATTTAGAAACATTAAAAAATAACCTACCTTACCCAGCAGGTATCTTTCTCTAAAATATTTTTCCACCACACAATACAATTTTCTTTCTTTAGAATTTTTTTTAAATGTTGCTTAAGCAGCTCTGAAGTGTTTCATGAAAGATACTTCATTTCTTAAACTTTGAAACTGTTGAGAACATTGAACTTGTGAAGGGTTTTTTCTCTGGTTTCAGCCAAAGATTACATTGACAAAACATTTGGACTGTAATGCTCATATTGGTGGCTTCTTGAAAAGCTAGGATTAGAAAGCTTAAAGGATAATTATTTGAGATCCCACCATTGACCTAACCTTGTGCATATTATTGATTAGAACATTTTTAACTTTTTTGTGTCCAGTTAGCTTAAACATATTTCATTAAGTGTTCTATCTTTGTGGCAATGTATTGTGCGGCAGCCTTTTGACACAACTGTTGAAAACTGTGCTTTCCATCTCTTCTGAAGTCCCAAAACAAACCTATTCGAAGCATATACTGTATATGGCTTACTGCAAAATAGAAACTCTTACAACAGGCTATCGAGGAATCTACAGTAAAGTACTTCATATACTATGTTAATTTATAACATAGTATATGAACAGTTGAACAGTTCTTCGTGTTTTGATCTGTTCAAAACTCCACCTATCAACTCCCAACATAAAGACAGAGGGTTTTCTCTCCACTACAAAACACAGATTTTGCAAAACTGAAAAAAAAAAAATCCCCTACAGTGCTATTATGTTATACCCATTCCTTCCTTTCCCAAGAGAGAAAATTGTAATCCTTAATTAATATTTTCCTTAATGTAAATAAAATCATTTAAAGAGGCATAGGCCATGGAGCTGGGAGTGGGGCACCCAGGCCACAGCCAAACCATTTTAAAGCAGGTATGTGGAGCTGCCTGGCCATCTTTTAACCAGCCTGGCCATTTTTTGTACTTGCTGGCTTCAGTTCACTGAGGTTTTTGTGTGAACTCCCCCAGCACTTTGCTCCCATAAATTGTGCGTACGTACTGTGGTGCTAACAGACACACACTGATTGCACAAAGGTCACATGGCCACTGAGAGCACTGCTGGCATCACATCCAGGTCCCCTCAATGTGCCAACAAGGCTGCTGAGGCTCCCGTCTCTCTTGGCACAGGAGAACCAGGAAGTGGGACAGAGAGTCCTGAAGCTCACTAGCAGGGAGGTGAAATGAATTGAAACCAGCGTGGGAGAGGCAAGGGCTCCTGAAGGGGAACAGTAAGGGAGCTGAGGGAGGCTTCTGGGTGGGGGGAGGGGTCAGGCTGCTATGGATGCCTGAGAGGGGGAATAAGAGGGTCAGGTGGGGGATGGGCAACTCTGTGCTCTCCACATGCTTTAAATGGTGCTAAACAACCCCTGAGAGGACATTTTTAGTATTAATGAATCCTAGAATCATAGGACTGGAAAGGACCTTGAGAGGTCATCTACTCCAGACCCTTGCACTAATGGCAGGACTAAGTATTATCTACTATCCCTGATAGGTGTTTGAGCTAGTGAGAGGCTTCTCAGTCTTAGAGCAATAAAGTAGATAATCTTATGTGGTGGGAGGCCAAATATTTTATGCCAATGAGAGAACTGGATTATTGCTGAGGGGAGATAAATATTTTTTTACAAGTCTGTGACTAGGCTTTATGTTTATAGTTTCAATTAGAATATATTTTAATTTTGCTACTAAAAGACAGAGAAAGGAAAGACAGAGGAAGAAGAGTGATACCTAGATTTCTCAGCAATATTTTTTGCAAAACAAATCTTATAATAAAGTGTGAAAAAAAGTAATTTTATTGGTAGGTTTTATTTTCCCTAAAATCTTGCTACACCAATAATGAAAGACAGGAACTACTACGTTTGGGGGAGCTGGAGGGAAAGTTCTTTTGATGAAGTTCTCAGTGGTGGTTGAGGATACATCGCTTGCTTGGAAAGGAGTAAGCAGAGCTGGTTTTTATTAAGTATAAAAAAATAGCATCATAGGTCTTGATCTTTCAAGGAGTGGTTCTTATGACTCACTGAGCACCCTTAGCACACATTGCTTTGAATGGGATTTTAGTGCTCTTGGCAGACAGCACTGCTTACTGCATAATGTGTAATAACCACATGCCTTTGATGGTGAAAGGTGCTTTTTCTTCACCTCATACCTCTCTTTACAGCCTAAGTGTATGTTATTATTTCACAATAACCACAGACCCTACTGTGCCCTACTGTTTAACCACAGCATTCACTACTCACTTTTGGATAAAAGTCAACAATTTATTTTTAGTTCCTTTTAAAAAAAAGTGTATGGACATACACAATGGGCTAGAGTCTGATCTCAGTTTCAGGGGCATAAATCCAGAGTAACTACACCACAGTGGACTTCAGACTTAGAACAATTTAAATGAGAAATTGTCAATGACTTCGCGGGTGGAGGTAAGATTTCACATGGTGATTGTAATAAGAGATCTTGTGATGACAAATTATGCCCTGATTAGGGAAAGGTCACGTGTGTAACTTTATGCATGTAAATAGTCCTATTAGGGCCACACAGCCTACTGTAAATAAGGTGTCACAGGATGGTAATTATTATCCAGAATAAATTTTTACTGCTGATAAGGGTTTATTAGCAAAATGAATATGTTATTCTGTACCAGTAGGGGAATGATTCCCTCTTTGGATGCTGCTTAGTGGGGAGATTCAGAATGGTTTGAAAAATTACAAGCCAACCCCAAGCATTCATCCACAAAGGATGTGAACATGTGAAAGAGTTCAGTTAACCTGAAACCATGATTTTTCTATAATAATAGCAAATACATTTGAGCAAAAAGGGTCAAGGAAGTGAAAAGGTTAGAAGTATGAATGATAAATGGTACTGAATGAGAAGCTGAGATTATGGCAGATATCAAAGTTTGCCTTGATGACTAATGGAGGACCAACAGGTTATCACATCTCCTTTTGTCTGGTTCTTCTATACCAAGATTGGTCCTATCCATTGCAGTCAGCATTTAAACTAATTCCTCTCCCTGGCATTTGAGAAGGCTTTTATAGCAGACTTTTATAGCAGTTGTTATCAGATCTGAACGAAGAGCAAAGAGTTAACAAAATCTTCTCTCCACTTCAAGTGCTGCACACCAAATAGTTTTCACTGCTCTAGTTTGTAAGAATAGACTGATTTAATTTATGTCCAGTTCACTTTTAAAACTTCCTGGCTTTTCATTCACAAATCACAAGTTTGTCTTCCCCCGGAAAAGCTTAGCTTTTGTTTTTGTGACCTCTATTTGTAGGACTCCTAATTAGCACGCAGCACTGATATTTGCTGTCCTGCAAGGGCCTTGCTGCTTTGGGATCCAAAAGCAAAATAGCAACCATTTTGGCAGAT
This sequence comes from Sternotherus odoratus, assembly GCA_032164245.1. Taxonomy (NCBI): domain Eukaryota; kingdom Metazoa; phylum Chordata; order Testudines; family Kinosternidae; genus Sternotherus; species Sternotherus odoratus. The sequence goes on from JAVMKO010000001.1 coordinate 31,381,758, forward strand.
GCTTAGTGGAGGTTCTTTAAGTGAACCATGCACGCCAGACCCATTTAGCTTACATAAATGCCCCACTCCAGCACTCACTGAAGATAATCAGAGCAGGGCAGGGTGGACAGGTAAGATAAACATTTAGACTTCTACATAGTAAGTTAATACTTTTAAAACAAGGCAATTTTCAGCTTTCCCCCCAAATTCTTCCCTGCTTCTCTAGCATCAATGATCATTTCCCCCATTTTCAATGTTAGCGCTGCCATTTCTCCATAGCCTGGGCATGTTCATTCTGGGTCAGGGTAAAATGACAGCACATTCCCTTGCTGAAATAGAACCACACACAGAAGGGATCACTCACTTCTCGGTAAGGCAAAACTTCCACTGATTCAAATAGAAATTGTGCCTGAATAAGAGCTGCCACATTTGGCTCCCCCTAGGAAAATAAAGCTTGTTGCACTCTGTGGTGCTCTGATATAACTCTTGCCCTGAAGTACATTTTGAATATTAAAGCCTTGTCGTAGTTAGACCATCTTACCCGCTTAGTGCTAATCCCTACCATATCTGGCCTGTACATTGCAGTGTTAGCAGCAATGTGTGTTGGAATGGCTGAGTTTTGACCACCCAGAAATCAACAACTGTATCCCTCAACACTAGGCTGACCATATTTCCTTGAGACAAAAACAGGACATTGGGATGGCAAAAACGGAATGGGGTTGGGGGGTCTCACCAGATGAAGTCGGTGCAGTGGCTGCAGAACCTGGGCTGAGGGGCGCACAGGGGGTGGTCGGGGGGCTGGAGGGCTCTAGGGGGGCTCTGGTGGTCTGGGGGGCTCCGGGGGGGGTCTAGGGGGGTCTCACCAGATGAAGTCGGTGCAGTGGCTGCAGAACGTGGGCTGAGGGGCGCTGGGGGTGTGGTTGGGGGGCTCTGGGGGGCTCTAGGGGGCTCTGGGTGGTCTGGGGGGGCTCTAGGGCCTAGGGGGTCTCACCAGAAGAAATCAGTGCAGTGGCTGCAGAACGTGGGCTGAGGGGCACTGGGGGAGGTCGGGGGGGCTGGGGGGCTCTAGGGGGGTCTCACCAGATGAGGTCGGTGCTATGGCTGCAGAACATGGGCTGCTTGAAGAAGCGCGCCGTGACTTTGTGGCTCTTGACCACGTGGATCACCTTCTGGCACAGCGCCCCCTTGCGGCAGAACAGCGGCTTGGCCAGGCACTCCAGCTCAGTGGGCGAGGTGACCAGCGCCATGGCCCCACCTGGCCCCCCAGCGCCGGGTGGGGGGGAGACAGACGGGGGACTGGGGGGGGGGATGGATGGAGGAATAAACAGAACAGAGATGGGGGGATGAAGAGGATGGAGGGGACGGAGGGAGAGAAGGCAGGAAGGTGAGAAGGGAGAGGATGGATGGATGAGAGAAGAGATGGGGGTAGGGAGCAGGGGGATGGAGGAGGCAAGGGACAGAGAGAATGAGGGATGGAGAGAAGGGAGATGGAAGAGGAGGCAGTGGACGGAGGGATGGAGAAGGGAGATAGAGAGAAGGAAGAGAGGGATGGAGGGATAGAGAGAAGGCAGGAAGGGAGGGATGGAGAAGGGAATAGAGAGAAGGGATGGAGGGAGCGAGAGGAGGCAGCGGACGGAGGGAGAGAGAGAAGGGAGGAAGGGAGGGATGGAGAAAAGGAGGGTAGAAGGAGGGATAGAGAGAAGAGGAGGCAGCAGGCGGCGGGCTGAAGCCAACGGTGGAGCGGAGCTGTCCGGAGCCGCAGCCGGGGACTGAGCGCGTCGGCAGGGGGGCTGCCTGCCGGAAGTTATGAGACATAAATAGTTCTCGGGCATTAAAACCCCTGGAGTGAAACAGGGCTAATTTCTGCCTTCTGATCCCAACCCCATAACAAATCAACCAGGAGCCACATGGCCGTGGGGTGGGGGAGATCTCCAGGGAAAGTCATGGAAGAAACGCAGCAGAGGAGCTTAGGTGCGCCCTACGCGGGGAGAGGATGAGCTTGCACTGCTGGGAGCAGACGGAGTTTGAGCGCCGCATTGTTCTCCCGTCCAGGTTACACTGTTCTCGTTTGGGTTGCCCAGCAAGGAGCAAAGCTCTTCGGGGTCAGGCTCCAGACTCAAGGCAGAAAAAACCCCCCAATCAATCAGAACCTCCCCCTAGAAAGCAGCTTGCAAAGAGGGACCTGCCCAGATCTGTTTTACAAAAAACAGGACAAAATTAACATTTAGATTAAAATGATGGGACGGTCGGGAAATATGAAAAAAACGGGACTGTCCCGTTCAAAATGGTACATATGGTCAGCCTACTCAACACCCCTGTGAGTGGAGAAAAGTATTATCCCCATTTTACTAGTGGAACCCAGGCATAGGACTTAAATGGCTTTCAGAAAACCATAAAGGAAGTTTGTAGCAAAGCTGGGTCTTGAAACCTGATTGCTGGAGTCCCAGACCAGTGCCTGAACCATAGGATCCACCTTCTTATCAAACCAGCTGGAAACACTCCCCTTTCTCAAGAATGTCCAAACCCATAAACTGCTCCTACTCCCTGTCCCCCACATGGGCAGCCCCTGTTTGGCCCCCTTGCTTAGCATAGGTTTATGATGAGGGGCATCTCTCACAACACTGACTCTGTACTGGGAGGAAGACGTTGGTTAAAAAAAGTCTGTTTTTAAAACTCTCTCTGTGTGTGTGAGGGAATTATATGCTCCACATTCAAACAGAGATTTTGTTATTAGCCATGACATTCCAATGGGTTTTATCATGTGCCTCACCACCTCTGTGGGATAGGATGCAGGCCAGGTAGGACTGTGATTTTAGCATTTAGAATCTGTAGCAACTTCCAAAAATGTGAGTCTCCTACTATAGCATGATGAATTGTCTGATTGAAAGCTTGTGTATCAGCCATGTGAATAACTGTGTGAAGCATATTTTGTTACATTAGAAAGCATCCTAGATCTCTCCTTTTTTTATAACATAGAGGGGTGAATTGTTTAGTATATGTAAATTAAAATGTGTTGGTGCTTCACACATATAACAATGATAAGGCACATAGTAAAATTACCTTGACAGCAGTGGCATAGGTGTATTAAACTGCACTATCATTTTTAAAAAGTAGATATACAGCAATAACCATGATTACAGCATGTAATTAGGTAAAGCATAGAGCAACTATGTTTAAGCACTTTATCTATTATATCCAGTTCATAATTACATGACTCAAAATGCACATTACAAATGGTGGTTTAAATCTGGTTGTGACAGTATGTGCCTAATGTATATTTGTTATATCTATGTTTATCAGTTATTTTAACATTTGGGTTTTCATCACCATTATTTTTAAACATAAAACAATCAGCACCTGAAGGTTTCTTATGAGGAAAAGAGCCTTGATGTTGAAAGAACATTAATCTATCATTACAGGGTGGTGAATGAAGGGTTATTTGGACCAAATTAAAGGAATATACTTGCAATGTTGCCAACTCTTGCATTTTTATCATGTGTCTCTTGATATTCGGTTTCTTAAAACCTTATGTCTTCAATTGTGTTATTATGTGAAGATTTCTGCTTCCATTTTAAAAAAAAAAGTGAATTTCTAGCATGTGCAGTAGAGCTGGTCAGAACGTTTTAGACAAAATGTCAGTTTCAGTGACATTTTTTGAGACAGTATATGCATGTGCATGTGTTTTATAGACTGGTGGCTAGGGCACTGGGCTGTGAGAGGCCTTATGTTTCTACCATGTCTGATTCAGATAGATTGATGGAAAAACTGTGCTCTGAATCATGTAGAGCAGTGACTTGAACTGGAGTCTTGCAGGCCTACGCATACATGTAGTTTTGATCTGAAAATGGACAATTCTGTTTCTTGGAAAAACATTCCAGGTTTGTTTTTTTTTCATTCCAATGTGGAAAAAAATACAAATTTTGAAACTGGAAAATGGAATTGTCATCTGTCAGCTTCTGCTCTTAAACATGAGCCCTAATGACTCCAAATTCAAGAGGTGAAATAAAAGAACACCATGTTTACTATTTTAAATCTTATGATTTTTAAGCTGTTCTCATGATTTTGTGAGTCCTGAGTCATGATTTTGGGACATTTGGTACTGTCAATACTAACAGTGAAGCTGAAACAATGAGGAGTCCTTGTGGCACCTTAGTGACTAACACATTTATTTGGGCATAAGCTTTTGAGGGCTAAAACCCACTTCAACAGTAGGCAGGTATAAATACACGGCACATGAAAAGATTGGCCCCAGTAGCACTACAAAAGTGATTTTTTTCCCCCCTTGGTATTCACCCCTTCTTGTCAACTGTTGAGAATAGTCACTTCCACCTTAATTGAATTGGCTCATTAGCACTGACCCTCCACTTGGTAAGGCAACTCCCATCTTTTCATGGGCTTGTGTATTTATATCTGCTACTGTATTTTCCACTCTTTGTATCTGATGAAATAGGTTTTAGCCCACAAAAACTTATGCTTAGATAAATTTGTTAGTCTCTAAGGCCTTGGTTACACTGGCACTTTATAGCGCTATAAAGCCTCCAGGAGTGCTATAACTCCCTACCCGTCCACACTGGCAAAGCACGAATTGCGCTATAAGTCCGAGTTTATAGCGCTCGTGGTAATCCACCTCCGCACGGGGCATAAGGGCTGTAGCGCTACCACTGTAGCTCTATGGCACGAATGTGGACACCCATTGCACATTAATTAGCCTTCAGCCTGGCCCATAATTCCCATTCGAGCCGCTCTGGTCATCACTTTCAAACTCTTCTGTCGCGTCCTCAGGTAACCACACGTCAGACCCGCCCCTTAGATTCCCAGGGAAATTTGAAAATCCCCTTCCTGTTTGCTCCAGCCAGGCGTGGAGTGCTCCTCAGGCAATCGTTGCAGGTAACCATTTTGCTTGGCCATGGCTCCACCTGCCATGCCTCCTCGCAATAAGCGAGCTTCACCGTGGAACAATGGCGAGGTGCTGGACCTCATCAGTTGTTGGGGGGAAGAGGCTGTCCAGTCTCAGCTGCGGTCTAGCCACAGGAATTACAATACATATGTCCTGATATCACGGGCCATGGCGGAAAGAGCCCATGACCGGGACACTCTGCAGTGCCGGGCAAAAGTAAAGGAGCTTACGAGTGCCTATCGCAAAACCCGCGATGCAAACAGACACTCTGGGGCAGCCCCTGTGACTTGCAAATTCTACAATGAGCTGCACGCGATACTTGGTGGTGATCCAACATGTGCTCCATTGACCACCCAGGACACTTCTTCCCAGCCCACCAGTGAAGGGGGGAGGAGGGGAGAGGAGGCCAAAGAAGAGGAGGATGGAGAGGAGCAGGACGGAGAGGTGGAGGAGGAGGAGGAGGCAGCAGCCGCAGCAGCAACCCAGGGCACGGAGGAGTCACAGGACGCATGCAGCCAGGAACTCTTCTCAAGCCCGGAGGGCAGCCAGAGCCAGCCACATAGTCTGGCGGTTGCGGGGGGAAGGGCAGCAGCAGCGGATTGCGCAGGTACAACTACTTTTCTATAGGGAAGGCAGGCAACTTGGGCGGGGGTGGAAAGGGATGCTTGCCACATGCTTGTCTACATGTGGAGTAGTGCATTGATGTACTCTGTCACATCACAGTAATCGTCATCCGTGATTTCTTCAAAGGTCTCAATAAGAGCTCTTGCAATGTGCCTGTGCAGGTTTCTCGGGAGAGCCAGCGTGGTCCATGTCCCATCCACGGTCACTAGTCCCCGCCACTGTTCTATGAGGGGTGGGGGAAGCATCGCTGCACAGAGGCAAGCTGCATATGGCCCTGGCCGAAAGCCACATCTCATTTGAATGCCCTCCCTTTCTTGCTCCGTCACCTGCAGCAGCGAGATATCTTCAAGCACAAATACCTACACAGAGAATGTTAGGACAGTGCTCAGAGTACGGTTCCCGCAAATGCCCTCTGCTCCCCAAAAGCCATAGGACAGCAAGGCAGGGAAACAATCATTCCCACTGCATCCTGAGACAACCCACCATGGCAGGGGCTCCATTGCTCTCTGTGTGCTTTAGCTGTGTGTGGGACAGGCAAACGGGACAACGAAACTTGGAATGCGGGAGAATCATAGCACTGTCTGTTGTGAACAAAGGAATACTCTGTTTTAATTTTGCACTGACTTTCCCTAGTTTTGACCTTGAACACCCCATCACCATCAGTCTTATCTGCAGCTGAGAAGCTGAGGAGGTTTAGAAAGAGACCACGAAAGAGCAAGTAAGATCTTTTACAACAAGTTATGCAACAGGCTGTAATGGGGAATCGCGTTGCACAGCAGTGGCGGGAGAATGAGAGCAAGCGGAGGGATGAACAGATCCAGTTGAGGGAGATGGCTCGTGAGCAGCGCACTGAAAAGCGCGCTAACAAGCGGTTTACATTATTACAGCTGCAAGTAGAGACTCTGCAGCAGATCGCCGCCATTCAGGAAGAGAAGCAGCACCGCGCTCACCGCCCCCATTCTCAGTTGCCCCCTAACCCTTCCCCTTCTGGCCCTCTGCCCCCTTCGGGCCACTATCAACAGCTGCCTGGTTATTACCACCCATGGCTGCCTCCAAGTCCCCTGTCTTCACCGACCAACCCAAAGACACAGGATCCTTATCCACTGCACTCAACCCCTAATAACAAGCATTGTTGCCCTCCGCAAATGGGGTTGGCGGAACACAGCAACTCTAAGGCATTGGAGGGTATGAGGCCAGGACATATGTCAATCTCTGACTGACCCCTTCCCACCCCAATTGCACCCCTCTCCTCCCTCACACATTTTACTTTTTTTCAACTTTTATTTAAAAATCTGAAAAAGCTGTTCAATAAATGAATTCTTTTTAATAAATGGGTTTCTTTATTCGGTGCACATATAAGCAAATGCTTTATCCTATTAACAGAATGCACCCTCCCACCCTCCCGCCTTCTGGAATTCCCATTAGAACTCGCTATCAGCATCAAAATGCTCCCTCAAGGCATCCCTGTTCCTTGTAGCCTTGCGCTGGGCCCCTCTAAGAGCCCTGCTCTCTGGCTGTGCATACATGGCTTCCAGCTGTTGAACCTCCGAGGACCATGCCACAGTGAAGCCTTCGCCCTTCCGCTCACAAAGATTATGTAGGGCACAGCACGCGGAAATAACCGTGGGGATACTTCCCTCTGCCAAGTCCAGCTTCCCATAAAGACAGCGCCGGCGTGCCTTGAGACACCCAAAAGCACACTCCACAGTCATTCGACAGCGGCTTAGCCTGTAGTTGAACCTTTCCTGGCTGCTGTCCAGGCTCCCTGTGCCTGGGCATTAGAGGGTAAGAGGGGTCGCCAAGAATCACGATGGGCATTTCCACTTCCCCCATGGGGATCCTCTGGTCTGGAAAAAAAGTGCCTTCTTGCAGCTTCCTGTGTTGCGGAAGATGTGTGTGTCATACACCTTTCCCAACCAGCCTGCATTAATCTCAGTAAAACGCCCACGGTGGTCCACAAGCGCCTGAAGAACCATGGAGAAGTACTCCTTTTGGTTAATGTACTCATCTGCTAGGTGGTTGGGCACCAGAATAGGTATATGGGTCCCATCGATCACCCCTCCACAGTTAGGGAAACCCATCTGCTCAAAGCCAGCCATGATGTCACGCACGTCACCAAGAGTCATGATTTTTTGTAGCAGGAGGCTATTAATGGCCCTACACACTTGCATCAACACGACTCCAACAGTAGACTTTCCCATCCCAAAATGGTTGGCCACCGATCGGTAGTTGTCTGGGGTGGCCAGCTTCCAGAGTGCTATAGCCACCCGCTTCTCCACCGGGATGGCAGCTCTCAATCTGGTGTCCTTGCGCTGCAGGGCGGGGGCGAGTTCAGCACACAGTCCCATGAAAGTGGCTTTTCTCATGCGAAAGTTTTGCAGCCACTGCTCATCGTCCCACACTTGCATGACGATGCGATCCCATCATTCAGTGCTCGTTTCCCGTGCCCAGAAGCGGCGTTCCACGGTCGTGAGCATGTCCGTTAAAGCGACGATCAGTTTAGTGTCCAATGCGTTCCTCGGCTTGAGCTCGTCTTCTTCAGACCCATCACTACTGTCACCTTCCATGTTAAGAATGAACTCTGCTGCACAGAGAGTTGTGCTGGCGACACTCGCCAGCATGCTCCTCAGCAGTTTGCGATCCATTACAGCACACGAAAAAACAGACGGAGCGCGCCTTGCTGAAACCGTTGAAAGATGGTGCCTTAGGTGGACAGAAACACAGGGATTGCTGGGATATGACACAAATCATCACGGGGAGTTGGAACAGGATGCAGAATGGCCACAAGTGATGCCCCCCCTTCCCACAAGGCATTACGCCAGATTGGGAAGAGGTGCTCTGTGGGATACCTGCCCTATTGCGCTGCTCCTAATGCCACCTGAAGCGCCGCAAATGTGGCCATGCTCTAGCACTGGCGGGTCAAAGTGTAGACACGCTCTAGCACAATACCTATTGCTGTATATGGGATGTGCTATAACCACAAGCGCTATAATCCTGTAAGTGTAACCATGGTCTACGTTGCCACAAGGACTCCTCGTTGGTTTTGCTGATACAGACTAGCACGGCTACCACTCTGAAATGTGTCACCATGCAAGGCATAATATAGCTATTTACTTTTCGGAGAATCTAAGTAGATGCTTATGTGTACTGGGTGTATGGAAATGTAAACATATAAACGATATGTTAAATCCTTAAAAATACCTTACCAGAAGTTTGAGGTCTATAATTAATGCTAGGACACACAAGATCTTCCAGTTCTATAGCCTTGATACTTACTGTAGTGCTTTCTCTACAGTGAACTGATGAACATATGAATGATCATTTTTGCTGGTGAACATATGAATGGTCATTTTCCCATGCCATCATGTTAATCAGGCTGTGTTTATGCTCTTATCATTGGGGGCTAGATCTTCAGCTGGTATAAATTGGCAGTGCTCCATTGACTTCAGTTGAGCTACACTGAGTTACACCAACTCAGGATCTGACCCAGAGTTTTCAACATTTGCATGGAAATCTGATTGTTTTTGGCCTCCTTTGAGTTCAAGTGCAACTTTCTGTTTCTACAGCACAGTTGGCTTTGCTTGTGGATGAAGAGGTCTGACCTACCTAACAAAGAAAGCTTTGACTGGTGCTTGGCTGGCAGAAACCAAAATTAACATTCCCAACAATAATCTTTTGTTTCTCTAAATCTTTTAGATGGTAACAGGTTAAAACATGTCCTGGGCAAAGCTGTGTTAAATTACTTCATGCTACAATTTATAGATTCTACTTTATTTATTTATTGGGAGGGGAGGGGAGAGAAAATATTCAATTTTTTTTTTTTTGCTATCAAGTTTTCACAAAGTTTCTTCAAGTTCAGAGCAAATCCTCTGAGTCCTTTCTAGGTTCCCTTTCCAACTAGTCTGCTGACTCTCTCTCACTGCGCTGGTCTATCTACCTAAGGGCTTGTCCTCACTAGCAGGGGGGATCGACGGCAGATACGCAACTTCAGCTACGTGAATCACATAGCTGAGGTTTGCGTATCTGCCGCCGACTTACTGCCCGTCCCCACGGCAGTGGCAGTTGGCGGCGCGCTCCCCTGTCAACTCCAGCTTGCGCCTCCCGGCAAGCTGGCGTTCCGGAGTCAATATGGGAGTTGCGGGCGATCGATTTATCGCGTCTTAATGAGACGCGATAAATCAATTGCCAGAAGATCGATCCCGGACCTGTGTAGTGAAGACGAGCCCTTAGATATTTACTTATATGGCCCCATTGCTATAGTATCACAATCTTTAACTTATTTATTCTCACAACACCCTGTGAGAAAGGGAAGTGCTATATCCCCCATTTTACAGATCAGGAACTGAGGGACAGGGAGACTAAGGCCTGGATACACAGAATGAGTTGGGCACCTACACCCCTGTTTTAGGTGCGTAAGTCCCAGTGGACCACTGAGATGCACAAAACTCCCACTGACCCTGTAGACTCCTAAACTTACTTGGCACCTACATTTTTTGTATAAAAGTTCTCTCGGAACCAATGTTTATGCCTTTGAGCATGTGCAATGCTGCCTCCCTCTAGGCATCCAGACACCCATCTCCCACTTAAGCCCCAAAGCAATTCACAAACTGGGGAAGATAAGTGTTTTCTCATTACACTAATAATTGATTGCATTTCCTGAGTTAATTTACCTGACACAGAAATCCATTTCAAAAGGTATTTTCTTCTCCTACTGATAATGGCCCATCTACATTTAACAGCCCTCTTAGAATTGGAATGCTAATGTACAACTTTTTATTTATTTATTTTTTCTTTTTTTTCTTTTCTTTCAGTGTGTATAAATGCATCTTACTTCTGTTCCATTCTATGCATCTGATGAAGTGAGCTATAGCCCACGAAAGCTTATGCTGAAATAAACTAGTTAGTCTCTAAGGTGCTACAATTATTCTTCGCTTTCTATAATAGGGACAGTGAAGGTCTAAATAATGACCCAAAATGTTGCAACAGTGCCACAAGATCAGAGTAACCAAGGAGATGGAAAGCAAACGGTGAGGAGCCCATTATGAAAGGTGCCTGGGCAAATATTTTAAGATCACTACAGGGGATCCAGCCCTATTCATAAATATGACTTGTTGAAACAAACCCATTTATTTTCAAATCAAGAAAATTTATACTGTGATTTCAACTGCCAGTGTCAATTGAAAGGTATACAGGTATATTGGGCCTGAGTCTTTATTGGGCTACTCCACTTTTATACTAGTATCTCCATTTATTTCCATGGACTTACCCTCAGTGTACAATGGAGATAATTAGGCGATGAATTAGATCCACTGTTCATAAATATATATAATTCTTTTTTAAAATGCCCTCTCGTGTCTGTAACTTTTCATCATATGTTTCCTGGGTTCTTTTCAATATAATTTGACTTTTAGTGAGCCTGAAGTATAGTGAATAATTTTAGATAGTAAAAATTATAGTTGAGTGTTCTCTTATTTCTTGTTCAGTTAAAAATGAATAAAATCTGTACCTCTTTAATTCAGAAGAAGGCCCTTTGGCAAAGGTTGGGTCCCTATATTTTGTAACTTCAGAGAGGCTTTGAGTGTTTTCCGGATTTCTCTTTCAGAAAGTTGCGAAATACAAAAGCTTCAATTCTCCGCTTGCTTAGAAGGCTCTTTCAGTGCACTCTCCTTTCATTTCCCTTTTTACTTTCACCAGTATACTGTTTACATGTTATTACATTGTGTTCTCAGAAGTGTGATTCTTTTTTAACCCTAGTCCTTGACATATTTTTTATTATTATTATTCTTGTTGCATCTGGTACATAACTTCATTGGAGTTGTGTGCTGTTAGGGAAGGGTGACACTCTGCAGCTCTTTGTCTTTATTTGACTTACTTCTTGGTTCACCCTATTGCCTCTTCATCGCTTTCTAAAGGAGCCTATTCTGGAAATGAGCTCATATTTTCTGAGATACAATTTAATGATTTGCCAACTAGTGCTGGTTAAGGAATCAAATGATTCACAAATATTTTCTTGAATAGAAGTGGCAGGTTCAGTTTGCAGTTATTTGTGTGGCTGTATTATTGTCTGCAAGTATTCTAGGAGCTGATAGGTATTCAAAATATGTTCACAAATTCCATTACTGTAGTTTCATTAACTTTAACATAAATCATTACTCTGAAAATTCATACCAAAGTGTGATAGTTGCTGTTTTTTTCCATCTTAAGAGATTTCAGCATTTAGTTAGAAAACTGACAGTATCCCATGACAGGTACCAGTCACACGCACACACACACACCAGAGAGAAGATAGTTGAGATGAAAATTTCAGCAGCAACTCATTGGGTGAAATTTGTTTGCATTAACTGTGGCAAATACTAATGGACACATTAACAGAACTTATGATTGGTTCGCAAATGATTCTTGAACAGAAAAATGGGCCAAATTTGTAATAAGTGCTATTCAAAATGAATAACTCCTAAACTGATATTTATCTTGACTTGCACCAGGTGTTTTAGTACTGAACAGGAAGTCCCAAATAGCCTAGTCACTGCAGTAAATCCTAAATGGCCAAATTAGACCGTGAGCAAATAAGTGCTTGGTAGAATTGTACATCTTCAATAAATCAACTGAGCCAAATCCTATCCTCTTCTGGTGCAAATCCTGAGCTTCTTCATTGGCTTCAGTGTTTGCTCTTGGTTTGCACTATTGTAACAAAGATCAGAACTTGGCCCATTGTTTCTAACTAACACTAGAGAATGTGTAAGAATGGAATATCCAGTAGCTCTTTACTATGGGCTTCACTACACTTTCACTTTATAGCTCTATAAAGCCTCCAGGAGTGCTATAACCTCCTACCCATCCACACTGGTGAGGCACATAGAGTGCTATAAATCCACATTTATACCTGTCCTGGTAATCCTCCCTTCCCCGAGGATTAACAGCTATAGCGATTGAGTGATCCGTATTATCTCCAGTGTGAATGGATATTAGCAATACATCGCTTTGAGTGATTACTGGAAATGCCTCTAAGCCATTTAAGGCAATTGAAGGCAATTAAGCCTCCATTCCCTTTGTTTTGAATTTGACTGGAGGAATGTGGAAATACGTTTTCAAAGCTTAGCTGTAACTCCGCAACTCAGCAAAGCAAATGTTTACGGAGTGAGCCAGCGTGAAATAGAAGTGTAAAATATGAAGCCTGCCAAAAACAGTGTGTTGACACACTCTCCTCACGTGGAAAATCCACTCCTCTCTCCCTCTGCATACACACAACACGCTCTCCCTCGCCCCCCTCGTTTGAAAAGCACGTTGAACCCAGCTGAATGCTGGGATAGCTGTCCATAATGCACCACTCCCCATGCTGCTGCAAGTGCCACAAATGTGGCCACGCTATACTGCTGGCAGGCCTCAGTGTGGACAGGCGATAGCACTATCTCTATAGCTGTATACGAGGTCAGGTATAACCAAAACTGATATAACGCTGTAAGTGTAAGCAAGCACTATGACTGAATAGTATTAATTTTATTGTAGTAACTTCTATATCAATAGCAAATTCCTGTTTTACAACAAATAAGACCTATGAGTGAAGATTGAAAAAAATGGGTTTGTTTAGTCTGGAGAAGAGAAGACTTAAAGGGGACACGATAATAGTTTTCAAGTACATAAAAGGTTGTTACAAGGAGGAGGGAGAAAAAATATGGTTCTTAACCTCTGAGGATAGGACAAGAAGCAATGGGCTTAAAATTGCAGCAAGGGAGGTTAAGGTTGGACTTTAGGAAAACCTTCCAAACTATCAGGGTAGTTAAACACTGGAATAAATTGCATAGGGAGGTTGTGGAATCTCCATCATTGGACATCTTTAAGAGCAGTTTAGACAAATACCTGTCAAGGATGGTCTAGATTCAAGATAATACTTAGTCTTGCCATGGGTGCAGGGGACTGGACTAGATGACCTCTCAAGATCCCTTCCAGTCCTATAATTCTATGATCATTTCTGACAAGCAAAAGCAACATTGGTACTAAAAGTACAGAGGGCCCAATTCTCTGCTCACTCCAACTCTGTACCACGTGACACAATTGGTCCTGATGCACAACTGTGAAATGAGAGGCAAATGAGGCCCCAAATGTCTGTTTCTTTGGACCTGTCTCTGAAGTCAGATGAGATTTCTGGGCTTCAGTAAAATAGGTGATACACTTACATATGTAGAATACTGACTGTTATTAAGTTACTTAGTAAATGATAATGCTGAAATCTTTCTGATTTGCTAGGCTGAATGAAAAGTTATTCACAGTCACTCTTGTTCCCTTGATAGCTACCTGTCTAATCTAGATATGTGTATGACTCCCATTGTACCAACATCTAAGTGCCTTGCAAGTGTTTCTGGGTTTGTCCTCACAACATCCCTCTGATGTATGGAAGCAGTGTTCTCTGTCAGTAAAATGTGGATAGCTGATAGTTTCCATTATACCCTTAAACTCACTGAAATTCTAGGCATGGAGTTGGTCTCTTTGAGTTTTCTCAGAAGTTTTCCCTCTTAGATCATACTGGAAGTGGAAAAGATAAGTTTCCTGGTAATTTTTCTTTTGGACATTTTCAGTTTTTAAGTTTTTTTAATGCATAAATCATCCAACAGCCTCATACAAGATAGTATTGTATGAGGCAAGCCGATCCACTCTATTTTGAGATAGATTTAATGTAACAATTATAACTGTGCAGTCTTCAGGGCAGAGACAGAGATTTGTACGGTGCCTATTGCAATGGCACCACATATAGTGGTAGGCACTCTCAACAGGCCTTTCCCTCAGGGCAGGGTCTATTAATTCCAAGCACAAAAACTCACAAAATCACTAAACAGATCTTTTTTCCCAGAGCAAAACAGGCTGCAGGAGTCTAGAGACTTTTAATTTGCATCTCTCTCTCTCTCTCTCTCTCTCTCCCCTCACCCCCCCTCGTAAAAGGGACACACAACTTCCTTTCAAGTCCAGCTGAGTATTATGACAGGCACACAGCCTTTAATCCTCTCCAGGCTGCTCCACCCTGTCACATACTCCATTCTGATTGGGGCCTCTGTACATTACTATAACATACATACATACTCTCTAACACTTCTACAAGGGACTGATACTGATCTCATGATACTGGTCTCTTGGGACATATATGGAATGGGGGGGTGGGGAGATAGGGTTTCGGGCTGACACCTTGGCCTATTTGAAAGGGTGAGGGAAGAGTGTATGGAGGCAAACCCAGCTACCCAGATACAACAATTCAGGAGAAACTTCTGCAAAGAGTGACAATCAGCCCATTGTTTGCTTTAGTGTTTGTATTTTGAAAGTTTGCAATTGAAACCAATAACCAACATGTTTCTGTGCTTGGTTGTTTCTATATTGTATTTTTTATGGGAAATCCACTCACATTAAGATGATGACCTGTGATCCATACAGGCTTAAATAATCATTATACAAAATGAAACCTATCATATTTACTAAAGGCAATATTTCACTTTTCTTGTTAACTCTCTCTGTTTTATTTAGGATTGGAATTGGAATTCTACATTATTTGGCTCTGAATGTTCCTGAAACTATGCACCAAGTTGATTTTAAAACAGCTCTGGCATCCAGACTCTCTCTATTGGGGGAAAGGGGTATACAGTATTCATTACACTGAAATCTGAAGTAGCAACAATTAAGTAGCAGAGTGGAATTTTGTTTTGTTCCTAAGACAACATAAAAGCTAATATAGCCAGTATTGCAGGTATGATGAATTCCCTAAATACAATACAAGGAGCTGTGGTATTTACAAGTTGTTGGGTAATTTAAAGAATTATTGCAATACACTGCCAGCTCTAGGCACTCCTCTTCCTCTATAGTTTAATGACGTGAAAATAAGACACACAGAGGTGTTACGTTTCTGTATCTTTACCCTGAAAAGCCAAACAAAAGGAAATGAATGAATAATCGTGATTTGCCACCTCCAGGCCTTTAGCCAGAGTTCAACTGCTAGATTATGCTGTTTCACCATTGACTCCACTTCCATCACTAGCTCCAATCTCAGAGTAGAAACTCATAATGCAAATTGATGAGAGAATCTCTAAGCTTTAAGAATCAGAGAGGTAGTCATGTTAGTCTGGAATTGCAGAAGTGACAAAGAGTCTCTAATGGTTAGACTGGCACTTTGCAGCGCTAAAACCCTCCATTAGCACTATAATTATCTGAGCCTACACACTTGCAAGTCACATTTTGCGCATTTAGTCACCCTTCAAAGTGCAAGTATAAAACCACCTCTCCGAGAGTCAGAAGGATTTTAGCGTATTCCCTGTAGCGTGTTAGGGACAGTGTATACAGTCAATTTCGCGATAAGGCAGCGGTTTAAAAAAAAAAACTGACCCCCCCCCCTGCGCCCCGGCCCCAGTCTCCGCAGCGGGCAGGCTGCCGACTGCTCCCTGGCTCCCCGCAGCGGGTGGGCTGCTGGGTCCGCCCGGGTCTCCGCCGCAGCGGGTGGGCTGCCGGGTCCGCCTGGGTCTCCGCCGCAGCGGGTGGGCTGCCGGGTCCCTGCCGCAGCGGGCGGGCTGCCAGGTCCGCCCGGGTCTCCGCCGCAGCGGGCGGGCTGCCGGGTCCGCCTGGGTCTCCGCCGTAGCAGGCGGGCTGCTGGGTTCGTCCGAGTCTCCGCCGCAGCGGGCGGGCTGCCGGGTCCGCCTGGGCGGGGACGGGGGACCGGGGCGAACCTGGCAGCCTGCCCGCAGCGGCGGGGACCCGGGCGGACCCAGCAGCCCGCCCGCAGCGGCGGGAGGTGACTGGGGCGTCCTCATTTTTTTTTAAAAAAAAATTCTGCAGCTTTTCGGGGTCGCGGGGAATGCTTGCGGTGGAAGCTGTGTGGAGCCTGTCAGTTTGAAAAGTCACTGACAGCCTGAAAAAATTGTCTCCCTGCTGAATGCGGGGATACCTGCCCTATCCCGCTACTCTCACTGCCGCCAGAAGCGCTGCTAATGTGTTCATTCTTTGGCGCTAGTGGGCTTCAATGTGCACAGCCTCTAGCACAACACCTGTTGCACTAAATAGGGAAGTGCTATAAAAAAACGCGCTACAATCCGTAGTCTAATCATACCCTTAGCGTCTCTAATGCTGCATAGGGTGTCTGTGAGAAAGTAATGCTCGTGAAAGGTGTCTACTGAAGACCATGGAGCCTGAATTTTCTCCAGCCTCAGTGTTCACTTGGCCTCTTTAATTCTGCACCGTGCAAAGAGTGCTCTCAAGAACACAGAACTCCGGCACAGACTTTGTCTCAGTTCCTGCGAAACCCATTTTAATGTTGGAATGGGACAGAAATGCTGAGGCACCTTTGAACATAACCTAAGTAGTTTAGTGTGAAATATTAACACTCTTTTAATGTATGTTTTGAGAGGAATTTAATTTATATTTCATAGAGATGGAACATGGTAAGCTAATATTAATTAATTACTAAAATCTTGGGGCCAGATGCTGCTCTTCTCAAAATCAAGGGCAAAAATATCCCTCTGACTGCAGTGGAGCAGAAACACGCCCCTTCAGTAGTTAGAACTGAATCCTGCACGGTGCTGCTGAGTTCTTTTGTCAAGTGCAAGGTGGAGGAAAAGGGAGAAAGGAGCTTCCTCCATCTTGCGTAACTGTAACCTGCATAAGTACTGGGCAGAATTACAGCCGCAGGGACTGGACAGCCCAAAGGGGGCAGGGAGGAGTGGAGTTGTATCCCCATTCCCCTCACCTCTCCGCGTCAGGTAGTTGTATGCACAGGGAATTTCCAGGAGGAAAGTTTGCCTCTGAGGTGCCATGACTCCCCATGGGTCAGAATGGATCTGCAGCACTCCAATGGCAAAGCAGTTTCTTCAAGACCCAGACTAGGCCTTGGTAATGAGATAGCCCTGAATTTCAAAGATGTTTTAATGATCAATTGTTTTTCCTTTGTCATACAAAGCTACTGTTAGTACTTATCAAAAGATGATACAGACCTGTGAGTTATACACTTATAATCCATTTAATAGTGTCGATTTTTAATGATCAAAAACTGCTTGTTTAAGGTATACTGATATATGCAATTAAAATTAAATGCTTACTTGAGTTAATTTAAGACATGAAAAAAATATTGCTGGAGACAATTGATGACAGAAGGAAGACATCTGTGATATTCCTATCTGCAGCCTATTCTGCAGTATGCCATCTTGGCCTTCCCTAGCCCTTGTCTCTGTCTGAATGTGCTCATAGCGGTTATAGATCCTACTTCCTGCCCTGACTCTATTTTAGTTACATAACATAGTTTGTGTTTTGAAATTCTTTTACAATGTATGAAGAGAAGCAAATCATTAGATTAAGAATATGATTGGGGCATTTGCAATTCTCTCATTTTTTGTTTTTATGTTTTAAGAATAATTTTAAAGTACTGATTTTTATCATTTGAAATCTCTTGGCTAAAGTTTCATTAACATGCACTGAAGTCACATAGGTGATAACCTGCAGAACTCTCCTCTACCATGCAAGGATTTTTAAAAAATGCTTTGATCTTTGGGATTTGTGCTAGCATTTTAAGTTACTGAATAACTAAAATAAATTTACATTGGACCTTTGAACCTACAGAGCCCCAAAGAATGTTACCATCCATGGAGCAAGTTCCTGGCTTCTTCACATTGCCTGCCTTCAAAAAAGGATGCAAATTGAAGTTACAGAAACAGTTTTGTATCTGAATTATTAACAGACAGGAAGAGTCTGCATTAAACCTGCACATTATTTGTGTCAGAAGCACAAATAATCCCATCAGAGGAGGGTACATCACAAATGAGAGGAGTGCATTGGAATTTTAAATACAATAATGACTCATTATAACCATGTTTCTGGAGAGGAAAAAGAGAATGGTGAAGATACAGGGCAGATAACATAGGAATTGAGAGCTGCTCTTGCCACATACCATATCCTATTGCATGGAAAACACCCTTGCAGACACTATTTTAGATGTGAAATGAGGGAAATTTGTTATGTATTTCTATTAGTAGATGTGTTGAAACCTGAGGATGAAATCCTAGCTCCATTGAAGACAATGGGAATTTTACTATCTACTTCAGTGCGGCCTGAATTTCACCCAGACAGTGTTGGGTTCTGCAGACCCTTAATTTATTGGTTCCTTGGGTTTTGGGTTTTGGGTTTTTTTTTTTAAATGGTTATAGATCTAGCAAACAGTCACAGGAACATATAACACTGTGGTTTTTTTAAAAGTATTTCTTTTTATTGTAGGGCTGGAGAGGGCAGGTGAAAGATGGGGGTCTCTTTTAAGATGTCATAGTCATTGTAAGAGAATCAGCTTCAAGAGAAGCTATACACTACTAAAGATATCCTCGGGAACACTTAGGAGTTAAATGTTATTTTCAAGCAAAACCATGCCCAAATTTTTGTGGAAAGAGGTCTAAATATTGTTGTTCATTGACACAAATAGTTTGCTCTTCTGCTTTGGATTAAATTTTCATAGTAGGGGCAGGTCAATAACTCTAATTTGGCCATTAAATTTTTGCCACCTTTGCCCTTTCCTAATGATTGTGAGAAATTGCTGTCTGCAATCAGCAAGGCTCAATCGTTGTGGGAATAATTTGAATAAATAATCAAGTCTTTGGCTCATCCATCACCTTGACTGATTTCTCTATTCCCTGTTCACCTCTTCATGACATTTGGCAGGTCACTTGATATAAAATATGCAAACAGCAATCTGAAATAGCCCAAATCTGCTGAAATAAGCTGGCTGAGCCTGTTTTTTTAAAGCAGCTATGAGACTTTTGTATGGCGAGCAGAAATATTTGCTTTAGAATTTCCTCTCATGAGCTTAATGTTGTTTTAGACTTGACTCTTTTCCTATTTTTTCCAGATCTGTATAACATTCATATGTTTGAATGAGCTTCATATGTTTGAATGTAGCATGAGCTTGCTACATACAAACCAACATTGACTGAACCATAATATATAAAACATTACCTCTTAAAATCTCCCACTTCCTGGGAAGGAAGCTGCCAATGAGAAAATGGACAAGGGATTAAGAGAGAGAAGGAAAGGGGAAATGAAAGAGTTAAAGAGAAATAAGGAAAAATCAAGTAAAAATGGCAAGAAAAGAAAAATAGAGAAGATCCTAATTAGAGATAGGAAAGACCTATTATCATGGGGCCCCTTTTGTCAAAAAGGCAGCGTATAGATTGATGATAGACAATGTATAAAATACTGGAAGGATTCTACCTTACTAAAAACAGCACTGGGATGAACTTTGGGCTTGTCTACACACAGTCACTGATTTAAATAAATCGGTTTATAAACTGATTTACTTAAATCGGCGAACCCCTGATTGTAGACACCTTTAAATCAATTTAAGAAGGTCCAAAGTCAGGTTAGATTAAATGTTATAAACTGATTTAAACTAAACTACTATACAACATTATTAAAGTGACTTAAGAGCATCCATACATGGTTGTAGTGATTTATAATCATACCTTCAGTTAAACTAGTGCAGCTACATGTGGACTAGGCCTTTGTTCTTCAACCCTCATCTTGATTTCTCATCTTCTTATCAGTCCACTGTCTTTTCTTTCCATCTGTGACCATGCTGTTCCTGGTGGGACCCAACTGAGAGTGCTAAATCAGGACAAATTGCTCCCAACAGGCTGGTTACAGCCCAAAGCTGGGGTTTCTCCACCTCTAAGGCAAACCAAACTAGCCAAACAAAAAGACTTTGGTTTCGCCCCACTGGCTAGCCACAAGTCACACAAGCAATTCCCTGAGACACTCCAGTTTCCCAGTATCACCACCAGCAGCCACTCGTTTTGGGGACAAATTGTTATGAAAACCAATACCCCAATAAAAGAAACCGGTTCTCCCCAATTCCAAAGAATCAGGCGCCAGACCGAGGTCAATATACAAATCAGATCTTACCCACAAATCATGCTGTTGCCAATCCTTTAGAATCTAAAATCTAAAGGTTGATTGTAAAAGGAAAAAGACATAGGTGAGGGTTAGGAATGGTTAAATGAAATCAATTACATGCAGTACTGGCAAAGTTCTTGGCTTAGGCTTGCATCGGTGGTAGAATAAACTGCAGGTTCAAATCAAAGTCTCTGGAATACATCCACATCTGGGATAGGTCAAACAGTCCTTTGTTCAGAGCTTCCATATGTAGCAAAGTTCCATCCAGAGGTAGGAGCAAGACTGAAGAAGACTGAAAACTGAAGACAAGATGGAGGGGCTGCAGCAGCTTTATTTATAGTTTTTCCTAGGTGCAAAAACCTCTTTGTTCCTGCAGTGAAAAGTACAGTCCCATGGAGTTCTGGAGTCACATGGGCATATCACATGACCATGCATGATTTAGGATTTCCAGGTGGCAGCCATTACCCACCATCTACCTTGCATGTTCTCTGGTAGACTTCTCATGTGGATTGGAGCATTCCAAGCTCCCAACGAGTCCATTGTTTAGCTGATAGTCCTTAATGGTCCATCAAGCAGGCTAAGCAAAGCTAACACCAAGTGGTCTGGAATTTCACCCAGCCGCACAGCATAAATTTGAGATACAGACACTATATAGCCAACATTCATAACTTTAACTACAAAAATGATACACACATACATACAACATAATCATAATCATCAAACCATAACCTGGTCTTAGACACCTTATATGACCCCCCTTACATAAGATTTGGTGCCCCTACAGGACCTTTGTTGCACCAATGATCTATATGATCTCAGATTATTTCAGTAACATGACACCATCTTTCACCTCATCTTCTCCCATTTCAGTCTTCAGCATTAATCTCCTCTATTTGTGGTTTTACCATGGTGCTGGAAGTCTTGGATTCTAAACAAATCACTTATGGCCCGATCCTGCTTTTCTTGACAGAGAACAGGTCTGGGCCTTTGAGTAATCTGTTTCACATGTACTCACTTTGTAAAACAGGAACCTGGCTATTAGGACTAATTATTTACTGCTTGCAAAATACCTGAAGATTTAAAGTGCTGAGTATAATTACTTTGCTTACCACAAAATCTTGGTCCTATTTCCATTGAAGTCACCCAGATCAGGCTTTCAAACATACAACCAAATTGATCCTTAAGCAGATGTAAACAGTGTGAAGACTTTGGCAGGTCCAGAAATAATGTAATAGTAACAGGTATTTATTTATCTGGCTTTTGTTATGATGGTTAACAAATTGATACAAACTACCACTATATCAAAAAGATGCTAATACATAAAACAGAGGCATTATTCAGTAATGTTATACAATCAAGTAGAATTCAACATCACGTGATTTAAAGGACACATGCTTTTTAGCCCCCAAAGGCCTCTTCCCCAGGTGTTTCACAATGCATTGTAATAAAATCATAATAATACAAGATAAATAAAATTCTACTTTTTTGGGAAAAGATATGTTCATAAAAGCAAGCTAATAAGCTAGTGTGGTATGATATATGTCATGAAACAACTGATACTCACAGATGGAAATTTCCATAAAAATGGCATACATTTTTGCTTGACAAATACTTTATTTTAAGTCTCTCATGACTATTAAATAATTCCCAGATTAATTTTCCTGATATCCTAAACAGCCAATAAGAAAGATTGCATTCCCTAATCTCTTATATTTTTGTGTAGACTCTGAAATAAAACTTTCAGTCACCTTTTCAGTAATATTTCCTCTTGTACTTCAGGTGCAGAGCATAGTAGCTTTTTACCCAAAGGGCCATATTTAGGGCATCTGGAGCCAAGTTATGCTTTCAGCTATGCAGGTAGACACATATTACTGCATACCACATAAATTTAGTTTCTGAGCATCAAGTTAAGCAGCGAGTCTGAGGTCAGAGGAGTCTAAGGAAGTTTAACATGGTACAATTAACACCTCTTTCAAGTCTCATGTACCTTATACTAAACTGGCCTCACTAAGCTAAATCCTGGTCTTATCAAAGTCAATGGAAAAACTCCTATTGACTTGAGTGGGACCAGAATTTGGTCCATTTATACTTATTTAGTCACACCTACTTTATTGATACGTAACTTACAACCATTTACACGTCAGATCTGAATTTGTCTGGAGCCGAGAGGGGGGTCTACAATGTGGCTGAAGTACACTTCAGGAAGACTATATCTTGTAATGTCGATTCACTGGAGTCTGGGCATAAATTAGTCTGGGTGCAAACTAGAGCAAATCCAAGGCATGATGGAGAGTGCTAAATTGCTCATGCTGAGTGATTTTATTATACTACTTCCAGTGAGTAATCCTCAGTGAATTAACACATTTAAAAGGTAGGTGACTGAGTAAAAAGCAGATAGAAGGGAAAGTTGCAGAGACCAAATGTTTGATCCAATGACTGAAATTCATGGGAGGCTTTCAGTTGCCTTTGAGGAGTGTGGGATTGGGGAAGGTTTAGGTTGGATATTAGGAAAAACGTTTTCACTAGGAGGGTGGTGAAGCACTGGAATGGGTTACCTAGGGAGGTGGTAGAATCTCCTTCCTTAGAGGTTTTTGACAAAGCCCTGGCTGGGATGATTTAGTTGGGGTTGGTCCTGCTTTAAGCAGGGGGTTGAACTAGGTGACCTCCTGAGGTCCCTCCCAACCCTGATAGTCTATGATTGGTCCCCAGATCAATAAACACGTTGGAATAGACCTTGCATGTGAGGTTTGTCCAAAGTGAATCCCAAACAACAGGAAAACCTGCCTTTGGATCAGATACCCAGAGTCAGGTTGTGCTCCCTCTCTTCCCTGAGGAGTTAGGTACCTAAACCTGTGTGGCCTTGCTAAGACAGGGCTATTAGATTTTTGTCTCACACAACTCAACCTAGAAGTACATGATGGCAGAAATGAGTCAGTTACCTGGCACTGAAGCAAACTGGTGGGCAGATGTGAAAGGTGGGCTGGCTGTATTTGTTCTGCTGACAGCACAGTTATAGTTGCTATTCAGAGGAGCCATTCAGAGGATTCTAAACATTCCCCAAAAGGTCATGCAAAGGAGAGCTAGGCACACCCCGATGGTTCCAATGCATTCTATTTCTTTAATAAACAAATAAAACTTGCAGTGTCTTTTGCCGTACAATCTTGCCATC
Organism: Sternotherus odoratus; assembly: GCA_032164245.1. NCBI lineage: Eukaryota > Metazoa > Chordata > Testudines > Kinosternidae > Sternotherus > Sternotherus odoratus. Next base: position 31,405,322 of record JAVMKO010000001.1, read on the forward strand.
TTGAACGGCAAATCTTGGTTGGCTGATTTCTTGTAGACTTCATAGCAGAAGTGAGGATTTGAAGGAATAGCAGGTATGGTTCAGCCAAATTGTTTTCCAGACAGAGGCCGCGGTGTGGGAGAAGCAGACAAACTGGGATTTCAAGCCTGTCATCTTGGCAGAGTGGAAGATGTAATGAGTGACTTAAGAGACAAGAGCTGCTAAGCAGGGAATAATATCAATTGCAATTAATTTGCTTGAAGATTTTCAACCTTAAAATGTAGTTATAATCAGTCCTAACTTCAAAGTACTGTCAGCTTGTATTGTGTCAGATCAAAGATATCAAATATTTGCTTCCTCAAACCATAATGTATGTGTCATGGCAGAGGTGAAACTGAGAGGAATAACAAAACACAGTGTTTAAAAAGATGATAAATACTCAGCATTTATCTAGCACAGTGATTCTCAACCCCAGGTCACTTGCAGCCCAATCAGCACACAGCACAGACACACAGGGAGCATATAGATTGTGTGGATGTGACCGACATAACAAATAGAGAGCTGCATATGAGGCCCACAATGGTAGATAGGTTGAGAATTACTGATCTAGCACTTACACTTTGTACAGAAAAACATTATTAAGATTTTCCATTCACAGCGCATTTGTTAATTATTCTAACAATCTCAAAGTATTTTAAAAAAACGAGTAAGCACTATAGCCACCATTTTACAGATGGAAAAACCGAGACCCAAAGAAGTTAAGTGATTTGTCCAAAATAACACACAGAGTCAGCATCATAGCCAAATTTTAAAGTGAGGAGTTCCAAGTTTGCCAAGTACCGCTGAGCTTACTAGTCAACATGGACACTTTGGTAGGTTACTAGTAGAACAGGGTGGGAATTTTACAACAAAATCAGTTTTTGTTAGAAGATGCTGATTTGTCAAAACAAAAATGTATTGGTTTCAACAATCCCTGCTAGACTTCCTGTCTGCTTGTTTGGCAGGTTGCTTGGAGCCTTGGGTTCTGGGACCCACCGCTTCACGGCACCTCCACCAAGCAGACTGCCTCACGGTCAAGGATGCCAGGGCTTCAGGGGTCCATGGCTCCAGTGCACTCCTGCATGCAGACTGTGCACCCAAGGACTTTCAGGCTTTCTGCCTTAGAGTTGGGTGCTTGGAAGCCCTGGTAGCCTTAGCTTAGGGTCCCAGGGCTTCCAGGCTCCCTGCTACACAGCCGAGAGAGGCTCCCAGATAAGGTGACCAGATGTCCCAATTTTATTGGGACAGTCACGATTTTAGGGGTCTTGTCCCGCGTCCCAACCTTACCTTGGTCGGAACGCCCTCTTTGTCCCGATATTGGGACCAAGGGAAGTTCGGGGAACTCAGGGCGCCGCTCACCACTTCTCTGCCTGGGGCAGCTCCAGCAGGAGCTCGCAAATTGGCCCCAGGCAGACACAGAGGCGGTGAGGTCTTCCCACCGCTACATGTTGCAGGGGTGGGGCTTGCACCCCCTGGAGTTGGGTGAAGGGCCCTGCGCGGCTGCGCCGCAATCTGCGGCGCTGGGGGGTTCACCTGGAACTGGAGCCAGGCGGGGGCCCTGAGCTGCCGATCCATGGCAGGGGGTGCTGCGCCTGGCCCCGGAGCTGGGGGGGGGGGGCATGCGCTGGCAGCGCCCTGATCTGCAGCAGAAGGGCTGTGTCCGGAGCTGGGGGGGTGGGGTGGGGCTGTGTCGCCGATCCGCTGCAGGGGGGACTGCCCCCAGCCACAGAGAAGGGGAGGCTGCGCCGCTCACCCGTGGCAGGGGGGGCTGCACCCAGCCCCGGAACTGAGGGGGGTCTCTGAGCCGCCAACTGAGGGAGGGGGGAGTGGCTGTGCTGGTGACCCGTGGTGGGGGGTGGGGTGGGGTGGGGTGGCTGCCTGGCCCCCTCCTCAATCCCCCCCTCCATGTGTCCCGATATTTTGTTGTGGTGATGTGGTCACCCTACTCCCAGAAGTTAGATTTCCTGGCTTCCTGCTGTGGAGTTTGGAGTGTGAAAGAAAGTCCTGAGCTGAGTTTGAGCTCAACTTAGGTCTGACATTTTCAAAATGAAATATTTTAATTATTTCAAAAGAAGCTTCTGTTTTTGTATTTTCTGTTCCATGGGAAATCTTGAGCATTGTGAACCAGAACAATTTTTTGCAGAATTTTGAAATTTTGAGGGGAATGGAAATTCTGACTTTGTCTGACCAGCTCTAGGTACATAACAATATGATGCCTTGTTTGGTCTCAAGTACCCATAGCCAGATATGGTGTTCCTGAGTCATACTGTAAAGATCTTTCAGCTATGTTTCCAGCTGACTGATATACAAAAGTATGGAATTGAAGGATGCTTCAAACATCTAATAAAATAGACAGCTGCTATCTTGAATTCTTACACCATACTATTCACTGATACTAAGGTAATGTGTATCTATTTAGCAATTTTGCATACAAGTTTTTAAAGGTTTTCAGGTTGGTTTCTGTGACGTATGCACATTTTAAAGCAATATGAGCTATACATTCCTTTTTGTTGGGGAGTTATGAAATTTAAATGCAGAGCCCTCCCAAAAGAACCAGAAATAGCAGGAAACTGCTGCATTATTATGCTCACCAATGTCGTTACCTTTTTCATAACCAGCTGTCCTGGCATCTTGTTCAAATCCTAGGTACGAAATACAAAACATTCTGTTTTCCTCTTGATGCTGCTGGCTCCAGCTAGATGAAGGGGAGGATCAGTACAGTGCCCATCGAAAGAAAAGAAAAGAAAAGAAAAGAAAAGAAAAGAAAAGAAAAGAAAGCTTTTTTTGGCTGATATGTAATTTCAAGTGTGCTGGAAATAACTTGTTAATCAAACTAATTTCTTGTACAAAGAGGATGAAGCCATAAATAAACCATCACAAATTTTGGAGATCTTTTCTGGCAGCTCTGAACTCTAAAGCTTATCATCCTTAGTACCGTTTGGCAATTAGAGCCATAGATAGAAGGTACGTGGATCAGAATCAAAGTAGATGCACCTATTATATTGTCCAGATTGAGGGCTTGGCTACACTTGCGAGTTACAGAGCATTAAAGCTGCCCCGTGCGCTCTGACTCACGACCCATCCGCACTGGCAAGGCACGTGGAACGCTCTCACTCAACAGCTAGAGCGCTCCTGGTACTCCACCTTGGCCATACGCACCAACTCTGTGGGTGCTCCAGGGGTGAAGCACCCATGGGGAAAAATACACCCACCATCAGCTCCCCGCCTCGCCCCCCCGCCCCAGCTCACCTCTGCTCTGCCTCTGCCTTCTCCCTTGAGCATGCCACTGGGTCCTGCTTCTCCACCCTCCCTCCCAGCGCTTGCGCCGAGAAATAGTTGTTTTGCACAGCAAGCCTGGGAGGGAGAGGGGAGGAGAGGAGAGGGAATGCAGCACGCTCGGGGGGAGGAGGTGGGGCCGGAGTTGGGATTTGGGGAGGGGTGGAGTTTGGGAAGGGACTTTGGGGGAGGAGTGGAGTCAGGGTTAGGGGTGAGCACCCACCGGCGCCAAGAAGAGTTGGCTCCTGTGACCTCAGCAAATGGAATAATGTTTGATGCGCCCCCGCTGGAGTGCCACAGCACAAGTGTGGATGCCATGATCTGTTAATGCACTCGGCTCAGCCTCCAGAAGTGTCTCACAATGCCTGTTCTAGCCACTCTGGTCATCACTTTGAACTCTACTGCCCTGCCCTCAGGTGACTTACTGTCAGAACCACCTTTAAATTCTCTGGGAATTTTGAAAATCCCCTTGCTGTAGACTCAGCCAGGCATGGGGTGTCCTCAGTGCATCTTTCCAGGTGACCATGCCTCCACACACCAGGCCATTTTCAGTATGGAGCAATGGCGAGATGCTGGACTTCATCTGTGTTTGGGGGGGAAGAAGCTGTCCAAGCCCAGCTGTGCTCAAGCCATAGGAATTATAATACCTTTGGGCAGATATAAAGGGACATGATGGAAAGGGGCCATGACCAGGACGCAGCGCAGTGCTGGGTTAAAGTGAAGGAGCTGCACAATGTCTACCGCAAAGCACATGAGGCAAATTGCCGCTCTGGTGTGGCCAGCATGACCTGATGTTCCGACAAAAAGCTGGGTGCGACCCCACCTCCACTCTGAAGACCACCATGGACACTTAGAGCCCAGTCCAACAAGGCAGGAGGAGGAGGAGGAGGAAAGCGGGAGCAAGGGTGCTGAGGAGGAGTACACAGCCTGGTATCCCTAGATGCATGCGGCCAGGAGCTCTTCTTGAGCCAGGACGAAGGTAGCCAGTCGCAGTGGCCAGTGCTTGGGGAAGAACAAACACCATAGGAGGGGTCCAGTAAGGGGCTTTTTGGGGGAAGGAAGTTGTTCAATGGGGGCTTGTGGCGAGGATGGTAAGGGCTGCATGCAGGACTAGATGTGGAATAGGGTGTTGATGTGCTCGATCACATCACTGTAATCGGTCTCAGTGATCGCTTCAAAGGTCTCACCCAGAACTTGGGCAATGCGCTTGTGCAGGTTTGTTGGGAGAGCCACCATGGTCCTTGTCCCAGTCAAGCTAGCATGTCTGAGCCACTGTGCCATGAGCGGTGTGTGGGGGGGACCATTGCTGCACACAGGCAAGCTGCATATGGGCCAGAGCGGAAGCCGCATTGTAGTAGATGACCCTCCCTTGCTTCCCAGGTCACCCTCAGCAGCGAGATACCTTCCAGGGCGAACTCCCGTGGAAAATGTGGGGAAAGTGTTCAGTATAGGGGCCCCTTGCAGCTGTTGGCTCTCCGCAAGGCACAGAAACCCAGAGGACAGCATGGCCGTGAAACAATCAGGCCCTCTTGACCCTGTGCTTACTCACCATTTTGAAATGGGCAAATTATGCTATTATTAGACTGTGCTTGCCCTTAAGTACAGGGGAATCATTGCTCTGTCTGGTGTGAACAATGCTGCCTCAGTTAAGTGTTGCATTTTGCCTTTACAGATGCAACCTTGAGATCTCGGCCATCCTTGTTATTACCAGTCGAAAGACTGAAAATAACTAGGAAGAGGCCACATAGAAGCAAAGAAGACACGTTGCATGAAGTAATGCAGCAGTCCCTTAACAAGCATCTAAAAGTGCAGGAGTGGAGGGAGAGTGAAAGGAGGATCCGTCAGCAGAATGCAGAGTGCCAGCTCAAAATCGCGGCGCTCCAGCAGCAAAGCATGGATCGGCTGATAAACATTATAGAGTGCCAAGTTGACTCCTCCAAGCACTCGTTGCCATGCAGGTGAAGCACTACCGCCCCTCCCCCCCCCCGCCCTTGTCCCAAAATTCTTTCCCTTGTGCCCCCATGTCACCTCCAACCCAATTTCCCCAACATCCTGGTTCTTATCTCCACCAGCTGCCTCCAACACCTATAGCTTTACCACCTAGCCCTGAAATCTGCAACCCTTTATCCATGCGCTCAACCCCCATCACCAGGGCCGGCGACAGAAATTTGGGGGCCCCCTACTCTGATAGTTTGGGGGCCCCCCCAGCCCAGCCAGGCCCCCTCCAGCCCAGCCGACAGCGGCTGGGGGCCCCCCAGCCCAGCCGCCCCCCCCCAGTCCACAGCTGACAGCGGCTGGGGGCCCCCAGCCCAGCCGGCGCTCTCCCCCCCCCCCAGCTGACAGCTGGCCACAGCTAGGAGCGAGAGCCCAGGAGCAGCGTGAGCTGCCCTTGCTGCTCCCTCCCTCCCTTCCCCCCTCCCCGGACTGAGCCGCTGCTGCCGGCCGGGCTCACTGCTCGTCCGGGGACACACGCTCGTCCGGGGGAGAGCCGCGCCGGATGACTACGGGTAGAGCTGTACCGGGGCCCCCCTAAAGTGCGGGGCCCGGTACAGCTCTACCCGTAGTACCCCCCTGTCGCCGGCCCTGCCCATCACCATGCATTTTAGGCAGCCTGAAGTGCAGCACGCATTGCACAGCACTCCAGAATGGAAGGCTGAGTATGAGAACAGACATGCACAAGTTCCCCACCTCACCCCCCTGACCTTTCTGTATCCCAAGGAATTGTGTTTCTTTTCAATGAATGAATTTTCTTTTAAATAAATGGATTTTTTGACTGTCAAAACATTCTTTATTATTGCATAAAGTGAAAGATAACTTAGCCCAGGAAAGCAATAGCCACTGCAAGTCATTGTAGCAAACACAGATTCCTACTAACATTGGAAGCACTGCACTTCACTCCCATGCAGAGCACCAAACATTACTGGTAGCTTTCAGCTCACATTGCTTCCTTAAGGCATCCCTAATCCTTGCAGCCCTTTGCTGGGCCCCTCTAATAGCCCTGCTCTCTTGCTGTTCAAATTCATCGTTCAGGTGTTGAACCTCCAAGTTCCATGCCTGAGTGAATCTTTCACCCTTCCCTTCACAAATGTGGAGGGTACAGCACGCGGATATAACCGCAGGGATGCTGTCGTCGGCCAGGTCCAGCTGCCCATACAGAGAGCGCCAGTGGCGTTTTAAATGGCCAAAAGCAAACTCCACAGTCATTCTGCATCGGCTCAGCTGGTTGTTGAACTGCTGATTGCTGCTGTCAAGGCCCACTGTGTAGGGTTTCATGAGCCATGGCATTAAAGGGTAAGCGGGGTAATTCAACTGCCAAACATGAAGTGTTGGCGAGACTCATCAGCGTGTTCCTCAGCAGTTCGGGCTCCAGTCCCACAGACCGAAAGGGAAGACAGAGCATGCAATACAAAAAACATTGAAAGATGGCACCAAATGTGGACGGAAACACGGGGATTGCTGGGATGCAAACCGATGCATCACGGGGTGTTGGGACAGGACCCAGAATGCACCCTCTGCCCCTTTCCCACAAGCCACAGTGCCAGAATGGGAAGAGGTGCTCTGTGGGATGGCTGCCCATAATGCACCGGTCCCAATGCTCTATTATATATACAGATGCAGTCTTTATTCCAGTTCCATCATAATTTCACTAGAATGATTGACCTTTGTTTGGTTCTAGTTGCCCTTTAAATGCCTAAGAGCAAGGAAATTGGGGAAAGGGACTATTTTAAATGTCAGTGTGCCTATCCTACTAACAGCTTTTCCAAGTTGTTTTTTCGACTCCTGTGGCTGGTTACAATCCCGCTGCAATTTGTCTTGTGCAAACACATTGCATCTTGGCACTAATGATGATCAGTATTTTCTCCAAATAATTTGGAGGACAGTTCAGTTGTCCTATGGGAGTTGGGCTCCTCCACTTAAGGCGGAATGAGCCTGCAAAATTCTGGAAGTGTGGTTATTCATCTATTCTGGATGGGTGACCTGACATTTACCCTGGGAGTTGATTTACTTTTCATAAACAAGGCTTGTAGAGGGGTGGTTGCCCACTCCCAGCCAGAAAGGGTTGAAACAGCCTAGCAAGCTCCCAGGCTGATTTGGAGAATAGGCTCAACTGGGTGACCACACCCCAAACTCTAGCAGGCCCTTATAAAAAGGCTGAGAGGCAGCGGCCTGAGAGAGACAGTCTCCTCTGGTAACAAAGGCAGACAGGCCTAGCTGCTGGGTAAGCCTAGGGTACCCAGAGTGGAGCAAGGCTGGTGGGAGGCAAGAGGCACTGGGAAGCTCTGGCCTAGAAACCCCCAGGCTGCAGGGTCTAGGGAACGGCCCAACAAAGGGTACTGGAGTTACAGGGGGCAGCCCAGGGCTACAGAAGCAGAGGCAGCAGGCCAAACCCTCCTTGCCGGTGATGAATGGCAATGATACTGCAGTCTGCCCCAGTGAACGGGGCAAGTGGTGACTGGCAGTTGCCTAGACTGAGGCAAGGTGGGGATAGGGGTAGAGGTTCCCAGGGGGGGAGACCCTGAAACTGTGGGGGTACTGCAGGGGTGCAGCACCCAAGGTAAGAGGGCATGGGAGTCCAGGGAGGGACTCTGGGCAGAGGCAAGCGGGGCTGCAGAGGGCGCTCCGGAGGCTGGTGAGCTAATTCCCTGGATGACCAGCAGGAGGTGCCATGGGGTGAGTCGCTGCACGCTTACAGGGCTAAAAAATAAAATAACATTCTAGAAAATAATGTGGATCCTGCTGGCTGAGTACTAGTACTATATGCTGTTGGCTGGGTTGCAGGTTACATGACATATGCTAATTGCTGGCAAAAGTTCAGTGAGGTTTCTGCTACTTCGTATTAACTGCTCATTAAAAGCTACTGCTGATGAAATTTCAGCAGGAGGAAATTATTTTTGTCTCTATCCAGAGATCAAATGATTACAGATGGAAAGTACTGTAACCTTGAAGATAAAGAGAGAAAATGTGTCACTGTATTCAGAAGAATAGCATGACAAAGTTGGTTTCAGAAAGCATTTTTGACAAAGTTCCATATGTGAAGTTAATGACAATGTCTAAGTGTAGGAGTCATGGAATAAGTAGAAAGTTGTCTCTGATCCTTTAAAAACAAAGGGTACAAAGAAGAGAAAAATTAGTGCTAGTCAGAAATGGACTGTACCATGTGAGAAGGGCTGTAAATAATGATGAACAATGCAACTCTCTACACTCAGATTTCAACCACTTAAAGACAAATAATGGGACTGTACAGACTGATATAGAAAAAGATATTAAACATTAGGAAATATAACTTAAAAATGTTACTCAAGGAGTCAAAAAGAAAATTTATTTATTGAGCTTGGATATTTGAGTATCTAGAGGATTAGTAACAGACAGCAAAACAACATAAGGCCTATTAACCTTGTTGGATGATATAACATTTGGGGCCAAAGTTTCCCATCAACTGCTATTAACTTTAGAGAGAGCCATGCCCTTGCAACTGAGAGCAGAATGTTGCCTTAATTAAAGTTTTGATTTTTGTACATTGTCATAAATTGTAACTGTAACCAATTATCTCGTGTATCAGGAGCCTTTAGAAACGAAATTTTTATTTTATGTAAAAAAACCCTACTTATGAATCTCAATTAAGATATTTGCTACATGACAACTACAATGTTCCTGAAGTTCCGTACATCTCAGTTTCCACAAAAGAACGGACAAAATAGCAGTGTTTCCCTTCAGCAGTTCTGAAAAATGTCATGTTATGAGAAACTGTGAAACATAGCCCTGAACAAATCAGTGCAGCTGTGTTGTTTATGTGTGGCATTATGAATAGCACTGAGGGGAGGTGATTTTTTGTTTTTGTTTTTTTATTTTTCTCCCTGAGATGTGTGCATCTCTTTGGATTTGTGTGGCTTTTCAACAGCTGTAGGAATCTGAAAGAGACTAAGGTTTTTTTAACTTTTGAAATCCCATTAAACATTATGTAAAGAAAGTGAGGAATACTTGTAACACCTTCAGAGCTCGTCTTCACTAGAGCCGGCTGGGATCAATCTTCTGGCGATCGATATATCGCGTCTCATTAAGACACGATAAATCGATCGCCCACGGCTCCCCTGTTGACTCTGGAACTCCAGCTTGCCAGGAGGCGCAAGCTGGAGTCGACGTGGGAGCGTGCCGCTGCCTGCTGCCGCCGTGGGGATGAGCGGTAAGTCAGCGGCAGATACGCAAACTTCAGCTACGTGATTCACATAGCTGAAGTTGTGTATCTGCAGTCGATCTCTTCCCCCTCCCCCACCCCCCCCCAGTGAGGACAAGCCTTTAGAGCAGAGCTTTCCAAACTTTTCATGTTGGTGACACACTTTTTAGACATGCATCATTTCGCGACACAGTAATTCAGTTTTACTAGCAAACCGGAGGTTAAACTAACCCGTTATAAGAGATACAGACACATACATAAATTGTAATAACGAAATGTATGGGGACACAACATATCTCATGAAAACCTTTCATTTAATATATTTTTTAAAATATATGATTTGTAAGATAATAACATACATTGTTGTCATTTATGAGTAACAGTATGTAAATATGTGCAAGAATTAAAAAAAGTTGAACACCAATAACTACTTACCATTTTAATGGGATGTATAAGGTTGATGGGATGAACACAGCTTTTCAATATTTGGTGGAATAAGAGGATTGGGGTGCGGGGGGATAAGCTCTTGCTGGGGTGTGGGCTCTGGGATAGGGCAGGCTGGGGATGAGTTTGGGATGGGTGTAGGCAGGCTGCTGTGGGACTGAAGCCAGAGAGGAGGACTCCCCCCAGCCTTTTCCCTGCCAGCAGCAGCAAGCTCTGGGTCAGCTTCCTCCTTTCCTGCCCCCAGCCATCATCAGCAGCATACTCACTCACCCCCATCACAGGCAGCAGAAGCAGGAGGGCGCTAGGACCCTGCAGCAATGGAGGCAGCATGTTGCTGCACAGAATGGAAGAGAAGGGATGCTCTGCTCCTGGGGAGAAGGTGTAAGGGGGCAGCAAGGGGAGGCCGGGGGACCCTTGGGGGGACAGAGCCAGGTTGCGGGGGGGGAGGCTCTCTGGGCTCTTCCTCCTCCCCCCTCTCGCTGCCGGCACCTGCATCCGGACGCAGTGCAGTCCTCCTTCCCCCGACTGTCTCTGTGGGGGGAGGGAGGGGAGTGGGCTTTCGACCCCCTCCCACCTCCCTTCTGCTGGCCGGCACTGGCCAAGCCGGCAGCAGCAACAGCTTGCTTTCCAGCAATTTTGGCTGGGTAGTGTTTTTAGCTGCTTTAACATTAGCTGCTTTAGGAAGTTCCGGGGGAGGGGCCAAGGGAAGCAGAGGGAGCTCCGCGCGACACACTTACACACTGCCGCCGACACACTAATGTGTCGCGGCACACAGTTTGGAAAGCTCTGCTTTAGAGACTAACTAGTTTATTTCAGCATAAGCTTTCCTGGGCTATAGCTCACTTCATCTCTAAGGTGCTACAAGTATTTCTCGATTTCTTTACGGATAAAGACTAACACGGCTGCTATTCTTGGACCTGTCATTAAACATTATGTACCTTTTGTCTTAGAATTGGTATGCTAATGTACAATTTTTTTGCTTTCTTTTATTTTTCTTTCTGTGTGTATAAATGCATTTTACTTCTGTTCCATTCTATGCATCCGATGAAGTGAGCTATAGCTCACGAAAGCTTAAGCTGAAATAAACTAGTCTCTAAGGTGCTACAAGTATTCCTCGATTTATTTACGGATACAGACTAACATGGCTGCTATTCTTGAACCTGATATACCAATGTACGACTAAGAAGAGAATATCCCTTATTCCTATATGACACTGCTCTGCACCTGTGCAGCCTTTCCTGAATGGGAAAGCTCTACAGCTCCTATAGTATACAGTTGGGGCCCATGAAATGGCTCATGGAGATTACTGTGCAACTTTGCCACCCTAACCTCGCTATGGAAAAACCCTTAGCCTTTTGTTTAACTCCATGTACTTAAAAACCCACAAAGAGAACCAACCCATTCTCCTGTCCTCCTTCCCTTGGCAGTTCACCCGTAAGGAAAAACTTCTTTAATTTCATCTGGTTGTAAAACTATAAATCAACCTTTAAATTAAACATTATTCAAAATACTTAACAGGAGGATTAGCTTTTCTGTCTGCTGACAATAAGTCATGTTCTCCTCTAGATTGTGTCTCCTGCTGAAATCACTGAAGGCTGATCTATGTTACAAAATCATGTTCAAATAAATTATGAAGAATTGTGCTTTGATGATTTGTGATCATTATATTGACCATAGTTCTTGTCAATGTAGCCTCAGGCAAATCTCGTCCAACATAATTATGATTATGGTTAATTTAATTATGATCTAATTATTATTGAACCTTTTGTTTAATACAGTACTGACCAATCAGGGCATAGATCGAGCTGATTGACCTTAGTCTACATTGTCTGTATGTTGAGGTCAGAATCATGTTAGCTACTGAGATTCTTCAAGATTGCATTCCAAGATAAAATTATCTCGTTTTATCAGGCCATTGGCGATCAAGAGGACTGCGGGACTAAATATTTCACAAAACTATTGTTTATTGTCATTCAATTGAATGAAAAATGATTCATAGCTGTTTTAAAGGAAGTTTTATTATTTATTAAATTTATGTGATAACTTAACATTACTTTAAATAGTTCTATATTTTACCATATTTATAATATGAAAACTGTTGTAAAAATAACAAGGTATCACCTTTTTTTTTTTCTTCAAAAAGATCATCAAGATTTATTGACCTAAGAGGTAAATATCAGCCAAGACAAACTTGAGGTCGATATTTATCTTGAGAGACAATAAATCTCTGTTCATTGAAACATAGTCAATTAAATGCAAAAATCCTCATTAATGTCATGTGAACATTGCCAATATAAACAGCCAAAATTTGAGCTATTCTCAGACTTTTTGCATTTAATTCCCCTGTTTTGTTTTTTTAAAGACAGAGAAGAAAAGAAAGGGGAAGAGGAAAATGTCCTCAGTGGCATTAATGAGTTTGCATGACTGTTTTGTATAGCTCTGTGCAGTTGGTTTTAAACTAATATTCTCTGTAAATGGTAAAATATCTAGCTACAATTGTGCACTGTTATGCACTTTGATTGCAGACAGAGCCCTGGCTGCGTAGGTTTGGTTAAGTTAGCTGGATCTTTCTTAGTTCATCCTTCGCCAGGCAGCTATTCTGTGCATCCCATGCAGCAAGTGCCAACAGAAGATTGAGGATGAGTTGTATCCGTGTTATTTTCACAGTTGTAGGTTATGAAACTGTCTGATTGAAATATGGCCATTTATATCATTAATATTGCCTCTTTTAGACAATTGCAACAAATCTTATGCAAAGTAGGTCATGTAAGGCATCAATGGAAAAGTTACAATCAAATATGATTATCCTGTTTATATGCATGTATCCTCTTTCTATCCAAAGTTATGAATATTGACAATGTACTAGTATTTCCAATGTGTTTGCTCCTGTCATAACATCCACAAGGTAAATTACATCCAATCTGGCCAGCACATCCTGAATAAACTAATGGAGCTGATGGCCCATTAAGGAACACTTAACTCTTATGAAGAATCAAAGAAGAGACTCGTCTCCACCAGGTGAGCCTTCCTGTGGACGTTTTTGCCAGAATATCAGTAATGGCCACTCCTATGATTAATGGAAGCATGCAAAGGCATGTGATTAGCTCATGTGACCCCGGACTCCATCTTGTGCCTGTAATTGTCTACAAACTAAGACCGAGAGCAGCCCTTCCATATGGGTGAAAACATAAAAAATCCTGAAAGTATATCCATTTTACCTCTTTCCCGCTCTAATCTCTGGACTAGAGATTTACATTAAAAGGAACATTTCAACCAGTGGACTGAGGACCTTCCAAATTTTTGGAAGTTACTAGGAACTTTACAAGCCAGCAGTTTATTCCATCACTGCTAGAAACTTGATGCAAGAAATTTGCAATGATTGTATGATCCTTTTGACCATTTTAACACTCTCCTTAATCTGTTCTCTTATAAATAAACCTTTGGATATTAGGTACTAAAGGATTGGCAGCAGCAGGATTATTGGGTAAAATCTGAGTAAAATATTGATGTGGCTGTGTGACTGATCACTCGGGATTAGGCGAACCCTTTGTTTGATTAAATTGATTTAAATAATCACACATCATGTGAGAGATTACCCTTCCCCCACTCTAAACTCTATGGCAAAGATGTGAGGATCTCTCATGCAAGACAATCAAACTCCAATCTTATCTACCAGTTTAGGTTAAATCTTTCCCCCCCAAAACCCAAACTTCTCTAGTTGGGGTTTGGAACTCCGCTGCCACCATTAACATGATTTCTCCAAAACCATGGAGTGGAGCACATTTAAACCCCCTATAATAACACCCCTTCCCCCTTGCCACCTGGGAAACATAAAGAACACAGACTTCAATCCACCCCTCCCCCTTGCTACCTGGGAGAGATTCAAGCACACAGACCCTCACTAGCCGTGAGCTGTGTCCGATCCAAAGCTAGGACAACTCCAAGGGAAATAACTAGACCCTTCTTATAACAAAAAAGGGTTAATAAAGAGAAGAGAAAAGCATACACTTACACAGACTTTACAGATACTCAATTCTGGTCTTAACTCCTCCTTAACCCCTCCCTAGGATTTCTCCCCCGATGAGATTAAGGACACCACAGATTGATTACAAGCCTATACAATTAACAATCTTACTTACTGCTAATCTGATTTAGAAACTTATTCAAAGATGAGTAGGAAGGCGATTCCATTCCCCAGAGCTGGGGAGAAGATGCAGTCAGGCAGAGTGCCCGGAGGGGGGGGGGGAAGTGAAACTAAAAACTCCCCCTTTGTCTATAGGAATTTGCATCCCCAAGACGTCATTGCCTCTTCTGCTTCAGGTTAACCCCTTACAGGCAAAACAGTAATCTAAGGCACTTCATACTTATGACACATCATAAAGTCGAGTGTCTGCTTGGTGAAACAAGGCCTAAGGAGACTGCATTTCTGACTTCTTGTGAGCCAGTGTGGTGAAACAGAAGTGTACTTTCGTTACTGGTTTGGTATATTTTATGGAAGAATAACCACCAGTTTGGGATGGGTCTGCCCGATTTTTCAGCAGTTTGTCCTGAATCTGGTATTTTCAGTTGTGACCCACTGAGACCTGGTGACATAGGTATATCCTTCCAAAGGCTGATTCAGTTCAATGTGATTGCCTTGTATGTGTGTCCTGAAATGGAGTAATGATAGCAGTGATTAGGGTGTTCAGATTACACATCAGAACTCCAACCTGAGCCAATGGTTGTTGTATGACCTACCACTGGAGTCATCCAGGTTTATTTTAGTGGTCTCCGTGACTACCATGTGCCTATTACAAGTGGGTTTAGGTTTTACATATACAGATATATCATAGTCAGATATATCCTGGACCCTGTGACCCTGGTAAAACTGAAATCTTTGTAATAGCCAGACCATTACTTCCAACAGTTTGCAGCCAAGGCTCACTGTGCTTCTGTCAGGTTAGAAACTGCTCTGCCTGCTGAGCTCAATGGAGAAAATACCATTTTATGTTTCTCTTGAGTGAATATTGTGCTGCCTGTGGCCTGGTATGACATGATAATCTTCTGTCCTTGGGGATACAATGGCTATTTAGTGTTCTCTCATCATAGTGTCCTCCTTGCCAGGAACACTAGTTGAGAAATATCCAGGAAAAGATAAAGCTCACAAGAAAGAGGATAGAGCACCATTAGTGTAAGTCCTGCTGAATTGAATCGATTGCCACATAGTGCAGTAGTTGGGTCATGGAATGTAAGGCACTGGGTCACGATGGCTCTGGTCAGCACCACCGACTGGGCCATTAAAAGTTCACTCGGCGGTGCTGCCCAGCTAAGGCAGGCAAGTTCCTACCTGTTCTGACACCGCGCTGTGCCCTGGAAGTGGCCAGCAGCAGGTCTGTCTCCTAGGTGTGTGTGTGGGGGGGAGGGGCAATGGGGTTCCGTGCGCTGCCTCCACCCCAAGCACTGGCTCTGCACTCTGATTGGCCAGTTCCTAGCCAATTGGAGCTGAGGGGGGTGGTACCTGCAAGCAAGAGCCATGCGGAGCCGCTTGCGCGCCTCTGCCTAAGAGCCAGACCTGCTGCTGACCACTTCCAGGGTGCAGTGTGGTCCGCAGTGCTAGGACAGGTAGGAAACCTGCCTCTGTACCCCCACTGCACCGCTGAATGGGAGCCATCTGAGGTAAACCTGTCTCCAATCCCCTGCCCCAGTCCTGAGCCCCACCCAAACACAGAGCCCACTTCTGCACCCCAAACACCTCATTCCCAGCCGCACACCAGAGCCATCACCACCAGCCCTCTCCCGCACCCCAAACCCCTGTCCCAGCCCTGAGCCCCCCCATAACCTCTCATTCCTAGCTCAACCCTTCAGTCTGCACCCCTGCATCCCAACTATCTGACCCAGCCCTGAGCCCCTCCCACACCACAAACCTCTCATCCCCAGCTCTGTTGGGTTGCGAGCATCAAAAATTTTCATTAATTGGGTCACCAGAAAAAAAAAATTTGAAAAGCACTCACATAGTGGGCCAGATGGTGACTTTAAGAAAGCTGAAGGAACTGTACTAGAGCAATGTCCCAGGACAAATTCTAGCTGAGTTGGCCAGAGAAAAAAAAACAAATGAGGACTCCTTGTAGCACCAACATTTATTTGGGCATAAGCTTTCGTGGGCTAAAACCCACTTCAACAGATGCACAGAGTGAAAAATATAGTAAGCAATATATATATTACAGCTCATGAAAAGATGGAAGTTGCCTTACCAAGCGAGGGGGAGTCAGTGCCAAATGAATCAAGATGGAAGTGGCCTATTCTCAAGAGTTGACAAGAAGGGGTGAATATTAAGAGAGGGAAACTTACTTTTTGTAGAAGTGACAAAGAGTCCTGTGGTACCTTAAAGACTAACAAAAGTATTGAAGCATAAGTTTTCATGGGCTAATACCCACTTCATCAAATGCATGCAGTGGAAGTATCCAGGGGCAGGTATAAATAAGTAGGCAAGAACCAGGTTAGAGATAACAAGGTTAGTTCAATCAGATTGAACCACCTTATTATCTCTAATCAGGGAGGATGAGGTCCTCTTCTAGCAGCTGATCTGGAGGTGTGAAAACTGAGAGAGGAGAAACTGCTTTTGTAGTTAGCTAGCCATTCATAGTCTTTGTTCAATCCTCATCCTCCCTGATTAGAGATAACAAGGTGGTTTAACCTGATTGAACTAACTGTGAATGGCTCGCCTATTACAAAAGCAGTTTCTCTCTCTGGGTGTTCACACCTCCAGATCAGCTGCTGGAAGTGGGCCTCACCCACCCTGATTGAATTTACCTTGCTTTCTTGCCTGCATATTTATACCTGCCTCTGGAGATTTCCACAACATTCATTTGATGAAGTGGGTCTTAGCCCACGAAAGCTCATGATCCCTAACATCTGTTAGTCTATAAGGTGCTACAAGACTCTTTGTCGCTTGAACTAACCTTGTTATCTCTAACTTGGTTCTTGCCTCCTTATTTATACCTGCCCCTGGATACTTCCACTGCATTCATCCAATGAAGTGGGTATTAGCCCACGAAAGCTTATGCTTCAGTACTTTTGTTCGTCTTTAAGGTGTCACAGAACTCTTTGTTGCTTTTGAAAATCCAGACTAACACGGCTACCTCACTGATTCTTACTTTTTGTAGTGAAGTATTAGAGAGGTAGCCGTGTTAGTCTGGGTCTGCAAAAGCAACAAAGAGTCCTGTGGCACCTTACAGACGAACAAACGTATTGGAGCATAAGCTTTCGTGGGTGAATACCACTTTGTCAGATGCAAGTCTGATGAAGTGGGTATTCACCCAGGAAAGTTTATGCTCCAATACGTCTGTTCGTCTGTGAATTGCCACAGGACTCTTCGTCGCTTTTGTAGTGAGTTTCTCCTGTGGAATCCAGGGAAAGTGCCTGCTGGAACAGCAGCTCCACAATCTTTGAAATGTTCAACCCAAGTCCTTTCTTGTTGCAGGTCTGTGTATATGTAGAGGAAGAAAGGCCGCTTTGGAGATTAGCACTACCAGCATTGCTAAGGGGGAACAGGGTCTCTGTTTCTCAGCTTGACTGCAAAGTGTCACTTGCAGGGGCTCTCAAAGGGGCTGGATTCCTCATGCAGTTCCCCTCTGTTTTGTAAATCCATACACAGCAGGGCAAAATCTAGCCTGGCTTTGGTAGAGTGAAGAAAGTTTTTTCCTCCTCCACTACTCCACCTGAAAAAATCCCATTAAAGTCATGAACCTGTGAGGTGCTAAGTATCCTGTCTCCCACCAATGTGGGAGCACCCCCATTGTAGCATATTGCAGTATCAGTTTCAAGACAATTAAAACCAACCACTACAGTTTTTTTCCTCACTTTGTGTCAGATCCTATTTCTAAAACAAGCTTTCTAGGTGTTTGGTATTAAGTAAAGTAAACTGTGTGACAAGAAAACTTTAATTATCTAAATTCTCTGGGAGAAATGTGTGGCAGGCACAAGACATCTATTGACTATCAAAGGCAGGCTTGATTAGCATTCATGAAGCAATGAGGAATTTTACAAAAGCATCACCTCAGGTGGGGGGTGTTAAAGTGCATTGCAGAAAAGACTGACATTCCTGCTAGATTTGTGTAGTGATCAATTAACAGGTACTTCAAATAACTTAACAGTAAGATTACTTTGAAAATGCAAAACTTTCCAACTGCATTCAGCTAACAAGAAAGCCTAAAATTTGTATCCATAGCAATTGTAATGGTTTGTAGCAATATGTGCTTAGAGTGTATAAATCATGCATCGTGGGCCAGATTTTCAAACAGATGAACACATAGTGTGAATGCACTTTTGCATATATTCATCTAAGGTATTTAAATTCCAGCAAAGTGCATGCCCAGAATAGGGTTGTGCGCATGCACACACACACACACACACAAAACCACAACTTGTGTTTACTTTTTGAGGGATCTCTCCACCTGAATTAGAAGTGTGCACATAAATACAAACCCATTCAAAAATGAGGGTCCACTTACATTCTATGTTGGCAAATGGACACTCAAATAGAAGTAGGATTGCAATTTTAACAATAACATTTAAAAGACTTAACATAAATACTTATGACATTAATATCTTAAATTAGTTTTGCTTTCATTTATACTGACACAGGAGCACACATTTCTTTAGTATAAGATAAGAAGAGAGTAGCCTTATCTCTGCTGGGACTTGATTTCAGATGTTCAACAAGTCTACAAGTTTTATAGTACAAAAGAGATGCAGAAAATGTTTGCAGCTGTATTTTTTTGTTCCTGGGGAAAAGTGGGTCAAGAAAAGGTTCAGGATGTAATTTAATAGTTTTTTTGGACTAGTAAGTAAATTGTTATACAAAAACTTTCCAGGTCTGACAAATTGAAGAAGGGATCTTACTGATGCAAAAATCTGCAGTGTTATAACTTGCTTGTTTGTCTGCTAGAATATTAGGCAGTGCATCCTCTTCATAAAGATATACCATCTATTAATTGGAATATTGAAAACCTAATAAAAGATAGTTTTAGTTGGACACCAAAAATGTCCACAGAACATAATTTTCATAGAATCAGAGAGGTAGCTGTGTTAGTCTGGAATTGCAGAAGTGACAAAGAGTCCTGTGGCACCTTAAAGACTAGCTAAAGTACTGAAGCATAAGCTTTCATGGGCGGGCTAGTACCCACTTCGTTGGATGCATGCAGTGGAAGCATCCAGAGGCAGGAATAAATATGAGGCAAGGACCAGGTTAAAGATAACAAGGTTAGTCCAATCAGGCTGAACCAGCTTGTTATCTCTAAGCAGGGAGGATGAGGTCCTCTTCTAGCAGCTGATCTGGAGGTGTGAACACTGAGAGAAGAGAAAAAAGAAGATTTTTTTGGGGGGGGGGGAGGAGACTTCAGCAGAAGGGGTGGAGAGGGGCCCCCACTTGCTCTGGCCCAGGGCTCTACAAAACAGTAATCTGCCTCTGGGGACCATACATGATGGAACTAGGGGTGCTGGGTTGTTGCCTCATCCCTTGGCTTGAAGTGGTTTCCATCATATACAGGGTTTAGTCTGGTTCAATGGCTCTCAACCCCCCTCTCCCCCTCCCGGTATAAAAATTGTTCCAGCATCTCTGCACAGGACTACTTGCAGGAGTGCGGTGAACAGGATCAGGCCATATGTATGGGGGTGATTCTGGAAGTCACAGAGCAACTTCCGAGCCTCAAAAGGCAATAGGAGTTGAGGGCACTTACACTTTTTTGGAGATACTCTGCCCACACAGTCAGGCCCATAGGATCAAATGTTTTTAGGCTGTGGCGCATGGTTGTCAGAGTCTGTTTCCTAACACTAGTGATACCCAGGACAACCATTGGTCTGCACACCTGCTATTTTATATTTGTACTAGGTGTGATTATTTTCATATGGATTGTTGAAATCTTATGTTTCTCTTTTTAATCAAATGCTGCTGCTTCTGGTTTTGGAACAAGATGAGAGAAGTGGTTTTAATGAGCAGACCTATGACTTGAATTTCCATGCATTTAAGGAAAATATGAGTGAGAAAGGGGTTTTCAGATCCACATATGCTTCATAAAGTTTCCAGCCAACATGTCTGTCTATATCTGCAGCTTTTCTAGTATAGTTTAGTTTTAGCTGCCTCTTCTCCATATTACTTTTTTTCTTTTATGCTGCCCCAAAGCGTGCTAGGTTTTTTTACAGAACCAAACAAAACAACACCTTGTCTGAACCCCAAAGAGCTTACGTCAAGTATTAGACAGATGGAAAAAGCAGTAATAACAAGCAAAAAGAAGAGGGAACAAGGAAAATAGTGATGATTGTGAGCTTACTCAAAAATCAAGCTTGACATCTTTAAAAAAGTCTATATTCTTAAAGTATATTTAATTCATGTGACCGATTGGTGGCCAGCACAGCTGTACCCGCACTCTGATCACTGGATCACCCATTCACTTCCCTGGAGTAAACCTGAGGGACAAAACTGTGCATAATTGATAGATTGGGAATGGCCAGGAGAGAGCTAATAGCCCAGAAAGTAGAAAAGACACAGGAAGGAAGTGTTCAGGGTTTTCAGAGCTGGAGCCAGGAGAGTTCTCAGAAGGAAGGTACCTTTGTCTACCTCCCTCGTTGGCCAAGTGGGCACAGGAGTGAATACTACTATAAATTCAGAACTGCACAAGTCTGTAAGGATCATGGGGAGAATCACAAAAGGTCTGAGTGGCTTGTGGCTCGAGAAGAGACAGGAGTGGGATGATGTTGTATCACAACCCAGTATTTTCACAAAGGGCACACTGAAGTTTCTCCCCCGCCAGGAACTCTGTGGCATTTGGCATGAGAAACGGATGAATTATCCATTGGATTTAGGTTTTCACATATATATCAGGCTAAAAGGACTTAAGTGAGGCAGAAAATTAATGTGCACAGAATAGGGCCCATAGATTTTAAGCTGGATGGTTCTTTTTGAGTTGCTAGTGTTAGAGTTTTTGAATTCATATCACCTAAAATATCTCCTCTTTTCAGCTGTTTGATTTCATCCTCGTTCTTCCAGACGTATGTGAATTAGCAGGAACATACAATCTTGGGTCCGGTTCTATTCAGCATCTTCATGAGGGATTTGGATAATGGCACAGAGAGTACACTTAAGAGAGCTTGCAGATGATATCAAGCTGGGAGAGGTTGCAAGCACTTTGGAGGACAGAATTATCATCCAGAATGTTCTTGACAAACTGGAGAAATGGTCTGAACTAAACAAGATAAAATTCAATAAGGACAAATGCAAAGTATCACACTTAGGAGGGAATAATCAATGGTTCAGTTACAAAATAGGAAATGGCTGCCTAGGAAGGAGTATTGCAGGAAAGGATCTGGGGATCATAGTAGATCACAAACTAAATATGACTTAACAATGTAATGGTAGAGAGGGTTTGTCAGGGGTCGCTCCCTCCTCCAGGTCAGCAGGGGACCACACCGCCTCCCTATGTCCTGGCACAGGCCCTTTGGGGGAATCAGCTGAGCAGTCACGAGTCCTAGCTCAGGCCCTCAGGCAGGCACTGAGCAACCCAAACAGTCAGAAAGCCCAGGCTCTAGGTCAGGGCGGGGCAACTCAGTGGTTTGAGCATTGGACTGCTAAACCCAGGATTGTAAATTCAGTCCTTGAGGGGGCCAGTTAGGGATATGGGGCAAAAATAGGGGCTAGTCCTGCTTTGAGCAGGGGGTTGAACTAGATCAGGGTTTCTCAAACTGGGGCTCCCCGGGGGGTCGCAAGCTCGTGCTGCCGCTGAAAAGCTGCCAAATTGATTCTTTCCGCATTCGGCGGCTTTTCGGTGGACATGCAAGGGTCGCGCCGCGCCGCCTGAGAACAAAAAAGGGTCGCGGCCTCAAGAAGTTTGAGAACCACTGGACTAGATGATCTCCTGAGGTCCCTTCCAATTCTGAGATTCTATTCTAACAGTAGTTCAGGGCTCAAGCTCTCAGGCAGAGACTGAGCAACACAAACAACAGGGTCAGCAAGCCCAGGCCCTAAATCAGGAAGGGGGAGACTTCTGGGTGGCCATGGGGGGGACGCAGGCCCACCGACTCCACTGTGTCCCCGCCCCGGGGCCCTAGCAGCAGCCAGTGCCTGCTGCGGTGTCAGTGGGGATCCTGGCCACCACACACTGACCTGGGTTCCAGTTCTGTTCCAGCCAGACTTGGGTCGGCTGTCCCCGTCTACTCCCCCTCTGGAGGTATCTGGGTTCCAGTGGTGTTCTCAGGGGGGTCAATCACCATACGTTCCTCGGGGTAGCGGGCGAGAGGCAGGCTCGGCAACCCTGCGGCAGGAGCTGCACCGGCAGCGTCTGACCTCTGCCGTGGCCGTCGCTCAAATGAGCTCTGAGGCAGAACTCTTGTACTTCCTGTCCGACCCCTGACCTTCCGGGGGGCCGGACTTGGTGTGCTCTGGCTCCGCCCACTCTGGCATCTGGTAGGGCTTATTCTCCTCCAGGTCAAATAAAGGCCAAAAGTACGTGCAAACTAGTGAATATTTTATGTACTCCCCAAGTTAAGACAGTGATTTTTCCCCTTGAGCACAGTGCAGACCATCTAAAATTCACATACATTTGAATCGACAATCAGTCTGTGAACTTTGATAGGATGGTAGGATAAGGGTTGAGCTAAGAGAGGTCAAAGACTTTTCAGAGACAGAACAGGGATGATCAGGATATCACTTCCTTGTTGCATACACAACAAGAAGATGAACTTAAATTGATTTCTTCTAAGATCTCTGTTAAGGAAATTAACATAAAATAGTCAAGAACCTCTAGTCTTTAGAACTTGTGTGCTGAATCCTGAGGCTCATGTAGAGAATGGGTTTCCTAGCATGGAAAAAAGACAGTCAGACTTTATCTGTCTGACTTTAGTGACTCTTCCCGTTAGTATCGTATACTGCTAGAAGAGAATCACTTTTATATAGTTAGCAGATGTATAAGGTGTCACCCCACCCTTGTGGAACTGATGACATTGCATTGACAACAGGAGGCTTTGCATGTCCTGTAGCCAGCTTGAAATAAACAAATGATTGCATAACAGTTCAGCTTTACTTACAAACAACTTGGTGAAAGTAATGGGGACAAATTAGGCCTGTAATATATTTATTTGTTTAGACTTACGGGGGGAGCATATATCCTGGACGCTTATTGTTATTAGCACTTAGTGACAGTTATCATTTTAAAAATACAACTCAAGGAGAACGAATATTTATTGAATTATTGAAATGTAAATGCCTTTTGGAAAGTACAAAACATTACTGGGATCAATAGCCTAAAAAGCAAGGGCTTCCCACTAGTTTCTGAAGCTAGTGTCTTGTAAAGTATCTATCACCTTCCCAACAAAAGGATTTATCGGAAGAAACTGAGAGGCAGGCTTCTATGAAGCCTAAGTTAACTTTAGTGCTGCATAATGTATGCAAAGCACAAATCTCATAGTGTATTTATAGCAAGTCGGAATGTCTAATGACTTTCATTAAATGAAGACATCTCAGTCTTTTTGTGAACGGAAGAACCAAATCTTTCTATCAGATACCTGCCTTGCATATGGTAGCAAACTAGCTTTCAGAACTGCTACAGAACTGTGGAGTGGGAGTGCTTTTGTGTTTTGTAAAAGTAAACAATGGATCAGTAATAGAAATGGACCTATTTTCCCTCCATTGATCAAATCGCTGCATAAAAAGCTACAGCTATATTAACATAAGATAACTATTTACCACCCACACTTCACTGAAACCAACTAATTAAGCCCTATTTTTATTGCAGTGGTCACTGTAAGAAAAATCATGTATCCAAACAAGCTCCTCTGTTTAGTTTGGAAATATGATTTGTGGATACTGGATGGAAATTTCCTCTAAACTTTTAGCTCGGGGAACCATTATATGTGAATGTTTTCTACAACTTGATATTAACAGTAATCCCTATACTCAAAATGGGAAATACTTCAAATACTGCAGTAAATTTTCTGGTGGATGGTAAATATCCAGATTTTAATGGCACCCACTGCAGCCAGACCTTGACCCCTTTGACTTACAGACTTCTAATATTCCATAGAAAAGAATTATAATGGCTGCTATGGTAGAGCAAGCTATTCTTAGCTAGTCAGCACTATCTGCAGAAACAAACTGATTCGCTTTGATTGCTACTCAGCAGGACTGAAGGTGGAAGTCATATGTAAATAGATGGTCTGGAAATGGATGCCTGTATTCATTAATCTTTCATTAGACTCAATCTCAAAATTACCCAAAGGTTTTACAAGGACTTTTCAAACTCTAATTTGGCCCCTGGCCTTTAAACAAAATGAAAGCTATTGATTGATGTTCTGGCCAGGATGCAAATGAGCCCATAAGCTCCTGAATCAGGTTTTATTGGTTTAGATGCACTTTCTTAGGTCAGCTCAAGAGACCTACTAAAAATGAAAGTTACTATAAAGCTTCATTGTAAGGTTAATTCTGTGTTAAGTTTAACTAACAATGAAAGAATATTAAAACCAGATTTTTTTTATTAATTTCCAGAAACTTCTTGAACATTTGTCTCAAAATTCTTCAAAACTGAAAAACAAGGTAAAATATAATGAACAGGTTTTCAAAGAACTAAATGAGATACATATTTAATTCCTCGATGTAATAAAACATACTAAAAGATTTAGACTCCTGGCCTCAGAATTTTGCTTAGCGACAAGTTAGTTACTTAGAGTGGCTTCTGAAAAAATAAGTATTAATAATATGTAGTGTAATGCCACTGCTGAAAGAACAAAAATAGGATCCTGATTTTGATCTTAGTTACCCTGTATAAATTCAGAATAGCTCTACTGAATATAGTGGCGGTCTCTATATTATTTCTATGAATTCACACTAGAGTAGCTGAGATCAGATGCTGTCAATAACTTTTTAAAGCACTCAGCAGATGGCTTTTAGAAGGGATTTATTTTTTTGTGCAAGGGGGGAGGAGGAGTGATGTGCATGGTTCATTAACCAAAATAAAGGGTTGAAATGTGGTTCTACTTTGAAAAGTAACTGCTTCAAAAATACCGCATCACAGGGTTCCACACTCTGTTTTTTCACTGATTTCATGTCAAATTTCCACAGCTGAAAAATAAAAATGTCTGTTCTGCAAACTCAACCAGGAATCTGAAAATAAAGGTTCCTGGGTTTTTGGCACCTGTACCATCACTGGCAATAACGATTCTGCAGTACTCAGTTACACCTATGTGACCTACACAGTCTTCTTCAAATTATGCCCTCTGCTATACCTGTACCACTCTACTGAGGGCTGGTCTACACTATGGGGAGGGGTCGACCAAAGATATGAAAATTCAGCTACGTGAATAACATAGCTGAAGTCCGTGCATCTTCGAACGACTTACCTGCTGTCCTCACGGTGGCAGCAGTCAGCAGCGGACTCCCGTCGACTCCAGCTTGCACCTCTCGGTGAGCTGGCGTTCCGGAGTCAACGGGAGCACCATTGGCAATCAATTTATCGCATCTGGATGAGATGCAATAAATTGATCACCAAAAGATCAATCACTACCCGATGATCTGGAGGGTAGTGAAGACATATCCTGAAAGTGGTATGATGGCACAGGCATAGGCTTGTGGCTGTGTGCATAATCTGCAGATAGCAGAGATTCCCAGTGGCCTGCATTTAGAACTATGTTAATAATTGTTAATGATGTGTGAGCTGGAACAGAATTTAGTTCAGCTGAGGTGTTTCTGCTATGCTAACAGAAGTAAAAAGCAGCTCAATCTTACTCTTGTCACTAAAGTACACAGCTGTAGCTGAAATACAGATTGGTGGGGTGGTCTGCTAGGTAAGAAAACCCCTTTTTTTGCAAAGAATCAGGGTGGTAGCCGTGTTAGTCTGGAATAGCAGAGTTAACAAAGTCCTGTGGCACCTTAAAGACTAACTATAAAGTTTTGAAGCATGAGCTTTCGTGGGCTAATACCCACTTCGTCGGATGCAGGCAGTAGAAGTGTTCACAAACAGGCAGTTATAGAAAAGTAGGTAAGAGCCAGTAACTTTTCAAAGTAGAACCACACTTTAAGTCAGTCTGGTTGTCTCACATTCACAGATCTGGCTTAAAAAATACAGAGACCATAGAGCTGTGTCGGAAATGAGTCATTCATTTGCAAGAAGCATTATAAATGTACAAACATAAGTTTGTTATGAACAAATGAATTTCCATAATTGGGAAATGACACATCTGGTATTAGCACCACTTTAAGCTCTGGCCAACACTGTGCCATTATAATATTTAGACAGGAGTGTCATGAAGACTACTAGTTAGGTCTGTTAACAGTGGGAGACCTGGCAGGAACTGGCTCCAAAAATCTGTCAAATGGACACTGAGCATGAGCAAAAGCTAATAGCAGTGAGGAGGAAACACTCCGTTTGTACCACAAATGGTTGATCTGTTCCTCATAACTGGAGTCTGTTGGGTCTTATTTAATGAAGAAGCAGCAGTCATCAGACTATGAGTCTGGCATCAGTCATCAGAGCCAAATTAGGATTGAGAGGATCCAGGATGGAGTTTCTCTTCTTACTGGGCCAATGCTGAGCACTTAACTTTTGTAGAGGGGATGCAAACAGGGGCAAGTGTTCAGCATTACGGGAATAAAAGGGAGTATGAAATCAAGGGATGGAGAAAAAAGGAAAACACCATGCAAGTCATTGATTCTCGGCTTTGAACAAGAAATAGAAAGTGTGGAATGTGCTCTTGAATAATTATAGCACAGCTTGGTGTATTGACTGCTGCAAGGCCACAGGCAGTAGCATCTGTCTCCCAGGAGTATTGTTGATATGCAATAACATATAACTTGGAGCATCTAATTGGGAGGTGGGGGGAGGGGAGGATTAATTACACTTTTGAAAGTGGTGCACTTAAATAAAACAGAGCAAAATAATTTTTTTTATAATAGATAGCTCGTTTTCCATGAAAACCTTATTCACAAATGGCTATGCTGATCTGTTAGCAGGTTTTTAATTTCCATCTTTAAAGATTGAACATTCTCAGTTGTTTTTTAAAAAAGTGATGTATCCTTGTCTCCAAAGTAATGGTGCAGTGCTGGCCTTTTAGATCAGTAGCAGTCAGAAGTTGGGGTATAACTGCAACAGTAGCCATTTGAGTCAAATGATTTTGACTGCTGCCACATGACTGATTTTTGTAACCCAGCCCCATTTCATGGGACTGAGGTAAGGGACTAAAACAATTCTAGAAAGGCTGGCTGAACTCACTGAGCCATTTGTGTCTGGTTTAAGGACTCTGACCCCCGTCTCCTTTATTATGGTGAGACCATATATATGTCCCTTGGGAGCACAGCATATAAAACTTGGGAAGAAACTGGGCATGTTCTGAGTTTTCTAGCTTACATAGTTTTTGAGATATGTAACCATAAATGTTAAAATTGGAACATTTGGAGAAAATATTTTGTTTTGTTTTTTCGTAATATGCACAGTTTCTCACACATTTGAATAATACAAGAACAGCTCAGCCAGCCTTTCTAGACAAAAATCAGAGTTATGAATGTTTCAGAGTTACAACCTCCATTCCTGAGATGTTTGTAACATCTTAGGTTCTACTGTATACAGTAACTCCTCACTTAACATTGTAGTTATGTCCCTGGAAAATGCAACTTTAAGCAAAGCGATGTTAAGCAAATCCAATTTCCCCATAATAATTAATGTAAATGGGGGGGCTAGGTTCCAGGGAATTTTTTTTCACCAGACAAAAAACTATGTATATTATATATATACACACACAGTATATGTTTTAAACAAACAATTGAATACTGTACACAGCGATTGTGATTGTAAAGCTTGCTTGAGGTGATGAAGTCAGAGAATGGAAGAGGATGGGATATTTCCCAGGGAATGGCTTACTGCTAAATGATGAACTAGATTTTGGCTGAGCCCTCATGGGTTACATTGTTGTTAATGTAGCCTCACACTCTATAAGGCAGCAGGAATGGAGGGAGACAGCAAGGCAGACAGAGACACACACCCTGTATGTGGGAGAGAGAGAGAGAGATGTGCATTGCCCCTTTAAGTAAGATGACCCCAGTCTTAAGTACATTGTCTTTTTAAGTGAATGAGGAAGTTGAGACAGCAGCTGCTGCCCCAAGCTCTCACCATCTCTCTCCTTCAGTGTCCCCAAACTGCTCTATATGGAGAAGCGATAAGTGGGGGTGCAGGAGCAGGTTGGAGGGGGACAGCCTGACATTAGTTCTTCCTTTCCCCTGCCCTGCACAGCAAGCAGGTGCCTCCTGGAAGCAACTACAAGGCAGAGGGCAGGAGCAGCACATGGCAGAGGGGGAAGGGACATGTGAACTGCCGGCAATTGATAACCTCCTCGGCAGCTGCTGCACAGGGAATTTAGGGGAGCAGGGAGCTGATAAAGGGGGCTGCCGGTTCACCCTGGTGCCAAACCCCCAGTAGCTAGCTCCAATGGGCTGCTCTTTCTGCAGGCTGTGGACAAAGCAGGTGGCTGCCAAACGATGTTATAAGGGAGCATTGCGCAACTTTAAAGGAGCATGTTCCCTAATTGATCAGCAACTTACCATGGAAACAACGTTAACCGGGACAACTTTAAATCAGGACTTACTGTATATCTACAGTGCAGTTCTTAGTGTTAGGATAGTTAGTAAGTTTTAGTTCTATTTTAAAAAATATTTGGTCTTGTTGTTTCCCCATTTTTTTTTCCTGTTCTTGGTACCGAGGTATGTCCCAGTCACAGGGTTTCAAGCCACGTGCTTTTTGCTCTAGGGCTGTGTCAGTGAGCGACCCACACAACAACTGCCTTAAGTTCTTGGAAGAGGCACACACGAACGACCAGTGCCAGATTTGCAGGGAGTTCAAACCTAGGATGAAGGATAGGGAGGCTAGTTTGAAATTCCTGCAGATGGAAGCCACCATCAGAGCCATCCCAGTCTGATTCAATGCATCTCCAACATTAGTGGAATCCCGGTACCATTCTCCTTTACCTGTACTAAGAAAGAAATACAAATCTAACAAAGATGCACCAGGCAGGGGAAGGTCTCCACCCTCTAAGTTTGATAAGAAAGTCAAGACAAAATGGAGTAGAAGTTCATCTGAAACCTAAGAACTTGTTCTCCAAGTCCGTGCTTAAGTGAGGAGAGTGGACTGTGGTGTCACAAGGGATAACATCAAGCTTGATGATGGAAGCAGCATAGTCAACTTCTTTGGCACTCTAACAAGAGACCATCTTGGTCCTGACTACCCTGGAAGCCTAATAAGATGGTGTCACTCCACCCATCATCTGGGTCCTGACACTGATCCCTGGCATTGACTAGATCAGCTCCCCCATGGTCAGAGGAAAGGGAATAATCCTAATTGGACTTTGAGGTGGGATCATATGTATCTCAACCCCAAAACAGGACCCACGAGTCTCCACGCAGGAGACCCATTCTCCAGGCAGGCTAGCAAGTCTCTATGAGACTTTCAGGACATTTAGGGCTGGGCTACACTGGCGGGGAGGTTGACCTAAGGTACGCAACTTCAGCTATGTGAATAGCATAGCCGAAGTCAAAGTATCTTAGGTTGATTTACCTGGCTGTCCTCACGGCAGTGAGTCGATCACTGCTGCTCCCCCATTGACTCTGCTTCCTCCTCTTGCCGAGATGGAGTTCCAGAGTCGACAGGGAGCACATTTGGGGATTGATTTATCACATCCAGACGAGAAACAATAAATCTCTCCCCGATACGTCGAACACTACCCACTGATCCAGTGGGTAGTATAGAACTACCCTTAATCTCTTGCTCTGATCTTCTCAGTATTAGCCTTTCATTAGAGTCTGAGTTGTTTTCTTGTTGCTTAAAGGTTTCTCCTTTGTGCCTTGATGATAAAGGATCAGTCAGATGGGAAATGCCAGAGGCCACCTCATCTGTCTATGGGTTGGAACTTTCTGGGATTACTCTTAGATCACTTCAGTTCCATCAAAATTTACCGCCCTGGTCTGTCCAGGCTATATAAGACCTTGCATGCAGCTATTCTTTAATGGCACCCCTTTGACCCCAAGTATTAGGGTTCCACAGGCACACTCTACCACCTGGGTTAAGAGATGGGACATCACAGGCCTGTTTGTCAAAATAATATTTCTGCTTCTCTTTCTGATTTTCTTTCCTCTTCCATATAGTTGCATTATTATGAGATTTCAGCAGGTTATCAGTAATTGGTAAATTAGATCACATCCTTCTTCCCATTAACAGCTGAGCTGGAGAAAAGCCATTCTCTAGAAGTGTACTTCAATAAACCAATAAAGCTTTATACAAATCACCCCCACTGCCAAAAGTCTTTTTTATAAGAGTACCTTTCCACGAATCCATTTGATTGGTGGTAATTTGGACTTGATGTTTTGTGATGAAAATCCCAATCTATGGCAAATTCCCTAAAATTTGCACTGGAAAATTGCAGCTCATTATCACTAACACTGGTGCATAGAACTTCAACAATGGTTCTTGTATCAGTTATTTTAAACCTTCCCATGATTCCTCCTGTTTTGCACCCCAATACCATCACATTTTATTCTCTAGGAATTTTCTCAAAGCTGCTGCTTTAGTAGATAAATTACAAATGAATTTTCCAAGACAATTAACCATTTCCAGGAAGCATTGGACATCTTTTTATGATTGGGGACATCTTTTCAAACACAGGCATTGACTTTCAAGCTTTCCCCAGGGGTGCTTCACCTCCACTCAGCCCCAAGGCCCCAGCCCCACTCTGCCCCTTCCCCCGAGGCCCCACCCTTGCTTTGTCTCTTTCTGCCCCCACTCCTCCCTCTTCCCCCAGCAACTCCCTTCTGCCAACAAACAGGTGATTGGCAGCAGGCACTGGTGGGCAAGGGGTGGAGCTGATCAGTGAGGCCCACCAAACAGCTAATCAGAGGGTGGCTGCTGAGCACCCACTATTTTTTTCTGTGGGTGCTCCAGCCCTGGAGTACTCATAGAGTCAACCTTATGATTTCAGTTGCTGGAGTCTTCCTTTTATCAGGTTTTACACCTTCATTGGAAATAATGTCCTCAACAAAAGTCAGTTCTGTAACCCCTAAAACACATTTCTCCCTATTTAGTTTGAGGTTTACAGCACTAATTGCATCCAGGACTTCTTGGATGTCCACAATTAATCTCCTCTTTTGTTGAGCCCAATAATGATGTCATCCTTTGAGGTGTCAACACCATTAATATGTTCATAGATCATATGTTGGTTGCAGCACACTTCTGGTACCGAAGCTATGCTGACAGGTAAATATAAAGTATTATATGTGCATAGCTTTGAGCTTTCTTCAGTTAACTTTAGTTGCCAAAACCCTGAGGATGCATCCAATTTACTGAAATATTGAGCATTTGCAAATTGAGTCATAGTCTATTCTCTGCTCGTTAGTTTGAAATGTTCTCTTTTTACAGCCTTGGTGAGGTCTCTGGGATATAAGCATATGTGTAGCTGGCTGTTATTTTTCTCCATGATGACTGGGGTGCTCGTGCATTCTGTTGGCTCCTCAATTTTTTGTACTTGCATTACTTGTCAGAATTTTTTCCAGTTCTCTACAACATTACCTGACTACTGCAATCTGGAAGGAGGTTGCAACAGATCCATTTTGACTCCCCCACCTCTTCTTAAGCTAGTCAAGCTACTATTGCACTCACTAAATACATGCAAAAGCCTCTGTGCCTGGTGCTCCACGTACTTCTCTGGTGCCTCCCTTTGTCTCTGCTTTCCATTGGAAACACGGGAGTTAACTTAAAAATCACCACAGTTTCCTTCTCATTTGGCACTTTTAACACCATGTAAGGATCTTGGGGTTCATTAAATAACAACCCAGTGAATGAGAAAGGAATAAAACTTTAATAAAACAAACTGTAGTGAGCTGTGGCACACAGCCATGTGGTGTTCCCAACCCACCTCCAAATTCCCAGTCACAACACTGTCTCTTATGAGGGTATGTCTCCAAATCACAATATTTCATAATCCTATTTCCACAATAGCTGCATTCCTCCAAAGATCAGGAGTGCAGGTTTATTCCTACTTAGATGATCAACTTGCCAAGGGACAGTTCAAATGGCAGCCAATGCTCTGGGACAGTTTAATCAACACAGAAAAATCTGCCCTCTCCTTCAGTGCAAAAGATAGAGTTCATTGGGGCTGCTCTAGACTCATCTTAAGCCAGGGCCTTTCTTCTGGATTCCACGTTCCAGGCAATTTGCTCAATTGTCATTGGTTTGAAGGGTTGCCTGGTCACAACAGCATGCAACTTTTGAAGCTTCTGGGTCACATGGCTTTTTGCACCTACGTGGTTCAATACAGCAGACTCTGATTCAGAACCCTGGAGGTCTGGCTGGCATCAGTCTACTCAGCAAGCTGCCATCAGCTGGGCTCCATGGTAAGACTGCCCTCCCATGGCTTCTCTTCTCTAAACTGGTGGACAGATCCAGCCAATGTATGGGTAGATATTCTGTTTGCTTTCCCACAACCAAATCTCACATTAATGATGGATGCTTCAACTCTGATATGGTGATCCCACCTCGGTTCTCTACAGACGCAGTGTCTATGATCTGTCGGAAAACTTAGCTTTACACATCAGTTTCAGGAAACTGAAAGCTGTCAGACTGGCATATCATTTCTATCACAGATCAGGGAAAGCAGCCGGTTAGCTCTTACAGACAACCCGGTGGCAATATTTTACCTCTACAAGGGGGAGCCTGCTCTTCTCCACTCTGTGAGGAAGTAACTCTGGGAGCTCTGTATTGCCAACTCGATAATCGAGAAGCATCTTATCTGCCAGGCATGTGGAATAACCTGCTGGACAACCTGAGCAGATCATTTACAAGTTGCCACAAGTCGTTTTGGTGCCAAGATGTGGCCAGCTACATCTTTCAGTGATGGGGTTTTCCCCAAGCAGGCTTATTTTAGCCCAACAGAAAGTTTAAATAGTTCTGCTCCCTATGGGACCACTGCCTGGGTTCCATGATAGATGCCTTTTTACTGACATGGTCAGGCATGCTCCTCTATGGTTTTCCACCAATTCCATTCATTAACAGGGTATTGCTAAAAATAAGACAGGACCAGGCCAGAATCATATATTTAGCCCCACTGTGGGCACTGGTTTTCCACTCTCCTGGTGCTGTCAGTGAAATCTCCAACTTCACTTCCACTGAACTAGGACCTAACCAGGACCACAGTCACCTTCTTTACATGAACCTACAATCCCTTTGCTTAATTGCAGGGATACTCCACAGCTAGAAACTAGAAAGCAGACTTGCTTGAAAAGAGTTCTAAAGATCCTGCTAAAACATAGAAAGCCTTCTACAAGAGCTACTTACCTTGCTAAATGGGGGCATTTCTTCATCTTGCTCATGAGTATGGGGTATTTCTGATTCATTTTTCATATTGTGGGCTATTTATTATACCTGAAGCATCAAGGTTTGGTAGGTTAGTTCCATCAAAGTACATCAGGTTTCTTTTTCAGCATTCCATCCTGGGTGTGCAGACATCAAGAGTGGAATGGACATGTGCACAATATCTCAAAGAACAATGGTTATGAAACAGGTTAGTAACCATTTTTTGGTCTGGCATGATCTAACTTTGGTAAACCCATATTCCATTATATCTCTTTTGCTATTTACCTCTATGAATTTAATTACTCTTTCCTTCACAATTTGCCTTAAAACCTATGTAACTTTAGAACCCGCATGGCCAAGATGGAGTCTGCTCTGCAGGGACCTCTGTCCAAGAGAAGGTGCATGCAGGAATGTAGCAGGGAAAGTCCCTTCCATCCCAGGAGCACCTGTTCCAAACTCCCCAGAGTGAACACACACACACATACCAGAAGAGTACAATTAATATAGGAAAGGGAAATATTTATTCACAGACAGATGAAAGGAAAAAACAACAAGAGAAAGACATAGGTAGTGGTAAAACAGGCTTGCATTCATCACAAGGCCCCACAGGCCCAGTGGTACCACACTCTGAAAGGGGTAACACCGAGTAATGTGTCTTCATACAGAGTTCAGAAGTCCTGGGCAAAGTTCCAGTCCAGTGGTGAGTCTTAGGTGGTCCTGGTTGTCTGCAGCACCAGTGAACTTTCCCCAACAAACCCCTCAGGTGCTCTCTTCTGCTGCTCTCTGCAAACACACAGAGCCTCCCTCCTTATTCCCAATGCAAAGCCCCAGTACTCACGGCCCCAGACAGCTCTGGGCAGCAGTGACACAGGGTCCAGCTCCAGTTTGTCCTTCTCAGGTGATTCCTTCCTGGCACAGTGCTCCTCCTGGCTCCTGTCCTGGAGCAGCCCCAATTGGTCGCTCTGTCCCTCCCAGGATTTGGGCAGGGTCTCAGCTGCTTTACTCCCTGAGGGCTGCTTGCTGCAGCCCTTCTGTATGGAGCTCCAGACACACACACCCTGTTGCTTTCCCTCCTCCCACCCCAGTCTGTCTCTCTGCTCTCCCTCCCCCAATAGGAACAATCAGCACTTCCCCACTTCCCAACAATCAGCATTAACCCACCAAACCTTGGTGCTTCAGGTATAATAAATAGCCCAGAATATGAAGAACTCATCAGAGATACCCCATACTCATGAGCCAGATGAAGAAAAAGATTTAAATAAGATGAGGCAACACTGAAAACTGAGGCAATGTATTCATTTAGTTTTAGGTCCAAACCTAGATTATTTTTAATCTACTTCCCTTCACAGAGCATAGCAGCACAACCTCATCATTCCTTATTTTCTTTTAATTTATATAATTAAAGTGTGTATTACTGATTTTAATTTCCTCAGTAAGAGCTAATTGATCTTGACTTTTACCAATTCTCATTTTTTCTTACATTTTCTAACCTCCACAATGTAGGGTTTTTTTTGGTGATCAGTACCTTTTCCATTCCCTATAGGCTCACTGCTTCCTCCTAGTAAGCTTTCTGAGATGGTTATTTATCCAGCTGGAACTGCTGATTTGAAGAAATTCCAAGCATCCTCCATATTTAAGTCCTTGAGCTTTTCAGTCCATGTGACTCTTTTAGCTAATTCCCTCAATTTCCCAAAGACTGCCCTTTCTAAAATTAAAAATCATAGTTGCCAACCTGGTTTTGATTATCCTTCCATTTCATTTAAACTGAATTAACTTACAATCATCGATCCAAAGTTATTTCCTATGACCAGCTCTTCCGTGATATCCTCGACACGTACTAAGACCAGGTGTAAAATTGCATCATGTCTTATTGGTTCAGTGATGATTTGATGACAAAAACTGTCATCTATCATATCCAGGAAAAATAGGTTTCTACCAATATTAGTAGTATTTAATCTTCAATCTATATCTAGGAAGTTTAGTTTCCCATTATGACATAATTCTGCAAAGTACTTATCTATCTAATAATATTGAAGAGGTCATTATCAATATCTGAGTCTAACCTTGATAGTCTCTAGCAGACTCTTAACACTATCCCAATAGAATCTCTTTTACAATCCTATCTCAAAGTGATTTTGATCCAGACAGATTTTGTTTTTTCTATACTACCACTTTGTATCTCTTTGCTGCTTCATTGATGTAGAATGCTATCACACTCATCATGAGTGACAAATGAGGCAAATCTCTGAGTTGGCACTTATTCTGGCATGAGTGCCTTTTTTTAAAAAAAAGTATGTCAATTGGGAAAAGGTTTAAATTAAACCAAAATAAACTAAGAGTGTCTACAAAATTTTGCAATGGTCTAACTAAACTTCTTGAATTTTTTTCTTGCCACTTCTCTATTTGGGGTTGGCAACTTTTACAAGCTTCTTTCAAAACTCATGATCATATGCCAGGCTGTCCTTCAGATTCCTCTCTCTATAGTCCACTGATATTCAATCTGTGTACCGAGTCTTTGGTCTCTCCCTGGATCATCTTCTGTCCACGATCACTGCAAGAGCTATCCTACTGATATAGCTCTCCAGTGTCTGCAGGATACGTCCATATATGTAGTGTGGCCTGAAAGAACTTGTCTTCAGTTGGAGTGACTCACATTAGGCTCCTTATAACTTCATTTTGTTTCCTGTCAAAGGGTGTCCAACCATTTAACTATCTCAACATCTTTATTTCCATGGTGGAGAGCATACTGATTTCCTGTCTTGTGGCTGGCCAACTCTCCAAACAGTAAGAAAGGTTGAATTAAAGTTTTATACACTCTGCGTAATAACTTTATTGTCTTTTTGTCACAGAGAATTGGGGTCAGCTCCTGCCATTTGTACCAAGCAACTTAATTCCACTCAAGAAGGCACCATTATCAGCAACCACAGATGCTAGGTATTTAAATTTTTTCACTGTTCTAAACTCTTTGCCTGTGATATTCTTTAAGGTGAATTCTCCTCCCGTAATTATCGTAGGCTCAGTTTTATCAACATTCACTGTAAGTCCAGCCTTCTCCAAACTATGTTGCCACTGTTCAGAGTTGGTTTGAGGAGCATCACAATCTTCCTCATATATCACTAGGTCATCCGTGAGCAGCATGTTCCAAGGCAGTTCCCTTCATATAGTATCACACCTATGACAACTGCCGACCCCAATTCAGGCTAACATTTAATGGAAAATTATATATTGTAGCCCCATTTGATTTTGACAGTCACGCCATCATACAAATCGTGAATAAAATGGACTTATCCTTTTAGCACACCTCTCCATTGCAGACTAGTTCTCTTGGTACACTGTTGTATGTCTTCTCCATGTTCTCAAAGACTGAATGTATCCAGTGGCCATCTCTCTTCCCCGAACTTCTCCATGAGCACAAATATAGCATCAATTGTGCTCCTTCCCAGCAAGAATTCATATGATGATTCCAAATTTCAAGCATTCTATTCAGATGCTTTTCAATAATCTGCTTGCATATGCTTATAACATGTAATATCATCTTAATTGAGTGATTAGCACACAGTGTAATAATCTAAACAGATTTAATTAAACAATTAAAGTTTGTATTTAAGAAAGATTCTAATAGTTGCAGCACTTCCTCTAGATATTTTCCCCTCTAGACTGCAGCATCACATCTATCATACTTGGGATGACCCTAAACCATTTTTCTTTCATCCATATCAAAGCTTCTGTACATGCTATTAAAAGTAAAGAAACTGTAGCTGTGTTCAGTGACAGGGAGATGTAAATCTGAATGAATCACCCCCACATTGATGGCTAGAGTTGAATATATAATTGAATTTTGACTTTTCTGATTACAAACTGTTCATAAGCAGATAGTGAGAAACTGATTTATTTGAAATGATTGTGAATTTCTTTGGAAATTTCTTTTCCTCATAAAATACTTCACTAACACTTCTGTGAATATTGAAATATCAACATTTACATTGTATTGATTAGTTACACAATCTTATGGTACTGTCTTTTTCCTGACTGACTGATTTATATATATCTAACCATCAAATTTCAAATATTAAAATTGAATAAGTGCTAACTATGCATTCTGTGAATATTTGAGCTTTAAAATCCACTTTTTGCAGGTGTTCAGTCTTATAAAGTTTGACCCCTTGAATAGTCTTGACAAACAAATACAAAAAGGGTGTAAACACAGTAGAGTGAAATGTTTCTAGTTCAACAAGCACATAAGGGTTTTCCATTATTCACGTAGCTCCGTTGATGACTCTACTGGCCAGTACATTTCACCATCTCACCTAATGGTGTATATGTCCATTTCAGAGTAGGGGGGACAAGATAGAACCTAAGGTGAGATCTCTTTACACTGTCTGAAAGGGTCATAATGGCATAAATAAGCCCTTCAAAGCCACAGTTTCAGACCAGGGAGAATTAATTCCTTTGGTGCGGGCACAGAAGAAGACAGCCTTACAGCTGTCTTTTGAGGACTCCTTCATGAACCCTGGTTTAGGGGCCACGCCAAGGCAGAGCTAGGCTGGGGCTGGCATATCAACAGCTGTGCCACCGTGCAATAGGGTTTCTGAGCAGCATTGCAGCCCATAGGACAGGCTTGAAAGGCTGACATAACTTAGACAGGCCCCTGGGGCTGCCTAGCTCATGCTGGAGGCCTTTCCATCCTCTGGAGCAGCTAAGCAAAGGTGACTTAATGCTGCCCTGACTCTTGCCTCCCTCTGAGTTCTCTGCTGCACCTCTTAAAGGTGCAGCACAAAAATGGTTCAGCTTTTTCTCTCCCCACTCCAGACATTTACAACTCTGATATTTTTTTTATCCTCATTGCACTATGTTTTGAAAACTGTTATAATGCTCACACAGAACCTCTTGCAAAGGAGTGTGGTTGCTATAATGGTACAGCACAAAGCACTGCTTGATTAAATTCTGAAGCTGAATCTAATTTGCAGCTCTGTCTATATCAGCATTGAAAATATCTGTTGTTTGTCTCAATTTGTACTCTGGATGTGTGATTACATGGGTTGCCTGTGCTTCTGACAAGTACTGTACACGTGTCAGAGCTGCTTCATTTCCTGCTAGGCAGTAAGACTGGAAACTACCGACACAAAATATAAAAGCCTTAGTGTCACTACAGACTATGAATCTTGGGAATGAAAATTCTGCATTCTTCACTCTTTGTAAACAGATTATGCATGTTTTTCCTTTAAGGCTATTTTGGGCTTTTCAAATGTTAGTAGGGCCTACCAGACCAAATACAGCATCTTCTCTCATAGTGAAGCATGCTGCCTGCTTCTGTGAATTTAAATCTCCACTGGACATTCAAGACTACAAAGAATACACTGAGTTTCAGATCTCACTTGTTTTCGCTTGGACCGATCTTCTTCTATGCCGATGAAGACTTTTGTCACGATCCTCTTGACAACTGTTTAGGGAGAAAACTTATTTTATAGCTAGGCCAAGCAGATGCAGACAAATGGAGACAATAGCGCTGAAGAGTTCTGAAATATAGAAGATATAAAAAGAAAATGATACTGCTGCCTAAATAAGGAAACATGTATTTGCCTCTTTCATTAGTTTTCTATCATGATTTTTGGAACTGGTTACTTAGTAACAGACTGCATTTAGCTCTATTGATCACATTTTGGAGAAATAGATGCAATTAAGTCTTTCATTGCTATATATAATGCAAAGACATGTAAGCAATAACATTATGATGTGGGCATTGTCTTTGACAATATATGAAAAATGGAACATTAGTGGCTTGAAATGAAGCTAAATGTGGCTAACAGACCAAGTTCTGTTGTTACAGATGATGGCATCACTTACTTTAGAGGGATTTTATTACAATTTTAAATTTAAAAACTTGAAAATACCGTTTTTAGAAGGTTTGAATTTATTTTTTCAGCTTGTGGGCATCCATTTTCAAGCTGATTAAAATGCAAAGGTTGTATGAGTCAGTGCCCAAAGTTAAGCCTGCCTCTTGAACAATTACTCTGCTCTATGTATTGACTGAAAGAGCTAGAATTTCAAAATGTTGCTTCTATTTGTTAACATACAACTTTGCATGCACAGTCACTGGCATGTACATATTTGTACACTATAATGTGTATGCCTAAGTGATAGATTTCATGCATAACAGCTTTTCAGCATGAAATTATAATGACTATTATAAATTTGTGTGGACGAGGAATAGCACATAAAAACTGAGCACACAACTTATTTCTAGCTGTTTATAATATACTTGTCACAATATTACCCAGGTTCTATTTACATGAGTAAAGTTGCATGTACATGAAGATATGCTAGGTTGAGACCACTTTGAGAAAAGTAGTCTTGTAGATTAATAATTATTTAATCTTTATCAGAAATTTACTAGTGTTCCTTAATATCTCAGAAGGGCATCACAGCACAGAAGTCCATGGACATTGATAGAACTCAGAATTCTTCCTTTAGCTGAAATTTCTCGTAGACTCATAGACGCTAAGGTCAGAAGAGACCATCATGATCATCTAGTCTGACAAGCCACAGGACCTCGCCTGCCCATTCCTGTAATAGACTACTAACCCCAGGCTGAGTTACTAAAGTCCTCAAATCATGGTTTAAAGACTTTAAGCTACAGAGAATCCACCATTTACACTAGTTAAAACTTGCAAGTGACCCATACCCCAGGCTGCAGAGGAAGGTGAAACCCCCCCCAGGGTCTCTGCCTATCTGATCCATCTAGGTAGTCTGAATAGAGAACCACCATTTTTTCCACCTAGCCTTTCCCTTCCTGCCTCCCTCCTACAAATCCCCAACTGCCCAAGGGCAGGGTGGGAATGTCCAATGTGATGGCTGTTTCTCCCCTCCATGTAGGAAACAATCTGCATGGTATAGACAAGTAACAGACCTTCCACATTATTGTTGTCCAGATGATCTTAGCTCAAAATACCTACTTTGTGTACTTCAGTTAAATGATCAGCTGCAGTGAGAATACAGAAACTTCCATGACTGACAATAACTTTAGATATGGCTCTGGAAAAGAAGACATTTAAAATGACTCTGAGAAAATAGTGTTAATTTCTTCTTTGAGCAGAATGGAGTGGGACTATCCTCTGTCATATGACTGACATTGTCTTCAGAATACAAGAAGATAAACATGGCTGTAGTAAATTTTGTATGGGAGGATGACCAGATTCAGTGCTTCATCAAATTTGGAAAGATCGAACAATAAGCCATGCTGATTCTGTGATGGGGGAAAAAAAGCAGTTACAGTACTTTTCCTAACTTAATTACTCAGGGGTAAAAATGGCCCTGTAAATCATTTAAAACTATCGATTCACATTTCAAAGCAGTATATTTTCTCTGCTTGCCAATTTTCAAAAGAATTAAAGGAGTTTGAAATTACGTTCCTTTTCCTGATGGGCAACTCAAAGCAATTGGTGCATGAAAATTTGGCAATTTTGTTATTGCAATTGTACAGTAGACAGCAATGCTGTGTAGGTACTTCAGTCATCACAATCTTGTGGATATGTGATGCTCAGCAGCTTTGCCCAAGAAAAAGACTCATATGCTGGAGTCATAAAGTAGAAAGAATCTTTTCTCTTGGGGTTGGTCTACACACAAACTTGTAAAATCAGTAATAAAGGTCAGAATATTTGGTTTGGCCTAATGTCAGTCAGGTTATTCAAATCGCAGAAATGTGGGACCAAATGAACAAACACACTGTTTACTAAGAAATATATGGACCCCAAATTTCCTTTTAATACTTTCAATGTTTAGAAAAGTCATCTATAGTCATCTAAAACGTTTAACTTGACCATCTTAATTAATGTCCAAGTTTTTCAGTTTTTCAGTTTTTCAGTTTTAACGTCACAGGCACAAGTATTGAATGGGTCAGTGGGCTGGCTATATTCAGAGCTCTATTCTTTTCTTTAAAATGTTTTATTTTGATTTTGTTTCAGTCTCTTTACAATAATGCAGTTGTAACAGAAAAGCAAGAGAAATATATGGAATTTCTCATGTTCCACTTCCACAAAGTTAAACTGAGTAGGCTGTATTTTTAAATAAGGGTTTCTATGCCAGAAGAATGCCATGTGATTCAATTTACCTTTTAAATATTGTTTTGTTAGTGTCGGTACAGACCACAGTTAGCTTTAGGGCAGAATTATGGATTATTTAAAATAAATCTAGTCTTTGAGAAA
The DNA here is from genome assembly GCA_032164245.1 of Sternotherus odoratus. Taxonomy (NCBI): domain Eukaryota; kingdom Metazoa; phylum Chordata; order Testudines; family Kinosternidae; genus Sternotherus; species Sternotherus odoratus. The sequence goes on from JAVMKO010000001.1 coordinate 31,446,781, forward strand.
AGCATACATTATTATTAGAAAAAATCCTGGTTTTATTTAAAAACACTAATCCTGTCAAAATATATTATTGATTTTTTTTTATTCTGACACTGAAAAAAAACACACTTAAAATTATGCGAATTAATCTTTTTCTTTTAAATTGTCTTGCTGATCAAGCAGCATGACTTGACTTAGCTATTGCTCTCTCTTTCCCTGTTTATGTGCTGCCGCTGTCCAGACAAAGCTCTTCTAGTGAGAAGGGAGTCGCTTCTGAAGGAAGCTGTGTGTGGGAATACTGCTGCCATTCAAAAACCTTGACCCTGGTACCTATCTAAATGTTCTGTGGTCTTCAGCATAATTGTACCTGAAATAGTGTAACCGATGTGTTCCATGTGACGTTGGCTGGGAGCTAATTGATTTTTTTAAAGGTCTACAAATATTGTACAGATTGTCAGGGTTTTTTTAGATTAAAAACATAGATTCATTGGTCATTTTTCCTGGTTTAAAGTTTTATCAGGCTCAGTTGTTAAGCATTCTGCTTAGGTCTTTAATAAGTACCTGACTTTTAGCCTGGGATTTACCTTTAAACCCTTTAATACAGGTGAAAAAGCTGGAGAGCATCCCTATCCTCTGAATGTGAAATAATTGAAATAATGCTTATACGTGAGTGAGTCTGAGGCACAGTTCAGGCCCCCTGCACCAAGCTCAATTAAGCAAAGGCACTAATGGGACATAAACTTTCCACAACATCTTACCTGAAAGTGGCACAACTCTTTTAGGGGGGAAAATAGGCAACCAAATGGTCCAAATAACTGGAGAGAGGAAGCTGTCTTAAAATGAGGCTTTTATGCCTGAGACAGAGGAGCTTACCACAGATCAAACAAGAATAACATGAAAATTAAAAACAAGAATGGTAGGGCAATAACACTTTCTCTATTTCAGAATGAATGAGTTACAGTAGGAAGAGAAAAATTAATCTGGATTAAACTACCTGTGTACATTTAAAATCTTAATTTAATGAAAATCAACACAGCTTTGAGATAGTATTATCCACCATTGGGCACACTTGAACACAGTTTAGCTGCAAGTGTACACCTGAACAAATTGTTCAGCACTATTTAAAAATGGTAGCCTATGCAGCTCCAGTGGTGGCAGCACTTGTGTGGACAAGCTACCAGAAGCCAATGGAGTTTTAACCATTGTATAATCTAGAGCTGCTCCATTACAGCATTTCCTTATCAGAACTGGCCCCTGGCAGTGTTGTGTGCTACAGCAGCTGCTCCGCCTCAGTTTCCCAACCGGCCTTCTACTGCTCCACCAACCTTCCAATTGCAAAGACTTAGTCTTCCTGCTTCTCCTCTCTCAGAGTTCACACCTCCAGTTCAGTTGCTAGAGGAATGCCTCACCATCCCTGATTAGAGATAACAAGCTGGTTCAGCCTGATTGGAGTAACCTTGTTATCTCTAACCTGGTTCTTGCCTACTTATTTATACCTGCCCCTGGACACTGCCACTGCTTGCATCCGATGAAGTGGGTATTAGGCCATGAAAGTTTATGCTTCAATACTTTAGTTAGTCTTTAAGGTGCCACAGGACTCTTTGTCACTTCTTCCTGCTAGGTCACTTAGGAAAGGTCTACACTACCTCTTCCAGGGGCCAATTTATTGCGTCTAGTCTAGACATGATAAATTGATCCCCAAGCGCTCTCCCATCGACTCCGGTAGTTCACCACCATGAGAGGCGCAGGTGAAGTTGACGGGTGGAGCAGCAGCAGTCGACTCAGTGCCATGAAGATGCTGCAGTAAGTCAACCTAAATACGTCGACTTCAGCTACACTATTTCCGTAGCTGAAGTTGTGAATCTTAGGTCGATCCCTCCCCTTAGTGTAGACCAGGGCTTAGAGTTCTACCTTCCTGAGATATTCAGGGTATGTCTATGCTAAAGACATTATATCAGCATTGCACTGACATATAGTCCCATAGGGCAGATGTGGCCTATGCTGGCAGAAGGGGATTCTCTGTTGGTGTAGGAATACCAGTTTCCCAAACAATGTTAGCTATGTTGATATAAGTATTTTTCTTAGGCCCAGAAATGGCACTGCACTGTTTGCAGCTTCTCCATGAATGTTACCAACAACCCTGAATTATTTTTAACGATGTCCATCAGCAAAGTGTACTCAAAGATACTTCCTGTATTTGCAATTTGTCCTATATTTGCAACACACTTACTTGTGGTGCACCACACTTTACATCGATGAAAGCAGTCAAGTGTGCACACACCTAATTGATGTACCAATTGTGGTGGCTGTACACCAATGTAACGTCCGTCAACCATGATTGGTAGTGGGGACATGGCCAGAGGAGGGCTCTTCATTTTAAACCCTTCCCTAGAAGCCATTATCTTTCTGGGTACTGAAGTTAAGATAACTGGTCTGTAATTCCCAGGGTTGCCCTTATTCCCCTTTCTATAGATTAACACTGTAGTTACCCTCTTCCGGTCCTCTAGTATCTCTCCCATCTTCTATGGGTTTTCAAAGAGAATCGCTAATGTCTCAGACATGAGAGGCGGGTAGCATAAGCAGAGGAGGGCTGTGCCTCCCCAAACAGCCCTGTGTGTCCCTGTCCATGCTCCACCCGGAGGCCCCCTCCTGCTTGCTGCTAGTTGGCCCCAGCCCAGGCAGGCTGCACCTCTTCTGGGAAGCCGGCTGGGCCTGAGGCTAGGGCTAGGGCGGCTGGGATTTACACCAGCGCTGGGGGGAGGGGAGTCAGCACTGGGGCTGTTCTGCCTAGCACTTCAGGGCTTGGGGGAAAGAAGGGGCGCATGCTGCCCTCCTGGTGCTCCAAAGCTGAGGTGAGGCGTACACTGCCTTCTGGACACTCTGGAGCTGGAGGCGCTTGGGCAGCCCTGGGTTGGGGAGGGGCAAAGTATTGGCCATTGGAGGGGGGCCTCTGGGCTTCTGTGGGGGAAGAGGTTCCAGGAGGGGTGGGGCCTGAGGTGGAAGAGGTGTGCCTCCTCAAGCCTGTGATTCACCCACCGCCCATGGTCTCAGATTACTCCTCAGTCTATCCTTGAGTAGTCTAGGATGTGTTTCATCAGGCCCTGGAAACACGAAGACAACTAACTGGTATAAATCATTTTAAACTTGTTCTTTCCATATTTTAGCCTCAGTCCTACCTTATTTTCACTGGCATTCCCTATGTTAGATGTCTGATCACTACTAACCTTTTTGGTGAAAATTGAAACAAAAATGGCTTTTAGCATGCCTGGCATTTCCATATTTCCTGTTATTGTCTTTCCCCGCTGATTGAGTAAAGGGCCTACCTTGTTCTTTGTGTTCCTCTTGCTTCTAGTGTATTTATAGAATGTTTTCTTGTTACTCTTTATATCTCTAGCTAGTTAAATCTGATTTTTGTGCCTTAGCCTTTCTAATTTTGTTCCTACATGCTTGTGTTTTTTTTAAATATATTAATACATTGTAATTTGACCTAGTTTCCACTTTTTGTAAGAATCTTTTTTGAGTGTCAGATCATTGAAAAATGGTTGGTTAAATCAGGGAGGTCTCTTTCCTTACTTTCTATTTTTCCTGTGCAGTGGGATAGTTTGCTCTTGTGCCCTTAATACTGTTTCTTTGAAAAACTGCCAACTTTCTTGAATTGTTTTTTTACCTTAGATTTGCTTCCGATGGGATTTTACTTACCAACTCTCTGAGTTTGCTAAAGTCTTCGTTCTTGAAATCCCTTAACTTTATTCTGCTGTTTTCTCTCCTAGCCTTCCTTAGAATCATTTATCTTTATCATTTCATGATCATTTCCCCCCAAACTGCCTTCCACTTTTAGATTTTCAGCCAGTTCCTCCCTATTTTTCAAAATCAAATCTAGAACAGGCTCTCCCCTAGCTTTCTCCACCTTCTAAAATGAAAGAAATGTCTTCAGTGCATTCAAATAACTTGCTGGATAATCTGTGCCCTGTTGTATTATTTTCCCAGCTGATGTCTGGGTAGTTGAAGTCACCCATCACCACCAAGTCCTGTTCTTTGGATGATTTTGCTAGTTGTTTAAAAATGATAAAGCTTTTATTATTCTTTATAGCTACCTCTTTCTCTGTAGTCCAACAACAAGAAAGTGATAAAATCACAAATAGTTGAGCAGGTCTGACATTCTGTCCAGGAGACTGCTGTGGAACATACGGTATATATTAAATTTCCCACCATTCCTAACACTAATACAATGGGACATTTTGAGTGTAGCGAGCCATACACAATGCCCAATACATTACAGATCTTTGCACCTTGCTGCAATAACACAGGAGTCACTGCAGTTTTCCTGATCTTTTTTCTTATTGACTCTTTACAAGAGTGCTACAACACAACAACCTGACTAAATTAACCCTGAACAATATTTATCTACACTTCCACAAAACCTCGTAAAAACATCTGTACAGTAAATTTCCTGATGGTGGACTTGATGCAGAAATTATTGTTTGAAACTCTATGGTCTGTATCATGCAGGAGGTCAGACTACATGATCATAATAGTACCTGCTGCCCTTAAAATCTGTGACTGTGATTTTATTTTTCTCCTCCATTTTCCACCACATTGGTTTTAAACCCATTCAGTTTCATTGTTATTCCGTCTCTGTTTTTCTCAATCTGCATGATGCTTTTGGACGACATTTATTAAAAGAGTACTTGACTGTTACAGCTGTCACCCTTTGTACTATTATATAAACCCCAACAGAATGAATTTCTTAACGTCTGCATGTTGCAGGAAACATGAATTCTTAATGAATCTAATGATACAAGTATAAACAGATGACAGTACTTTCCAGTCTGCCATGGAAACAATATGTTTTAATTAAGAATAAGGTTTTAATAAATTTCTCACTCCTTGTACAAAAATTAATGGTGATTAACAGACTACCAACAAGCCAACTCTAATAATTCCTATTTAAATGTTTTTGTTTAGTGTTTTCAGTCATTCTCTACAGGGAATTAATTACTGGAAATGAAAGGGGGTGGGGGGAGGGAGTTCATGCCAGTTAATACACTTGAGAAAGTGGAAGGTAATCAACTGTATATGTAGCGGGAAAATTACAGGGGTATATGCAGCTTTAACTGTGGTCAGAATATGCACAACAGGCCATGTTATTTTTGAAATTGTTTACATTGCAAGGGAGAAAACATGTCTATCTGAAATGCCCCTGCACTATGATTACAACTAGCCAGTGGTAATCTGTCATCAGAATAGCAACAAGCCAATCTGATATTTTGTTATTTTACCATAGTTCTGTCTGAATTTAGTTATTACAGTGGCCAGTGGAATAGTGCATGCTTGAATCAGTCACTTAAAATAAACGTTTTGGGTTTCTTTGCTGCAAATAGCTTTCCAAATAAATAAAATATTCAGCTAAGGCCTTCTCTACATAGGGAAATTTGTTGGCAGAATTATACCACTATAGTTATGCCATTATAACTCCCCACGTGGAAACACTCAGGCCTGGCGTACACTCAACACAGCTATTGTTAAAATAACAGTTACACTCAGAGATGTGAAATTCACACCCCTGAGCATTGTAGTTAAGTTGACCTAATCCCTGGTGTGGACGCAATGCTTCCTTTGAGCTAGCTACCACAGCTTGGGAAGATGGAGTTCCTAGAGTAATGGGGAAGTCCCTTCTGTTTCAGGAAGCGTCTATCCTGGGGCATAGCTATGGCGTTGTCACTGTTCCACTGTAGTGTCCCTAGTGTAGACATGCCTTATTCTGAAATAAGGTTATGTCTACATTACAGCAGCTATAGCAGTACAGCTATGGCACTGCAAATGTGCTGCTGTAATGTAGATGCTTCCTATATTAACAGAAGAGGGTTTCCCATTGATGCAGACAACCCTCTCTGAGAGGTGATAGCTAAGGGCTTGTCTATGCTTTAAGCACTACAGTGGTACAGCTACACCACTGTAGCTGTGCCACTGTAATGCTTCAGTGTATACACTGCCCACACTGATGGGAGAGATTGTTCTCTTGGTGCAGATAGTATACCACCATGAGAGGCAGTAGCTCGGTCAATGTAAGAATTTTTCTGTTGACCTAGTGCTGTCTACGTACGTGTCAGGGGAAAATTAATGGCACATCTCTCCCCCTTACCGTACACTCCGGATAGTAGTGGCGGCAAGAAGCTCACAAGCTGTCAGAGACCATTGAAGAAACACACAAGTCAACTTTGATCAAAGGGGAAACTGAGGCACCCTCCTCTCGGTCCAGAAAGGGGGTTAGCAGCAGCTCCGTTTATTATCAATACTAAGCAGCCTTTTATAGGGTATATTCAAAGGGGAGGGGGAATGGGTAGAGGAAGGGAAAAGACTTACTTGAAGCATGCGCATTAGCAAACCCTTACATCACGCCTAGGTCATTGCCCTCTTGAGGCACCTGATGTGTAGACCTTGAGAAAGCTTACATGATGCCAACAAGCTTATGAATACGAGTCTATTTCCTAGTGAAGTTGTTACATACATATAGATACAATCTGGCGATATACAACATGAGCTCATCTCCTGAGGCCTACAGCCCGTGATTTGTCTAGGCAAGGTCACATTCTTGGTATAGATAACAATACAGAAACAACTTGTTTGTCAGCACTATTACTGAAATGCTTTGCTACTCTTGGGGGTTTAACTATGTGATGGCTGGTGAGGAAGAATACATGGGGAGAAGGAGCAAGGGAAACTGAGTCTGCCCTAACATACGGACTTAGGTCAGCTTAACTGTTACTCAGGAGCATGGATTTTTCATACTCCTGACCAAATTAAATGACATAATTTTCTAGCCCAGACCAGTCATATGTTGTCAGAAGAATAAAGTCATTGACTTACTGGTATCTACAGTATGGGTTAGGTTGACCTACCTACATTGCACAGGGTATGACATTTTTCACAGCCTTGAGTGATGTAGCTGGGTTGACCTCAGTTGTAAGTGTAGACTAGACCTTAGTGTCTTTTCAAAATAAAATTATACCAGTTTACTTTCCTCATATAGGCAAGCCCTAACTCCGTTTTGCAGAAAAGTCTGACAAATAATAGGAACATTAAAAGTGGGAATTACTATATATACTCCTTTCACCTCAAAGAGGTGTTAACTTGAAAGGTAAGATGGGAAACTTATAAAAGGCAATACTCTGAAGGAAGGCAACTGAGAAAAAAACATTAATCTGAAGTCTGTCTGGTTATGTTTGACATTTTTGCTCCTGTACTACAGGCAATTGATTTTTTATCCAAAGCTTTATGCTCAGTATCTAGACACTTCACAGCCATTGAACATAACAATTTGTAATTAAATCTAGAAATATGTCTACACTACAAAGCCAATACTGGCACAGCTATGCCAGCATAACTTTTGGCCTAGATGCAACCTATGCCAAAAGAAGGAGTTTTTTCTGTTAGCATAGGAACATCACCTACCCAAGCGACATTAGTTACATTGACAGAAGCACTCTTCCATCAACAGAGCTATGTAGGAATTTTTGTCAGCATAGCTATTTTGTTCAGTGGAGTGCTTTTTCCACACACCATCTGATGTAGCTATGCCTCGGTCTCTGCCAATTGGCAATCAATTAATTTGAGTTCCAACAGAAAGAAACACCCTAGGGCTGATCTATGCTTAAAAAATTAGGCCAGAATAGCTATGGTGCTCAGATGTGTCCCTGCAGTATTGAAGCAGAATGAGAACTTACCAGAGCTTCCCTCAGGCTCGCCAGAGCTGGACAGCTGGGAGTGGCTAGACCGCTCAGGAGTCAAAAGGAGGTCCTGGCTTGCCACATCACCGGATCTCCCTCTCACCTGTCCTCCATCTTCATCCTCCTCTTCTTTGTCCAGCCCTTTGTCCTCAAGGTTCATAATGGTGGCCAGCAACTTCAGCCCACCCAAAGTACCCATGGGACTCTTGACGGTGGAAGTGGGGTTGCCGCTGAGGATGGCATGCATCTCCTTGTAGAAGTGGCATGTGGCAGCTTCATACCAAAGCAACTGTTTGCCTCCCTTGCTTTCTGCTACTTCCCTGTTTTAACCCTTCTACTCCATGCCCCAGCTCATCTAGCCAAAGATGTCAATGCTCCTGTGGATGGATGGAGCAGAGCTGTGCTTGCACAGTCTCCTCTCCCCACAGACCCAAGAGATCCACCACCTCTGGTATACTCCAGGCAGGAGTGAGTCTGCTGTATGGAGCCACCATGATCAACTGGGCAGTTGCTATTTTAGCTCTCCACGCCGGGTAAACAAAAAGAGCAATTTCAGACGTTCCTGGGGCTTTAAAAGGAGAAGAGCCTATACCTGTGTACCTGGCTGCAGGCAGTGTAGTTCAAAATGGTGACCAGTGCGGTCACGGTGGACATTGTGGGGCACCTCTTGCAGGCCATTGAGGTTGCCATAAGCCAACACAGTGTCTACACTGAGACTGCATCGCCCAAATGATGTTGACGTAAACATTATATTTCTCGCTGAGGTGGTTTTATTAGGTTGATGTAGTAGGTGAGTTAAACTGCCAGGAGCAGCATCATAGTGTAGACCCCTCCACAGTTCGATCGACGTAAGCTGCTTTACGTGAACCTAAGTCTGTAATGTAGACTAGGACTAAGGTGCTTTGCAATACATCTGGAAGAAAGATGCTATGTATATGTAAGTTGGTTGTCATAAAAAAACATAAATCAGTTTTTAAAATTGTTATTAAATAGCAGAAATGTAAACTTGAAAAACATGAAGCCAAAATCTACTGTGTTTGCTGAGCATACTCCAGGGTCTAAGTCTGTTCCCACTGAAGTCAGTAGATGTGTTGTCATTTATGTTAATAGGAAGCAGGCTCGTGGCCTTAGTCTGTGACAATGGAAATACAGCTGAGAAGATGAATGGAAACAGAGAAGGACTGAATATGTTTATAGAGGGCCAGAATATGAGTCCTTTCCTCACACTAGTGAGAAGTTATTTACTCAAGGAGTCCTACTGAAGTCAGTAAGACTCCTCATGAGTAACAGCTCCCAGGGGGAGAAACAGGTTTCCAAGCTGGGCTGCAATTTATATGGTAAGTTTTATTATGTTAGAATATTTAAAAGTTACGTTGTATTCAAACTCAATAATTCAGTCATTTTTAAAATTTGATATAGAGATTACTGCTCTGGAATTTTTACAGAATATAGAAGAAGGGCTCCCCTCCCCTTTCTCTATAGAACTCCAGCACTACAATAGGGGGTTTTCATGACAATTTCAGCCTTTCTTATTCATTTTTCAGCTGAACAGCATTTCTTTTGTCACAAACCAAGGGATAATCCTGCTGTCATTACTCAGGCGAAACCCCCTTTGAAGTCAGTGGGAGTTTTGCCTAAGAACTGCAGAATCAGGCCCTATGTCAGCACAAGCATTTTGACTGGGAATTGTTCACACTGGTTTAGAGACATTCCAATGGTTCCCAACAATGGAAATAGTAAGTCAGTGAAATGTGTTTCTTTAAAGTGGTCCCGACATTCAGCTTTTTATTTAGATGGTCCTACTTAATAAATGTATAATGAACCTACTCCGAGGACTAATTGCTGCAGTTTTCCTTTATTTATTTTTTTAATGGCTGCAGTTACTGTAAAAGATGCTCAGTAGAGGATATTGTGTGTGCGGAAGCGGGAGCTATATTTCCTGGAGACTCAGTGACACAGGAACCTGGGAAATCACAGGCCCTCGGAAAAGAACCTTAAATACAAATTTGATCTTGAATCCCCTACTTTTCTGTATAATTATGTTACATCGTTGTAGCATTTCTTCTGTGTACACAGCTGGAAAAGTGACATTATTTATTACCAGTTCTACAGTGTTTCATACATTTTATCATTTGGAAGTGTACCTGTGAGGTTGCTTAAGAAGTAGGGCATCCTTTCAAACTTGTGATAATATGAATGATTTAGGGCCTGATTTTTGGGAGGTGTTGAGTAATCCAACTCTCATGTCAGGTGTGGTCCTAAGTACCTGCCATGATGGTGCTCAGCATCTCTGATGAAAAACCCCACCTAGAATAACCTAAACAAGGAGTGAAAAACCTCAGTAGAATTTGCCAACATTTTCAGGAAATTCTTTTGTCACGGAAGCGGTAAACTAGTGTAACCTTTCTGCAATGTGGTGCCAGGTTCACTATCCAGGGGTTCTGCTTAACACTACAAAACAGAACCGGCTCAAGCCTCTACACAGTACTATGGGAAAATTAACCATCCTTGGGCACCTCTAAGAGGCAATACTTCCCCACTCACAAGCACTATGCCTGTGTATAACAAAAGAAAAATGTTATTAAAAGGGAGGAGTCCAGCGTTACTTTGCAAAAACATCACACCCACCACTCAACAGCATATAACCATAAGCAAACACTCATCCCACAGTACGTTGGCCAGTGTCTTTTGCCTCAGTTTCCTTGCTGTGTGAAAGTCCAATGACTGAATGTCCCTTTAACATGCTGTTGCACCTCACTCACAGTTGGTTATCCTTGGTCAGCGAAGACCCAGAGTTCAGAGGCATGTTCACATGGGTTCGTCTACCACCCCGAAATGGATGGGGGAGAGTAGGACCTCTGCTGCTACCTCTGAAATGCATAGAATCATAGAATATTAGGGTCAGAAGGGACCTCTGGAGGTCATCTAGTCCAACCCCCTGCTTAAAGCAGGACCAATCCCCAACTAAATCATCCCAGCCAGGGCTTTGTCAAGCCTGACCGTAAAAATCTCTAAGGAAGATGATTCTACCAATGCTTCACCACCCTCCTAGTGAACAAGTTTTTCCTAATATCCAATCTAAACCTTCCCAACTGCAACTTGAGACCATTACTCCTTGTTCTGTCATCTGCTACCACTGAGAACAGTCTAGATCTATCCTCTTTAGAACCCCCTTTCAGGTAGTTGAAAGCAGCTATCAAATCTCCCCTCAGTCTTCTCTTCTGTAGACTAAACAATCCCAGTTCTCTCAGCCTCTCCTCATAAATCATGCAATCCAGACCCCTAATCATTTTTGTTGCCCTTCTCTGGACTCTTTCCAATTTTTCCACATCCTTCTTGTAGTGTGGCCCCCAAAACGGACACAGTACTCTAGATGAGGCCTCACCAATGTCGAATAGAGGGGAACAATCATGTCCCTCAATCTGCTGGCAATGCCCCTACTTATACAGCCCAAAATGCCGTTAGCCTTCTTGGCAACAAGGGCACACTGTTGACTCTCATCCAGCTTCTCATCCACTGTAACCCCTAGGTCCTTTTCTGGAGAACTGCTGCCTAGACATTTGGTCCCTAGTCTGTAGCAGTGCATGGGATTCTTCCGTCCTAAGTGCAGGACTCTGCACTTCTCCTCGTTGAACCTCATCAAATTTATTTTGGCCCAGTTCTCTAATTTGTCTAGGTCCCTCTGTATCCTATTCCTACCCTCCAGTGTATCTACTACTCCTCCTAGTTTAGTGTCATCTGCAAACTTGCTGAGGGTGCAGTCCACACCATCCTCCAGATCACTGATAAAGATATTGAATAAAACCGGCGCCAGGACCAACCCTTGGGGCACTCTGCTTGATACCAGCTGCCAACTAGACATGGAGCCATTGATCACTATCCATTGAGCCCGACGATCCAGCCAGATTTCTATCCACCTTATGGTCCATTCTTCCAGCCCTTACTTCTTTAACTTACTGGCAAGAATATTGTGGGAGACCGTATCAAAAGCTTTGCTAAAGTCAAGGAACAGCACATCCACTGCTTTCCCCTCATCCACAGAGCCAGTTATCTTATCATAGAAGCCAATTAGGTTAGTCAGGCATGACTTACCCTTGGTGAATCCATGCTGACTGTTCCTGATCACTTTCCTCTCCTCTCTAAGTGCTTCAGGATTGATTCCTTGAGGACCTGCTCCATGATTTTTCCAGGCACTGAGATGAGGCTGACTGGCCTGTAGTTCCCTGGATCCTCCTTCTTCCCTTTTTTGAAGATGGGCACTACATTAGCCTATTTCCAGTCATCCGGGACCTCCCCGATCGCCATGAGTTTCCAAAGATAATGGCCAATGGCTCTGCAATCACATCAGCCAACTCTTTTAGCATCCTCGGATGCAGCGCATCCGGCCCCATGGACTTGTGCTCGTCCAGTTTTTCTAAATAGTCCTGAGCCACTTCTTTTTCCACAGAGGGCTGGTCACCTCCTCCCCATGCTGTGCAGCCCAGTGCAGTAGTCTGGGAGCTGACCTTGTTCGTGAAGACAGAGGCAAAAAAAGCATTGAGTACATTTGCTTTTTCCACATCCTCTGTCACTAGATTGCCTCCCTCATTCAGTAAGGGGCCCACACTTTCCTTGACTTTTTTCTTGTTGCTAACATACCTAAAGAAACCCTTCTTGTTACTGGCTCATTGGCTCACTGCTGCTGCTATCTCTGCCACTGCTTCCTGCAGCTGGCACTTGCTGCTGCTACTATCTTTGCCACCGCCTGCTGCCCCTGCCATCTCTGCTGCTGTTATCATTGCTGCTGCTCACTGCCACCTCTACAATGCAGCACTCGGAGGTTCCGCCACTTAACCGAGTTGTTAGTGATTTCACTTCTAAGTGATTTCACTGTGTAGCGGGGAACCTCATGGGTAGTGCAGTCTCTGCCTTGTCTATCACTGCAGCACTGTCCCCACATCAGATCTATGCCTTCATCTCTAGCCCAGCTCCTCAGTGATGGTACCAGTTCTAGTACCCAAACAATGTTTTGTACAATGGTGCTCAAAAATGGGCCAAACTCCCTTCAGTTTTTTAGTAGCATTTTCTGTAATTTAAATCTAACCAAGTGCATTGAGTCATCACACACTGGGTTTTGCTTATGGCTTAATCTCAATTTGAAGGTTTAACACGGACTCACCTTAGAAAGAAGTGCAAGATAAGAACATGTCCCACTAATTCCCCTATTGCTATGATATAAGCAGCTTTTTAAATAATGGTTTATGTAGTCAATTATCAGAGTATTAGCTATAATAGATAGAATTCTTACTAAGTCCATACTAATGGAGCTTAATCACAGTTTATCTGACGCGAATATTGAATTTGTATTATTACATAGGCATTAAACCTCATTAGGCCAACTTTGATACAGTAGAAATTCGGAGTTTCTTGGGAACGGAGGTTGTTCGTAACGCCAAACTTTTCGTAACTCTTAACAAGACGTTATAGTTGTTCTTTCAAAAGTTTTAAACTGAACACTGATTTAATACAGCTTTGAAACTTTACTATGTAAAAGAAAAGTACTTCATTCCTTTTTTTTAGTAGTTTATATGAAATGCGGTACTCTACTGTTTTTGCCTTTTTGTTTTTTTGGTTTTTGCTGCTGGTTCCAAATGAGTGGTGTGGTTGACTGGTCAGTTTGTAACTCTGAGGCTGTACTGTAATTTTCTTTACTATGTGTTTGAAGAAAATACGAATTCCAAAAACTGAGATATAAAGTGTGCAATAGTTTTAACAACTACCTGGAAAAGTCACTTAAATTTCCTTGGACATTCAGGTGCAACCATGCCAGATTGCAATAGAAATAAATAAATAATAATAACAATGGATCCAAAAGTATTGCATCAATTTTGCATTCATTTCATATGGAGGGACTGGTAGTTAAGAAAAGCTATGCTCAAATCATCATATGGCTCTGTTATTGCACCTCACTCCTTCCGTGCAGCACTCCTTGTAATCCTAATCCTAGAGCTTTCCTGGGCCACTTACCTTACCCAGAGCAAAACCCATGGGCCATATGCAATAGAGCAGGGTTTCTCAAACTGGGGGGGTCATGACCCACCGGGGGGTCGCCAAGCGCTCCCTGGGGGGTCGCAAGCTCCTGCCGCTGCTGGCACCCCGCCGCCGGGGCCACAGCCGGCAGCCAGCCTGCTGCAGGGACCGGGGCTGCAGCCGGGAGCCCGCCCGCGGCAGGGACTGGGGCCAGGGCACAGCCGGGAGCCCGCTCGCGGCGGGGACTGGGGCCGGGGCGCAGCCAGGAGCCCGCCCACGGCCGGGACTGGGGCCGGGGCGCAGCCGGGAGCCTGCCCGCGGCCGGGACTGGGGCCAGGGCGCAGCGGGGTCCTATTTCCGCATTCGGCAGCTTTTAGCCACCGAATGCGGAAGTATTGAATTCGGCGGCTTTTCGGCGGACATGGAGGGGTCGCGCCGCGCTGCCAGAGCAGAAAAAGGAGTCGCGGTCTCAACAAGTTTGAGAACTGCTGCAATAGAGTGATGCTTTATGCTCACCTTTTCCCTGGATCATATGGCTCTACCAGTTTTAAACCAAGTCTATCTTGAAATAAGAGTTCTGCCTAAAAACAGATGGCACATGTAGTTCCTTGTAACTTTAGCATGTGCACAAATCTGCTGATCTATAGAAGCCATGCAGGCCATGTCTACATTAGGAAAACTGGGGCCAATAATTTGCTAGCAGTGTAGATTTGTCAAAGGTAGAATCTAATGTGGACAAGACTCAGAGGCATTTTACCTCCATATTGTCTAAGCCTGCTCTGTTTCTGCCACTGTTAGAGTTGCAACCAATGGAGAATATAGGTTCCATTTTCCTACTGTAACCTTAATCTCAGTGCCATCTGCCTATGAATGTGCCCATCCACAATGTTAAGTGCTTAACTGCAACTTTAGGCATTTCAGTCCAACATTTAGGCATAATGCAGAGTCTCAAACCCCCACTCAGCTGATGCCTAACCCTGTAGCTACCTAAATTCCCTAAGCACTATGTTTCTGCAAGTGTGTGTGTGCACAAGAACACATAAGCCCGGTTGCTGGTAAGATGCTCAGCATCCTCACTAAACCTCAGCAGGATTCTGATAGTAGCTGTTTCCCCACACCTCAGTCTCCTGCGGGGGCCAGTCCAGTCTCAAGAGCATCAGTTCAGGCCCCACACAAGACAACCTGGGTTCAGATCAGCTGACTGGCAGTGTGTATTCCAGCATGCCAGGGATTGGAGTATTTAGCTGGGATGTGGGAGGTCTGTTTTCAAATCCCTGATTGGCCTGATTTGGAGCAGGGACTTGATCGCAGGCCTCCTACATTCTAAGTGAGTGCCTTAATCACTGGTTTATTGGGTATTTGTAGACAAGACTCCTTCAGTCTTTCCTATTGAAGCTTTTTACTTTGTGCAAGCACTTAACTATTCATAGGGCCACACACCGTACATCCTGACAGCGAAAGGATTTGAAAACAGGTCTCCCACATCCCAGGTGACTGGTCTACCTACTGGGTTATTGGCTTGAAGGCAGTGAGTGCTCACTCACTCTTTCCCACTGGCTTTTTACACAAAAGGGTTGGCCTGGCTTAGGTGCCTTACTCCATGAGATGGTTCATTCCTATTCCTGTGAATCCCAAATGGAAATAGTCCTCACCTCTTTGCCCGCTGCCGCAACCTGGAATTAGGTTCCTTTCTGTCTTTGAAGGTCAGGGCCTAAGACCTGCTTCTCCCCTGGGTATATCCTACTTGCTAGTTTAGAGACAACTTCCCACTCAGCTTGTTGGGTTCTATTAAACCCTTCCTTCGGCGTCTAATCCTCCCCAGGCATTGTATCGGGAATCTGGATGCCTAATTTGACCCTGAGGATTCCACTGGGCAGCAGGGCAACTACAGGTTGGGTGTGGGAATGCTGAACATCGCCGTTCCTATGTTCATTTGTGGATCTAGCCTGAGTGCTTTCCATGTAAAATCAGGAAGACTTGCGAATGTTCTTTTTGGACCTCTGACTCTCTGGCTGTGTGCACTTTTTTGGGGTACAAACTGGTTGGGTATCTTTTTTGGGGGGGCGGGCTGCTTAAAATATGTGTCCCCAGATTTTTTTTTACTGAACTCAACATGCAATTTTTACTCTTGTCTCAAGGAAGAGAGTACAAGCAGATATGTGCAAATTGGGTGCAGCCTTCCGCTCCTGATCAGGTGCCAATATAATACTTGGTGCCACCAAAGTGTGGGCACCTTGCCTTTAGGTCTTAGTTTTAGTTACATGACTTTGGGTCTCTCTTTTTGCTTAGTTCAACTGCTCTGCAGCTCTAATAAAGCAGTCTGACCAAGGTTCAGTGTGTATTTGGTAAGTGACCATTACCTAAGGGAAAGCCTCTGGCAAGTATATTAGTGGTTTAAAGCACAATTAACTTTATAGCTAACCAGTCAGTAATTTAGAACCACAGTGAGCTACATATCTGTGTGGACACAGAAACATTACAGGAATCTCTTTTTACTTGTACAGAGATGGTGACGTCAACTGTAAGAAAATTTAGTTGCTAAACCTCCAACTGCCCCATAGGCAACTGATGGCCAGGAGTTCATATTTCTGTTGTAGTTTTGTCATTCTCTTCATGGGAAAATAGAACTAGCAACAGAGTGAAATGACCATAAAGCTCTGGCACACTGTTATCCAATTTGAAATACTATTATTATTTGTACGTTTGTGTGCTAGATGGCAAGTTTCTCTCAGTGATTGAAGATGAAGTCTTCTCAGAGCAAAAGCCAGTACAGAACCTGGATAGATACAATATTCCAGCAACAATTTCAAATTTAATATAGAGTATGGCTAAATTGCACAGTTAAGAACCTAAGAACAGCCATACTGGACCAGACAAAAGGTCCATCTAGCCCAGTGTCCTGTCTTCTGACAGTGGCCAAAGCCAGGTGCCCGAAATGGGATGAACAGAACAGATAATCATCAAGTGATCCATCCCGTCACCCATTCCCAACTTCTGGCAAACAGAGGCAATATACACCATCCCTACCCATCCTGGCTAATAGCCATTGATGGACCTATCCTCCATGAACTTATCTAGTTCTTTTTTGAACCCTGTTATAAGCCTTGGCCTTCGCAACATCCTCTGGCAAGGAGTTCCACAGGTTGATTGCGTTGTGTGAAAAAAATACTTCCATTTTAAAAAATTTAAACCTGCTGTGTATTAATTTAATTTGGTGACTCCTAGTTAATCTGGGCTCTTACCTTTGTTTTGGACCAATCACTCCCACCATCATCCACACAAAAATCTCTGACCCAGGTTTGGAGCTGCTGTAAACTGGTGCAAATTTACCGGAGTGTGGGCATGAGTTAGCTTTAACTCAGGCTAGAACCCACCTGCTAGGACACATGCTAAAACACTCAAGTGTTGACTACCCTTTGTACAATTCCCCCAGAAAGACAGACAGATTCTCCTGCAGTTGACACAATTGACTGGGAAAGAATCCTAGAGCACACCAAAAACCATGGCATATATCACCAGACACACATGAGCAAGTGCAGAAACAGTGAACTCACAGTAACATGGGTATGTCTTTGCAGTGGGGATGCTCACACCTAGGCTAGGCTAACCTGGGTGCACAGATGTGGGCACCAATTACTTGCATTAAACGTACAGTGTAGACATAGCCATACAGAGTTGACTATTTTTTAATTCATGCTCAATGCTTGTCCCTTTTTCAACTAATTTAATCAGATTGTTAACTTCCAAAATGGGGTAAAAGGTATGTTGTGTTTTTCTCCCAAGGACTCTACTGCATCAGCTAAACTTACTGTCTATCCTGCATTGCCTTAAGAGGTTCTGGAGGTGAGAACCTGGTTCTGTGTATGCTCTTAATTTGTCTACTATGAATTCTTTATAATGGAAGCCTTTCAAGCCTTATGCAATATTTAAGTGCAATTCTGCACCCCTCTTTCTGCTCCTAAAGATACTGGTCAATGGACAGCATGTTAAAAAGCACTCTGCAGGACTAGGGCATCATATTTTTCAGAAGATATACTTTAGTTTCGCCAACAGAGGTCACTAAACCATCACATGTTTAATGGATTTCTTTCAGCATTTTGGGAGAACACCCCCAAACAAGTTTTCTGATGAGTCTACTACATTTTTATATGAGCTCTCATTTGCACACACAAATAAAAATCATTTTGGTTAAGTAACTGGGAAAAACAATACACTAACACGATTATGCATATAGAGTACAAATGGTTGTTAGGAAGATGGTTATCAGTTGTACTGCAGAAAAGATAACATTGATTTATAAAAATACATTTAGTACCTGAAAACGTTTGAAATCAGAGCTAAGCTAATACTGTATATAAATAGGTCTGCTTGCCAGCTAAATCAGAGTGTAAAACTCAAACAGGGTTCTGATGTTTAACAACTAGAATCTCCCATGATCTAATATAATTAATGCTACTTTCCATATTTTGCAATGTCAAGATCCAGCTTTAGTATGCAGAGAAGAGGCAATAAGTAAGAGTCCTAGAACAACTAAATTTAGAAATCAATGCTTACCAGGCAGCAGTCCTGATAAAACCAAGAGCAGTCACAGATGTGTTAGCACACGAAGCCAGTTAATAGAATTGTACTAACAAAGGTCATTTGCAAGCCTGCAGCTGTTGTATAAACCTGTTTTTGCTAATAATTTGGGATTCTGTACTCTAGGCATTCAGCTTGCATTAGACCATAGGGGAGTTGCACAGCTAAAGCCTTGTGCATCATTTTGAGAACATACCTTTTATGTTGAACTAATCTCAGTGGGAGTCAGCACTAGCACTCCTGTCCCTTTGACCTTTCTCCTTTTAATATATTTCACCTCAGTAGCAAAAGGTGAGAATGTGTTTTTCAATTGCAAAACAGGTAATTTATCAGTGGTTTTCTACAAATGTAAGGCATGGCCTGTAAAATATACATGTGGAAAATGTAGATAGTCCCAATTCAAACATTCATTAGACATTTAGATTTACAGCTATGCTTTTAGGGTTGCTTTTTTGGCATCCCTTTTAAACTTACTCATAACAGTAGGCCTCACTGACACCACTCTCAACAGCTGCTGGTATGTGTGAAGCTACTGGAGTGGAAATGTTAATTATCAGCTATCGGAATTTCTCTAGGGACTACTTTTGGCCAGACATGTGCTTCTCTAAAGAACTTCAATAGGCTTTTGGAACACCTCTTACAACTAAAAACAGTTGTCTGAATGATTGCAAAAGAGAAAACCCTCAGCTTCTATCAATGTTCTTTTCATAGTGTATGATTTGCAAAGTCTCTCTGTTTCCCTGGATGTAAGTTATCTAAATAATGTTATGTACTTTGTGTACAAACTGCAAATTCAGTTGCCTAGTGACTAGCATGGACATGCAAGGTCTGAATTTTCACCTAACCATTTTTTAGGAACATCTACATTGAAAGGGAAATGTATGCACACTAATATTATTGCAACAAGTGGTACTATTGAGGGATACACCTGTGTTGATACTCTCCTTACTTGGATCAACTGAAATAATTATAATATCCGCTTTATGAAGAGAAAGAGCTACTTAAACTCCTTTGATAGCTATTTCCATCACAAAGCTGCAAGAAAATAGAGGTGTCCTTCCCACTTTTGCTTTACCTCCTGCTAGTCAGTGGCATTTAGAGTTAACCTTATTAACCTAAAGTGTTTGATCTTATGTCAGAGCGGGTGATTGCCCACAGGGAACCTAAATATCAGTGAATGAGCTGGCAGAAGATGGGGCTCCTAGGAAAGGAAAATAAAGCTTGTTAAGGGCAAGGGTAGGGGAGAAGTCCTGACTTTCACTATCATCATAGGTATTGGGTAGTAGCACTTCTGCATAGTAACCTATGCCTAGTAACCTAGTAACATGGCCTTTATAATGGTGGAATCTTGTAGCAAAACTTCGGAAGCTTCGAAAAGTGGAAATTTCTGCTTCTCTGCACCCCTAATTAACTGATTATTCAATAAAATGAGGTTGAATTTGAATTTGAAATTCCCTTGTTTCTATGGCAATCACAGCTCAGGGCTTGACTTCACTATAGGCCCATATAATGTGAAACTAGGTTGTCACATTTGATTCTAAACAAATTTGAAACGGGGAATATTGTGAGTAGTTTGCTGGCTAACTTCTCTGAATCAAAAGCGTTCATGTTTCTCAAAAGTGTATTAGTTGAAACTGCCATCCTTTCTTGGACTCCTTATTGCACAGATTAATGCACAGGAAATTTTTCCTCCCCAAATGGGGCTAAGTTTACTTTCCACTACATCCAGTTGTGAAATAGTTACCCATAATTAAGTAGGAAGAGGCTTCTTTGTTATGGTTGAGGAGGATGTTAACAGTAGTTGAAGTACCAGCCTATTCAAAATCCAGAAGTAGTGGTTAATTCCTTTTGTGCTGACATTCTATATAGCAGCACCATTTTTGTTTTTTGAAGAAAGTTCATGTACATTTAGTCAAAGTGAGTGTGTTGAAGTACGTCAGACCAAGTGAATACATAACACAGTACTGTTATATACAAAAAAAGTTTAATTGAAATACCTGTATAAAAAATATGATCTCCATACATTTCACACTGTTAAACAGAAGAAAAAAAATCCAAATCCAAGCTGCACAAATGCAACCAGATCACAGAAACACAGCTATTAAAATAAATTAAGGTTTATGACTCTGCCACCCTACCTTCCAGAGCCAATACACGAAGACTGTACAATCTCAATAATTTAAAACCCTTCCAAATAGCATTACTTTACATTTCTGGTACAATACCAGACAAAGGCATACTAAACTTTGAAAAAAGTCATTCTATTTCCCTTAAATTAGACTTTGTACAACAATTTTCCATCTTCCAACAGAAACTGGTAAGGTCAGAACATTTTTTTTGTTTTGTTTTTTTAAACAAAAGTTAGACAGGAATGCAGAAAAGAGAGTGTCATGGGCAAACCACTAGAATTCCCATAGGGGAGGGGGAAAGCAGTGTTGAATATAACTCTAACCAAATAAATTAAGCAAATAAATAGCCACAGTTGAAACTGTGGGAGGTCTTCTAAAACTTCAAATAAATAAAAAAAAAAAACTGTATAATACATGGGAAAACCAAATTTACATGAACACATTATACAGGTATGGAAAAAAGTAACGTCCTTGAATATTGCATTGATTGTGCATTTAACATGCCCATACATATACTTTAAGACTCGCAGGTTGACAAAAGGAGAGGGGCGGAGGAAGGGTGGGATTGAGAAAGGGGCTTCGCATGCCCAGTGGTAGAGATGATAAAAGAAAACGAGTGAATGTTCCTGATAAAAAAAGCTGATATACCTGTTCATGTTTGTATGCAGGCTATAGGAAATATTCTGGAGCAGCAGAGGGGAGTTTGGGGGCAGGACAGGGATTGGAAGGAGTGAAATGTCTGTGTTCAAGTATTCCATCACCAGTGGATGGGACTACTTCATTCAATCACCGAACATGTTCTCCAATGCATCATAGGAACTGCTTCCTCCAGCACTCAGTCTAAAGGGAGCAAAATCCTATAATGAACTGGATCTTCTTTGGACATACACAGCTCAAAAAAGAAAGTCCCACTGAAGCAGCTTTCAAAAAGGCACTCAAAAGCAAATAAAAATCTAGTCCAGGCTCTATGAGAGCAAAAAAGTTTACCATGTATTCAAGAGGTCACTGCTTTCTTAATAAGGTCAGTCTTTTGACTAAGTACTGGCCTGCAACTCCCAAACATCAGCGTTTCCAAAGGAAATTTCTCATTCCAAAGCAGAAACCAGCAAAAGGGGAAAATAAAATCAAGTCCCTCAGACAAAGATTCAACTACAGAATAATGAATGCATTTTTCTAGCCCCTCCTACGTATTGGCAGCAGCACTGTGGTCTTTCTGCTTGTAGCTCCCCACCCATTGCGAGGTCCTTAGTGTTTCACAGACTCTCATTGCTTGAACTTGTGCTAGATACATCAGTATCAAGGGTCCGTAGCCTTATGTCACAGTCCTCAGACTTCACTACTTCAGATTTGTGCATCCATGCATGGTCAAAAATTTGTTCAAGTGTTGGTCTGTCTGAAGGCCTCAGTGAAAGGCACCATTTGATCAGCTGCTGACATTCTGAAACAGATGAGGTAAACAGGCATTAGACTAGAAAGCAAAAAACCACCTCAAACAGAAAATTACCCATTATTATGAATAAAGTGTTAGTATTTTTTTTTGTTTGAACTCACCAGGTGATATCCTTCTCCTGAAATATAACCGTCCTCTCAAGATCTCTTCATCTTGTTCAAAAGGGATGTCTCCACAAACCATATCAAACAGGAGCACTCCCAAGGACCACACTGTTGCTGACCTTCCATGGTATCTGTGGTATCGGATCCATTCTGGAGGACTGTACACTCTTGTTCCTACAAATGAAAAAATAAATACCCCCTCAACAACAGCAAACTAAGTTTTATTTTCCCCTTAACATTTTAGTTGGGCTGCACATTCATATAAAACACCACAAGACTAAAAAACTCTAAATATTCAAAAATCATAGTGGGCCAAATTCATCCCCAGTGAAAGTCCAGAGAAGCTGGCTACAGTTACACCATGAATACATTTAGGCTATTAGCTTGTGCTATTCTGTTGTGATGAATAACAGGGCTTCCTTCCATCAGCTGACTGTTTACTAAGACATGGCTCCCTTTCACTGACCATGTGGCGTCTACAGCATCACACCAAAAATAGACACAAAAGGACAAAGGGAATGGGGAGGGGAGCAGGGAGAGAACAGAAACAGAAGGTGAAACTCAGGTCTACTTTATTACATACAGCTAATCGACTTTATCCAATGCCAAGAGAGTGTGAACAAAATACAGACTCTCTCACAAATTAATTTTTCAGAATAAATCAAAAAAGGCTACTCCACCACTCTGAAAAAGCTTTTAGAAACCGCCCTCCCTTGGCACTAGGCTGTTCCTTGGATACCAAACAAAAACTGGAATTTGTGATGCTGATGGTCACATGGCCAGGAGGTTCAGGTTTCACAACAAAACAGATGTTAAGTGCAGCAGCTGACGACGCGGAGGGAGGGGCGGGGGGAAGAGGAGAAAGAATCCCTAACCTATATTAGGCACACTCACAGCAAGGCAGAAAAATAATAATCAGCTTTCATCCATGTGCAAGAAACATTTCAGTTTTCCTATATTAAATCCCCCAAATTTAAGTCATTTAAGGGGCATATATAATTTACCCTGGGATTTTAAATCTGCAATGGAGACATTAGCAGGGTTGCAAGTAATTCGTTCACATCAGAAATCAAAAGATATGCATAGCACATAGATGGGAACGCCTGGCACTGGTAAAGCCTCCATGTAAACAGATCGCCCTCTAGGAAAAATGCCTTTTCCAGTGCAGGGAAATATAAACTGCTGCGTCACTGCCTGGAATCGCTTCTTTCCTACTCAACAGCCTCTTCTCCCCTCCCCCTCCCCCCCCCCCCAGTGCACAGGTTTAAATGACCCACAGATCCACTACCAGCTACTGCCGCTGCAGAGCCTCTGCTGTTGTCAGGAGCTCAGAATGTGACTAATCAACACGCAGGGGGAGCGCATCGGGTAAACCCCTACGCAGGGCTTCGCTGTCTCGCCCACGCGAAGGCATTTTGGAAGGGGAGGGGGAACATACCATCGAAGTCGGTGTAAACAGTGTCCTTCAGGATGGCTCCGGAGCCGAAGTCGATCAGCTTGAGCTCGCCCGTCCGGAGATCCACCAGCAGGTTCTCGTCCTTGATGTCCCTGTGCACCACGCCGCAGGTGTAGCAGTGGCGCACCGCCTCCAGGACCTGGCGGAAGAAGCCCCGGGCCGTCTCCTCGTCCAGGGCCCCCTTCTCGGTGATGAAGTCGAAGAGATCCTTCACCAGCTCGGGCCGCTCCATGATGATGAGGTAGCCGTCGGGCCGCTCGTACCAGTCCAGCAGCTTGATGACGCCTCTGAAGCCGGAGCCCACCTTCTTCAGCAGGACGATCTCCAAGGGCACCATGGCTCCGCTCTGGGCAGCGCAAAGAGGCGAGGGCTGCGGTCACTCCCCGACCAGCCCAGGCGGGGAACCCAGCCAGCCTCCCCCAATCCCCCCACGCAGAGGCAAACAGCCCCCCCCCCTGCCCCCGGACTTTCCGCAGCAGCGCCGGGGCAAGTCCAGCGCCGCTCCGCTGGGGGGCTCCGCGGCTGCCGCAGTCAGAGGAGGAGGGGCCGGGGGAAGAAACCCCGCCAAAATCCCTCCCCCATGTAAACAATAACACGGGCGGGAGGGGGACCCAGCCCTCTCGCCACCCAAACAATAGCCAGGCAAGGGGACTGCCGGGCGGGGGGAGGCTCCCCGCTTCCCCCGCACCCGCCGCGCGGTTACACCCGCTCCCCAGCGCATACTTACAATGGTGCCCCACTCGGTGACCCGCTCCTTCACCACATGCTTCACGGCCACCTGCGGGGGAGAGAAGGCGCCGTCAGAGCGGGGTGGGGGGAAAGCGAGCCCGCCGCCCCGGGCAGACAGCAAGACACAACCCCGCCGTCAGGAGCCGCCCCCCCCGGTCTCCTTACCGGCAAGCCGTCCGCTATCCTGGTCCCCGTGTACACGGTGCCGAAACCCCCGCTGCCCAGCACGGAGCCCACCTGGTAGGTTTTCTCGAAAGGCTCCTTCTCCGCTTTCGCTAGAAACGGGGAGACAAATTAAGAGCGTTGGTTGGAGTCGCTCGGTTATTAAGGAGGCGGGACACGAGGCGGGCGAGAGGAAGCCCCGCCAGGGGAGCCGCATGGCCCTTCGCACCGGCACCTCTTCGTCCTAAAGCTACCGAGCCCGGCGGGTTCCTGCGCTACACGCCAGCAGCGATCCGACAAGCCGCCACCCGGAGCCGAAATATCCAACACGCCCCGCTGGGGGCGCGGACGCCGCGCACTCTCCCGTAACAACCCGGCTACCAGGGGAGCGGTGCCCAGCCCTACGCGGCGATACGCTGCCGGGAATGACAGCCGAGCAATCCTGGCAGCTTGCAAACAAACTCCCCGTTAAAAAGCGACGGGCACCGCGCCGCGGCTGGGGCGCCACCGGCGAGTCCGCTCCCTGCGTACCTGGCTGGAGGATCTTCACCGGCAAGTGATCCATGCTGGTGGGGTTGCAAATGTGAGCCAGGGAGCCAAACTTGGAGAGTAACATCTTCCAGAGGAGCCGGGGCAGGGGGAGGAGAGAGACCCCGCAGCGAAACGCAGAGAGTGTCCGCCGGGCTAATTAATCAATGAACGATCTGCCGGCGAGGAGCGGGGCGCTCGCCTGCCCGACCCGGGAGGGGAGCTGCGCTTGAAGCGGCTGCCTGGCTCCCGCTCCGCTCTATCCCGGTCCACCAGCAGCAGTGGAGATTGTAGCCGACGCCTCCAGAAATAAACAGCCACAAAGAATCCAAGCTGAAGCGGCGTGGAGCCCTTCGCCCAAAAGCAAATCAATCCCGAGGGCGATGCACCGCCCGGCACGGCTGAAACCCAACCCCCGAGCTCAGCGGGGCTGCAGAGAAAGTGGGTAAAATCCGCCCCGAACGCTTGCTCGGGGCCGCTGGGTGACTGCGGATTCAATCCAGCGCCGCAGTGAAGCCGTCACCCCTGGTGCAATAGCAGCAGCGCAGCCTCCTCGGTGCCTGCTCACTTCTGAGCTCAATTACAGCAGGAGCTGCCTCTTAACACTCAATGTTTTGGTGCGGCCGAGAGAGACACAATATCCCTCCGCGGGGGGAGTGGGAAAACACCTCGTTGTGCCTGCCGGAGTTCTTCCCCTCCCCTAGAGCGCAGCGCGCTGGGATGTCTTCGTGCGGTCTCCGGCTCCGGCGGGGACTGCAGAGCCCCAGCCCGCCGTCAATACAAGGGACGGGGGGGGACTGGAACTACTTATTTGTAGTAATAGACGCGCAGAGTTACACACTGTCTGAAATTCTCATCACACACTAGCAAAAAAAAAAGGGGGGGGAGAGGGAGCGAGCAAGATGCTCTAATTTGCATTAACCCTTTCAGTCAACCAATGAAGGGCGACCTTTTCAAAGGAGTATCGAGCGGTGGCCAATCAGGAAGAGGGGGTGTTTGCATATGCTTAAGTGAGGCCGGGCGCGCAGGGCGGGAATTCCTAGGCGCGCCTTTCCCCTCATTTCTCCTTTCTCCCGGCTGCGCTGGGGAAAGGTCACTCTGCGCCGAGCTGAGACACTGCGTCTGGCCCTGGAGAGGGAGGCGCCGCCGCCGCCATGATCCCCGTTGCGGGGACACCGGGAAGGGGAGGGCTGTAGCCACGCCGCTCCTTTGATGAAGCCGCCCAAACGCCGTTTAGAAGCCGGCTTATTTATAGCGCAGTGTTCACCGCCATAACGCTCCCCGCTCCCTCGCCTCTTATAGCTGCAGTGGTGCCCGCCCTTCCTCTGCTGTGATTCCCCCCTCCCGGCCGGCTGAGCGGTGCCGCGCTTCGGCGCGGAGTTTGCGCCACAGAGAGCCTGGGTCCGAGCCCTTCAGCCCGCACCCCGGCTGCTCTCCGCTGCAGCCTGTCTCTGTAGGGCGCCTCCGCCCTAGGACAGTGCACGTGCGTTAGGGGGAACTGATGGGAATCCCCGATACACGCCGGGAGACTTCGGTCTGTGAAACCCGAGCCTGCCCCGAACGGGGATTAGCCCCTTCGCGGCTGGGCGTCAGTTACGACGCGCTCGTGTCCCCCCCCCCCCCGGCGAGCCCGTCCATGGGGGTCGCAGGGCTGGAGAGCCGCACGGCCGCTGCGGTGTCACGCTGGATCCCGTCGTGTCAGGCACCTCTTGAGGTCTGGCGCAGGCGGAGATGCCGAGCCGGCGCCTTTCCCGCCAGAGGCCGTAGAGGGCGCTGCGGCAACGAGAAATCCTCCCCGGGAAAGCCGCATGGCGGCCTCAGGCGGGGTAGGCGGGCGGAGCTGCTGCCAAGTCTCCCGCAGCTGGGAGGCGAGTCTCCATTAATTTTCAGGCAGGGTTTAGAATCGCCTCGCTCCTGAAGGAGGATTTTACAGCTTGTTTCAATGAGAACTAACTTCACCCAGGTTCTGCCATTTCCACGGAAACTGGAATAGCTTGAGCTGGGCCCCCATGCTCAGGCTGGCTTCTTAGTTCACCACTTCAGTCTAGAGACTCGTGGCCCTTTGGATACCAGTTTTAGAGAGTCCTTAAACTCTGCTTCCAGGTCCTGGTAAGTGGGCTAGAGGCGCAGCTGCTGTAGTCTAAGGGCTTGTCTTCACTGACATCACTGCAACAGTTCGCTGTAGTTAGTACAATTGAGTTACTGCACTTCAAAACAACACTGGAATTACACACACAGGGATTTGATTAGCAGCACAATGATTGGATTAGCAGAATGATTGGATTAGTTGATGAGCAGTTTTAAACCCCTCCCCCCCCTGCTGCTTCCCTTCATTACTAGGGCCTTGTCCATAAAAAGTTAGGTTGCCCCAGCTCCATCACTGGGGTATGAAAGATCCGCAGGGGCGACACAGAACTTAAGCCATGTTGAAGATAGTACTGGATCGAACAAAGAATTCTTTCCCTTTTTAGGGAGGTGGACTAACTATGCAGTCAGTGTAGGTAGTGCTACAATGCAGTGCTATTGCTGTGCCACTGGGCTTGTCTTCACTTGAGCCGGCAGGGATTGATCCGTTGGCGATCGATTTATCGCGTCTCGTTAAGACGCGATAAATCGACCACCAGCGGCTCCCCCATCGACTCTGGAAGTCCAGCTCGTGAAGAGGCGCAAGCTGGAGTCGACGGGGGACTGCGCCGCCAACCGCCACCGCCGTGAGGATGGGAGGTAAGTCGACTGTAGAGACGTCGATTTCAGCTACGTTATTAAGCAGGCTGGGGCTGGGTTGCTCCATTTCCTGCCACTCCATGATCCCCTGTTGCCTTCCTGCATTAGCTGCTCTGCCTCCCAAAGCCCTTGGGTGCAGGCCCCTCCCCCCAGGCTTGGGACATCTCTCACCCCCTGCAGAGGCCTGGGAAACTCCCCCTCCTCCCAGAGGCCTGGGGCCAGCCCCCTATGCTGATGGGAGGGCTTCTCCTGTTGGTGCAGGCCTGGTATAGGTAGTGTCTTCACTTAAGCTGCTTGTGATTCATGAACCCATGGAAGATAAGTGTCTGAATGCCTAAATGGAGTGCAAGGCCTGAAACAAAATGACTGAGGGTGCGGAAGAAGGCTTCTCTTTATGACTTTTAGTCTAGTGGCTAGGATACTCAACTGGGATGTGGGAGTCCCCTAGTTCAAGTCCTCCTTACCATAGGTGCCAACTGCATGGGTGCTCCAGGGCTGGAGCACCCACAGAGAAAAATTGGTGGGTACAGAGCACCCACTAGCAGTGCCCCCGCTGACCCAGCTCACCTCTGCTCCTCCGCCTCCCCCGAGTGTGCTGCCGCTGCTTCGCTTCTCCCCCCTCCGTCCCAGGTTTGCCGCGAATCAGCCATTTGGCAGCAAGCCTGGGAAGGATTGGGAGAAGCGGAACAGCAGTGGTGTACTCGGGGGAGGAGGCAGAGCAGAGGTGAGCTGGGGTGGGGAGTGGTTTCCCTGCGCACTCCCCGGGTTACCTGCTGTGGGTGGCCCTACCCTACCTGCTCACCTCCACTCTACCTGCTCCCCTGAACGCACTGCCGCTCAGCTTCTCCCCCCTCCCAGGTTTGCCACGGGGATATGCGGCTCAACCTGGGGAGGAGGTATGGCCGGGGATTTGGGGGTGGGGGCGGGGGTAGGGAGGGCAAGAACCCACCAGCACTGGCTAAAGTCGGCACCTATGCTACTTAGTACTATTGAAGAAGTACAGAGAAGAGAAACAAACATGATTAGGAGTCTGGAAGAGCTTCCATATGAGGAGAGATTAAAAAGAAGGGACTGTTCATCTTAGAAAAGAGATGACTAAGGGGAGATATGTTAGAGGCACAGTTGCCAACTTTCAAGCACTGAATAAGTACCCTGATTTTCACAAAAAGCCAAAATCAAGCTAATCCCATTTCAAAACAAGGCAATCCTTAAGAACCCCAACACTTTATGTGACTAGATCCCCCCCAGCGTGCATTCTGGGACTGTGGTGGGCCCGCTGTGCACCCCAGCTCTCTTCCCCCCTTGTCAAGCAACCCGTGCCTGCTTCCCCCCTTGCCAAGCAAAAGCTAGAAGCCAAAAACTAACCAACAAGCAACTCCCAAGCCAATTAAACCAAAAAAGAAGCCCAATTTTGGCGTTCTGTTTTTTGTGAGTTTGGCCTGTCTGGTTACAGGTCTATATAATCATAATGAGTGGAGAAAGCGTTTAAGGAACTGTTCTTTATCCCTTCACGTAACACAAGAACTGGGGATCACCCAATTAAATTAATAGACAGCAGGTTTTAAAACAGACATACCACTCCCACTCCACCCCTTTACTCAAGGCTCCACTCCACCTCTTCCCTGAGCATGTCACATCCTCTCTCCTCCACCTCCCTCTCAGCCTCCTGAATGCTTCAAAACAGTTGATTATGATGGGCGGGAGGCTCAGGGAGGGAGGGGGAGGTGCTGATCTGTGGGGCCTGCCTGCCATTGGGAGGCATTGGAGAGATGGGAAGGGGGAACTGGTAGGGGCGAGGTGATAGCTTGGAGCCACAGCCCAGCCACAATAAGACCCGGGCGGGCAGTTGTGGGGAACCACGGTGGACTTTCTACCTGCCTGCGGTGCAGGTGGAATGGAACTGAGAGCAGCCCCCATCCCTGTGCCAACCTCCCAGGCTCCTTGCCCAGCCGAGGGCACGTGGAGGGTCCGCGATGCTGCGTGGGCTCCTCACAGCTGCCCGCACGGATATCCCTGACAGGGAGTAGGGGAAGCTGCGATTACTGCTGCATAATCAGAGAGGTAGCCGTGTTAGTCTGGAATAGCAGAGGTAACGAAGAGTCCTGTGGCACCTTAAAGACTAACTATAAAGAGAAACTGCAGAGCTGCAATTCATTTGCAAATTTCACACAATCAATACAGGACTGAATAGGGATTATGAATGGCTTGCTAATTACAAAAACAGCTTCTCCTCTCTCCAAGTTCACACCCCCTATTCAGCTGCTAGAAGAATAACCCACCCTCCCTGATTGGAGATAACAAGCTGGTTCAGCCTAATTGGACTAACCTTGTTACCTCCTACCTGGTTCTTGCCTACTTTTCTATACCTGCCCCTGGACACTTCCACTGCTTGCATCCGACGAAGTGGGTATTAGCCAACGAAAGCTCATGCTTCAAAACTTTATAGTTAGTCTTTAAGGTGCCACAGGACTCTTTGCTGCATAATGTGCTTCTCCTAGCCTACAGCGCCTTCAGCCTCCTTACCTGCCTTATTGTCTGTAGTGCCAGTGGGCTGTGCCTGTGTGAGGTAAGGCGAGGGAAATTCCCAACTATAGCACTGTACTGTATGGCAAAAAAATTTTTTTCCCTGGAACTGCCCCATTTACATTAATTCTTATGGGGAAATTGGATTTGCTTAACATCGTTTCACATTTTTGAGGAACATAACTACAAAGTGAAGTGAGGAATAACTGTACAGCAATATGGGAACACCATGCAAGGTTCTGCCTGCTGCCTAGGAATAATGACTGACTTGAACTTTGTCCTTAGTTATTACAGGATGTCTAGGTTCAATTTGCTGTGCTACATCATCATGTATATCTAATAAAATTGTATTGGCCTAATTATAGTGCTCTATACGGCTAAACCACCCTGAACATGGGGCTAGCAACTCCACCCCATAAGGGAACCAGTTGCTACTGAAACACCAACACCAGTTGGTGGCCCATACCCCAGCTGGGGGGTGACGGGCAGAGAGAGAATTATAGTGCTCTAGTGTAGGTAGGGTAGCTGGTGTAGAGAGCTCCTGTG
The DNA here is from genome assembly GCA_032164245.1 of Sternotherus odoratus. NCBI lineage: Eukaryota > Metazoa > Chordata > Testudines > Kinosternidae > Sternotherus > Sternotherus odoratus. Next base: position 31,477,422 of record JAVMKO010000001.1, read on the forward strand.
TGAGACAGCCAATATGTGGACCTAATGTAGCCTGACTGAAAGGAATAGTGGGGAAAATGGGCTCCTAGTGTGAAAAGCTCCAGCTGAAGTTGATGAGCGCTAGGAGTGTTCAGTACCTCTGAAAAACAGGACCCAGTTTCTCAGGAGATGTACGGCCTTTGCTCTCACTTGCACGCCAACAAGTGGTTATAGGACTGTGCAAAAGGCAATGCAGGCTATACTTGTTTACAGATGCTAGAGAGTGAGCTTCCCCTCAATGTCCCCTAGAACAGTGGTCTTCAAAGTGGGATGCGTACATCCCCAGGGGTGCGCAAGACCACCCCTGGGGGTGCGCAAGACCCCAGCGCCACCGCCCGGGAGACCGCCGAACTCGGCAGCGGTCTATTTTTGAACCGCCGAAATGCCGCCGCAGAAAGTGGAAGCTTTCTATTCAGTGGCATTTCAGCGAACATACCCAGGGGGTCTGCAAGCAGACGCCGCACCGCGGAACGGGACCACAGCCAAAAAACTTTGAGGACCGCTGCCCTAGAAGCATTATGCTTGCTCCTAATCTTTGCAATTGTAATTTTCCCAGCAATTTATCTGCCCCTGCCCCTACCCTTGCTGTCAACTCTGCAACATCAGACTGCTAGATCATACATAAATCCTGTGTGTTTTTTAGGAAGGACAAGCAACTGCATAAAAACGAGTGCTGACATAACAAATAAGAATGTAACAGGAAAAAATACAGAAACACTCGTTAATGCTTCTTTTTGCTTGAGCTCCCTCCCAAAAATGGGTTGTCTTTGAATTTCCACAATGTTATTGCTATAGCTGACCAGTACAGATTACTTTGTTCTTTATGATTACCCCCACCCCATATAATAATTTAAGATGAAAATGAAATTATAATTTAGATTTTGTTTTCAAATTAAATCTTCATCACAAATGCCATAATGGCTGTCAATAGGACTCCACCAGCAGTAGGGCAGCCAAAGTGTTCTGGGTTACAAACCTTTTTGGCAGTTACATAGTGTATTTAGATGGACTGATGGCGCAGTCATAAGATCTAATAATTCTTCCTGTTTCTTCCTTCTCTTGACCATCATTGCCTCCATCTTATTTAGACTGAACTTCAGTCATTTAATTGTTGCCTAGGTCCCTATCCTCATCATGCACATGGCAAAATAAAATAAAACCTACATCTGTCAAGTGAAAAGGATATATGGAGCTGAGCATCATTAGCAGTAGACTGATGTCAGCAAGGCAGTGATGCCTCACAATCTCCCCATGTGACCTCAGATACACATTTAGCAAGAAAAGTGTCAATGAAATCTTGCAGAATCCTTCATGATAGGGTCTTTATGGTAGATGAACAACCTCTCAAACCTGCCATTTGAGATTTCTCGGAAAGGAAAAACATGGTCTTACCTGGGAATAACACCTCCAGTCTCTGTCTCTGAGGTCTGGCAGGTCACCAACAGTTTGTAGTTGATGATGTCAAGGTCTGCCTATAGAATTTGCTGAAAGTCACTGTGAATAGTTTTATAGGAATTTGGGAAGGAAGATGACACCACAATGGCCATAGTACTGTCTTCCCAATAATCTTCTCTAAAAATGATACATTTGAGAAAGCTCAGTGATTGACAAAGAAATAACTTTTTCACTTGAATTACCTCGTCAGTTACTGACCAAGAAGCCATCATTTGGCTTTAACAACCCTAATCTTTTGGGAGGTTATTAAGAAGGTTTTAGTAGGGCAGGTCCAGATTCTTTTGCTTTCCTATCAGTCCACTTTTAGGCCTGGACATAGTACAAACACTGCATTAGCTACCTTGGTAAGTTATCTTTTGGCAATGGACGAAGGTTAGAGGTCTACGTCCCTCTGATTAATCGTATTAGCCTCTGATACTGTTGACAGGTATGGCTGATCTGCCTGCAAGATCTGGCAGAGGTGGATGGGGCTGTTCTGCAGTAATGTCATTATTTCCTTTCTGAGAAGTGAGTCTAAAGGGCCTACTCAGTTTTTTTAAGTGTTACTGGAATCATGTCTGTCCAGGTGAAGAGATTAACTCCATTCATAATGGCACTTAAACCTCCACCTTGTTTTTTCCCAGCTATGAGAGAATATTGCCAGTTGTAACCCTTCTTTCCTCCATTCATCCAGAGCCTCTGTGAATGAAACAGCTGAAACTACAAGTGAAGATGGCACCTCTTCCACAACATGAGTCTCAGTCTCTTCTTTGAATCACATATCCTATTGATGAACACTATTTTCCTAGTGCATATTTAACCAGGTGGAATATTCCTGCTTGGAAAACAAAACAAAACAAAGCAAAACCAAACGTATTATAGTTATATTTATATATCATTGACCGTGTATCCACATTTGTACATGCATGCGTGCTATTGGATTCACCATATGCAAATAGAAATCTGACTAAATGTTTAATTTGCTTTATCTGATATAATAACTGCTGCTTTTAAAATGTTGTTATGCACACAATATACAGAGAAATGTTAATGTCAGTAACCTAATTAGCTGTTTGAGACAAGGGCTTCGTGAATACAATCATAATTTTAATGCTATAGAAGCAACTCTCCTTTGAGACTGACAAGAATTAGTAGTCTGCCAAATCAGCAAATAAAGTTTCCAGAATTATATGAGCTGATTGCAAAAAATGTATATTTTGGCAAAAGCTGCCTCTTTGGGAGTTATCTTAGCACACCAATCAATGATTCTACAAAACAAGGTGATATATACAAATGTCATCATTTACAGCATGGGTAGTGGGAAGCATACATACACTTTTACATGGAGTATTTAATATCAAGATGAATCTAGTAGTGTAGAGTCTCTGTTTAGGCAGTTATGTTCAGTGCATGACCAGAGAGGGGTGGGCAGAAGTGACAGATAACCCCAATACATTACCTTAATCACACCTAGCCTCTGTCCCTCAAGAATTAAATCCTAGGGAGTAGCATGTGAAGTCAAGAATCAGACTTTTAAGATGATATTCTTTATGGTCATACAATTGTTATTAATTGTTACTTGCACAGTGACAGGTAATGAAAATAATTGTAATTAAGGAATCATGTTTCTGTGAGAGTGTTTCTAGCAGGGTTCCATGGGGTTCTGTTCTTGGTCCAGTGGTATTCAATACCTTCACCAACGATATGGGCAACAATATAACATCCTCGCTTCCTAGTAAAATTTGTAGGTGACACAAATGTCAGTGGAGTGGTAAATAATGATGGGGTTTGGATGAGTGATATGGACCTATCAGAATCTCTTGATAAGATAGTATAATTTGAACAACATACACTTTAACACTGCCAAATGCAAAATCATATATTTAAGAACAAAGAATGTACATTCGTCTCAAAATATGGCAATTAATGTCCTTAAATGCAGTGACAATACAAAGGACTTGGAGGTCATGGTATATATAACTATAACTGAACATAAGCTCCCAATGTGATGATATAGCTAAGAGGGAGAATGTGATCCTTGGACATACAAGCAGGGGGATATTAAGTAAGAGTAGGGAAGTGGTATTACCTCTGTATACACAGTATTAGTGAGGCCATTTCTGGAATAATGTGTCCAAAATGGATGTTGAAAAATTGAAAATATTCAAAAAAGAGATACAAGAATGATTCAGTGTCTGGAAATCATATCTTATGGTGACAGTCTTAAGATCAGTCTATTTAGTTTATCCAAGCAAAGGTTAAGGGGTGACTTAATTGATATCTATAAATATCTGTATGGGGAAGATTTTTCTGATATTAGGCAGCACGTTAATCTAGCAGAACAAAGTGCATCAAGATTCAGTGGTTGGAAGCTGAACCCAGACAAACTCACACTAGAAATAAGGCACTTTTAAAAAAAATGATGAGTAATTAACCATTGGAACAATTTACCTAGAAATGGGTGGATTCTCTATCATTTGAAGTCTTAAATCAAGAGTGGCTGTCTTTCTTAAAGATACGCTCAAAGATACAGATCAAACAGAAGTTATGGGTCTGATGCAGAAATGTAATGGTGAGGTTCAGTGGCATATCATATGCAGGAGGTCAGGGTGGATGAACATAATGGTCCCTTTAGGTATTAATGTGTGTGAGCATGTCCATTTATAAAACGGATCAAGTCTGATGGCCCAATTCTCCACTATTATACATCTGTATTAGTATAATACCAGTGTTGGAATAATGTGTGCAGAATTCATCACCTCGTCCCAAAAGATTATTTCAGAACTTAAGGGGGCTCAGAAAAGGGTGATGAGAATGATTAGGGACATGGAAATATCTCATATAAAAAGAGATAGCTTTATCTTAAAAAGAATAATAGTAAGGGGAAATGGGAAAAGTATAAATAAAATACTCAATGTTCTAAAGAAGGTAGATCAGGAAATTCTGTTCTTTGTCCCGTAACACGAGCAAGGAGACACTGAGTAAAGTCAAAAGTTGGCAGATTTGAAACTAATAAAGGGATATTTTTTTTTCACACAATATGTAATTAGACTAGAACTTTCTCCCAGCAGGCAGCTGACCTGCCAGGAAATGTCTGTACTGTATCTACTGTGGGCAGATCTGTGGTTCCAGGATTGGACTCCTGAGTCATCTCAGGACCCACATGTAAATCTGTGGTGGATATCATCCTCAAATTGAGGGAGCGCCGAGGACGATGAATTGGTAGGCAACCTGTGGCCTGCGGGCCACACACAGCTCACCAGGGTAATCCATTGGTGGGCTGCCAGACAGTTTGTTTACATTTGTCCGGCTGCCCGCAGCTCCCAGTGGCCGCGGTTCGCTGTTCCCAGCCAATGGGAGCTATGGGAAGTGGCGCAGGCCACAGGGACGTTCTGACTGCCGCTTCCTGCAGCTTCCATTGGCCGGGAACGGCAAACTGTAGCCACTGGGAGCTGTGGGTGGCCATGCAAATGTAAACAAACTGCCTGGTGGCCCACCAGCGGATTACCCTGATGGGCCACTTGTGGCCCACGGGACATAGGATGGTCATCACTGAATAAGACTGTGGAGCTCATTGCCATTGGAAGTCACTGAAGCTAAGAACTTAGCAAGATTCGTAGAATATCCAGAGTTGTTGTAATTAATGGCAATTTTTGGAAGGTCTATTAAACCTCACTCTTCAGGATTTAAGCCAATCTCTAACTATTAGAAAACAGGTTGAGACTGAATATGACAACAGATTATCCCATATCTGCCTACTGTGGGGTTCTTATACATTTCTCTGAAGCATCTGCTACTGGCCATTGTCACAGATAGAATACCTAGATTGACCTCAGGTCTGAACCAGTATGAAAGTTCATAGATTCCTGTATTAGACAATGTAACTCCCTTGACTTCAATGGAGTTATACCAAAAGTGGTGTAATGCAATGAAGACTCAGCCCAGAATCTTTAGTCCAAAGAGATTGTGTCTACCATACTGGATATGAGGGGTAAATGATTCTCTTTGCGTCCATAGCTGATCCCAAGAAGCTAAAATAAGGCCCAAAATCTGATTCTGTTCCACTTTCATTTTGTACATTTTCAACCATTAGAATACCGTGAACTGTGAAAGTCAAATTTTACCTGAACTGTGGACATTATTCCCATATTAAATCATCCCAGTATATTTATGTAATTTAATGATTACCAGTAGCCAAAAGTATCTGGATATGCTCTCCATGAAATAGCTTGCTAATCATAAGCTAGTTCCAAAAGCCCTGCTACAGTCCCTCATCACCTTTACTTTCAGCAAAGGATAGATGGAAATAGTAATTAATAGGCTGTACGAAACAAACAATGAAGGCTCCTTCAGAAATCGAAAGAGAGTTCCACAGATGAGGGCCTACCATACAAATATCTGTGTCTGCTCCAGATTGAACTTTGAGACTGCAATTTAGTCAATCCCACAATACGCCACTTGCAGAATACAGCACCAACTGTTATTACTTTCCATTTTGGCCTGCATAGGGCTATGTTTCCAAATTTAAAGGCACAGTGGGTCACCTTAAGTAGGATAAGACCTGTTTGTATCAGGAACTGTTAAAAGGATGTATTTGTTGTCATGCAGACATGGTGAAATAATTCACAATTGTAGGTGTGATAGAAGGATACATTTTCAGGACTATGGTTAGGATTTTCTAAACACTTTTACCAGTAGCAGGGTTCACAATTAGTGCTGGGTGAAACAATCCAAAATGATTGACATAAGAGGATTCATATTTCCCCTACAACCCTTTACAACACCATCTCCTTTTATATGTGCCAGACTCCAATTCCATTTCTGAACCACAGGGCAATCTCTACATGCATTCACATACTGAGAATTAAGTTCAAATTTCACACTTCAGATTTCTAGTAACTGGCTGAATAAAATGTATCCTTTTGAGCCAAGTAGAGGAAGGAGCCACCAAATTACTTTGAACTGTGACCCAGGGTTCCCATGACAGACTACTAATGGGCCCAGTGCTTTAGGTCTAAAGGGCACAGGCCTGCACATAGACTTCTTGTTTGATTTGGGATGCTGCCAGCCTATAATTATCTGTGCCAGTCCTTGCAAATGTTGGGATATAATTATTAACTGGTTAGGGCCCGAAACCCGCAGAGACTTTGCCACTTGCGTGGAGTACATTGCAAGTTTGGGCCTTAGTCCACATCACAAGCTAACTAGATTGTCATGTGTGCTATACATTTTAATATCATCTTATCATATAAAGGGCCCTCCAAACTATACTAAAGCATATAATGTACAACAGAAGTTTCACATTTTTATCCAAAGGCAGAGTTTCTGGCTATGTATGCTATTCTGTAAGGCTGGCATGAGGACAAACATTTTATGTAGCTCTTTTTGTGGTCCATTTTTTAGATGGATATTTAAATTAAAGATCAAGGCTATTTTAAAAACAGTTCCATTTTGTATAAGGGGAGCTGAGACCTTGTTTGTTTAATGTATTTGTAAAATTTAAAAATCATGGGTAAGAATTGCTTAATATTGCTTTCTAATCTTTGATCAAGGTTCAGCCAATTGTACCGCAACCTTAAGCTACAATTAGAAAGTATGAATATGTAACTGCCCTTGCTCAATGTTTCATTCATAGATAACAAAAGTATGTGTCCTAAACACCACGTGACTATACAATCAAAGGAAAACATTCTTGTCTTGTCTTATCAGAAATTTCTTGGAGCTTATATTAACTTTATGATCATAATTTCTGAATTTTTTCACAATCTTTGTTAGTACTGTCCTTGTGTATATTATATTAATGTATCTATCTATAGGACTTATTTCCTAAATATTAAAACCAACAACAAATGTTCTACTGCTATACTCTCCCTAACTAAGCTTTCCATTGAATCCTCTGTGTTAACTAGATGACTTTGTTTATGTTACATTCACAGCTAATAAGTCTAATTCTTCCATCCCATAAACACAGCAAATTAATAAGACAATATAACCAGCTATTCACAAGGGCCAAGTCATTTTGGGTACCTCAGGTTTCAGGGCCAAATTTGAAACACTTGAAAGGGGCCTGATTTTCAGAAGCGGGAAGAGGCGGTCAGGGTTTTGTGGACCACACTTTAAATATGTTAAGCCAAGACACATGTTCAATTGTGCATAGTTTTCCACTTCAGACAACCAATTTCTTTTCCTTAGTCTAGCCATGGAACTCTCTCTCCAACAAGCACAACCAACTTCTCTTGTCTTTATTTATGTCTTCATGGGACTCAGTGACCTATCCCTTTTCCCCTGTTCTTCTGCCCTTCTGGATCTTCAATTGGCACTAAAGAGGAATTCTTTCCCAGAAGACTAATCATTCCTAAAAGAGTCTTTTAGAATGGAGTAGGAAGCAGCTTAATGCCTCGCCCTGTTGACATCTCTTTATTGAGTGAAGGTAGATATATGTTCAGTACTTTCTTTTCTATATTTTTGAGGAACCCAGAGGAGCATTCAAATACCCTACTGTACTTATGGCAGATCAGCAAAGATATTAAACAGCTTTCTAAACGTTGGTCTTTCTATGCAAAGTTGCTGTAGCCATGTTGGTCGCAAGATATTAGAGACAAAGCGTGGTAATATATGTTATTGGACCAACTTCTGTTGGTCAGAGAGAGATAAGCTTTCGAGTTAACTCAAAGCTCTTCTGTGTAAGTTTGAAAGCTTGTCTCTCTCACCAACAGAAGTTAGTGCAATAAAAGATATTACCTCACCATCTTGTCTTTCAGTCTTTCTAATCTAGACAGTAGACTAAGTACTCACATTTCCTTGGTTAGGTTTTCACTTTGTGCCCGTTTTCCTTTAAAGTTTAAATAAAAGGTTCAAATTTAGGATCATATTTACCAAAACCCTCTTCCTTTTTAATGGAGACAAGGGTGGGAGTCATTTTGCTAATTCTGTTGGAGGTGGACCATAGCACATAAACAGACATGTTGAAAGAAAGCCAGGGCTAGTGGGGAATCCCCCTCTGTTCTCTCTCTATGACCCAATCTCCCAGCAGGTACGATGTTATACTGTGAGGGGAGAACACTTTTGGAAATGTACGAAGTACTCTCAACTCTCACTGACTTTATAAGCAAATCAGTGTTATCAGTTTTACAGACTGGTCCTCTCTGCAAAGTCATCAGTTTGTTATGAGTGGATCCAGCCGTTTGGTCCTGTGTGCTTCCAAGTTAATTGGATCTGGATAGTGTCTAGTCACTGCTTCTGGGTCCATAGAGCACAGTCCTAGGCATAGACCTCTCATCTGATACCTCCCTTGGTATTTGGGTTGCTGCCAGACGAGATTACATAACCCATTTTTCCTTGTTAAACATTAGCGCAGCATTGGCTTTTCTTCGAGCTCTTTGGATCTTCCTCAGTTAGCAAGATTTTATTAAAACTAACATCAGTGGGCTAGGTATCTCTTTGGCAACTCTTTATAAACCTTTGGGTGCAAGTTATTCAAACCTGCTGATTTAAAAATGTTTAACTTTAAGTGATGTTGTTTAGCATCCTTATTGTGGGGAAAAGTATTTCACCACTATGGTGTGGCTACATCATCTAGCTTTGTTCCAAATACTGAACATAAATACTTATTGAATACTTCTGTCTTTTCCGCATAACTGACATTTTTACCATCTCCATCCAGTAACATGTATAACAATCTTAGGATTTTTTTGTTTTTGATACATTTAAAAACCCTATTTATTGCTTTAACCCAGTTGACCATAATTTTTTAATTGATACTTTTAGTGTGTCTTATTAATTCTCTGCATTTATCATCTAATTTATATTCCTTAATTCAGTTTACTTCCTTGCCATCTACCTAAAGGGAAGTTGGACATATTCATAATTAATGTTATTAGTATTTCAGAAAAATGAATGTGAATCTTAGTAGCAAATTCCTACATTTTAGAAATGTGGGGAATAGTTGAGGTAAAATGGAATTCTTATCTCTATCTTTTACTTTAAAAATGGCTAGGAATTGGATTTAATCTGACCTAGAGTCAAAACTGTAGAGGCGGATTCAGTGTTATATTAAATACATTTCTGAACACAATTTTTAAGTGTAAGCATGTAAATAGGATATCTAGATCCTGCATGTGGATGCTCAAATCGACATTCAGGTACCAAAATGCCAGTTTTGAGTATATGAATGTTTAATTCTGGAATCTGTATGTTTCTTTAAAATGCCCATTTTAAAAGTCTGACCTTGAATCTATGTTTATAGAAGAATAAATCTCCTGGTCACTATACAGATATTTGGGCAAAATTTTTCAGTACTTCGAATGAGATTCTGACTGTTGCTTTGGCCCCTGTATTGGTTAAAGGTCCAAAGCACCATAAAGAGGCTCTAAAATCCCTGAATCTGGACAGGGAGAACTTCCTTTTTGCAGAAACCGAGGAAGACAGCCACAGGGTTGTCATCAGAGGGCTTCCTTGCAAATCCTGGCATAGAGGGTGCCGGCAGGGCAGGAAGGAGTGGGACATGTTGAGGGTGAGCCAACATGTGCTACTGCAGATATTCTAGGCCAGGGATTGACAACCTTTGGCATGTGGCCATCAGGGAAATCCGCTGGCGGGCCGTGCCAATTTGTTTACCTGAAGCATTTGCGGGTTCAGCTGATCACAGCTCCCACTGGCCACGGTTGGGGCTGCAGGAAGCGGCGTGGGCTGAGGGATGTGGTGGCTGCTGCTTTCCGCAGCCCCCATTGGCCTAGAATGATTAACCATGGCTAGTGGGAGCTGCGATCAGCTGAACCCGCAGATGCTGCAGGTAAACAGCGGATTTCCCTGATGGGCTGCATCCCAAAGGTTGCTGATCCCTATTCTAGGCAGTGCTGGCTGCCCTTGGGAACAGGCTTCCATAAGGTAGGCATACTCCAGGGGGCTGTTTAAGGTATGCTGGATGCTACTCTGGCCCTGGAGCAGGCCAGAATTGGGAAAGCAGGTGGTTTGAAGTCACTCTTCCCCCTGTTCTGTGAGTTCTGAGAGATGCAGAACAGAATCTCATCCATATTCTGATACATGGGGTTAAATGTTATTTGAGAGTTGTATGGCTCCTGCACAAGGGATTAATAGTATTGAATTCCCTATGCAGGGGGATTCTGCAAACCTATATTTTTCAGAGAATGCTACTGTTCATGGTAGCTCAGTGTTTGTGATGTGGGGAAATGTGAACATATGAAGATCATGGGTGCAGAACAGATCCACATGGGCACAAATCTACGTCAAAGGGCAGCGGTCAGGTACATGTTTTACTTCCTGTTCCCTGTACTCAATATTTGCTACGCAAGTGCACTAGAGACATTTCTTCTCAAGTGAGGAATCCATTTGTCCTCTCTCATGGTGTCTGTGATCAAAGCTGCTTTGCTCTTGCACTTGAGTCTGTATCCATTGTTAGTGAAATTACTGTTTTGACATTTAGTAGGTTTGAATTAAAATAGGACATTTGTTCATTATATTGACAACTAATCTATGAAAAAAGCTTTTCCAGTGCATTCAGTGGTTTCTTATCACACTCTTAAATCATATTATGCCTGTTTATATAATGTTCTGCAGCAGACCACAATGTGTTGATACACTGTTGTCTATAAAGTGTAATTCTAAAATCAAAACAGACAATCAAAGTTCATTCGTCCAAGATTTTATTCCTAAATTAACTGACTAGTTCATTATGTCCTTTCAAAATGCAGAAATGTGAATAATCATGAACCAGTGTAAAAAAGTGTGCATGAGAAGTTCAATATAATTCAAATAATGCAATTATAAATTAAGCAAAAAGGGCGGGGGGTGGAGGGAGACGTCTACCAGATACTAAGAAGTTGTTTTGTTGTCTGTAACCTTTGATTTAAATATTTTCACTTGGTATTTTAAATATAAATAATAATAGTAGTGATCAACTTAATGCCTTTAGGTTCAAGTCACCAGGCTGGTTACAGATAAATTTAATTTGATGGAGGATTGTGATACAAAAGTGATAGATTTAGGCTTTATTTAAAATAAAATAATTAGCTGAAGCAAACAGGCATTACAATATAACCATACGCTGTATTTTAAATTCAGACTGGGAATAAGGCCCACATTTTTAACAGTAAGAGTAATTAATTATTGGAACAACTCACAAAGGGTCATAGTGGATTCTCCATCATTGACTATTTTAAAATTATGATTTGGATGTTTTTCTAAAAGATTGCCCTAGAAATTATTTTGGAGACATTTTATGGTCTGTGACATGCTGGAGGTCAGACTAGATGATCATAGTAGTGGTCCCTTCTGACCTTAGCATCTATGAATCTATGAAAGTTGCATCCAGGGGCAATCAGTCCCTGGATGAACAGAGTGGGTATATAATCCTTCCTCTAATGGTGCCATAGTGGATAAGTGTGCTAATCTAAAATTTTTATATGTAAATTATATTGTAAATGATTTTATACCCCTTAATTAATCAGCATTAACCCTGCCTTTTACCATGTCTATATTTCCACTACCATAATTAAAATACTTTTTACTCCCTCATTGGCTATTTAATATAAAACATCACCTTTAATTAATATCTGTATAAATGCCATTCCAGTAACTATCGGTATAGGTAGCATTCTTCCAAAATATTCACATTACATCCAAAACTCTTGTTAAAATCAGGTAGAATCAAACATGTTGACAACATGACCTGGGGTTATGTCCTCACTTATCTTTAACTTGCCTCTGAGCTGTCTCATTTTATTTCAGCCACAGTGTGCCTGACTTCATTATTGTCAAGCCTAAATTTAGGCCCAAAAATATGTTTTCTACTTACATTTCAGCACATTCCTATTACATTTTTATTTAACATAAACAAATGTAATTTTTATACGTTTACATGTCTACCTCATCACCTAGTTTTGTGGAACTTGGTTACATTTACTCTGTAGAGCAGTTCTGTAATGCCAGATCATAGGCACTGATTCTCTCAATGATAATGGATGAATGGGTGCACATGGATCTAACATACATAAGTCTCAAATGGCCTGACTTTAATTCCCCTGACAATAATGTAGATCAGGAATAAGTTTATTTGAATTACGTGGATTTACACCAGTGCATGCAAGATCAGACTCAGGTCCCAGATCTTTGCTAGGCAGTGTGAGAATGCATAAGAAAATATCCCAAACATGGGAAACCTTTTTTCTGTGGGCAGAAAACAGTTTCTCTTTTCATGAACAATATTGATATAAATTCATAAGACAATTCAATTTTTAACAGCAAGGACCTCACCTGAGTGAAGAACTTTGGGTGTGAATGAGAGCTACTCAGAACCTATGATGAGGTTTTTAAGAACAGGTTAGACAAACACCTGTCAAGAATGGCCTAGTTATTACGTAGTCCTACCTTGAGTGCAGGAGACTGGACTAGATGATCTCTCGGGGTCCCTTTCAGTCCTACACTTCTATGATTCTATGTGGATCATATACACAATTGGACAGAGAACCCAAGGGTTTGGCAGCTAAGAGGGTGGGGCTAGGGTTTTAAAATTCATTTTTCTTCCCAAATTTCTCTTTAATTTTTTCTTAGAGAAGAAAACAAGAACATGTTTTTTTTCTAAAATGGTGAGTCGGATGGAGAGGAAATGTATTCCTGGATTTCTCTCTCCCTTTCTCCCTTCTGTTGGCAGTGATAGCGTTAAGACTCACTTGGGTATATTCTCTTTCATGGAATCAGCATCTTCCACACCAATAGACCTATTTACATAGCACTCCCTAGTTTACCTGCCCAAGGGGGCACCTACACAGAGGCTGGGAGATGTAAATCCTAGCTCAGGTAGACATATACACAGTAGCTCTGCTCAAGCCAAAAAAATAGAAATGTAGCCTCACAGGGTATGTCTACACATTAAAGAAAAACCCACAGCTGGCCTGTACTAGCCATCTCAGGTTCATAGGGCTCAGCCTAAAGGGATGTTTCATTTCTGTGTAGACTTCTGGGCTTAGGCTGGAGCCCAGGCTATGGGACCCTGTTGTGTGGGAAGGTCCCAGAGCTAAATTTCAAGGCCAGGTTTGGAGGTCTATACAGCCTGAATGCCATGAGCCTGAGTATAGTTCTTTGCGATCCCGTTCTTGGGAGGCTAGCCTGAGCTACTGTCCATACCACCACAGCCATACTGCAGTTTTTAGGCACTAGCTCAAGAAGAGCTATCTGTATTGGAAATTACACCTCCCAGCTACTGTTTAGACACACCATGAGTGGGCAGCTCTGCTCAGACCTATACAGAATGGGGTCCCAGTCTGCAAAAGGCAGAGCTGGGAGATGTGTGACATGGACTCCCTATGACAATTAAGAAATACGAATTTTCCATTCATTTAATTGGGAGTTGCAGACACTGGCTAGGTCACAGTAGATCCACAGTGCCTTGCACAAGTAGGACCTGTGCAAGCACCTATACTTAATGTGCCACATACTTACCCCTACATTCAGTTCTGTTCTTTGAAGCAGGCAAATTGCTAAAATGTACAAGAATCCACTTGTGTGCTTCCAAACCAAAACACAGCTGGTAGATCTAATTTTAGGTTTGCCAGCCTTGTCAGTGTCCCTTTGAAAGCAAAGTACATATTGTTCTGTGTTTCACACAAAGACTGAAGGGATATATTCTCCTCTCAACATGCATGTTCTGTTAACACAAACAGAAATGACGCACACACCTCAAGGACAGCAATCTATCCACTAATCCTGCATTTTAGGTTTTGACTCTTTTCAGTGATGTTCCAGCACAGGTGATACAGATACTATACCATTCTGCATTCAGATGATACATCGGAAGTTGTTAACACAGCTGAGAAGAAGGCTAGCCAGCTGAGAGCCCCTGTTTTTCAACCCTTCTGAAAAACACACAAAATAAATAGGGACCTGATTTTCATAACCCACAACTACTTAAAATAAATGGGAGTTGCAGATGTTTAGCATCTCTTAAAATTAGACTCTAGGTCTTTGGTTGTTCACTGTTCCTTTAAATAATATCTTTTTTGGTTAGTCACTTGAAACCCTTCTGCCAGGTGAAGTCAGCAGCAACCGGGGCTGTGTTCAGTATCTGCTGACCACCCTGCCAGCCACTGTGCTGCACACTATCTCCTGCTGCTGCTACCTGCTTCTCTTCTGTGACCTCTTGAGGTTCCACCCAGCCCTCAGTGACTGTCAGCTCCTAGTGGGGAATTTCATTGCTGAAGCAGGCTAGACAGAAATGCTGTCCCACAACAAGCAATTTCAGCTCTAGTGATCTCTTAATAAAACAAAAGACTCTCAATAGAGCCTTCAATATTTCTATCTTTGAACAGTGAGCAGGGACAGGATAAACCATGCCCAAGCCTCTCAGCTGGCATCCACACCTCCTAGAAGTGACCCGACCCCTCCCCTCCCCTCCCCTCCCCTCCCCTCACCCCCGCTTTGCCCATTACAGGGGGCTGGTCTGGCATCCAATACCCATATTTAGCGAGTTCATTTCAGTTGAGGGTGACCCCTCAGTCAGGAAGGGCTAAGCATAGTTCTGCTGCCCTTTACTCATACATACAGTAAGGATAACATTTCATTAGCCTTGCATTCAGTACTAAAGTGATTTGTAACTCAACACCAGCCAAAGCGGATCCCTTTAGCCACATAGCTCTGTCTGCTGGATACCTAGTCAGGGTGGGTGTGTTCATGTAAATAGAGTCTGCTCCTGAAGTCTTTTCCTCTCCCAACTAGCTATCAGGGGAGAGCTCATTCAGAACCTGCTTACACACTAGTTTGTAAATCATCTCAACTGCAGTTCCATTCAAGTGATCAAAGTCTTAAATACAGGTTATTAGCAAAGAGGCTGCCTTAATGTCTTCATTTAATGAAAGATTTCCAGTTTTGAGGAATGATCGTAGTGTCACCACTTGCTGTTTTTTGGTCTGTTTTTTTGTATAGCCTCCAGTAAGATGGTAAGCTCTCTTAACAGTCCAGGAAAGATTCAGTGCACATCTAACTCTGTTTCAGGCCCTTGCCGGCAGGCACAGTTTTGTTATTCAAAGCATGCAACTCATGAAGTAATACAAAAAGTGATTCCCCTGAACAAGCCAAGCTGCATTTTCCAGAGGCCTTTTCCCTTGCATATCACAGTCCTCCATCCCGGAAAAAGGACACATCTTTTCCTTAAACTTCCTGCTGAATCACGTGACAGCCCTTAACCCTTTTCTATCTCTCTGACCCTCTCACATCCCTCATCCACCAAGAATGGGGTCAAGAACACTCTTTGTCCAACAAGCTTGTCCCCTTTCCTGGGCAAATAAATCTGCATTCACCTGAGTCACACCAGGTTTGTGGTGTACAATGAAAGTGTAGCACCATATTCCAGCATATCAGTCAGGGGTTGGTCTCCATTGATTGCAGTCATTTCAGAAGATTATGGTCATCAGCCAGAGTAAAAGATGGCCCCAAGAAGGTTGTGTCTCTAGGCCTTGATGACCCATCACTAAGCTCTCCTTGATTACTAATCAGCTTCTCTCTCTAGGAAGGAGTTCTCTACTGAGGTGGAGAGTTAAAACCAGAATGAACCACCAGACCATCTAGTTTGAACTCCTCCATATTCCAGGAACCCGGCATTCACTCTCTAAACCCAACAACCAAACTTAGACCAAAGTATTACAGCCCACAGGAGACTAAACTGATATGTTCCACACGCAGAGAATAGGAGGGACCACGGTGCATCAGTGCCCAAGGCCCCCACAATGCCAATGAAGTAGAATATACCCAGATAATCCTGGCAAGTGACCCCCCCATCCACATCCTGCAGAAGAAGATGGAAAACCCCGGTCACTGCCAAACTGAGCTAGGGGAAAATTCCTTCCCAACCCTAGATATGGCAATCAGTTAGACCCTGAGCATGTGAACAAGAATCAGCCAACCATGCAGCTGAGAGAGAGAATGCTCAGTGCTACGTCAGGACACCGGCCCACCCCATCCAGCTGTCTTATCTCCAATGTCCCCAATGTCTTATCTCCAGCTGTGGGCATCCTTGATACTTCAGGAAAGAGATTTTTTTTAAAAAAACAAAAAACACACACTGTCCTAGAATACACTGCTGGGGGAAAATCCTTTCCTGACCCCTGCAGGTGGCAATCTGAAATCCTGAAGCATAAGCTTTTCGAAACACAAGGCATAAACTGGAAATGAACCCCAAGGCTGTTGAACCTTCCTCCCCATTAAAAGCAAGCCTGTCAAACAATTGTACTCAGAAATTTGTCAAGTGTTTTCTTAAAAGTAATAAGTTGTTTGCCCCTACAACTCCTGTTAAAAGGTTGTTTCAGAATCTTATCTCCTCATGGTTAGAAACCTTCTAATTTCCAGCCTGAATTTGTTCACAGCTAGTTTATATCCATTTGTTCTTGTGCCGGCATTGTCCTTTTGCTTAAATAGCTCTTTACTCTCCCTGGTATACATAAAGAGCAATCATATCTGTTCTCAGTCTTCTTTTTGTGAGGATAAACAAGCCACGCTCTTACAGAGTCCTCTCATGAGATAGACCCTCCATTCTCCCGATCATCCCAATAGCTTTTGTTCCAGTTTAAATTAATCTGTTTTAAGCATGGGTGATGAGAATTATATGCAGCATTCCAAATGTGGTATTACCCAGGCCTTGCACAATGGCATTAATATTACTCTATCTTACCTAATGTGTGCTCCCCATCTTTTAGATCCTGCTAGAGAATGGCATCTGTCTGCAAGATGAGCTTCTTCATGCAGTCCACACTATGCAGCACTGGTTCCAAAGAGCTTCTGCTCAAGTGGAGAACCAATGTACCTTCCAGGGGTGTTTTACTTGCAGAAAAGGTAAGGAATTAATTATAATAGATAATATGCTGCAATCCCCAGGAAGGATTGGACCTGTTCAAGTGTTTTCCAGGCCAAGGTTCAGTAATCAGGCTTTTCAAACTTCTGCTCAAGCCCTGGGTGAGAGGAGAAAAGAAGAGGACAGAGAACTTTGAAGGGGATTGTGAGGGGTGAACAGGTAACTTCTCACTTGTATTGTGGGAGGGAGAACAATGGAGACATGGAAGTATGGAAAAATGAAGTATGGAAAAAGAAGGAGGACAGGACAGAGAAAACCTGCAAAATTGTTAAACGGTCTCAGGTAACAGGGCCAGGTTTGTTGACTGGCAATACCAGTATCTAATCACCTGGGAAGTCAGTTAACTAAAATCTTCCCACCGCCCAACAGGTAGGTAATGAAAAACTAGAGAGGGAAATTCTTCGAAAACAAACAGGAAATTTATTAAAAGGGTTAATAACAATGCTAGGGAGAAGCTGGGGTGGAGGGGGGAATAAAATAGATTAAACCCATAAACCTGCAATGTGGTTGCCCAAATATGGGCCTGAAGCCTGGTCCCCAATACAACCCTTGGCAATTTACACTTCTAACAAAACAAACTAAATCAAGGTACCCCAGAACTGTACTGTATCTCGAAGGATGGATCTCGAGTGGGATCAGCTGTGGGTGTTAGGTGACGGTCTCTCCATTGGTTGAGTTAGTAGGGACCTGGACCTGCAACTGTGCACCCAGTGGTTACGGGGCCAGGAGGAGCTCAGGGCCTTCCCTGCATTGGAAACAGGAGGCTGTTGGTGTTGGCAATCACTGGAACCAGGAACAACGTAAGTGGATTCAAGTGGAGGATACCCGGATTGGTGGGATAGATCAGGTAAAATGGTGAAAGAAGTCCTCGATGCCCATGCAAACATGACAGTCACTGGTTGCCTCTCAGATGGACAGCCCCACTGACAGGGTGTTTAGCCCTTTTATACCTTCTGTGTCACAAAAGTCTAGTCCAGACCGGTTTGGTCCAGTCTCCTCAGAGGCAGTTGAAAAGGTGAGAAAGTGAGTTGTAAACAACCAAAACTGGACTCCATTTTAAAAGACGGATTCCATTGTCCAAATTGCCTTGTAACTAATTATTTTAATACAAAACAATAAATTCAAATGTGAACAGTGAAACAAGTATAAGTAAGCATGAATAAACATATATAGAGAACTCTGCCCTACAAAATGGCAGAGGCAAGGGGAAACAGAGGCAGAGTAGGCCAGGAAATAGGGTGGGGGAAGAGTTAGATCTTGATGGTGAAAGAGAAAACATAAGAACCAAAACACAGATGGAGGAAAGGAGCCATAAATAAGGAAGAACGTGTTGCAAAGTGGGTTGAGAAATATTATGTACATCAAGTAGAGGAGTATATGGATATGGTAAAAATACAAAAAATAGTCTGCGTGACAGGGAAATTATAACGGCTTAAAGAGACAAACACTAAGGTAAATTATACTAGAGGACATCGTGACAGGAGGAAACAGCAGGGTGGCCTAATTTTAAGGTCTAGAACAGGTCCAACGTGAACCTGAGGAGCCAGAATTTACCAACGTAAATTGCCAAAGAGCCACAGTAATACCTCAGCAGCCCCACATCAGCTCCCCTCCCCCCGCTCCCGTGCCTCCCTATTAGCTGTTTCATGGTATGCAGCAGGCTCTGGGGGAGGGAGTAGGAGGAGCGAGGGCATGGCAGGCTCAGGCGAGGGGCAGGAAGGGCTGGAGTGGCGGCAGGGCCTGTGGCAGAGCCAGGGGTTGAGCAGTGAGCACCCCCTGGCCCATTGGAAAATTGGCCCCTGTTGCTCCAGCCCCAGAATCGATGACTATACAAGGAGCTGCATATTAACCTCTGAAGAGCCGCATGTGGCTCTGGAGCCATAGGTTGGCCACCCCTAGTCTAGAAATATGGTCACCATATTAGTGAAAGAATGGCTGGAACAGTACAGCCTGGAATTTTTTCTTAGGCATGGACAATTTTTGTTAATGCATTTAATTTTCTTGTTCAAGATTCTCCGCTTATCAAGTCATATGGTTTATAAATGCTTCATATTGCTGTTTGCCAAGTTAAGTAAAACCCATGTATGTGTGTGGGTGTGGGTGTAAACTCTCTCATAGTTTGGTTGAAACTGGCATTTTTTCACTTGAAGCAGGTGGAGTCAGGGTGTTTTCTTTCAGGCATCCATTTATCATGGTGTACAGTTTGCTTTGTTGTTCAAATAATGTACGACTCCACCCTCTTTAATTTATTTCTAAGAAAGGGCATAAGGCTGTTTAAAAGAGTTTCTAAGGTAGGGCTAATGAAGCCAGGTATCAGATCATTTCACAGTGCTTTTATAACCATACCTTTGTTGAGGAGTGTTAGAATGTAGATATATCTGAGACTGAAAAAAAAATGTCCATAAAGCTTAAGGAAATTTGGACACCGAAGTGCCCATTATTTATTTGGAGCTTGATAGTGCCCCTGCCTCAGGAAAGAGGGAATAAGGAGTTTACCCCATCTTTTTGTGTGGTCTGCATAAGGGGAGCCCTGCATACGTGCAGCGCTCAGGGGTTTGCTACCCAGATGCTCTACTGGGATTATTTCATGGAAAGAGGGGGGTATGCACAACAATGACTCTGTCTCCTTCCTGTACTGGCTAGCAGAGCTGGCTGACCATATAGTGTATGAACTGAACCCACCCCCTTGTGCAAATGAAGCAGAATCCTGTGGGATGCTCCCTCTAATGCAGGGCTGTGGCTAAAAGCCATGGTGTAGCCCTTGGCAATTTTCTTATATTGCATGTGAAAAATTAATGTTATTCCTGTTGAGTAGCTTTACATTTAAAAAAAAAATCTGTTCAAATGCTTTCATATGAAATTGGTGGGCCACAAGGTCCAGTGAATTTGATGGTGTCATTCAGGTCTCTGGGAGGCACTTTTTGGCAGTCTCTTCTCAAGGGGCTTTATGATAGAATAGGGTGTTGCTGAGTAGGACTGAGGTAAATTGGCATAATGCTGTTTCTTGCACAGCATCGGTTCAAATGTCTGCCTCAAGCCAACGGTTATTTGTTTCTCACTTTTACAGACATCAAAACTAAACGGAAAAGAATTTTTAAAATACTTGGCTAATTCCTATTTCAGTGGGGCTGCTTGAGAGTAACAAAGATCTGGATTTGATCATGGCTGTGATAAACCTTTATAAACGTAAGCTACTTTTTGTGAGCTCTATTAGAATTTTTCAGTTCCTTTAAATATAACCATCATCCTTTGTCAGATGGTTGATAGCACTAGCCATTTTTCTGTTTTCTGTTGACAGTTTTCCAGGCTCCCTTCAACAAACTATTATTCCCAGTTTCACTTAATAGACCACAGAACCAAGATCCCTCAAAATAAATCTGTGCCACACCTTTGTGGAGAGCACAATACAATTCTAAAAGCAAAAAGTACAATTACAAAGGGAGAGGATTTCCCAGAAAGGTCAGGGAGGAACATTTCTTTTAGATGACTAATATAGTTAGGGATGGGCAAACCTTGTGCTGTTTGAGGTTTTGTGAACCTTGTGAACTGAAGTTTCAGGTTCACTGGTTTAGCAAAACTAGTTTGCATCCACAAATGTTTTTCCTCCTGTAATTTTATTTTCATAGATGATTCTTTTCCCAGATAAAGAGAAGTCTCTGCTTCTCTATGTATTAAAGGTAAAAGAACAATCTCCAAAAGTTAGGATAGCACAAGTTGGTTGTCTGTATACAACTTATTTCCCTGTTAACTTTTTTGTTCTTGCTATGCCCATCTGTAACTTATGTTCTTTTCAATGTTCAACATAGCTATGGTATTTTGGGGTCCCCACCTTCTCCTTTTTTCACAGTCTCTAGGTAGATAAAGGTGCAAATCAGAATCCATTGTACTTAGCGGTGTGCTTTGAAACCCATGGCATTCAAGCGGGTTTGAAATTCGGCAAAATGTTTCCCTCAGTCACTACTAATAATCTTGTAGTGTGTGTATGAATAAAAGTCCTAAGGCTTGTATGAAACAGTTCAGAAAAAGCTATTTTATGTTACTGTTTTCACATTACAGTATAAAAACTTTTGTACCATGCATGACTGTTCCACATTTAAAACAGGCTAATTCATCCTATGTGATACTACTCTATTGCATTTATATTTAAAATGTGATGTTGAATTGTAGGTACATGGAAATCTTTACACGTTACATAATGATTACCTTCAGGGCAACAGTCTATAATTAAGGAAAATTGTTTAATAAACCATCATTTGAATATCTTTATCTTGGAAATGGAACCAAAAAGTTTTGTTTTGTTTTTTAGATAATGCTTAAACAGATCATTGCTGTGTTCTGAATTTTGCCTTTATCTTATGTCAGTTGTGTTAAATAAATGTAGGTGGGCAACCAGTAAGAAAATAAAAGCAATGTTTTATTTTAAAATACACTAATTTGAATTTCCATATGCAGTTTAACTCTGGGGTATAAACCAAACCAAAGTGGAATTTTAGTAAACTAGAATGTTAAAGCAATAGAGCACAATCTGTACACTGCCAAGATGTAGAAGAATTCTCTAAAACCCTTGGTGCAATTATAATAAATTAAGTATGTAAAATATGCTATGTGGAATTTTTGCTCTGTTTACTATTCTGCCATGAAAGGATTTCTCAATGGAATGAATGACTTTTACAAGACATTGAGATTTGCAATAGAAACATGTACCTCCGAGTTTGTTGTTTAAGAAGACATTCATTTTTATATGAATTCAGTCCTTTTATGCAATAATACCCTTTTCATTTGCATTATTGCAGCAAAATTCAATATTGGGGCTACTGGCAGAGATGTTGTTTACTACAGGTAAAAGGATGGATTGACAGTTTTCAGTCCCAAGCAGTTTCCCGCAACAGTTCGTCTGCTGATGAGCCAATGTGGCAAGTTTTGGCTCGCAGTTTCAGTAATTTGCAAATTATTTCATCTTGAAAATATGGGAATTACTCAGCAACTGGGGCCAGATTATGATCTGAGTTACTCTGGATTTATTCTGGTGCATCTCCATTGATTCTACCAAAGTTATTACTAATTGACACCAGTGTTATTTCGATCAGAATCTGGTGCAGTTTCCTATCCAGTATGGAAACTGGTGATAAAGAGAAGACAAGCTAGGCCAGTCAGCTGGAAAGGAAAAGTACATGACTCTTCAATATGGCTAGAAGAAATGATTGATTATTCTACTTGTAAAGACACCTCATGCTGCCTTTAGAGCCTAGATTTATATCACAGACAATCCCTTCTAAATTACAGGAGCCTATATAAATGTAGAGTTAATCTATGCTGAGAAGGGTTGTAAATACCCCAGGAGGTGTGGGGTTACATTATCAAGGTGCAAGAAAAAAACACCTTTTTAACCCCCACACAAAAACCTGCACCCATCTATGCTGGAACCTCCACCACTGGTAGCAGTGCTGGAGTTGCATCAGCACAGAAAAATATGTAGTGGAGAGAGGACTTCAGAGGAGTCTTACTACTGCCCAGTCAATTCACAAACAGTGTAATTAGTTATTTCAGGAGTGAATCAGTGTCCCAGTATGGTGCTGTGGCACTAGTGATGTAAAATGAGTGGTCCTGAACACTTGTTAAACAGATGTCTATTTTTGAAAGCATAGTGGGGCTAACCTCAGTGTTTTAGCCATATTCTAGCTAAAATAAGTATATTCTGCTTAAATTTGCTCTGTAATTTAAATGAACATTATACTGCTTTTCTTGTCCTACACTACTGTATAATGTTGTGCAGTGTTGAACTGCTGTTTTATTCCATAGATGAGCAAAGTCTTTAATATATATGCTATTAAAATCTAAGATACTGAAGCTGTATTTCAATAGCTTAATTGTATGATAAAGCCACTGAAAACTATTGGAAAACCCTCAGAATTATTTTACGATTCTATGCGTGAGGGATCTGAAGATAAAGAGGGAATGTTTTGTGGCTTGATGGTGAAAACAAAAAAGAGACCAAGATACTAAGGCTTTATCTACACTAGGGCCAGGTCTACACTAGCGGGGAGGTGGGGAAAGAGGAAGTTGACCTAAGATACGCAACTTCAGCTACGTGAATAGCATAAATGAAGTCAGCGCATCTTAGGTTGACTTACCTGGACTCCTCACAGCATCAGCGGGCTCCTGTCGACTCCATTTACTCCTCTCAGTGAGCTGGAGTACCGGAGTCGACAGGGAGTGCCTTTGGGGATCGATTTATCATGTCTAGATGAAACATGATAAATCGATGCCTGAAAGATCGATCAGTACTCGTCGATCCGGCAGGTAGTGAAGACAATCCCTGGGAAATAGAGCTATCTGTTTTTTCAGCACTGATTCAGCTGCAATGATATAAACTCTGGTGTATATCAAGTACAGGTGTCTTTACCACTGTGTCATATAATCCTGAAAATATCCCTATTAACATTTTGATATTAAAATCAAGCAGGGGATTCTTCATGTTTGAACAATCAGGTCAGACCTTCTTGCTGTGCTTTTCTCCTGAAGCCTAGTTGTTAGGGCCCTACTAAATTCATGGCCATGAAAAACACATCATGGACTGTGAAATATTGTCCCCCCATTTAATCTGGTCTTTTGTGTGCTTTTACCCTATACTATAGAGATTTCACGGTGGAGATCAGCATTTCTCAAATTGGGAACCTGACCCAAAAGGGAGTTGAAGGAGGGTCATAACGTTATTTTAGGGGGGTTGCGGTATTGACACCCTGCCTTCAGAACTGGCTGATCGGACAGTGGCAGCTGCTGACTGAGGACCCGAAGTAAGGGTAGCTGTACCACAACCCCCCCTACAATAACCTTGTGACTCCACCAATTCTTTTTGGGGTAAGGACCCCCTACAATTACAACACCATGAAATTTCAGATTAAGTAGATGAAATCATGAAATTTACAATTTTAAAAATCCTATGACCATGAAATTGCCCAAAATGGATTCTAAATTTGGTAGGGCCCTACTAATTGTGAAGGATCCTATGTACATTATTTCATATTGCCCAAAATGTTTGTTTGAAGTTTTCCAGTGCAGATATGATAACAAGATTCATGTCCTGATGATCTGACAATCCAGTCTCAAATATGACACAACAAAAGGGGTGGAGAAGCCACAAAACATCGCAGGGGGTGAGGGAACAGGAAGGACAGGGTTTTCAGCCAGATTACATGGTTGTTTATCAAAGTCATATGCTCAGCTTGGTAAGGCAATTCTTTTTAAGATCATCTTATAGATTCATAGCTATTAAAGGCAGAAGAGACCATTTTATCATATAACCTGGCCTCATGCATAACACAGGCCTCAGATCCTCACACAATAATTTCTAATGAGATCATTTTAACCCTTGCAACACCAAAAATGGCAATATAGATAGGGTGACCAGATAGCAACTGTGAAAAAACGGGACAAGGGGTGGGAGGTAATATGCCCCTATATAAGAACAAGTCCAAAAAATGGGACTGGCCCTTTAAAAATGAGACATCTGGTTATCCTAAATATAGATGTGATTTAGATATCCAAGTCAGCAATTGCAGTAGGTATCTCCAACAAGTATGTAGATGCCTGAATAAGACTTTCGTTATTTAGATTGGACAATGTGGCTTGTAATGGGTATCACTAAACAATGTAGGTCCTTGGCCTTCTCCCCTACTGGCTTTGATAGCAGGAAAACTGGCTTCCTAGTGATTTCTTTAGTACAGAGGAATCTCCAGATGGTGTAGAGCCATTGTAGCCAATCCTAAACCATCCCCTTCACAACTTGTAGCATAAGTGGTATGTTGGGAACGTGTCCAGGGGAAAGGGACATGGCTAGATTAGTACTTTGCTCTGGTTATCCTCGGCTTTCAGAATAGCTCTCAAAGGCTATCACAACTGGGTGCTAACTGGAGCAGCCTCATGGAAGGAAAGAAGAAGGGGAAAGGGCAGAGTGACAAGAAGCCAGCTATGGCTCCCTGATTTTTTGAGGTCAGCTCTAGTGATGCCAACAGCTGCTTCTGGGCCATTCTAGATTGGTGATTTCCCTTTACAAAAACCATGTTCACTCTTCCTCAACAAACTATGTTTATCTATGTGTCTGACAATTTTGTTCTTTAATATGGTTTCAACCAGTTTGCCTGGTACTGAAGTCAGATTTACTGGCCTGTAATTGCTGGGATTACCTCTGGAGCCCTTTTTAAAAACTGGCATCACATTAGCTATCCTCCAGTCATTTGGTACTGAAGCTGATTTAAATGATAGATTATAAACCACAGTACAAAGGTTTCCGCATAACATTTCTTATACTTCAGAACACATACATAAAAACACGTTCCCTTCAGATTGTCTCGGAGAGATGATTTCTCAGTCTTTATAGTATGGTGATGATATGCTGGGCTTTTCAGAGCTAGAGAAATGGCAGTGTCTCAGTCCTTTCAAACACTTCGGTACCTTATCAGAAAACAAACAGTCTGGGAATCTCCACAGCTAGCAGCATTCCAGCCGTAGTTAATAGCTGACTGGTCCTCTCAGTTGCTGGTGAAACAGAAATCTGCAGCCTGTATGCAAAGTTGTACAGGCCTTGGGATCAACATATAAAATATGTTACATATAAAATATTCATTCCCTGGATCTCTGTAAGGCTCTCATTCTTCAGAGCACTACTGTCTCCCCATAAGTTCAGCTAAAACAGGCAAGAATTTACAAACCTCACCTCACTATGTGCTGCCTCATTCTCTTTCTTTAACTGAGACAGAATCTCAGTTTAAGCAGTTAGTTGATAGCTTAATGTAAGTTCCACAGTCTCTGTAGCCTCTAAGACAGTGGTGGGCAACCTGCGGCCTGCGGGTAATCCACTGGCGAGCTGCGAGACTGTTTGTTTACACTGACTGTCTGCAGGCGGAGCCGCCTACAGTTCCCAGTGGCCATGGTTTGCCATTCCTGCCAATGGAAGCTGAGGAAAGTGGCTTGAGCTGCAGGTGACCCACCACTGCTCTAAAGAGTTAAACAAATGCTCCTCTCCTAGCTTTCCCATTGTCTATAAAACACACCACTGTGGCCCAAAGACTATCCTAGTGGAGGCTTCCCTGGTAAGTAAAGCTGGAATAGCACTGACCTGTACCCAAAGTACTACAGGAATTGGGACCCAGCCCTCATAGCAGCCACAGCCACTGAGTCTACAGGGTTGTTTTCAACTCTGCTATTAAAAACTGTCCCCTGTTTCCTATCTGATTGGCTCAGCTTTCTGAGGATGATTAGGGTGTGACCTGCCAGGTGGATTACCATAATAAAAACTTCTCACATAGCCTCAGTAATAGCTATTGAGCACATAAGTCTCAGTCACATCTTGTTCTGGACATTTCTGAGTCCTTCTAGCTGAGTTGTCCAGCCCTGTTCTTAGCATGTGAGACTCAAAGTATCCAATTAAAATCCATGTCTCCTCCCCACTCCTTCCCTCTGTTTCTCTGAGCTTGTAGTTGGCCAACCCTCCAGCTGGGTTCTGCCGTAGTCTCTTTCAGTCTCTTGCCTGTGCATCCCCTATGGGAGCTTCCACTCCATGGCAATCTTACTGTTCTCAGCAGGAGGTCAGTTCCCTCCTTGAGTCCTTCTGAGTCCAACTACATATAGTCCCTGGTGGCAGTCCCCAGATCCTGTCACAGGTTGTTTGGGAAGGGAAGAGCCTTACATGGTCTCTAGCCAATAGCAGGCTTGCAGTATCAGTCTGCCCCCCCAGACGAGGAGTATGTGAAGAGGGGTAATGAGACAGTTCCTATCAGTCTATCCTCCCAGGCAAACTCCACTCCCTACCCCCCTTCAGTGACAATCTTCACCTTTTTAAGCCATCCCCTCTTCAGGTGGAGTATGCTCTGTAGATGTACTTAATTGCCGCTGCCTTAGTGCATGAACGCATATTAGCCCTTCTGTTAGTGGGATTGGGGTGCGTCAAAGTGAAATGCAATATAAAGCATGTGGAATACATTTATACTGGACATTTGCAACTGGATTACAGCTCCTTTATGTCATGTAACTGGTGCAAAGGGGCTGTAACCACTCTTGAGAATCTGGTCCACTAGCTTGTGTGCTATAAATTGTGGAAGCTAATTCACCAGCAGGATTAGCTCTCCTTAGCTTTTAATGCAGGGATCTCAAAGTCCTGGCCCTTGGGCCATCTGCAGCCCAAGAACTTCCCCACCGTGGCCCATAGAGGAGAGACACATGCAGACAAGCTGCCCAATGTCTGTTGCAGGTGCCACCCCCTTCAGCTTCCATTGGCTGGGGGAAAGGGACAGAGGAAACCATCACTAGTCGCTGGGCAGAGTCAGCCATGGAGGTCATGCCTTCCCCCTCCCCCCCATGAATATAAACAAGTCAAAATACTGAACACAACTATCTGATACACACCTTGCTGCAATATTGAAGGTTTCAACTGCTCAGTCACTGAGGCCAAACATCAACAAATTGACAGAACGGAAGCATTGCCAGGTCTCTGGAAAACACTAAAAACTCTCGGCAGGCAAAGAATTGTATAAAGTGGGAGGACAGTTTTATTATTTCTAAGAAATTCAAAATAAAAAATACAATACAAACAGGTTTTTTTCTGAACACCATCTTCAGTGATATTATTGACCCACGGGGAGGATTTCAGGACTGGCACTGGCCCTAGGGTATATTGAGTTTGAGCCCCCTGTTTTAATGCTTTCACTTATACATGTGCCTAAATGTTTTTTAAAAGCTAGTGGGGAAAATAACCTAAATAAATAATCCACTGTTACACAAGTACATCACACGTTGTGAGCTAATGAATGGGTGACTGGGGGAAAACAAGTTTGTACCAGTTAGTCTCTACTGCAGGGGTAGGCAACCTATGTCATGAGTGCCAAAGGCGGCACGCAAGCTGATTTTCAGTGGCACTCACACTGCCCAAGTCCTGGCCACCAGTCCGGGGTGCTCTACATTTTAATTTAATATTAAATGAAGCTTATTAAACATTTTAAAAACCTTATTTACTTTACATACAACAATAGTTTAGTTATCTATTATAGACTATAGAAAGAGACCTTCTAAAAACATTAAAATGTTTGACTAGCACGCGAAACCTTAAATTAGAGTGAATAAATGAAGACTTGGCACACAACTTCTGAAAGGTTGCTGACCTCTGCTCTACTGCAGATATGTGTGCTTGCTGCTCTGACCCATCCCTGTGCCTTCAAAGCTGCTAGCTACCAGAGCTCCTGCCTCACATTTCCACTCCTGTTGGCTGTAATCCCCAGAAGCCACTCAGTATGCATCACTGGCTATCACACTCACTTTTTGGCTTCAGCAGCTCTTGCAGCAGAGCCATTCAAAGAACTGACAGTGTCCCCGGGCCATAGGGTGATCAGATGTCCCAATTTTATAGGGACAGTCCTGATTTTGGGGTCTTTTTCTTATATAGGCTCCTATTACCCCCAAGCCCCTATCCCGATTTTTCACATTTGCTGTCTGGTCACCCTACCAGGCCATAGTGGCTTTCGCTCTACAGTCTGACTAGATTAAATCCCCGTGAAAGTGTGGGGCAGGTATTCATGGGGAGGGGTAGCACCTCTTTGGAGATATGCTTAACAGAATTAGGGACCAAGCTTTCCTTGGTTCCAAGTACCAAGCTGACGTCTCTCAGCAGCAGTCATTTACCCTCAGGGCCCTTCATCTCCAGTCTTCACACAGGGGGCATAACCAGAAGACATGTGGTAATAATCCTTAGCACTTTCCAGTGGTAGGCCTCAAAGCACTTTACAAAGGTGGCTAAGCTTTGTTATTTTCATTTTACAAATGGGGAAATATAGGCAGAAAGGTGTTAAATGATTTGGCCAAGATCATGCAGCAAGCCAATGGTGGAGCCAGTACAAGCCAGATCTCTTGACCTCCAGTCTGGTGCCTTATTCATTGTACAATGCTGCCTTGTTGCTTTGTCTTGGTCTTAGTTGTTTCTGAAGAGAAACGCTGACCACTTACAGTTTCTGCAGTGCAATAAGTAATTTGCTAATGGTGGGTCTGCTTTCAGACACTGTAATATCAATTGCTGTTATAATTTTGGTGGCAGAGAAAAATACTAGAGGTCAGTACCAAAGCAATTGGTCTGATTATAAAATGTCAAGAGCAGCACCTGGAGAGATAACAAGTGTCACACCTGCACTGTAGCAAAAAAAAAAAAAAAAAAAAAAAAGCTGAAAAATGACCTACCCAGAGATTAATCAGGCTAGTTTTCTGTCACTCATGAAAATCCTCCCCCCAATGCTGTTTTAAATAGCCGGATTACCCATATGTCCCTGAACTTGATGATCATTCTCATGGGTGCACTGACAATGATTGCTGAAATCACAAATGATCAACATATCCAATATGCCACTTACAACAGCAGCAGATGTTTCTGACTTTCAGATGGCAAGAGATTTATGGACAAGTAAATCTGGGTGGTTGGTTGGTTGTTGTTTTTTTCCTTTTCCCCTCTCTCACTGACTGGAAATTGAGATCTGGATTCTGAGTGATTTACTACTGCTCAATAGCTGTATTGACTTGATCATCTTAGGACCATGTTAATACTCTGATTTAAGATAGTAAATCTTATAGGGTATATTGGGCTGGGCTGGGGCGCACAGAGGGAAGGGACAGGTAAACTATCCTCTCCCTCAAGCCCCCTTCATAGTTGTGGATATAATCTGTGGGTCCCAGAGCAGAGAGAGTGCTCACACATCGTGCCCCATGGAGCCCAAGGCACCCCAAAAGGAATGGAGTTGGCTGGGCATGCAGGGTGAGGGGATGGGGCAGAATTCCTCCTGCAGCTCCCAGCATAGTGAGTCTCTGCTCCACCCTGAGTATGGTGCTCTTCAGTTCACAGATATGGTATATCTTGCTGGAGAGGAAGGTAAAACCCAGACCACAGTTTAAAGGTTTAAAGGCAGAATATTGGCATGTTTCCATAACTTGTTGCAATACCTACACATTATGCTTTACTTTATTTGTAGTGTGCTATTCTGTATCAGGCAGCTATTGCAAATATTCTAAACACTTGGGGGTAACTCCTCCTGCAGAAGTATTCATGGAGGTAAGGGAAATAAAGGGGCCAGGAGAAAGCTCTGTGGAGATTCATCTCATGGAGTTTCCTTGGTTGGAAAGAGAGGGATTTGGGAATCCATAGAGGAGGGGAGCAGGCATTTGGTCTTCTAATACTGTGTATGCTGGGTGGGGATCAACAGTGAAAGGAATGGTCAGTTCCACAGGGAGCTGGTCTTATCCAGTTCCACCAGACTCTATTACTTGGCAGCATGGCTTCTACATCCCCCTAACGTCTGTCCAAAATCCCCCTCTCTGAGAGGGTTGGGAATAGGGAGATTCAGTTAATGGTCCTTCAAGGTGGATGTAGATATCAGCTCAGCAGGGAGGATGCTGTAGAATGTGTCTCCTTCCATTCCTCACATCCCAAATTCACACATTCGGAGTACCAGTAGAGTGGCTTTCATGGATTCTAAGGCGAAGAAAGGGAAAAGCATCTATCTTTTTAGTGGGCCCTAACTAGGGCCCCTTCATCTGCAGAGTAGATGGGATATGTTGCAGACGAACAACAACAAAAGAGTATCTTTAACAAGAAATATGGTTGCCACGATTCACTCTATTTCCCAGCTAGTCCTGCTCTACTGGATCGAGCAAGGGTGGCTGCGGATTACCAAAAGCACGACTGAGCAGGAAGTAGAGCTCCAGTGAACCCTACATATTGACTGGCCTCAGGTTCTCAAGCAGGGGCGTGGGGACAGAAGCACAGGATTCCTTATATAAACCCTAGCCATTTCCCAGGAGAACTTCTTCCTCCTCAGTGGCAGTGCCTCATAGAGGTTTTCTGTGTATGTGGCAAACATGGAATGGGATAGCACTAGCCCACAGGGATCTCCTCATGAGCTTTATTGGATCATTCCAGGGTTCAGAAGCAATGATGTGCTGGCATGGGTCTCTGGGGGCTACTGATAGCCACATGTTAAAAATCTGCCACTAACTTGAAGAAAAGATGAGAACTGTGTCCCTGTTCCCTGTCTCTGATGGATTTCATCACATCTCTGGCACTACTAAATCACTCCTGACTGATTTGTTTATATCCCATGAGCTTTCATGAGTACTTCTGAAGAATGTATATGTTTTCTTCCCCTTTTGGAAAAACACTGCTTTCACTGAATTATTTTTACCAGTCTCCTGTGGGAGAAAATCCTGGAACACCCCTCAGACACCTTCAACGCTCCACCCACTTCAGTTTATACCAGTTGAAGACAGTGCTGGAGTGACACTAGAGTCACTTTTTTCCAGGAAGAAGTATGGACCTTTTCAGCAAAGTGCAGCATCCTTTGAGTTTGTTTGTCAAGTGGTTCTGCCTCCCTTCTTGCTTATTATAAAACATTTTTGTTTAATAGGGGAAACAAATGAATAGACTCTTTTACCCTCCTCTTTACAACCCTCAAAGCCCTCACTCCATCACCTCGTCAGGCCACAGGGTATGTCACAGGCAAAGCAAAAGCTTGTTATGGGAGTCACTTGTTATAACATTGGCAGCAAAGCAAATTAAATATATAGTGATAAGGTTATTTATTTTTCCAGTGGGAAAAAAATTGAGATAAACACCTCTTTGAAAAGCATTTTGGGAGAGAGTAGAGTTAGACAGGGGTATAATGAGAGTAGAACTAACACTTAACCATAGCATTGCATTTTCAGATACACTAACCACACACAGTCATTCATAGGGTGCTCAGATTTTTGCAGTGGGACACATTTCTTTATATGGCTCATACTTAGATATGCCGTGTGTGGAGAGGGAGCAATAAACCTTCTGCCTTCTTAAGCAATCCAAATAAAGACCAGGCAGAATTGCAGTCTCTATGCTAGGGGAATGTGGTGAGGGCTCCATCTCTATTCTACTGGGAGTGCACTGTGCTCCATAAGTAGCAGTTGGGTTCTACACATATGACACTCCTACACATCCCTTAGCAAAAATATACAAAGATAGCTCCACTGTTTTCTCCTTAATTAATCTTTCCCCCTAAACAGTTTATTGATTTTCTCGGAATTCCCCCATTTGTCAATATCTTTCTGGAAAGGATGTACTGATAGCTGAACACAGTACTCCAGATCTCACCAAAGCCATGCAGAAAGGGTCTCTTTTCATAATATACTTATGCTTAGTACATGCCTGTTCATATCTCTTTGTAGGACTAGGGCCCACAGCTATAATGAACTTTTACTGTTTTTTCACATTGAAAAATCATAACTAATTGGCTGTTCCCTGCTCCTAGTGGCAGCCAGGTGCTTCCCTGGTATAACTCCACTAAGGTCATTTTACAAGGGATGAATGTGACCACAAATGTCCTGAATGAAAAAATTCCAATTTAGAGACCTGATTCACCTTTAGTGTGGATCAGGAGTAATTCCATTGAAATCAGTGATGTTATACTCATGTAAACCCCATATCAGTGAAAGGAGACTCAGGCCATAAATACTTTAAAATATACACAGGTGCACAAATACATTATAAAACTTCCATGAAGGCAATGACTTGATAAAATACTAGCATGTCACAAATACAAATACACAGGTAGAGAGGCTAGAAGCATGCCTCTAAATACTCCTTTATGACCTATCCTAGAATCAAATGAGTGTCATATGACAAATCCTAAAATCGAATAGAAAATAAAAAGTTTTCTGTGCACAAGGTTATGAATCCATGTAAATATCATAATAAAAAAATGTGCTAGTAAGTCAAGCAAAACATCATTCCTTCCCAGGATGTTATTTACATTATTCTAGAGTATAATATATGACTAACACTATAGAAGTCATTAGTTCAATCTCTCCATTCAGATAAATCCCAGTAGATAAGAAAAAAATCTCGCTGCTGTCCATTAAACAACAGGAAACATATGGCTAAAGAAATGTGAACATGTTTTGATAAGTCTATATTTTAAAGACCTGAAATCTAAAATGATTGTTATCTTAGGCATTCCTATTTTATACATATGCCTTTTGAGCTAAGTAAACATTCATAATACACTGAAATCTTCATATTATGAAATCCTGAATTCTATGAACAAAGTTGATAATATCAGGAAAATTACTGTATAATGAATACGTAATATCCATCTATCCTAATTTATCCTGAAACATGTGAAAAACATCACAGATGCATGCTGCATTGTTCGGAGAACATACATATGCATTTAAGTCATCAACATTGTATGTTTTAGTGATTGTGAAATATGTATATTTAGTGATGTAATTGTGAAATATGTCCTTTTTACGTTCATAATTGTGGAGCAGAACAGATGGCAAAGACTTAGTTCAAAGTAATATTATCCATTAAATTATTATCATTAAATTAAATTATATTGCCAGCCATTCTTCAGTGACAGAGGAGTTTACTCTGCCACTTTCTTAGGATATAAATAAGCAATACTATGGACTGCCAAAATTTGCATTTCAAAATTTAATTTGTATGGAAATTTACAGTCAAAATTAGTTTGGAAGGGCTGGCTAGCTTGCATTATCAGGTATACCATTTCAAATACATATGTCATTTGGCAGCCTGGCCTATTCTATGGGCATGGGACTGGGAGTTAGGAATCCTGAAGTACTATTAATTTTGGCTCTGCTCCCTCCCCCTTGTTGTATGACCCTGGACAAATATTTTAAAGCTAAATTGTGGCTCTAAAGCCCAACCTACAGTAGAGAGGTGGTACAGTGACGGACTCCCTCAGAGAGAGAGCTCTCAGAAGCCTTGTTCATGAGGCAAGCCTTGGGGAACATGACTCCTGGTGTGCCTATTGAAAGGGAACAACATGTGGTTTTTCCCAAGTCAGACCACTCTGGGGGTGGGGATGGGCACTAGTGGTAAAGCCACGTGCAGGACCTTAAAAAATCCCATTCGCACCTGTTCCTGGTATTTGGTAGTGGGTCCTGCAGGACCTGTGCAATCCCAGTGCTGTGCATGGGTGTATATTAGTCCTGCTCTGTCTAGTTCGTGCCATGATCCTACTATATCTGAACCCTATTGGAGGTTTCTAGCATTGCTGGCAGTGCTCAGGATCCTTGTGCTCAGAGTGTTAGGAAAAGATTTTGCTTGGTCCCTACACAGGGTCACAAAGGTGGAAGTAAGCTCGTGAGTCTCAGCTTCGCATCTGCAAAGTGGAAACATGAATACCTATTTCACAGTGGTAATGGGAGACTTAATTAACATTTATAGAGCACTATGGGTCTGGTCCCGCAAGTTGTTCAGCAAACCCCCTGCACCTGCATAGAGCCCCATTGACTTCTGTGGGGCTCTGTGGGGTGTAAAAATACACCCAGGTCTCCCTGCAGTGGAGCCCTGTGCATTACTGCAGCCTAATGCCAATCATAGGACAATCTCCACTTGCTCAAACACTATTTCTCTGGCATGCACACTCTTTATTTGAATACATGTATCTGGAACAGCCTGTAGATAAAAATTATTGTTTCCAAGCTGACTGCCCACATGGACAACTGGAACTAATGAGCAAGGTAAAGTATGTGATTATAAACAGATCCTTCAGTATTAAAATACTGTCTGAGCATAAATAATGTTTTCCTTAATCTGGCAATTCTTTAGACACTCTGTGCACCATTGACTTTCTGAACTTTACATAATTATTCACTCGTAGACTAACTGTTCAGATTCTTTCTCGGGTTATGGGATTTTTGGTCACCCTGTGCTAATATTTGCTCTACCTAAATAATATGACAGCACCTTGTCTTTGTGAAAGCATGATTGGAGGAATTATACATCTTCTGTCTGAGTGGAACTACTTACTGAAATGAATCAAGCTCCTTTCTGTTGAGTAGTGCTAGCATAAATCCTTTAAGACCCAATCTTTTCCCCAGTGAAATCAACAAGAGGTTTGCCATAGAGTTTCAATAGCTGCAGGATCAGGCCTTAAGTAAAAAGCAATAATAATATTCCATGGTTTTGGTCTTTCAATTGCTTATTAATTATAGACAAAAAGAGTAAAACTCTTGAGGCTGAAACAACATGTTACACCCCCTAGCTCTTCATTATTGAGTGCTCTGTCCCTACTAAATCTTCCATGCCCAGAATACCACCGAAGTCTGTGGAGAGTTTGGGAAAATTTCCCCACAACGTGCAGAGTTCTTTTTTCTGAGCAGGAAAAAAAATCAGTTGGGCCATAGAAATGTATTTTGTGCTATTCTGTAGCTATGAAGGGGGTGCTGGAGATTTCCTATAATTTTTCTTTTTTTTTGCACACCTGTTCGGCAGACCACTCGATTCAACCCAGCTTGAAAATGTGCTTTAAAAAGCTTAAAGAGGTTATGTTCATGTTAGACAGTTAGTGCTACTCAAGAGGATATTTGTGTCCCCTAGATCCACACGGATCTCCCACCTTCCTCGGGGCAGAAAGGAGTTTAGCTGCCTTCTTGGCTTCCCAGGCCCTGCCGAGGCTTCTTTGTGAAATCTGCGTCCATGCTGTGGGATGAGACGGGGCAGGCTGGGTGGAGGAATAGATGCAGCCTGGGAAAGGAGGTACATCTCATTTCTCATCCTGTCCTCCAGAAATGATGTGGAGGGAAGATAATACTCTTCCCTGAGGAATTATCTCTTCATTGAACCTTTATGGGTTTCTAAGCGCACAGGAAAGGGACGGCCCTGGCATCATAGCGCTTTTGCAGTTGTGAAGTGCTTGTATGGCAGGGGTCCAAAGCTGGAGCTTGGGGATGAATTCCATGTACATTTCTGTGGAAGTGCAAACCCTGCCCTTTTTCGGGATGAGGTGTGCAAGTGTGTCAGGGGGAGGGGGAGAGAGGGATCGGGGAGGTAAGCGGAATATCCACAAAGAGATCCTTAAAGAAATGTCCTGCCTGAGAGTCCCCTTCTGCATGTAACCCTTCTGCCAGGTGAAGTCAGAGGCAACAGAGATGGGCTTCGATATCGAGGGGTTCCTCTTAATACTACAACACAGAACTGGCTCCAGCCCCCTCCCAGTTATCTTGGGAAACTTAATTCCACCCTTGCAGAGGTGACACATAGGGGGAATATGGGTGGGGGTCAAATGCTCCCCCAGATTGGCCTGGGAGGTGGGGCAGAGAGGGTGAGGGACTCTATCCTGCTCTCCCTGGTAGCCAGGTGGGAAGTGGGATGGAGCCACTTTTACCTGAGAGGCAGCACAGAGCCTCCCAGCCAGGCTGTCTCAGGCAGAAGCAGCTCCATCCTGCTACCTGCCTGGCTTCCAAGGAGAGCAGCCGAATGTGCAGAGGGAGAGGCACAGGCTAAGAAGGACAGAGAGTCCCGCTCCGCCTCCCAGAGGTAATGTGGGGCAGAGAGAGTGCTGTGGCCCTGGGCTGGGTGCACGGCAGGAGGGGTCACTGGGCAGGGGAGACAATTGGAGTGGTCATGTGTCCATCCTAGTATGAGGAGGCACCAGTCATCTATGCACCCTGGATATTTCCCCACTCACAAGTAATGAGTCTGTGTACAACAAAAGACAGCTTTCATTAAAAGGGAACCAAGCATTAGTTTGGGAAAATACTGCAATCACATTCAAAACATTCAATCATAAGGCAAGTATCCACCCCACAGTACATTGGGCCATGTCCTTTGCCTCAGTTTCTCACCTTGCAGTGTGAAAGTCTTAAAAACAAATGTTCCTTTAATATGAAAAGACTTCAGGACAACCCCACCATACCAGAGATTGTCATCAAGAAACAAACAACAGAGGCAAGAACACATCTTGGTTAACAGGCTGGCAGAGAATACAGGGCAGCAAGGACAGTATTCACACATTCTTTCCTTTGGTAAAGAAGATATAGGACTTTGATCAAGGTTCTGTTGCTTCCAAATGACTGATTGAGGCATAAACGAAAGTGTGAATATAAAAGAAGGTGGGTCTGGTGAGAGCCAGGGAGTATGGGAATTAATTGGCAGTTCACTCCCTCAGCTCATGCTGGAGCTCTTGGAGCTGTGGTTGGTAGTTTCTTCAGGTGCAGAAGAGGATATAAGTTTGGGACTGCTACGTGTGTGTCCACACCCCCTGCTCCCCCATCCCATAAGAGTACTGGAATATTGTGAATGTATATTGCTCCTGATTATACCTGTACTTACACTGGTGTTAATCAGGAGCTACTCTATGGAATTAAACAGGTGTAAAAGCTGGGACAGACAAAAATGTAGCCCTTCAGGTGCATGTAAGAATATTGAAGATCATTGTTTATTATTCAGTAACATTGGTTCTCCAAATTTGAGCCATCATTGCTAATGTTGTTTCTAACAGTTTAGATAAATGTATATAATTGTTTTAAAAACATAATGAGGAATTTTGTCTGAGGAAAAAAGGCCTAAAAATAGCAGGATTTAACTCCTAGTGAGGAAATCAGCTAAATTCTCTTGTTCTTCAATTAGATTCATATCTTCAGAATGATCAATTCCTGTCAATTCTTTTATAAACCTTCTCTCACATGTCCATGCTGAATCCTAAATGTGACAAACAGCAATTGACTACTCCATTTAAATTGATTAACTGGTAATAGGTGCCAGGTATCTCTTTTATTTACTCCTGGCACAATTCTAAGTTTTCAGGAGCCTTGTTGTCAGTTTTTAAATTCCTGCTTTTAATTTTCCAGGAAAATTTTGTAGTAAAAAACCTAATTCCATAAGATTGACTGAGCTAAGTGAACAAAGAAGCAAATTATATAGTACGTTAACAACAGTCCCAAATACTCGGGTGAGGAGCTAAGGCAGCAGCTGAATACTACTTAGAAACTTCTTTATAAACACCAGTTATATATGCTTATGGAAAATATTACTTTTACATCTCTTTAAATTACCTCTTTTCTTTTCTTTATGTTTAATTCTTATCATGCAAGAGGAACCTTTTAATCTGTAATAGACCATTTTTAAAGGCTAAGGAACTAAATGTAGGCTACCTTTCAAACAAGGAGCACTACTTTACCTGAGTAGTACTTTACTTTACCTGCACATCGACCAATGTGATATATGCCATCATGTGCCAGCAATGCTCCTCTGCTATGTACATTGGCCAAACCGGCCAGTCTCTAAGCAAAAGAATAAATGGACACAAATCTGACATCAGGAATCATAACATTCAAAACCAGTAGGAGAGCACTTCAGTCTTCCTGGCCATTCCATTAAAGATTTGATGGTTTCAATTTTGAAACAGAAAAACTTCTAAAACAGACTCCAACGAGAAACTGAGGAACTTGAATTAATTTTCAAATTGGATACAATTAACCAGGGGCTAAATAGGACTTGCAAATGGTTCTCTCATTACACTAATTGATTGCATTTCCTGAGTTAATTTACCTGACAGAAATCCATTTCAAAAGGTATTTTTTTCTCCTGCTGATAATGGCCCATCTACATTTAACAATGTAGAATTGGTATGCTAATGTGCAATTTTTTTTCTTTTCTTTCTGTGTGTATAAATGCATCTTACTTCTGTTCCATTCTGTGCATCCGATGAAGTGGGCTGTAGCCCATGAAAGCTTATGCTGAAATAAACTAGTTAGTCTCTAAGGTGCTACAAGTATTCCTCGCTTTCTTTACTTTACCTGAGAGGCTGTGAATATGAATGGTTGCTACTTACACAAAGGTGTGGCTATATCAGGTCATTTGGCATTTCCCTCCATGTCAACAGTGCACTGCTGTTTCTAATAGGCAAGTCTCTGCATCTCAGAAATCACCATAACATCTTGCACTAATTGGCCCCCTTGCTGGCAGTCTCAGCAGGGAGTGCAAGGGCCAGATGAACATGGCAATAATTACTGTGCCTCCATAGAGGTGAGCACTGGGGACTATTTGTGGGGCAGCTTGGTACAGCTTGTACTGCAATTTACTGGGCTTTGTCTGTTATAAATATTTTCTATGGAAGACTTCTACCCCTAGAGTTGTCTATTTGATACATTTCAAGAATTCAAAATTATTTATTTGTTAAGAGTGCTTTGCTGACAAATGTTACAACATATATGCTAATATTATTAGGTGCTGCTGTGGCCATGGCTAAAAAGTTAAGGTTTGCCAACGGTTATCACTCAGAGCTTTTCCACTCACAATTAAAGTGATGAAACCAAACTCATGGCAATGAAACAATATATACTGTCTGTATCATAGCTGCACAAAGAAGCTCCA
The DNA here is from genome assembly GCA_032164245.1 of Sternotherus odoratus. Taxonomy (NCBI): domain Eukaryota; kingdom Metazoa; phylum Chordata; order Testudines; family Kinosternidae; genus Sternotherus; species Sternotherus odoratus. The sequence goes on from JAVMKO010000001.1 coordinate 31,516,913, forward strand.
ACTGAGATTGGGGCCTGATTGTGCAAGGCACTGTACAAATGCATACTGAGAGACAGCCTTTGCCCCTGAGAGCCTGTGTTCTAAACAGAGAAGACAGACTCAAGGTGGGAGGGAAAACATAGGCACAGGATAGTGAAGTGAGTTACTGAAGGTTACACAGCAGGCTCATTGGGAGAGTAGGAATAGAACCCAGTTCTTTTCACTCTAAGTCAGGTCTTTTATCCACCAGAGAGTCTGTTTTCCTCTTTTCCATAATGGAATTGTATATTCTGTTTGTTTTAGGCCTTGTCTACACTGGCAAGTTTCTGCACAGTGAAGCAGCTTTCTGCGTGTAACTCCTGAGGTGTACACGCTGCTAAGCCACTCAAGTGCGCAGAAACTGCCCAGTTGAAGGGCTATAAAAAACCCACCCCGACAAGAGGCATACGGCTTTCTGTGCTGGGGGTACAGCGCTGTGGTGGAATTTTAGACACCCTGGTCAATTACAATGCTGTGATTGGCCTCTGGGAGGTGTCCCACAATGCCTGATCTTGCCTCTCTGGCCATTGGTTTGAACTTTACTGCCCTGCCCTCACATGACCAACTGTCATCCTCATCCCATAAATACCTTTGGAATTTTGAAAGTCCCCTTCCTGTTTGCTCAGTGATGCTTGAAGTGGTCTCAGCGTATCTTTCCAGGTAGCTATGTCTGCTCCACGCACCAGGCAATCCCACACTTGGAGCAATGCTGAGCTGCTGGACTTCATCAGCATTTGGGGAGAGGAGGCTGTCCAGTCCCAGCTGTGCTCCAACCATAGGAATTACGATACCTTTGGACCCATTTCAAGATTCATGACACAAAGGGGCCATGACAAGGACACACTTCTGTTCAGGGTCAAAGTGAAGGAGCTGAGGAACGCCTACCTCAAGGGCAGGAGGCAAACTGCCACTCTGGTGCTGCGCCCATGAGTTGCTGGTTCTACAAAGAGCTGGACGTGATACTTGGAGGCGACCCCACCTCCACCGTGAAGGACACTGTGGATACTTCATTGGCTTTATTGCCTGTCGAGAGTGGACCAAGCCAGGAAGAGGAAATCTTGGATGAGGATGTGGAGGGGGACGGGGTGACCAGATGTCCTGATTTTATAGGGACAGTCCCGATTTTTGTGTCTTTTTCTTATATAGGATCCTATTACCCCCCACCCTCTGTCCCGATTTTTCACATTTGCTGTCTGGTCACGCTAACAGGCAGAGGACTATTTGGATGTCAGAGATGTATGCAACCAGGGGCTCTTTTCTACCCTGGAGGAAGCTAGCCAGTCACAGCTGTCGGAGCTTGGCAAAACACAAACAAGAGAGGATGCCCCTAGTAAGTGGATTTGATTTTGAGAATTGCTGAAGTGAGTTGTTGGGGGCCAGGGGGGTTGCAGGAAGAAGGGTTGTGTCTGTTTGTGTCATGCCTCACCTGAATGGCAGAACAGGCTCTTGATTGACTCCCTCATTTCACGGAAATCTGCCTCAGAAACCTCCAGGAAACTCACATGGAGATACTGAGAAATCTGCTGCCACAGAAAACTTCTTTGGCAGAGCTGCTTTGCTGCTTGCCCCATTAATGGTAACTTTCACGTGCCAGTGTGCCATCACTGAGAGCATGGGGGGACCATTGCTGCACACAGGCAAGCTGCATAAGGGCCAGGGTGGAAGCCGTAGTCTTAGAGAAGACCCTCCCTTGATTCCCTGTTCACCCTCAGCAGCAAGATATCTTCCATAATGAACACAGCCTGTGAAAATGTGGGGACCAGGGCCGGCGACAGAAATTTTGGGGCCCCATACTCTGATCGTTTGGGAGCCCCCCCCCAGCCCAGCCGGTGCTTCCCCCCCCCCAGCTGACAGCGGCTGCCCCCCCCCCAGCCCAGGCAGCGCTTCCCAGTTCCCCCCCTCAGCTAACAGCAGCTGGGGGGGGGGCAGCCCAGCTGGCGCTCCTCCCCCACCGCCCCCTTGCCTGCCCCCCCCCCCAGCCATGCCGATGAATGAACCTCCCGAGGCAGGGGTGAACTCACCGCAGAGCCCACCCACCTGCCCAAAGGCCCCCCCGGAGCCACTGCCCCCCAAGTGGGGCCGGGCCCCCTGCCCCCTTACCTTGGCGAGGCCGGCTCCCCTTGACCCCTTTTCGGTGCCTCCGCTCCGCTCCACCACCGTCAGCACCGCACACCACCAGGGCGGCCGGGCGCGCTTCCCTGGGCCCCCGCTGTGGTCGGAGTCTGCCGTCAGCCTCAGCCGTGCGGTACGTGTGGGCGCTTGCCGCGCTACAGCGCAGCGCTGGGGTGGCCGGCAGCGCCCAGGATTGCATGCGGTCAGCTGTAGCCGCGCGGCGCGTGCGCCGCACCTCTGCAGAGGTCCGAGCATCCGCACTACATCGGGGGCCCCCCTCAAGTCCGGGGCCCGGTACAGTTGTCCCCTTTGTCCCCCCTGTCACCGGCCCTGGTGGGGACAGGAATGATTATCAGTCTTCCTCCCTCCTCCCACCGCCCCCGCAATGCTGGTTCTCTCCAAGAGCCAGTGCCCAGTGTAGAGTATGGTCTGGGAACACTGATTTACCCTTTTGGGTCTCACTATTTTGGGGGTCTTGTGGCTCATGTGTACTTGCCTGGGGTCAGCCAGTTAGTGACAGGTATGTGAATAGGGGCTGTGTTTTAAATCACTGAATCAGTGGTCTGTGTATTGCAGACAGTACTGCTTCTGTAAAATGTTGCATTTTGGCTTCACAGAGATGACCTTGGGAGCTTAGCCTCCCTCTCTGTTATCGCAGGCTGAACAGCTGTGCAGAATTAGAAAATGGCCACAAAGAACTAATGAGGACTTTCTGAGGGAAGTTATGATGCACTCCGAGGCCAAAAAACAGGAATTGAAGAAGTGGCGGGAGAGCAAGAAGAGGGACAGAAAGGAGAATGTGGCACGCCAGAATGAAGCCATGGAGACGCTCTTAAACGTAATGGAGTTCAAAGCGGACACACTTCACAAGGTACTAACACTGTAAACCGAGCAACTCCATGCCCTCCCTCTCCTGCAGCTGCTGTCACAAAACTCTTTCCCAGGCACCCTCCAGACACCACCAATACACTCTTATCAACCTGGCTCCAGTCTGTACCTGCAGCATTCCACTCCTTCCCCATCACAGTCCAGCACTGCGGACTTCTACTTCCTTTGCAGTTTAGCCCTGTTGAAGTACAGAATCTGCTGCACTGTACTTGTAAATTAAAATGCCCTATCAGATAACAAATTAATCAAATATTCAAAACTTTAGAGTCTATTTCATCAGAACAATATAGATCGTCTCTGTTCCAATCAATGCCTCTGGATACTATTGAATGGCAAATCAAATGGCAAGATGAGGGGAAAAAAATCAGTCAGTTGTCGGTTCTAAAATGAGAGAAATGCTGGTGCCAAAGACTGCTAAACTGTATCTGTTCCTATGTTGCCCACAACGTTCAAGTGGAAAAAGAACAACTTGAGTCTTTACTCCATAACATTAAAGGAAAATTGAAGGTAAATGGAGAATGAATTTTTATTCACATAGTCCATAAACAATATTTTCAAGAAAAAAAATATTTTGCATGAAACAAGGCAGGTGTAGCTAATTTTGAAGGAACATTAAGTTGATCTTAACTCTTTCAAGAAATTATTTAAGGACAGTTCTTCCATATGTAAAGATTACTCTGGATGCATTCTTTAGGGTTTAAAATCCATGTTCAGGTCTGTGGCATATATCAAGTGTGGCATACAGACAATATTAATCTGTGTAGTTGTATTTTATGTAAGGTTTTTCAGTCTATGATCCTGCTTAATTGGTAATGCTATGACAGGGGTTCTCAAACTATTGAGAACCGCGACCCCGTTTTAGTTTTTCCCTCAGTGCGGCGGACCCTTGTATTAACTCCTTATTCGGCAGCTATTTTCGGTGGACATGCTGAGCGCTTTCGGGAGCGCTCGGCATGTCCGCCGAAAATAGCCGCCGGAATGCGGAAGCGATCGCAGCGGCGGCTTTTTGGCGGCAGAAGCAGCTCGCGACCCCTTGGGAGGCGGCCGGCGCCCCCCCGAGGGGTCGCGACCCACGTTTTGAGAACCCCGGTGCTATGACATTATAGTGCATCTTGTCTGGTTTACATAAAAAACACCCATGGATTTTATTTTAGTATTTTTTATAACCTTCCAAGTAATTTTACATGAAATTAGCCCTTACATGGCACATGAGTCATTTGAGGCTGTTTCTAATAATAATAATAAATAATAATAATAACAACAATAATTAATAAAGTGGTAATCAACAATATCTATTTTCTCCTGAAATTTGAAGAGGAAAATTATTGTGGATGAAGGTCCTGGTTAACCTTATACAATAAGAAAGAGGATTTGAATGGTCAAGACCATAGCAAAAACATGGAAGAAAATCATCTTTCTAGAATGACTCTAAATGATCTCTCTAAATCTCTCAGAAACACCATTTCAAAATATTGAAATGTAGAATGAGACAGTTCTTTCTGGGTTTTTTAGATAACGATTTCACACATGTCCTTCAAAGTTAAAAGCCAAGAGTGAACCAGAAAATTGAGGTCAGACCCAAATCCAACTGATGTAAATGGAAGGACCTTCACTGGATTTTGGATTAGGCCTATGGTAAATATAAAGGGATGGACGCTGCTGTGGGATTTTCCCTTCTGCAGAAAATTCAGAGATTTTGAAAAATGTTTCATTCCACAGTGGAATGAAAGTGAAACTAAACTAAACAAAAAAAATCCTCAGAAATCTCAAGGATTTCAGACCTAGGCAGTAAAGCTCAGGTTACAGGCCCCCTGCTTCGTACTGAAGCCTTTGGCTTTGGCTTTGGTCCCCCTATCCAGAGTGGTGGGGCTTGTGCTTTGCCCCCTCACCCCATCAACTGAAGCAGTGGGGCTCAAGTGGACTCAAACTTTTATCTCCCTCTCTGGGATCATATCATAATTTTTGTCATCAGAGGCGGGGTTGCAGTTCAATGAAGTTTTGAGACCCCCTTGTCTAGACATGATTGAAAAACAAGCCCTTTTGTTTCTTTGTTTGTGTTTTGTTTTGATTTGAATAGCCACAGTTTCATATTTGATGCACATAGTGGTCAGACAAATTTATTTGGCTGTGATTTTCTGTTAAAATCCATCGGTTGTCTTCTGCATGACTCTGGGGTTATGTGCTGTAAGACAAGCATTCCTCCTTCCTTTAGTAATTTTGATCCATGCTGGTGTGACGGAAGGGAAAATGTTTTCCCTCACTAGAAGCCAATTACTTTGAAAAGGAATGTCATATTTATAACTGTATAATTAATACATATTATTTACACTCTAACTGTATATTACCAGGTTTCAGAGTGGTAGCCATGTTAGTTTGTATCAGTCTCCTCATTGTTTTTGTATATTAGCAGTTTTCTAGGTTATGCTTGTTGGGCATTGCAACCCGGGATTCCCTCGAGAAGGGGGTTTGTCATTTTAAAACAGTGTTTGGGTTCTCGTCACGTTGAAGATCAATTTTTACTGCTGATCTAGGTATTCTATCTTGTGGTAGGTCTGTGTGAGTTAATGTGATATAAATGGTGCATGAAAAGTAGCAAAAACTCTTCCTTTATTATCTTTCAAAGTCCCTGAACTGACAATGAGCTCCATGTGAGCAAACTCCTATGCCTTTATTTAGCCCCATCTACTTTAGTGGGGCTTTAAGCAGAGGTCTATCAGTGCAGAGCTCATTGGAGGATAAGGGCATTAGATTATGCAGCTTTTTGTCTCTCTCTCACCCTCCCCAGGACTAGGAAAGGAATGAATGTATATAATATCTTTGCTAGTTTTGTCAGTGCTGCTTGTTGTCTGGCTGCTTAAGGCCAGGCGAGCTAGGTGAGCCCAAGTGGGATTAGGAAATCGGAGCGCGGCAAACTGTAAGCAAATGCAAGTCAGCAGGAAACTACAGAGGTACAATCAGGAAATTTGTGGAGAGAGTCCATCTAGCTAGGAAACTCTGAAAAGAGGACCAGGAGCCAGGTTTAGAGCTGGCCAGTAAAGTCTTACATCACTTTTGGGAAAAACACTGTCCTTTATAATTTTAGTTGTTACTTGGATTTTGGTTCTTTGTACCCTTCAAGTGTGAGTACATTTTTTTTCATTTCTACTTCCACTTTTAAATAAAATCTAACTGGCTATTCAATCTTTTATACTTCCACAGACATAAATACCGGCTATCTATACCCTCTGCTAGCTACATTTTTAGAAGAATACAACCGGCCAAAGGCTAAGGTGCTATGCAGAAAAACACAGATATGCAGATTTTTCTCTACACTCTCCTCAGCTACCCATATCCATAATCTGCTTTCTCCCCAGTGCAGATTACTCCTCCCCCTGTCTGTGCCCCAAGTATGCAATCCCCACCTTGGGTGCTCTACTCACATCTCTTGTTCTGACAGCCACTCTTCTCTCCCACCTCCACTGTAGGTAGCAACCATCCATACTTTTCACCACCAAAAATGCTTATGATGGATGTCCAAATGAGCAGAGGATAAGGATAGCATAGGTGCTCTGGGATTTGCCCAGGTGGAGTTTTGAAGCATGCTTGTATTTTGAGAGGAACAGGCCCAAATAAATTAAAATGTGAAGGAGGGAAAGGGCAGTGGGGGGGGGGGTAGGAAATAAGCAGGGAGAAGAGGATGATGTCAGGGAAGCATATGGAGGGATTGCAAAACAGATGAGAAACTTGACATCAGTGATGGGACAGGAGGAGCAGAAGGGGATCGGAGTTGTGATGGTTCTTGCGGTAGTGGCAGAAGGTCTCTCTTTGAAAAGTAGGTGAGGTTTCGAACAACCATGAAAGAAGGGGGAATATTTTCAGGGAGAATCAGAGGAAGCAAACAAGCAGTGGGGTTTTGGGCATGTGAATCACTGAGTCTGGAGAAATAGCGCTATTTTGGCAAATATGGTAGAAGTAAAGAAACAGTGCTTAATTTGTGCCAGGGCTTAGCAGGGCTGAGGCCCGGCACCTCTAGACTTGCCACATCAGTTATGAAAATTAAAAAATTGCTTGAGCCCAGACCCCTCTCATTACAAATTAACCACTGTGAAGTAGAGAGTAAGGTCATGGGACTTTCTCCAGAGCAGTTTAGTGGCTTGAGGAGAAGTTCTGGAGGGAAGTGTGTGCTGGAGATTGGCAAGATGGACATTCCAGTGAGGGAAACAGGTGCAGGTATAGAGAGTAGAAAGAAGGGAATTAACAAATGAGTAAACAGAGTGGTTTAGTTGGAAAGAGCTGAGAATAGTAAACTAAGGGCCTGAGACATAAAATGTTGAAATTGGTAGAGAAGTTGTGGATGTTGACGAATTGGCACTAACAACAAAGCTCAGTAGAGGGGAATGTGGTTTGGGGTAGATGGGTGATGCTGAAGGAGATGATGTAAGGTGAGAAGGATGGAACGGAGAGGTAAGAGAAGGAGCAGTGTTGCCTGTTCAATGATCTTTCTGCTCCTTCGTTGGTTGCCCTAAACTTGTAATTTTCCTGTTTTTAAAAATAACATATTTGTTTTATTTTTTCAAGTGAATAACCATTTCTGTTAAGATTAGTGAAATAGCTGGAACATAAAATGTTGCTTAGAATTACCTAGAGGTTGTCTGAATATTTGTGAATAACAAATACAATCCATCATTTACAGGGATACAAATGTGGTGGTTTTAGTAACAAATAACTTTAAAAAATATTAAGCCTATTTGTAAGTAGTGAAATATTTTAAAAAATAATTTCTTCCTTCCTGTGTGAGTGAAAGTCACATGTAACAAACCTGTTAAGAATTTTAAAAAAACATGATAGCACAGTTTGTTGCGATTTTTATAAAGAAACTTAATATTTATTTAGGGATACATGTAGAAGCACATTTTTTTACAATAGTTGCTGATTGGAGTTACTCCTTATTTTTATTGTTTTGAGAGCATAATCTAACAAGATTTTACGTAAAGTAAGTTGCCATGGGATAAGAGGGAAGATCTTTTCATGGATTGAGAACTGGTTAAAAGACAGGGAACAAAGGGTAGGAATAAATGGTAAATTTTCAGAATGGAGAGGGGTAACTAGTGGTCCAAGGGTCAGTCCTAGGACCAATCCTATTCAACTTATTCATAAATGATCTGGAGAAATGGGTAAACAGCGAGATGGCAAAGTTTTCAAATGATATTAAACTGCTCAAGATAATTAAGACCAAAGCAAACTATGAAGAACTTCAAAAAGATCTCATAAAACTAAGTGATTGGGCAACAAAATGGCAAATGAAATGTAACCTGAATAAATGTAAAGTAATGCACACTGGAAAAAATAACCCGAACTATACATACAATATGATGGGGGCTAATTTAGCTAGAAATAATCAGGAAAAAGATCTTGGAGTCACAGTGGATAGTTCTCTGAAGACATCCACGCAGTGTACAGTGGCAGTCAAAAAAGCAAACAGGATGTTAGGAATCATTTAAAAAGGGCTAGAGAATAAGACAGAGAATATTTTATTGCCCTTATATAAATCGATGGTGCGCCCACATCTTCAATACTGTGTACAGATGTGATCTTGTCATCTCAAAAAAGATATACTGGCATTAGAAAAGGTTCAGAGAAGGGCAACTAAAATGATTAGGGGTTTGGACCAGGTCCCATATGAGGAGAGATTAAAGAGACTAGGACTTTTCAGCTTGGAAAAGAGGAAACTAAGGGGCAGGGGTGATATGATAGAGGTATATAAAATCGTGAGTGGTGAGGAGAAAGTGAATAAGGACAAGTTATTTACTTGTTCCCATAATATAAGAACTAGGGGACAGCAAATGAAATTAGTGGGCAGCAGGTTTAAAACAAATAAAAGGAAGTTCTTCTTCACACATCGCAGTCATTCTGTGGAACTCCTTGCCTGAGGAGGTTGTGAAGGCTAGGACCAGAACAGGGTTTAAAAGAGAACTGGATAAATTCATTAAGTCCATTAATGGCTATTAGCCAGGATGGGTAAGGAATGGTGTCCATATCCATCTGTGATGGATGGCAGAGAGAGAGATCACTTGATCATTACCTGTTAGGTTCACTCACTCCAGGGCACCTGGCATTGGCCACTATTGGTGGACAGGATACTGGGCTGGATGGACCTTTGCTCTGATCCAGTACAACCTTTCTTATGTTCTTACAAGGATCTTTATGATTGCTGGCTGCATCTGACTGCATTGTAATGTTTTTCCTGTGGATTAATTGAAACATTAGTAACAAGTAAGAGAATCCATTTGGAATTTGTTTAAAAAATACTTTTTACTTTCTTCTCTATTACGCTATTCAGACCAAATAGAATTCCCTTTGTCCTCTTTCTTTATATTTGTAACTTTTTCCATCACTGTTTTTAATTTGAAACAAGCAATGCTTGTGCAGAGACATTTTATTATGAGGACATTACGGTCTATGCCAAACATTGTTCCACTAGCTCAAGCTAGAACTGCAAGAAAATAGTCCAGCCTATGCCCGTTTTTTGGCAGTTATTCCTAGTGCTATTGTTACTGTTAAAAGAACTTATTGCAGTTTAATACTGGTTAACTTACACAATTTTTATACTAGAAAGTGTCAAACTAAAAACAGATCAGTGTCGATAATATTTTTTCTCTGCTGCTTATGGCTCTCTGGAAATACAGTATATGAAAGTTATCAGAAAGTAATGGTGCAATTATGGATGATAAACACTAAGGGCCCAATTTGCCCCCTTTTGGACGCCGATCCTAAGCTCCTCATTCAAGGCAATGGAAATTTTGTCTTAAGTGGGGAGCTGAGAACTTCAGTGGGACTTGCCCAGTGGGCAGAATCAAAGCGAAAGCCACCTAGATGTGTATCATAAAACAAATACACTTCTGCTATTCTGAGTTCTATGAATATATCCAAAGAGGATGCAGGTGATTTTGGCAGAATAGCACATTTCGACTATTTTTCATTATGTGTGATTCTGGAAGAGTCATTTAGCAGCTTCTAATCTCCTTAATCCCCATCAATCCGGTCCTGGGCCTGGTATGAAGACTGTATGATAAGTGATGTCAGAGTATTAATTAGTTGTGATGGTATAGAAAAATATAGCTGCTTCAAAAATGGCAGCATACTTACACATGAGTTACTATTGCACTTGGAATGGAGAGGGAGAGTTCAGGACTAAATACAGCACATACTTGATATTGGCTTACAATATCACTAACATGGACCTACCCATCTATAGTGTTCCCATGATTTCATTTGTGCTTTGAAACCAACTTGACATCTTCCCCATTTTTTGCAGAAGTTAGCTCTGCTGATATAGTGGACAATTTCTCTGCAGAGAGAAGAGCACTCTTTGAAAAATTAAGCCTGTGATGTTTTACATGAAGATGTCTAATAACTAATTATATCAGCAATTATTGTGACAGTCCTCATTAGAAGTGGAAAATAACACTACAAGCTATGTACAAACTTTAAAACATTTAAATTAATTTGCTTTGAGCACATTCACACCCCCTTTGCATTCACTTTTTGAGATTGAGAGATCAAATTTTGCAAATATTCATGCTGCAACTGCTGACATGCTTATCCAGTCAGGGAAGAGATTACTTTACCTGTCCAATCAAGGAGCAGGAACAATACCATGTAACTAGCTGCTTAAGTAAGCAGCACTGCTACAATTTAGAATATTTTCAGTCAATCCATAAACTAAAAGAAATGTAAGATATTTGAATAATACATACCTCTGACAAAATTGTGACCCGCTCTCTGACATTCTGTGAGCAAAGCCACCAAATGTGTCCAATAAATCATAAATTGCAATTTTATGTTCCACTCTAGTCATCATCACAGTAACACTAGAGGACAGAAAACAAGTGGTCATAAATTACTTATACAGTTTGAAGATTTAAAAAGAGTTCCAATGCCCTCACAGCTTTTGGGTGAAACTTGGCAGCCCTGAAGTGTAATTAGAACATAAACAGGGGAAAGCAAAGGTAAGAAGAGCCAGCAGTCAGGAGATGGGAAAGTAGGCAACCAGCAGACAAAAGCTGGCAGTTATGGAAGTCAGAAGTGCTCTCAGTGCTAGAGTTAAGAGAAATGGCAATGTCAGGACAGCACAGCTAGCAGTGCCAGGAGCTAGTGTTATTTTCCAATGTCCTGTATATTACTTTTTATTACACAGACAATACATTGTTCAGGTTATAGCTAATGCAAATGAACCTCATGGCGTTCCACAAGTTCCACAAGCTTCGTAGACTGTGCAGCCCAGGAGGCTGTTCTCATTCCCAAGGGAGAAATAAATACCCTTTTGGGCAGCAGCCACAGAACTCTGCATTTGGCATTGCACAAGAGACAAGGGTCTGTGATTCCACCCAGATTAGTTGCCAAAGATCAGGCACTTGTATATGTACCTTGAGTAGCAGAACAGTAGCTGAAAAAGTGTCTTAAAGAGACCAAGTCCTGTTGACATTAGAGCAGCTTCCCATGCCTCCAAAAAGACTATTATGAAGAATGAGGACCCCAACTGATGCTAGCAGACTAGTGATCAAGGGAGTTCCCCACCTAGTACTGTGGGTGGCAGAAAGCTTCCTGACCTTTCAGGTACAATTTCAAATGGTTTTAGCTCAGTCTGTTCAGCTGAGGCTTAAGGATGGACCACACATCTGGGACCAGGGTTGTAAAAGACCAAAGACTCCTGTATGGGACCAAAAAAAAGCAGAGAATCAGTAGATCCATGGGCATAGTTTCTGGGGCAATTTTGGACAAATATCCTAGGACAATTTCTCCTAATAAGAAGGGGTTTTTAAAAGTCATCTAGGGCTAAAAGCCCTTTCTCTGGAGGTTGACCTGCTATAGGGCCAGCAAATGACCTACAAGTCTGCACACAATTTCTGCTGGACTGAGGTCAAAGCTTTCAGTTGCTAGCTGTATATTGTAGTTAACCCACTTGAATCACTTCAGCTGAAAAAAATGCAGTATTGTATCTTCCTTTTCAGCTGCATCAGTGGATTTACGGTAGGGATGAATTGGCCTACACACGATGGAATATTGTGTCCTACTTCTAAAAATAGTGTGAAGAAGGAGTGTGTTTTGATGGAATGGACTACAGAATAATGCTGCATGTGGTTTTGACAAAAGTTCCGTATGCATCTTTTGGCTTATCATAATTTAATGAGTTTGTATTGTGTTAGCCCCCAAAGACACTGGTCAGAATTGGAGCTAGTCATTATGCAAACACGCAGGAAGATGTGGCCCCTACTCCAAAGATTTTATAATCCAAAATCCTAATCCTGTGAAGATCTATGTGTGTGCTTAATTTTAAGCATGTGAGTTGTTCCGTTTCAGTCAATAGACCTACTCCTGCGCTTAAGATTAAAAGCATGCATGCTTATCATAGGCGTGCGCAGCACATTTCATTAATTAGGGTGTGCACCCCGGGAATTTTATTTATTTTAAAGGCGCAACACTCTGCATTGAAAGACACTGGGTTTTTTTTGAGACATTAGGGTGTGCCTGGGCATGCCCATGAACACTGTGTGTCCAGTCCTATGATGCTTATAGGATTGAAGCTTTGTAGGATTCATGCCACAGTATGCTAGTTATACATTTAACTGTGAGCTGGATACTTAAATATTTCTAAAGCTATCTTTACCTAACTGACTATGTAAACATGAAAGGTTAAGGAGGAAACAAAATTAAAGAAGGGTAATATAATTAATGCAAATCAACCTGTGTTTATGGAAAATAGATCGTATCAGACTAACCTGTTTTTTTGGTGAGATTACAAGTTTGGATAATAAAGGTAAAGGTTTGACTTGATACTTCAAGATATTTTGATTAAAAAAAAGAATGATATAAAATTAACGTGGCATACATTAATGGATTAAGAATTGCCTAATGACTAGGTTTCAACATTTAATTGTATATGGGGAATCATTGTTGAGCGGGTGTGTTTGTACTTGCAGCCATTAGTTCTTGGTCTTATGCTATTTAACATTTTTTCAATGACCTGGAAGAAAACATAAAATCATTATTGATAAAATTTGCAGGTAACACAAGAATTGGGGGACTGGTAAATAATGAAGAAAACGAGTCACTGATTCCAAGTGATCTGGGTTATTTGGTACAGGATGGAGAACTCTTTCCTGGGAAGCAGTGACTCTGAAAAAGTTTAGGAGGTCATAGTGAATAATAAGCCAAACATAAGCTCCTCAGGATAGGTCTACACTGCAAAAAACTGAAAACCTGTGGTACACAGACTCAGGCTCGTGGGGCTTGCATTACCATGCTAAATATAGCCATGTAGACCAGGGATCGGCAACCTTTAGCACAGGGCCTGCCAGGATAAGCCCCCTGGTGGGCTGGGCTGGTTTGTTTACCTGAAAAGTTTATAGCTTCGGCCGATTGCAGCTGTGGTCATAAATAGGGGAATCTAAATAGGACTAGAAGAGTTATTTTACTTTTTTATTCAATGCTGGTGTGACAGCTGCTGGAATACAGTGACCAGTTCTGATGCCAATAATTCAAGAAGGATGTTGAAAAATTGGAAAGCGTTCAGAGAAGAGCTATGAGGAGGATTAAAGAATTATAATCCATAATTTATAGTGAAATATCAAAAAGATCAATCTATCTTAAAGAGAATTTAAGTGATGAATTGATTACAGTCTATTGGTATCTACACGAGGAATACATATTTAATAAAGAATTCTTCAATCTAGCAGAAAAAGGTATAACATGATACAATGGATGGAAGCTGAAGCTAAACAAATTCAGACTGGAAACAAGGCATACGTTTTTAATGGTAAGAGTACTTGACCACTGGAAAAATTTACCCAGGGCCATGGTGAATTTTTTAAATCAAGATTGGATGTTTTTCTAAAAGCTATGCTCTGGGAATTATTTTGTGAAAGTTCTATGGCCTGCATTATGCAGGATGGCAGACTAGATCAGCGTTCCTCAAACCTTTTCCCTGGGGGCCGCTTTCCGCTCTCCCGCGTCCACCTGTGGCCCTCGGCGTATGTGCGCCAAAATCCCGCCGAAGTGAAAGCTTCCGCTTTCAGTGGCATTTTGGCGGAACAAAAATGAACTGCCTGGGATTTTGGCGGTCCCACAGGGATGATTCCGCAATGGTGCCGGGGTCTCGCACCCTACTTTGAAGACCACTGGACTAGATGACCACAATGAGCTCAGATTCATTCATCACAATGACCTCTTCTGGCTGTAGAATCTATGAAGTTGATAAGGGCAGTGAATTATTTTGAGCATTACAAACAGTGACAATTGCTATCTGTGGTAAACCCAGAGCAGGCAGCTACCAGAGAGGGTGGTGGTAAGAGAGGGAACTACAGGTCAATTGGGCTCAGCTGAGTAGAGGTTGCAAGAGACACAGGCAAGGTCAGCTGGTACCAATTAAGCCCTGACAGAGACCTTTTTAAACGCTCCTCCCTGGCTAGGAAGAGGGAGAGACAGAAGGAGTGAGGCTGCCAGCCGGTTGGGGGCAGCAGGACAGGGAGCCTCTCCAAGCCAGGAGACTGCTTTCCCTGGACAGAGGATAAAAGACCCAGCCGGAAAGGAGTGACTAGGGGAAGGGAAAGCCTGCCCTTGAGCTTTCTAGGCAGTTCGCCTGGGCAGCACTTGCCTCGCCAGAGCCTAAAGGACTGGAGCCTGGTGAGTCTGAGAAGGCACCTTGCCACACTATCACAGTAGCATGATCCTGTAGCTACAGCCCTGGACAGGTAGTTAGTAGACTTTGGATTCTATTCCTGGATCTGCCACTGACCTGCTGTGTGAGTTTGGGCAAGTCACTTCACCAGTCTATGCCTCTGTTTCTGCTCCCACCATTATCTGTATCATTTATTCAAACTGAAAGCCCTTCATGGTAGAGACTGTCTCTTGCTATGAACATGTATCATTTTAACATATTGGGGCTCTGGTCTTGCTGGGGCCTCTCAGTGAAAATGTAATACAATAATAAATATTTGCCTTCCAACATTCTCTTTCCATTCTGAGCACAATAGTCACAAGTGATCAGTGTGGATGTATGGACAAGAAAGACATGATGGGAAAAGTCTACAGTTCCAAGATTAATAACTCTTGTATTAGCTACAAGAAAGTCTTCATTGAACAGGAAGGGGGAAATGACTAGTGGGGACAAGTGGGAGAAGTGAACAAATACAATAAAAGATTTGTAGAAGCATTTTTTTTCTCATAACAATTTATCAGAGGGAGCCCAAGTCGTGTGCTATAAATAATGCATGAAACAGAAGATGAAACAGTCTCCCCTTTTAAAATAAGGGGCCTTTATGAAAACAAACAAACAAAAAAAGAGACTGACAATGACATACATAAACATTGATAAAATGTGTAATAAGCTCCCCTCTTCTACATAAGGAACTTACAGTCACTGAACAAATTTAATGGCTAGATTTTAAAGATAAGCATAAGTATATTTTCACATTGCAATGAGTAAACAAAGTGATATATGTACAGCTATAGAGGCACTTAATCTTTTGGGTTTCTTTAAAAGGAGACACTAGTACACATAACTCATTTGCTAATGTAATTATGAGGCAGCAGCATAGAGATGGTTTCAGAATATGGATTAAATTCTACTTACAAATGAGTCATGTGTCTTTTACATGCTCTCAGAATGTTTCTTTCCGGAAAGTTTTGTTTAATTATTTCCATGCTAGTATATAATTGCTCTTTCTGGTCTCTTAGAACGCCTTGATCTTTTTTACACGAATATATGTTTTGTACAAAAAAATCTTTTGTTACAAACATTTTTTGCAGTAGTAGAATCATAAGAACCATAGAAATTAGAGGTGGAAAACACGATTACTGTTTTATAGGCCAACTACTCCATCCCACTGGGCTTTACCAGACTGTTCCCTATGGCATCTTGTGCTTTCTTCCCAGTTTAAGCTTAAGGGCTTGATTCAGAATTGTGTTACTCTAATGAGTGATACTGGCATAAAACTACAGTAATGCTATGGTGAATCTAGCTCTAAAACAAACATCCCATTCCCATTCCCTTCCTTCTAAGTTCAAAAATAACCCTCTATTAGACTGAATATCAGGAAATGTTTTCTAAGTATTGTTCCCTTTGTTAATTTTATCCTCTAACTTTCTAAATAATTTCTTTCTCTTTGAACACACATAGACTGGTAGTTTATCCACACTAAAATGATTTAACCAAGCTAAACTCTTTTAATCTTTCCTCATAAATTAACACCTTAACCCTCTAATCATTTTGTTGCTCTTCTCTAACCAATCTCTGCTTTATCACAATATAGTGCCTGGAACGGAACATGGTTTTTGGAGTGGCTACACATCAGAACTATATAGATTAGGACTGCTAAACTTTTTCTCTTTCTGTAAATATCTTCATACTTAGATAATAATAAAAATACCATATCTAATCATTTATGGCTTCAAACGACCGTACAAACATAATTCATTAAGCAATTCTTTTATAATTAATGGTGTTTAACCTTAGCTGCTATTTTAGATCAATGCTGTAAAACAAAATGCACAAAATTAGTATATTTAAAGAGCCAAATATTTCAACAAACTGTTCCTTCAGGAGTCTAAGTTCCTGACCATGGTTTATGTTGCTGATCTTAAATAGTGTTCCAATAGGAACCACAATGTGCTCAACATCTAAAACCAGCAGTAAACAGAAGAGCTGGATTAGTCAGAGGGTTGCTAATGGAAGATGGAGAAACTAATCTCCTGGTCTGTTGTTCAAATCAAATCAAATTTGGTTGTGACTGGAAGTCGTTACCATCTGACAGGTGTTCAGTGGCCAAAGTGAAAGTAATTGGTTACTTCTGTTTACTTCTCAGCTGGTAGTTGTCCCTATCACAAAAAACATGACTGTACCTGGTACAATCTTTGGCCCACATGGTTACCGGGTACAATCATGTTGTCAGTGAGGACAAAAGTAGTATAAGGGCCCTACCGTCAATCAAACACTAACCCCGCCCCTAACCCCACCCCTAACCCCACCCCCTGGCCCCACCCCCACGCCCCCATGTCACCAGAAGTTCCGTCCCGGGGGGGGTCAAGGCGGCCACCTGACCGGAAGCTAGGGGGGTCATGTGACCCCTCTAAGAACTCCTCCCACCATCCTCTACCAATCAGGAGGGGTTTCACCCCGATAGGATCGCCCTGAGAGGAGATTTTGACCAATTAGGGTGATTTCCGGGGTGGGGGTGACCCATCTGAAAACACAGACATTGTGTTTCACAAGAAACAATTACAAGACCCCCACTCTGTTGCTTGCGGCTATCACTGTTTGTTTTTCTTACATTATCGTAGCAAGTGTTTATCTTTTGACCGGATTTTAGAACTGTATTCGAACGACTTAGTGCAAAATGACCGGATGGTGATGAATTTTGTGAAAAGTAAATTTAAATTCTGGAGCATGCCTAGCCTTGCTCAAAACATGTTTCAAGAAGCCCAGACATGTGTATCTTGCAATGATTTTCATAGTCATGTTACCCAATAAAGCACCCCAGGTGAGGGGTTTAAAGACAATTGGTGTTTGTTTGGTTTTTTTAAAAAAGTAAAAAACAAAACAAAAACATGGGTGGGTTTTTTGTTAAGTATAAAAATGTTTTATTTAAAGCAAAACATTACCAGTTTTTTTTTTTTAAAAAAAAAAACATTACACACTGAGCCATGCGGCTCTTTTAGCTAATTTTCGTTTTCTAGACGGCAAAAAAGGGGTTACGGTTTCTCGATCCACCCCGGTGTCGGCAGTCGAGGCCTTGAGGCATTCCAAAAGATCTCTGTTGGCCGCAGTGCCCATGACGGAAGATGGTACGTTCAGTTCCGCCATGGCATTCATAAACACATCCCAACCTTTAGGTACATGTGTGCTAGGAACAGAGCGAGTCTGGGTGATGGCCCTGACTAAGTCGAGCATGTTAGAACCATTAACCACAGAGCCTTTGTACACAAAAGACCCTTTATCGTCCCATGAAGAAATATTTTTATCCTGGCCCAGCTTATTTAGCAATACTATCGCATTTTTCTTATAACGCTTATTCACGTTATCCAACACCTCCTGAGCAACAGAGTCTGAGTTCTTTGATGTTTCTGGAGGTTTGGCAGTCACACTTTGTTCCTGTTCCGGTAGAAACAGGCTTATTTTTCCTTTATCCGCATCGCTCTGCTTCACGTACGTTAGGTACCTTTGAAGCACGGCGCTGTAAAGTTTAGCCTTTTCGTATTCAGCCAAGTCAGGTCTTTGAAGAACAGACTTCATTTCAGCATCCAGCAAGCGAGTTGCGGTCGTTCTGATATTTTCCTCTGCCGGAGGGGGAGCCCTTAATTGCTCCAACTGGTGGCTGGGCACCAGGTACATTTTTTCTGCATACTCCATTATCGATTAGTCAAAAGCCCCGTTATTAGAGGGATAGCAAAACTTAACAGAGGGCTGATAAACCCCCCAGACTGCTTCACCAGATGCTTCTTTTTTTTAAGTGAAATCCTTTTATTACACAGAGTTTTAATAAGCGTGCGTCTCTTTTTTAGCACACGCACTTGATTCTGTGTCAAAGGTACGTTTCCTTTTAAGGTATTGAGCGCTATTTCTGAGGTGGCCGCTACTAGATCGTCAGAGGCCGAACACAGTATAGCCTTCCTTTGCTGCGGGGACGAATTGCTAAGTAATTTTAAAAGGACCAGGTTTCTTTTTATGCAGCGAGACATGTTTTTGGTCAGGAACCCTGGCTGTTAAAAAGGGGCCTGCCGATAATTCATCTCCTTTTATACCCGGCTGTTGTTCTTTTCAAAGTATAAACCACCGGCCAGTCTGGAGGGAAAAGGCCCGTTCTTAGTCTATACGCTTCTGGTGTGGAAGCATTTAAATCCACCACCAGGTAGCCATAAGGTCTTTTGGTAGCATCCTCAAAAGCTTCTAGAAAGAATTGAGCTTTGCCAGGGTACATCTGCCGAGCGAGCGTAGCTATCTGTAATTTATCCCTGGGGTTTTTGAACAGAACCATGTACTTTGTGTTTAGGTTAATCGTGCAACTCTTTTTTCCCTGACAAAATATGTTCTGAACTATATACATAATGCTCAGGTTTCTGTGGTGCACGTACTTGGTAAAGGCTTTCTCGATTTCATCGCTTTCACAAGCAGAGTTCATAGAGGTTTGGTTGGTATCTGCTCACCATCCACATACAGGGCCACAAAATTAATATCGTAATGTTTAAAATGAAAGGGATTTTTAGCGTAACTTCCGCTAAAGGCATCATTATCCACAAACCCTAGGACAAGCATTTTAGGTAACTGTCCCAAAACCAGGTTCTCCTGGTTACTGACCCTGCTGCCTGCGGGGATGCTAAACACTTTCATTCCCACACGGTCCACGGGGTATTTAGCATTAGCGGTAAGCAGGGCCTCTGCATGTCCCAGACGGACACTCGGGGTCACCCGT
This sequence comes from Sternotherus odoratus, assembly GCA_032164245.1. NCBI lineage: Eukaryota > Metazoa > Chordata > Testudines > Kinosternidae > Sternotherus > Sternotherus odoratus. The sequence goes on from JAVMKO010000001.1 coordinate 31,536,376, forward strand.
ACTTTCTTCACAAAAAGGGACGCTGATACAATGCACAGTTTAAAGCCTCCGGCCGTACTTCTCATTAAACAGAAGGCGTCTTTACTGCGCGTCAGTTTAATATTCACATCCACTCCGTTTAACAAAAGTTTTTCTTGAAAAAACAGGTCACTGTGTAGATGGCCCAGCAGCTCTACCATCCTGCTCTGGGCCGTCAGCTTTGCACGCCTCACAAACCCTAGATTCCCTTCACCCAAATCTGTTTCTTCATGTTGTCCACCAGTGTCTTTGTAAAACAGGCCTGCGGAAAATTGCGTGGCAAGGGTGTCGTCGCTGTAATTGAGCAACAATTCTATAAAGGCCCTGTAAGGGTAACAGTTGTTGCTTTGGCTTACAAGGCGGTCTCCCAGCGTAACATCCAACTGGCTGAAAATAGAGGCCACGGGATAATTCACCAGGCCCACCTCTGTATCCGCGGCAAGGGCAGTTCTGTCTCCTTTTACAATCTTGCAGCACAGGTACAGCAGCGTGTTGTTTAAATCCATATAATCTATGCCATTCCCTGCTATGAAAGAGTCAATGGGGGCAGACTCCGTAACAGCTGATAGAGGCGGCCCCTCTATGTAGATGCTTTTCTCAATGCTGGTCTGCGTAGGGGCTATTTGGAACAAGTCTAGTTCGGATTTGGTGCACTCTTCAGACCCGCAGTGAACAAAAGCCACGTTGATTAAAATATATTTCTCTTACCAGGCGGAGAGCGTCTCCTCTTTCGCCCAGGCTTCCTCTTGGGCTTTCGCTTATGGCTGGCCCTGCGCATCAAAGCCCTTCTTTTAAGGGGTTTTGGGGGGCCTGTGCATCGTGGGTATGACATATTTCTCTTTCTTTTCCTCCTTTTAATGTACATCAGCCCCGATCCTTCCTGTGAAGCTGTATTCCCCACCTTCTCCAGAACAGCGCGGGAGACATGACCTACCACGTCTTTAGCTATGTTTTGAGCAGCGTTTTTTATGTGGGGTTTAATAATCTCTAGCCCCCTCCTCAAAAGCGGCACAGCTTTTCGAAAGAGGCTGCAGAATATTCCACCGACGCCAGCCCCGTACATCACGGGGGCCCCATGATATCCAGGAAGGGCGTATCCCGCCTGGGCTTTGTAATAGTTCCTGTAGATGCTGGGGTCGCCATAATTTTTTATGATTGCCATAATAGGGGTGTTTTTTGCTTTTTAGAAACCTCTCTCTCTCCGCTGGCGCAGATGCAGCTTGACGATCACCTTGCCGAAGCGAAATGAGATGCTTCTGTTCTGATCTGTCTTTATTTCAATGGTGATGGTGTCGAAGTGGTGTTTACTGACAGGGATGTAATGAGGTTTATCGTAGGTGATGGTAACAAACTCGTTGTTCCTTCCTTGGACGGGGACACAACGTAACAGGGGAACAGAAAAGTCCCCCACAAACTGGTGCTCTATGATATCCATGTACAAATACAAGGAGTTAAAACCCCCTGTGATGTCTGCCGAGAAGGGGAATTTTTGGACGCGGCGTTTGGGGCCCAAACCCAGAATGTTAGCTAGCTCCCCACCAGTAGAAAACATATACATAGAATCGGTAGATTTAAGTCTAACTTTTCTACCCACAGGGTCGTAGTTCATGACCGTCTCAGGCGGTCCGGGATGACGAGTCACGGTGCTGTTCATATGATCCGGTAATTCGGGTATGGTCGAGTAATAACCTCGTCATAGGATGAAATTCCACGTTTTATTTCCAAAGGTGATTTCGAAAGGGGTGTCTTCATTGATAGTATTCCAGCTGTGCGGGTACAGTGAAACCTCGATTTAAGGGACCTCCATTTAACGGACTTCGGATGCAATGGACGATTTTTTTCAGAAAGTCTGATGCATCCGAAATCCGTTTGTGGAGGGTTCCACCGGGGTTTGAGCCGGGGCGGGCTGCTGCCCGGCCCCCCCGGCACCATGCTGGGTATGTGGAGGGTCCTGGGAGCCGGGACCCTGTGGGCTGTCAGCCCGCTCGCAGCGGCCGCCGGGGTTTGAGCCGGGGGCGGGCTGGCTGCCGGCTGCGGGCTGCGGCCCCCATCTCTGTGGTGGTGGGAGGAGGGGGGGCTGCGGAGCTGCCGCCCCGACCATTTGGTGGTCCGGCTGCTGCTCGGACAGCTCCGTTTGGGGTTTTTCTCTTTTCTCTCTTTTTTTTTTAACAGCAGGAGCTCAGGGCCCCCAGTTTGGGATAGGCTGGTTGAGCATGTGATTAGGTCTCATCCCGCGAGTTTTGTGGCTGTGACTTTCTGCGGCACTTTTAACACGTGCTGGTAGATGTTCTGACCTGCGGTAAGCCAGGCCCCAGCCCTGTGTGTTTGTTTGCTCAGGGTACTGGACCTATTCCCTATAAATTTAAATTTGTGTATGTAAACACATCCGTGTAACCTTAACCTTAAAATATGGAGAAACGGAAAAGAGTTAATTTAACACTAAATCAAAAATTAGAAGTCATACAAAAGTTGGAATCGGGAGTGGCTGTGTCTCGTATATGTGAGCAATATGGCATAAAAAAGCAAACTGTATCGGACATTAAAAAAAACAAAGACAAAATAAAAAAAATTATGTTACTATGTGATGTTCGTGAAAACACCAATCCCAGAAAACATATGAAATTGGCACGTGAAACTTCAGTTGAAGAAGCATTGTTGAAGTGGTACGTACAACAACGTTCTTGTGGGGTTCCAGTTCGGGCAGTTGAATTGAAATCTGCAGCAATTAAATTAGCAAATCATATGAACACACCATTCAAAGCAAGTGATGGATGGCTTTGGCACTTTCGCAAAAGGCACGGACTTATGAACAAACGAATTTACGGCGAAGCTTCAAGTGCTCCAACAGAAGATATTGAACCATTTAGGCAAAAATTAATAGAACGTATAACTAATGAAATGCTATTAAGGTCTCAGATTTACAATGCTGACGAAACTCCAAATATGAAAAATCGACACCTGGAAGAAAAATCAGCAAAGACAGGATCTCGGCGCTGCTTTGTGCCAACGCCGATGGATCGCATAGACTGACACCTGTAATAGTTGGCAAATCTCGTAAACCTAGAGTTTTAAAAAATATAATGGATCATCTGCCCATTTTATACTATAACTCTACAAAGGCCTGGTTCACCTCAAAGATTTTCCAAGATTGGTTTTTCGAACACTTTGTACCTGCAGTCAGGAAATTTCAAGGCGAAGAGGTTGGAATACCACCGGAAGATGTGAAATGTTTATTGCTTTTAGACAACGCTCCTGCTCATCCATCCGAAAATATTTTATGTTCAGAAGATGGCAAATTTAGATGTATGTTTTTGCCAAAAAATACAACATCACTTATCCAGCCCATGGACCAGGGGATAATTCTGGCAACCAAACGAATATACCGCAAAAAGTTTTTAGAGGAAGTAATGGTTCTATTGCAGGATGATGATAATGAAGAAGATACAAGAGGGCAGCGTACCTTACAAAACTTAAAGAGCTACAGTTTAAAATCGGCAATTTTTAATTTTGCTGCAGCATGGAAAGAAGTGAAAGTGCAAACATTGGAAAATGGTTGGAAGAATTTGCTTGACAACGAAGATGCAGACTTGGATTTAGAAGGGCTAGAGGTTACTGATTACTGTAGGACAATACAGAATATTGGTGGAGAAGAAGTAGCTGAGGAAGATGTTTTACAGTGGTTAGAAAAAGATGAAGGTGACCTGGGTATCACATCATGAGTGAAAGTGAAATAGCATCTGAGGTAATGACCTTGGAAGATGAGGATGGGAGTGAAGATAATGAGGAAGAAGAAACAACACACCCAAAAATAAAGTTATCAGTGATTAGATCACATCTCGACGATCTAATAACATTTATTGACAATTCATCAGATAATGAAATTCAGCCTTATTACACCCATTTTTGTAATTTTAGGGAATTAATTATAAAAAAACAGCAGACTTCAAAAGTTCAAACAAAAGTTGATAGTTTTTTCAAAGCAGGATTACCTAAAGCAAGCACCTCGACTTCGAACATTAACATCACGCCGCAACGGGAGTGTCTGGATATATCATCATCCGAAGACGAATAAATAGGAAAAAAATTGTTTTTTTAAAAAATTTAAATTTTGCTTCGTTTTTAAGAACATTGTTTATTTGTTTAGTTAAATATAAGTACAGTAAAGTGTGTTTTCAGAAAAATGTTTATTTATTTTGATTTAGATCGCATACTTGTTTATTACCGTCTCAAAACTACGGTGAGTACATAAGCAATAATACATACAGAACACTTTTCTGTGAAATTAAACTTTTCATACATACAGTACTTAATTTTAAATACACAAAAGTCAATTTTTTAACATATGCATTCAGAAAACCTACTTTCTTAAATAACGGACTTTCTGATTTAACGGACACCCCCTCGCCCCAATTAGTCCGTTAAATCGAGGTTTCACTGTATTGTATTTCCACTAACCCCACCTCACAGGCACCCGGGAGATCCAAGGGCTTAACTAGCCGTATTGTAAAGTCCGAGATGGTGTTTTGGGGAAAAACTGCCGAGCTGGCATTGCTGGGCAAAGTAATGTAAAACCCGCCATCGCTCATTTTTTCCCCCCTCTCTCTCTGTGTCTTTGCAGGAGGAATCTCTTTTGTTCGTGTCTAAATGTCACAGAGTTCAGAAGCTTCCACCCAGCTGTTAAACTTATCAGGCCACCCCAACCATTTCACCAGTAGCTGCTTTTTTCTCCCTTTTCCTTTCTCCCCTAGAACTTTTTCAATCCTGTAAATCCTGTCTCGTTTGGGGTTTACTTTTTGTAGTTCTTCAGGGTAAAAAGATCCAGTAACTGTCTCACCCTCGTAATCTTTTAAGAAACAGGTCTCTGGCTCCTGGTTAAGGCTTCATCCACTATGAATATTTCAGCGGTAAACGTCTGTTCATAACCTTTTTCAAAAGCGCCTTTGGTTTTACATAGTCTCACGTGGTCACCTTTTCTAAAAGGCGCAACAACTGGTTTTATTTTTAAAACATCTCCGTAAACCGTTTTCCATACCTTCAGAGAATTTGAAGGGTTAACATCAACGGGTCTGGTACAGATAGTTCTGTGAAAGCTCTGGTTGTAACTCTTTATAAAGTCAGGTAAGACGTCAATGTAGCGTAAGGTGTTATGGGCTGTAAAATATCTCCACATCCTAGTTTTTAAAGTTCTGTTAAATCGCTCCACAACCCCTGCTTTGACTTCATTATTCGTAACAAAATGGTGAACTCCATGCCGTTTTAACAATCTGCTTAAAGGTTTGTTTAAAAATTCTTTCCCCTGATCGGTTTGTAATTTTTGAGGCACGCGACCTTCACTGAAAATAGCTTTAAAGGCCTTGGATACCTCACCACTCGTCTTGTCTTTTAGGCCTAAGGCCCAGGCATATTTGGAGAGAATGTCTATCACTGTTAAGATGTACTTAAAACCACTGTTGTTTTTGGAGAACCGGTGCATATCCACCAAATCTGCCTGCCATTGCGCATCCACATCTGAAACAATGGTCTTGTTTCTTTTAAAACGTATTCGAGCCGGTTTGTGTAGAGTATAAGCATCCTGGTCTGAAAGCCAAGATGTTACCTGTCTTTTATTTAAAGTTTTACTACGCTTTTTGGCCACTTGAAAAAGAGGGTTCACCCCGCCAAAGCTCCCAACTTCCCCAGGGGTGTAATATATTTTCTTTAACAGAGCCGTTTGCATAGACATGACTGTTACTGGCACCGTCTTTTACTAACACAGTATGAAGGGTGAGGGACACATTCATATTGACACATTTAAAAAAGTTTTATTAATCGCCTGGTTTTAACATGACCTTTTACAGCCGCCTGTAAAAATGTGACTCATGACCCCTACCATAAGGGAGTCTGAGTTGGTTCATTCTTCCATTTTGTCCTTTTAGTCTTGAGATCTGTGTTTCATACATGAGCAAAAACAGCTGACGCACGATATATTTACTCCCACAGGGCTACCGATGTGTAAGTTCGCAAAGGCCTCTAGAAAGGCATCGTCGAGCTGTTAAGAGATTTTCAAAAAAGAAAGCGTGTAAGTGTGACGGTGCTGTTCCTGGTGGGATCCAACTGGGAGTGTCAGATCAGGACAGATTGCTTCCAAAAGGGCATCTACAGCCCAAAGCTGGGGTTTCTTCACACTAAGGCAAACCAAACCAGCTAAACAGAAAAGACTTTGGTCTCACCCCACTGGCTAACCACAAGTCAAACAAGCAATTCCCTTAGACACTCCAGATTCCCAGTATCACCACCACCAGCCACCTGTCCTGGGGATCAATGGTTATGAAAACCAATCCCCCAAATAAAGAAAACGGTTCTCCCCAATTCCAAAGAATCAGGCCCCAGACCCAGGTCAATATACCAATCAGATCTTACCACAAATCACGCTGTTGCCAATCCTTTAGAATCTAAAATCTAAAGGTTTATTATGAAAGGAAAAAGGTATAGGTGAGGGTTAAGAATGGTTAAAATAAATCAATTACATGCAGTAATGGCACATCTCTTAGCTCAGGCTTGCAGCAAAGGTAGAATAACTGCAGGTTCAAATCAAAGTCTTTGGATGCACCCCATTTAGGGGTGGGTCAGCACCTTAGTCCAGAGTTCCCAGAGTAGCAAAGTTCCATCCAAAGCGGGAAACAAGGCAGGCTGAAGTCTGGAGGTAAAGACAAAATGGGGAATGTTCTTCCAGGCTTTATAGACTTTTTCTTCTGGGCCAAGACCCTCCTCCTTCTTCTGCAGAGTCCGGTTGCAAAATGGAGGCTCACAGTCACAAGGTCCAATCACCAGACTTCTCCAGGATTCAGTTTCTGACCAGGCAGTGACATTCCTAGAGCAGCTTGGGTGTGGACAGGCATATACAAAATCCATTGTGTGGTTGATGTCCCTTAATGGGCCATCAGGCAGCCCCAGCCTGTCTGAGCCTTCACAGGAGCCAAGCCTAAGCTTGAAGTACAGCTTGAAGCTTTAACTTTAGTTACAAAATAGATACACACATATGGAATAGATACATACATAAGACACCTGTTATGACCCCCTTCCCATAATATTTCGTGCACCCATTGATCTACACGGTACCAAACTATTTCAGTACCGTGACAGTAAGCACCCCACTGTTGGTTTTTAATTTACATAACCCCTGGTTCCTAGTCCCATTACACCTTCCCTTCCTTGACCGACCCCTTCTTAATCATTCATTTACCTGAGCAGCGTCTTTTCCGTTCACCTGGTCCACCGCTGACTCCCCCGAGCCGTGATCGCCTTCCACCTCTAAGGGGGTGGACAACGAGAGGCCGTCACACTCATCGGGGTGTCTCATGAGGGTTTCAGGGTCAGGTTACGGAGTGTCCATCAACGGTTGAGTCAAAGTGTCCACCTCGGAACAGTCACTGTTGTAGTGCTTTCTCCACACAAGTCCAAAGGTGCTTGGGGCTAGAACAAAGTCCGAAGTTCTCAAGGGGGTGGTGAAGGAGTCCATGTTTCCTCTCAGCTTCCTTTCCACGATTTCTAAAACACGTGTCCTGGGGTAAGCAATGGCCTCCTCTGTCCGGCACTTGGATTTATGGGGTAATGGTGGTGTGCTCTCATTGGCAGAGGGCATTGGGAGGTGTTCTTAGAGGCGGATCACACACCCACTTCCGGATGGGTCACCCCCACCCCGGAAGTCACCCTGATTGGTCAAAATCTCCTCTCGGGGCGGTCCTATCAGGGCGAAACCCCTCCTGATTGGTAGAGGGTAGTGGGAGGAGTTCTTAGAGGGGTCACATGACCCCCCTAGCTTCCGGTCAGGTGGCCGCCTTGACCCGACCCCCGGGACGGAACTTCCGGTGACAGGGTTAGGGGTGGGGTTAGGGGCGTGGTTAGGGTTTGATTGACGGTAGGGCCCTTATACTACTGACAAAGATTGCTGTACAATAAGAAATTGAATTTGCTTCATGAAATGGCCCCAGTTAGAGATGAGGCACACTGTTGTGACAACATGGAGAAAAGTGCACTTTTGATACCCTTTTTGTACCTAGTCTATTGATAATAAAAAAAGATTTACATTTTCAGTAGAGATGGTCCTTGACCAAATTCTTCCAAATTCCAGATAGTGCCAACAGAAGTTCATATCTGGAGCCAAAAATTAGCAGCTGGTCACTATGCATATAAAGGCCGGATCAGCGTTTTCAATTCCTTCTCTTTACTCTGAACTTTAAAGAAGTTTGTATTCAGATCATAACTTTGTGGCTCACTCCTAGTTTCCCATGCTGCTAGTTGAGTGCTCTTTCAAGCACTAAACCTATTTTTATTGTTTTAAATTTGGCCACAGCTAGTAACAGCACTGCCATGGAACTGACATTTTAGTATGTAAGACATGCGCTACAATTTTAAAATATTTGAATTTTTTTTTTAAACTGCCACCTGCACATGTGGGCCCAATTCTGGTGCTCTCTCCAGGAGTGAACGAAGCTGTGGGCTGGTGACTTCAGAGGCCAAGCTTAGGTACAACGGCATTGGCAGTCTGAAGGAGGAACAGCAGCTGCCAGATGTTTCTGCTGGGTGGAACCAGCTGGTAGTATAAATGAGTTATCTGCCACTGCTTTGGGGCTGAAGGCATTCAGCCTAACCAGATGTTGGAGGATTAGGAGCAGGCATTGTAGAACTGGGCGCTCCGGCAGCTCAGCCAGAGATACAAGCTCATCTTGTCACTGTGACCATACTGGTGATGCTGGTGGCTGGATTGCATGGGAAGGTAGAGATAGTCAGTCCAGGCACCAGCTCAGCTGCACTGCTACTAGAAGGCTTCTCCTCTGGCCTTTAAAAGTTTTAATCTTGTCATCGGCAAGCTGCTCTTCTTTTCCTCTGACTACTGTCAATGGGGATGTGGCAAGGTTCAAAGGAGCTGCAGAATAAGGAGCACTTTATCATCAGCATAAGGAATGGCCCTTGTAGCTCCAAAGCCCAGGAAGACTGGATGTGTGCTGGATGAGGACCTTTTATATATTACAGATGGAAAAAGACAGTTCTTCTGTGATTATAAATTGAGATTCCTTTAGGTTAAATAATCTCTTTACATCACTTTATGGTGATTGCTGAAAAGTGCAATTTTCCATGGGCTGCTAGATCACTTAATGCAAGAAGCAATGTATTCATAATGAAGATTTCCTTAATATAGTGCAGTATCTCCCAACTCCCTTTCTATAGGGATTTCAATTTTCAGCACTCAAACTGTTTTCTCAATTCTATGTACTTCTGTCAAACCTTCCCGCTCCCTCCCCAAATCCTAATGCACATCAAGAGTGAAATGCAGACAGTTTAGCTATTTCAGGAGGAGGGATGCACATTTGTACATTTCTCCAGAATGTAGATGCTCATTTTAGAACTCAAAAACATTTTTGCTGCTTCTCTGTTATACAGATTTTGAATTCATTGAAATAAAATGTTGCTCTCTCCTTTGACACTACCGTTTCCTAAAAGAACTGAAGTTTGAATTGAATATAGTATAAGGCTAAATATCAATGTGGATAACTGTAGTGACCTTCGTCGGGAAGGGGGTATTAGCCCACGGAAGCTTATTTATAGTTAGTCTTTAAGATGCCACAGGACTCTTTGTTACCTCTGCTATTCCAGACTAACAGGGCTACCTCTCTGATTCTTTTTCAAACAAACAAGCATTAAAAATTTGCAAAATTCTTTCTGTACTATTGTTGTGTTTAACTGGGGCTATACTATTGTTATGGCAAAAAGGTGCTAATGGCTTGCACATCAGGAGTCATTGGTATAGAAGCACCCAGGATGAAATTACCCATAGAAAGAGCTGAAAATGTCTCTGTCCAGAGAGTTGTTAAGGTCATTGTGTAGGTTGAAGCACTCTGCTTTGTCTGTTTGCAGGCAAGATGGGAAGGATGTTTATTTTAAAGTAGAGAAAGTGAGGAATACTTGTAGCACCTTAGAGACTAACTAGTTTATCTCTAAGGTGCTACAAGTATTCCTCGCTTTCTTTATGGATACAGACTAACATGGCTGCTATTCTTGAACCTATTTTAAAGTAGTTCAGTAGGTGTTGCTCATACTGAGGATTAGCCCTGATTAGCAGCTGCGGAAACTGTACCAGCATAAATTCTAGAGTAAAATCCTGATTCCCATCCCTACTGAAGTCAGTGGCAAAACTCCCACTGATTTCAGTAAGGCCCAGATTTCATCCTATTGTAGACAAAAAAAGCCATAATTTCCACTGGTGAAGCACATCTAAGGTTCAAACCAGGGACATCATGCTCCAGCACTGAAAGTTACATCTTTCCTTTCTACATTGGGGATTTGCAACAGTGCATCTAGTAGTCCCTTGCAGGCCATTGATGGTTGCAATCAGGGTTCATCCCTATCAGATTCAAGGCTTTATATTCTAATGCTGACCTGTAGGATGACACTTCCTTGGAACCAGGTGTCATGCTCCCTGTCTGTTTTCCCATTGCTGGGCAAGTGATTTATATGTACAACTCTGATTAATGCTAATGTGAGTTACCTGCATACATCCCTTGTTAACTGAAAAGAGGATTAATCATTCAGTTTGACAGAAGATCTCAGACGACATGTGGGTAAGGAGGGTAAATAGAGACCAAGAGAAGAAAAACTAAGGTCATGTCTACACTACAGATTTTGGTCCACATAAGTTGCCACAGTATATTGCTTGTGCACATGTGTACTTGGCCAGGAGTGTTTGTGTTGATGCACAGTGCAGCGTGTACCATGGGTAGTATCCCAGTATGCAACCTGCCACTATCCAGTGCACTGTCTTTTGGGAAATTTTGGCAATGCATGGTGGGGCAGAAACGAGTCATGCAGAGGTAACTTGGAGATAGGGATCAACTTCCCACTGTGCAACTGTCTCCATCCCATAATGCCATCTATAGCCCGTAATCTTCATGTCTTTCTTAGAAAATCCCATGAACCTGGAATGCTGTGATGCATAGCAAGAGCCAGTTAAAGGTTGTTAATGGCATTCTCTGAGCAGCTATGGATGGTGGAGGGCTTCTTCTGGGCCCAAGAAATGAGCACTGACTTGTGGGATTGCATCATCAGGTAGGTTTGGGGTGATGAGCAGTGGCTGTAGAACTTAGACACACCAGGGCACATTTCTGGATCTGTATGCCAAGCTAATCCAGCCCTACAGTGCAGGGATACAAGAATGAAAGCTCTTTGGCGCAGCAAGCCTAGGAGGGAGCAGAAGCGGAGCAGTGGCATGCTTGGGGGAAGAGGCGGAGGGGAGGGGAGCAGCGAGGGGAGCAGTTTCTCTGTCCCCTCCTCCTGGCTACAGGGTTATTTCCTGTAGCCCACCAGGCGGCCCGCCAGGCTTCCTGCACACCACTCCCACCTCCACAGCTCACCTCCGCTCTTCCTCCTCCCCTGAGTGGGCCGCCGCTCCGCTTCTCCCCCCTCCCATGCTTGCCGCGCAAAACAGCTGATTGGCACAGCAAGCTGGAAAGGAGGGGAAATGCGGAATGCTCAGGGGAGGTGGGGAGGCTGGGGAGGGGATTTGGGGAAGGGGTTGGAATGAGGGCAGGGAAGGGGTGGAGTTGGGGCGAGCATGGGGCCAGGGGTGGGTGGGGGTGGGGCATGAGCACCCACCGGCGCCTGCAAAAGTTAGCAACTCATGCTGCATGGACCTCAGCACATTGACTGTCTCAACACCGCTCGGGCAGGTGGTGTTAGTACGTCAGCATAACAGGGCACTTCACCAGCGGGAGACAAATTTAAGTGTAAATGCATGCAGAAGTAAGTCGACACAAGGCGGCTTACATCAGCCTAACTTTGTACTATACACCAGGCCTAACAAGGATCTGCCTATGCACAGAAGCTGCAGCAGTTTAATGAAAGGTGTGCTGTTGCAGTAATTCAGTTAAAATGGTGCAGCTTTGTACCTGGACTCTGTAGCATCAGTTTAAACCTGACTTATCTGGGGGCTTCACTATGGGCTAAATCGGCACTGCTCTGATAGATGCAGCGGGCATCAATTTAGTAGGTCAGGTGAAGACCTGATAAGTCGATGGAAGACATTCTCCTATTGACATAGATTGACTTACAGCAGTGTCTACACCCCACTAAGCTACATCGACTTAAGTTACATATCTTACATAATTTAACTAGTGTAACTTAGATAGACTTACCTTATTAGTAAATAAGACAAGGAAGACTTTGTAGCATCGGAATGGGTTACCTAGGGAACTGGTAGAGTCACCTTCCTTAGAGCTTTTTAAAAAGTCAGGCTTGACAAAGCCCTGGCTGGGATGATTTAGTTGGGGATTGGTCCTGCTCCAGAGGTCCCTTCCAACCCTAATATTCTATGATCTTAGAGACTAACCAGTTTATTTCAGCATAAGCTTTCGTGGGCTATAGCCCACTTCATCCGATGAAATCCCCAACTTCATCCAATGAAGTGGGCTATAGCCCACGAAAGCTTATGCTCAAATAAACTGGTTAGTCTCTAAGGTGCTACAAAGTCTTCCTCCTCTTATTTACGGATATAGACTTTTACCTCAGTAGTGTAGACCAGGCCTGGGTTTACCTTTGCTCTTGAGCAAGCCAGGTTTAACCTGATGCTAGCAGGTCCATGCATAAAGATGCAGCAGTTTGTCTAAATCTGTACAACATTACACCTTAAGTTAAACTGGTGCAGCTTCTAAGTATAGATCATACTTAAATCCTCTGAGCTACATTGATACACAACTCTGACACTTCAAGCGGTAGTAATAACCAAACACACTCTTTCTGGGTATTATAGGAAACCTCACTAACTGAAGGCAAATTTACGGCTGGCCCACCACACGTGCACAAAGTGGAAATGTGGGGAGAGCAGACTCCCCTCTCTGTTGCTGGATTCAATGTGGTCCAAGTGCTCCCCAGTATGTAAGGATTTAGACAAGACCTTCAAACACCAGTACATCACAGTGCAATATTGAACTGTTAGTGCCCTGTAGGAGTGTCCACATGCAGCAAGCTAGTGTGCTGTAGGTTCATACACTTGCTTCCTGAGTGGTACTGTTTCATGTAAACAATCCCTCATGCTGTTTGCCCTCTCTCCTTCATGTGGTAGAGTAGAACTGGTTAGGCACAAGAGCATTCTTGAGTGATGGCTTAGGGACTGCACTCCTCCAAACTTCTTCTCCGGTGGTCATTCTTCACAGAGCCCCCTTTTGTGCCCCCAATGATACAGGAAGAATTGAAAGCCGTCTCTTAGTGCTCAGTCCTACAAACTCAGCATCACTATGCCAAGTCTCACTGACTCTAGTGGGACTTTGAGAGCATAAGGGTCCTTGCATGTATATCTGTTTCCATTCTCAAGACCCTTAAATACTCTTTCCTTACCTAATTGTGTTAGTAATAATAAGCCTCTATAGTTCTTTGGCAAAGTGAAATTCTGGCCTTGAGCCTAACTGCAAAGCATTTAGGGATGTAAAATAAATTATATTATTTCTACATTATTGGGAAGAACTTTTTCACTCTAAAGAGTTTGTATTGATTTGTAGAACAGAAGCACAGAGAAAGACAAAAACCTGTATAGGCCTGAATTTTGCCTCCCTTACTCATGCCAAGTAGTCATTTACTTCAGGATTGGTTTCAGTAGGATTACTTATACAATAATGGGTTATTCCACATCAGTGAGGCTGAAAACCCCTCATTCATATGATTAACTATGCAGACACGGATACCGTGATAAAGAGGTGTGAAGCAGGGAGTGGACACATGCATGCATTACATAATTCTGCATATCTGAAATTGTTAGTGTGCCTGAAACACCCAGTATTCAATAATTTCGCATTTGTGCTAGTTTATATACTATTCAGTGGCCCATTGCACTCCATCCTGTGATTTTTAGGACACATCTTGGCTTTCTATTCAGCTGTATGCTTCCCCACTGTGGCTTCCTAAATACCTGCAGCCAGGTCCCCAACCTTGAGTTCTCACTCTGGCATCTGGAATCTCCCAAACAGGTGAAGTTGCCCAGCCAGGAAAGGTTGAAAGCACTACGGAGACAGCACAGTCAACAACTGGAGGAGGGAGCAACTGTCAATCCTATTTGGCTGGACACATGCAGTGACTGTGATAGGAACTAAGAAGCAGGGTCATCCCTACCCATACACAAAGTGTGCACCTGTGTAGGGCACCAAATTTCCTGGTGCCCTACACAGCTGCATACTGCTCCAGCCTGTGCTCCACCCTAGCCCTGCATCCTCCCACCCCTACCACCACTTTCCCTAAAGCCCCTGCTCCACCCCAACTCCATCACCACTACACCCCTTCCTCAAAGCCCCCACCCCTACTCCGCCCTGCCTCCACTCCCGAGGGCTGCAGCAGGGGTTGGGCCTGCAGTCACCAGCAAGAGCGACCCAGCCCCAGTGACAGAGAGTGCTTGGGGGGGGGGCAGTTCCCCCCCCATCCTCCAAGCTAGGAGCCAGGGGAGCAGAGCGGGCCTTGCACTCACGGGGAAGAGGAAGTGGAGTGACCTGGCCCCAACCTGCTCCTCCAGTTCATTCTGGGGGGTGGTTTCCTATGCTTCCCATACCTGCCCCCCCCCCCCCCCGAGGGCACCAAAATGGCTACGTACAATCCTCCTAAGAAGGATCAACCCTTCTCACCCTCTACTCTGGAGCTCCAGTCCAGAGCCATACAGCAAGCAATTAAGGTCTGCCGCTACACCCACCTTACTGCTCTTGTCCCTGGACTTCTTCTGACTGTGCTTCTCCAACTTTTCTAGTCAGACCACTCTCTATTAGGCCTACTGGGTAAACCCTTTCTCAGGGGGTTCCTCTTTCTTCTCTTGGGAAGAGAGGGACTGCACAGTTCCTCCAGCAGTGGTACTAGCCTCCTGGCTTTATGGAAGCCCACCTTCTTCCCTCACAAGTGAGCTCCCTCATAATTAATGCCCTCTACACATCTTAAATATCCCCTGTTTGCAGCTTAATTGGTTGATTTGTCCCACCTGACCTAGTTCAGCTCTTTCAAAATGGGTGTGGGGGAGTATCCCCCATGATGGGGACTCTTGAAACACTCTCTGGTGTGGGAGGGGAAAATTTAGATACCTATTGGTAATTCTCTGAGGTAATTTTCTATTAGACACTATAGCTGCTCATTCATTAAAATAATTTTCAAGATTAAAAAAGTTTACTTCATATGGTAAATTGTAACTTTGCACCTTAAATACCATTTGCTGGACAGCCACAAATACAAGATTTGTAACTGTTAGCTACCATCCTTTTAAGTGATTTCCCTGTTGATCAGGAATGGCTGGAAGGGTCACCACAGTCATTTGTGTTGTTAGAATGCTAATGTTGGAGTTTATTAATGTTAAGGTTGAAAATGTCAATTGTCTTGCTTGCAGTAGCAATATTCTGAGCAAGTAGTCCGTTTATAATGTCTAGAAACTGTCTGAGTAGTAAATATGCCCCAGCTTGTTATGACTCAGTTCATAAAAGACAGAATATTTTAGTACAATGAAAGAATGCTGATGTCTTTTTTCCCGAATTTCTCAAATAACAGTTTTAATGGCACTAAAGCAGAGTGTTTCTGATTGCTATTTGTCATCACCCCAGCTGGTACAGGAAAAACAGTGGCTGGGATTTTCAAACAGGCCTGCGGCAGTTAGGTGCTCAATTCCCATTTAATTTTAGCTGTTTGGGGTCAGTTCTTATTTAATGCAGACTGATTCACTTTCCTCTAAGGCCCTGATCTTGCAAGGAGTTCTGTGTGGGCAGCCCCCCATTGCAAAACTGCAGTATAACAGTAGTTCTCTCTTCTCTTAAGATTGTTTCTCTTTACTAATTTTTTACATCTATTGCATACACTGGTTAATAGTCACTGGACTGAATATAAACACTGGCTTACTAAAACATCCCCACTCACTGATGCCCTTGTTTTGACAAATGTTCTCATTCCTTATATTATGACTAATAGGGTGAAACTTTACTGAATCTGTAACTTTCATTAAAAAAAAGGGGGGCAGGTTAAATTTTGTCCCCATCATTTTTCACAATATTTTTTAATGCTTGTACCTTACACAAGGCCATGGTAGCTGTGCAAAGGGAGTAAGCTAATAGTAAGTCTGATATGAAATGAAAATAGGAATTATTTTATCTATTTAGATTTTTAAAACACAGTTATCTGAGTTTTAACTGTATGCATACTGTAAATAAATACATAGTAAAATTATAACCCTAGCCAGGCCAACAGGAAAATAATGGACTCAGTCTTTCAATTAATCCATCTATTCATAGAGACCACCACCACCTAGCTGGATTACTGCTATCCACTTCCAGTGCCATATGCCCGTTCACATTCCTCTTTTTCCTCAGAAACCTGGGGGAACAGATGGCTCTGACAGCATGCCCTGAAGATCATCAGGTTCAGGCTTTGTGTGACCAAAGTGAGGGAGATTGTAGGAGGCTGAATGAATTCCAGAGTCAAGAGCCCACTTGCTATAATGTCCTGTGAACACCTACCTCTTGATTGAATTGGTAGTGTAGCAAAATAAGAGCTCAGTCAGTTTGATGGATCCCAACTGCCAGTGGTATCTCTTGGGAAAGGAGACCTTTCAGATGTCAGGACTCAAATCATTTTAGTGGGGTCCCTTCCAGGCTGCTTATATACCTCTGCAGATGCCCAAGATTTAGTCAGGGGAGCTACTGTCTGCATCACTATTCATCCCTCAGACTTCTTGCAGAAACTCACTTGGCTGAACAGGCTAACATGTACTAAATGTTTTATTGCACTATTTGCATAATACTCTCCTTGAGCACCTAGCCAGACTTAATATTACAGCAGTGAAATTGCATACTCATAAAAGTAGTACATTGGATAGAGCTAAGAGTTTTATTAATAAATGCCCTTCTGCCTTTTGCTTCCTACTAAATGCAAAAGGGACTTTGATAGCAAACTTGCTGACGTATTCTGAATAGTCACAAGGAGAGGAATAACCCTGCTGTAATCTCAGTAAGGAGGGAATTAACAGAGCATGTGACGGTGTTGCAAGGCCATCCTGGGATAAAGAAAAGTTCAGCTCAGGTTAACTGTTATTGAAATAAATTTTTTTTCAACCATGTGTGACATATAGGCTTTCGGTGTACAAAGTGTGGTTGAAAGTGACACCAAGATTCTAAACTTGGCTCATTCATTACCTTTGAAATCAGCGTTCTCACCCTAGTGTTTGCCCCGCCGGACCACTTCTGCTTTCTCAGATGATGTGAGGACAAGCTTACTCTGACACATCCAGCAATATTCATCCGGAGCAAAGACTGAATATGTAGGTTCTATGGTACAAAAAACATAAAGTTGCATTTAATTAATGTAGTGCTACTGCTCTACTTGTTGCCCACAAATAGTCTCTCCATGAAGCATCATAAATATGTTGAGCATTACAGAATATGCTTGACAGATGCTGACTCTTCTATTCCTTGTCAATGGCATAGTTGTCCACTGATGCCAACAGAGCTGTATCTTCTAGGTATGACTGAAAAACTCCTAAAGGCATTTGAAGTAATATCAGGAACCCCACAGTTGAAGGAATAATTCATTGTTAATCATATAAGTTATGTTAATCACAAGGCTGTCTTGACAACAGTGTCCATCCAACCAAGATTAATACCATTGTTGAGTTTGAACTTTACCCTGGCTTTGTGGCTCTGTCTGAACTATTAACCAAGTCTCTGACCTGCAGGCAGCCCCTGACCTCTTCCCCACCTTTGCAGCCATGTTTCCTTTGTCTCTCCGATCAGCATTTCTTGTGCAACTGTAACACTGGTTTTAACTGGATTCACCCAGCAGAATCCTGATTGATTATGCATGAACATTATGACCCGTTAATCACTTTGTTTACAAGGGTCTATATATATTGAATTTTACCCCTAATAAAGTTGCCACACTTACTCTGAAGCTTTTGAGCTAAGAATAGTGTGTGCCCGTTGATCAATGAATTGGTGTCTGTTTTACTTGATCTCTGACAGCTTGTGAGCCCTATATACCAACTCCGCACTTCTCGGGTGCTGGATGGTGAGTAAGGACTTGCTATTTTTACCTAACACCATAACGATGATAACTGAGGTCTCAAATGCAAATGGGGTCTCAGTTTCAAAACGAGTTAGTAACTCTTGCTGCAGTTGGTCCAGTATATCACTGGCAAAATGATAGTTGCTACCTTTTCAATGTCCTTCCCCCAAAGATTTAAGAAGATTTAAGATTGGCCAATAATAGGAAATCACCCCAATGGCAAGATATGGCTTGAGTAGAATATGTACTTCATTATGTTTAAGGATGATTGGGGCCCTCCTCTAGCTGTTATGAGAAGGTCTTAACATCAGTCACTATATTCTTTGTCTTCCTACAGCACCAGAAAAAAGGCATATTTTGGCTTTATTCTTTTCAACCCCCGCCCCCCGCCCCTTCTCTCCACCAAGTGCTAATAAATGCTGCAAAAGCTGTACTAATTTACTCTGTACTTCAGCCAGCTGTGGGCTCCTGCACATGCACAAAGACTATTCCTGATCCTGATAAGAGTAATCTGAGCAGAGGAGAGTATATAGAGGCTATAGATTCACAAAGTCTCTGCTATATACATTGCAACTCACCGGACCTGTTTTGGAATTCCCTTCCATGGTTCCACACGCAGGGGCTTGGCGTGTTTACCTCACAGAATAAGGGGGAGCCGTTATCAGGCCGTGACTGTTGTATTTTCCAGGTCTTCCCTCCAGATAACAGATTTTCATACATACATCTGTGTAGCTGAAAGCCAGAATTTGGCCAATGGTGTAGTGGGCCTATTAAATGTGTGTGCAAGGAAAGGGTAAATGAGTCCAGACTAATAAACATTTTAACACGCACTGCTATTTTCCCACTGAGGATAAATAACAATGACCAGAATTTTATAAAAAAGCTTCAAAACCCTTATTTTTTAGGGGGGGGGGAGGAGGAAGAAACTGCCTGGAAGAATTTTCATCCAATTACTACAAACATAAATTTCCAAGGCTCAAACTAGATCTTTCATTTGGATCGCTGTTCACTGACTAAATTACTGTTTTATACAGGAACCAGCAGAGTTGCTGTTATCCTTGAAATGCATTGGCACAGGATGAGCTGAGTCAACACTCTTCTCAGATTTATAAAGGTAACCTACCCAGTATCTGGTTCTGCGAGTGTCTCCAAATTCACACATGCTCTAAAACAATTAATCTGAAAAGCACTTATCTGACATTCTATTTGTCTTTTTCCCATTAGTGTATGGCTTTTTGGATTAGTTCAACTTCAGAGCATTTTCATCTACAACACTTGTTTAAAAGTAAAGCTCAATTTTTCAAAAGTTCGAATACATTGCCCAACCTACAAAAGCCAGTGATGGTGGCCTAGTCACAGAGCTATGGTGATGTGTAAATCCTTCAATGATGCTTGCAAAAGCGTGTGTGTACTTTTGTAAAATTTGAAGCTAAAATAATAAATGCAGTTATGTGATTGGTAATGAACCATAACCACAATCACATTTTAAATATCTTCACCCAAGAGAGAAGTCCTGAATAAACTGACAATGGAATAAATCCAATGGGATTAGACTGTTGTGCATGCATTTGGTCTTGTGTAAAGCCTAGGGATGGACTCCTTAGAAGCCGTCTCTACTTTAAGATTTTCTAAAGATCTAGTCAAGGTGCTTATTATTATGGGGGTGATGCCCACAATGTTAGGCCCCATGTATATAAGACATTATCCTTGTCCCAAAGAAGTTACAATCCAATAAGTGAATATAGAAGTAATCTCCTCTAGACATTACATCTATATATATAAAAGTCAAGTGGTGTATGTATGTGTGTATGTATGTACGTATGACTGCGAACTCCTCCCGCACCGTTTGAGCCAGAGACTTGAAATTTGGTACAGTGAGGGGTCTTGGGGTCTAGATGCTGGTAAGGGTCGAAAAATTTTCAGATCTCACCTCTGACGCCCCCCAGGGGTGAAAGTCTTTCAGGGCCAATCACATCGGCTGGGCGGTTAGGTGGTGATGATGTCATAATACCCCCCTCCAACAGACACCTCACTCGCTCAGCTCACCCCTCCCTCCTCCAACGGAACCCCGGAGATCCCTCAGTTCTCTGCCCCTCCCCCCTCCCAACGGAACCCCAGAGATCACTCAGTTCTCTGCCCCTCCCCCCTCCCAACGGAACCCCGGAGATCCCTCAGTTCTCTGCCCCTCCCCCCTCCCAACGGAACCCCGGAGATCCCTCAGTTCTCTGCCCCTCCCCCCTCCCAACGGAACCCCGGAGATCCCTCAGTTCTCTACTCCTCCCCCCTCCCAACGGAACCCCGGAGATCCCTCCGTTCTCTGCCCCTCCCCCCTCCCAATGGAACCCCGGAGAGCCCTCAGTTCTCTGCCCCTCTCACCTCAACCCCGGACTCCATCAGCTCTGTGCCCCCCCCCACCTGCGAAGGTCCCCGGAATCCCTCGGCTCTGGGCCCCCTCCCCCCCTGCGACGGATCTGAGTTGGGTTTGGTGGGACGGTAAGTGAGGTGGGGGTGTCGGGTTCGGTCGGGGGGTGAGGTGGGGGTGTTGGGGTTGGTCAGGGGGTGTTGCGGTTGGTGGGGGGGTGAGGTGGGGGTGTTGGGTTTGCTTGGGGGGGTGAGGTGGGGGTGTTGGGTTTGGTCGGGGGGTAAGTGAGCCGGGGGGGTGTCGGGGTTGGTCTGGGGGGGTGGGAAGGTGTCGGGGGGGTGAGGGGTGTGGTGTGGGTGTTGGGTTTGGTCTGGGGGGGGGAAGGTGTTGGGGTGGGTGCCCAGACCAAACCCGACACCCCCCCCCCGGCTCACTTACCCCCCAACCAAACCCGACACCGCCACCTCACCCCCCCACCAACCGCAACACCCCCTGACCAACCCCAACACCCACCCCTCACCCCTCACCCACCCCAACACCTTCCCACCCCCCCAGACCAAACCCGACACCCCCTGGCTCACTTACCCCCCGACCGAACCTGACACCCCCACCTCACCCCCCCCCACACCAATCGCAACACCCCCAGACCAAACCTGACACCCCCCGGCTCACTTACCCCCGACCGAACCCGACACCCCTACCTCATCCCCCCAAGCAAACCTGACACCCCCACCTCAACCCCCCACCAACCGCAACACCCCCTGACCAACCGCCACACTCACCCCTCACCCACCCCAACACCTTCCCACCCCCCCAGACCAAACCCTACACCCCCCGGCTCACTTACCCCCCGACCAAACCCAACAACCCCACCTGACCCCCCCAAGCAAACCCAACACCCCCACCTGACCCCCTGACCAAACCCGACACCCCCCCCCCCCCGGCTCACGGTGCACTGTGTAGCACACAGATTATTAAATACACTGTTCGGTCGGGGGGTGAGGTGGGGGTGTCGGGTTTGGTCGGGGGGTGAGGTGGGGGTGTTGGGTTTGTTTTGGGGGGTCAGGTGGGGTTGTCGGGTTTGGTCAGGGGGGTAAGTGAGCCGGGGGGTGTTGGGGTTGGTCGGGGGGGTGGGAAGGTGTCAGGGTGGGTGAAGGGTGGGTGTTGGGGTTGGTCAGGGGGTGTCAACTGTCTGCCCCCTCCCCACCTCCGACTGACCCGAGCAACGCCGGGCACTTATGCTAGTATATCATAAATTAACAATTTGCTACTCTCACATCACTTCATATAACAAGATGCACTGAAGAGGGGTAATTGTTGTAGCCCAGTTCTGAAGTGGTGGTTGATTATTATTGATTTCTAATTAGTAACAGCTCCATGGCCCTATAAGAGGCCAGACCATCCTATAGTATAAGGGGTCATCGTCAGTTGATCTGGAGCTGATCATCAGACTCGTTTGGCATGGCAAGGGCTCACAAACAGGTTCAGGGCAGACTGATTGCTGCTGATTGTCACACAGCCACTCATCTCTAATTCCAGTTTGTTCATAGAAAGGTTTAACCTGCCCCTAGGGTCTAAGCCTCCTGGGGTCGGGGGTGTCTCTGCTGGGCATGCTTCATGGTCCCATCTTTATTATCACTGATAGTCGGGTTCTTTTGTGGTTATGGCAAGTCTCTAATCTTTCTTAAAAACTCTATTGGTCCATCATTATTTCCTACTATGATACATATTTATTTATTATATTCCCTTAAAGTAACTGAGACATATTACAGATTTTTTCAACGTGTAGTGCTTTTAGAACACGTCCAACTAGGCCCAAGAGTCTCTAGGCCCAAGAGTCTCATGTAAACATTGCCTCTGCATGATTATAAGTCAAAAAATAACAAGTCAGATTTGGTCAAATGAAAAAAAAACAAAATACATTCTACGCGGATCTTAACACTTTCAATGCCCTAACAAAATTAGATGTTTCTCACCACAGTGTGGCTGGTTGCCCTTTAGCCAGGCTCTCCCCTTTGATCAGTGCTTCAGTCCCGTGGTGGTGATGTCTGTGGATGGAGGTGGAAGAGAGAGGAAGAGCATGGCAAACGTCTCTCTCTTTTATCATGTACTTTCTTTCCGCTTGGATTTACCCCTCCCCCCCTTTCAGGATCAGGTGTGTATTACCTCATCACAGTCCCAAACTGACTAAAGGAAGGGGAGTGACTCACTCAGATTCTTTGTTGTTGCCTAGGCCAGTGTCCTTTGTTCTTGTGAGGATGGGCTGGGTTTGTCCCACACATGCCCTGACGAGCTGTGAACTGCCCCTCTGCTTCTGGAGAGTTTTTGCCTAGGTTTTCTTTAAACCATGAGGACACATTTTCAGTCTCATAACTATAATACATGAAATTACAACCTATAACATTAGTCTAACATTACTATAACAATACCATAACAACAATGCTCAGTACATCATGAGCCTTCTGAAGACACCCGACATGACAAACTTTGCATTAGATACCACCCAATCATAAGAATGAAACATGGGTGTTCTCCCAAGGCACAGAACGTCACAATGGTTCAGAGATCTTTTTGTTTAGAATTTCACTAGGTTCAATCATCACTAGGATTTTTAAGTTTTCAGACATTTGGTTTTCTTTACACACATGATTTTGCAAATCACACCCGAGCGGCAGCCCGGGTTTTCAGCAACTAGTTATTCGTATTGCCCTACAGCAGCGGTTCTCAAACTTATTGAGACCGCGATCCCTTTTTCTGCTCTGGCGGGGCGGCGCAACCCCTCCATGTCCGCCGAAAAGCCGCCGAATTCAACACTTCAATGCTAAAAGCCGCCGGATGTGGAAATACAGGCGTGGACCCCCCTGCGCCCCGGCCCCAGTGTCGGGCGGGCTCCCGCCTGCGCCCCACCCCGGTCCCCTCTGCAGGCTGCCTCCCAGCTGAGCCCTTGTCCCGGTCCCCACCGGCGGCCGGGGCTCGGGGCTCGAGCCGGCCGCCGGGGCTCGAGCTGCCACCCGGGGATTGCGGCTCGAGCCGGCGGCCGGGGATCGCGGCTTGAGCCGCCACTGGCCCCCGGGGATCCCACAGCAGCACGGAGCTGGGGTAGGGGCTTGCGACCCATCGAGGGGTCACGACCCCCACTTTGAGAACCCCAGCCCTAGAGCTTAGTATCTCTGGTCATGAACCAGAACCCCATAGTGCTAGGTGCTGGATAAAGACAGAACAAAATACAGACTGGGAAACTGGTATTCTAAGATATGAACTACTGAATATTACAACTATAAATTATTCTGGATATACATTATATAGTAAGCATCATTTCACCTGATCACAGTTATTTTTTTTCCTGCTGTTAACTGCATTTTAATTTTTTTAAGGGCCCTTAGTATTGTACTATTGGTCAGGGTTATTTTGTTTTGTTTTTTTGTTTATATGGATTAAAATATTTATTTTTATAACATTTAATGTTGAACTTTTAATCTTTAAAGCACTTTACAAAAATTAGCTAATTAATCCTCGTAACATCTTTATGAAGCAGATATTTGTTAATAGTTCCATTTTACCACTGGAGAAACTGAAGTAAACTGTTCAGGCATCCGCTCCTGTTCCCATTGCAGTCAATGAGAGCACATCAGGCTCAGCAATGACTTGCCTATGGCCGTTGAATTGGAGCTGGGATTAGAACTATTTCACTCCTGACCTTTGGTTCTGTATTCAGATCACTTAACACTACCAACATTGCAAGAGTGGGGAAAAGCTTAGATGACAGCATTATATAAGTAAAACCAAATTAGCCTAAAAGATGGATTTTGTCTCGGCACATATTCTTTTGATATGACTGAACAAAAACCCATATTTTTGCTGGGAGAAAACAGACTTGGTTTTAATTTGTGTGATGTCTTCATTAATAATGGTGTTTAAATAAGACATCCATTACATGCCTGTAGAGATAATTTAAAAATAAAAAAAAATTCAAGTGTTACTCTGGATTTTTTCCGTTCAATAAACATTATGGATTTTTAATGGATCTCTTAAGTAGGCATTGCTATTAAAATGAAGAGTGAACACATTAACATAAAGTGACACTGAAATAGGAGCATAGTTTGATTAAATTCAGTGTCTTCACATTTATACATTTCCAATGCAGCAAGCAACACAAAATGACCAAAATGGGTGTTTCACAGGTTCAAATTCCTTTTTTACATCATTCAGAAAAAATTAGCCTTTTTCACACTGCAAAGTGTGCTGCAGCTTGATTGCTTCTGTGATACAATACAATGCACTGGTGTGCTTTAATTACAAAATATTGTCAGTGAGTGCAAATAATTGATCAAAGAAAATGTACACACATTCACACACACACATTTAAAAGAAATATGCTAATCTGAATAAATGTGAGGGACAAAAGCTTGGCCCCATTACAGTCAATGGGAGTTTGGCTAAAGATTTCCCCTATATCGCTACATCTCTTCTGTCTTCCAAAGATAACTTAGTTCACCTACCACTACAGGAGTTATCAATGGAGAGCATCAGCTCTGCTCCCTAATTGCTATAACCCTATTTGTGGCAGATGTTTATGGCCTAATCCTGTAGCTGGATCCACATGATGGACCTTAGCATGGAAGTCAATGTGGATTCTGTGCGGGCACAGCTGTCCATCTGCATGGACCCCACTGCAGGATCAAGATCTTTGTTTTTAAGTACATTGTCTTCCAGCTCCTGGTGATTAATAGGGAAAGAAAGAACAGAGAGTGGGAAGGGAAGAGATGGGTAATGCTAGGATAAAGTGTGCACTCTCTGTCCTGCCTGTCCTTTCATACCGAAAATGAGCATCTATAAGTTGCATTATTTTTTTTAAAGGAATATAAATCTTTAGACTTCAGGGCAAAGACAACTCTGAGTGATGAAGGTTGGGCAGAAACTTTTTCTATGGGTATACTATTTCATGACTGGACACTACAGGGTTTCTTACATGTTCTGCTGAACCATCTAGTACTGCCCAAATTGGATCACTAGTCTTATCTGGTATTGGAACTCCTATATTGTTATCGGAGATCAGCACTGAGATTTTCATTAGTATGTTTTGGGGGCACTTATGTAATTATCAGGTCATCAACATACATGGAAAAGAAAAGATAGGAAAGAGAACTGCAGAGAACAACTTTTCTATTTTGTTCTGAAAACCAGAAAACAACTTAAATATAACATAGGACAGATTCTCAGCAAACATAAAGGAGGTTAGCTCCATAGACTTCAATGGATCCATGCTGATTCACTCCAGCCGATAATCCAACCTGTGCGTTAAAATGCCTTCAGAAACACCACCTGTACAAACTTGTAAGGGAATAAGCAATCCTTCCTCAATCTCATATGCTCCTCAGCCTCATATTGTTTCGCCTTTCTTTAAAAAAATAATTCTTCTTCGAGTGATTGCTCACATGCATTCCATTTAGGTTTGGTACGCGCAGCGTGCCTGGTTGCCGGGTAGATTTTCCCCTAGCTATAGTCTGGGTGAGCAGGGAGCCCCCTGGAGTGGCGCCCTTATGGCAGCCTATATATACCCCTGCGACCCCAGCCACCATCTTAGTTCCTTCTTACCGCAGACGAGCTGGTTGTAGGAACAGTAGAGCTCTGTGTTTCACAGTCTCTGTATCTCCTAGCTAATTCTCTCTTGTTATGTTAATAGTTTTAGAATACTTAGTGTAAATAGTTCTACCATTAGTGTAATTAGTTATCTTCTTAGTGTAAATAGGTCGATAAGTGCAGGGGTTTCCCCTGCCGCCTGGGGCTTATGCCTCCCAAGGCTCCAGGTTTTAAAGCGTGTACGCAGTGTGGGAAGCCCATGCCCTTGGGCGATCCACATACTCATTGTCTGAAGTGCCTTGGAGAGTCCCACGTTGCGGAGTCCTGCAAGATCTGCAGAACTTTTAAGCCCCGCACAAGGAAAGACAGGGAGACTTGCCTCCGGCATATCCTCATGGAGGCAGCCCTAGCTCCGGACGCGGGAGAGACCCCGGGACCCGCTCCCAAGAAGGCACCAGCCAAGGCAAAGCCCCGGCACCGGTCACATTCCCCTTCACGGAAAAGGAAGAGGGACTTACAGGCGCCGTCCGCTCCGACTCCGCGCCGTGACCACTATGAACAGCCGCCAACGGTAACCGCGGCACCGACGGGCTCAGGCCGCTCAGAAGGACAGCCCGTGGCACCAACACCGCCGACTCCGGCACCCGTGCAGGGCCCGTCGAGTCCGGTGCAAGTGGTCTCGCCACTTAGAGTGCCCCTACCGCAGCACCTCCCCTCTACCCCAGAGGCATTTGCTGCTGCCGGTCACCTGCTAGCCTCAGACTCCGCGCCGGAGCTGAGCCAGGTCCGATCGAAGGGCAGACCGCCCGTGATTGGGACCGAGATCGCGGTCAGGACCCCGGAAAGGCCTGGGTACCGCTCGATCTCCCGGCACCGCTCGGACTCCCGGTACCGCTCGGCATCGCGGCGCCGGTCGCAGTCCCGGCACCGGACGGCAAGGAGACCATCCGGATCTCCCGGGACACGCTCCCACTGCTCCAGGTCTCAGCGCCGGTCTGAGTCCTGGCGCCGATCCGAGTCCCGGTGCCCGTGCTCTGCTCGGCACCGGTCGTACTCTCGGCGCTGGTCGCACTCCCGGCACCGGTCGGCCAGCAGGCATAGAGGGAGCCCGCGACGATCTCGCTCCCGCCGCCGCTCTCTATCCCGGCGCAGATCGTCATCCCGGCGCCGGTCGAGCCGCTACGTCCGATCTCCGGCCAGTCGCTCCCGGTCCCGGTCACGACGCCGATCACAGCCTCGGCACCGGCGAGACTCGCGGTACCGGTCCCACTCCCGGCACCGGAAGTCCCCTCGGCGGCACCGGTCCTCCAGCCACTCTCCGCGCCGGCACCGGTCATACAGCCGTTCCTCGCGCCGGCACCGGTCTCCTGGTACCTCGCCACGACGGTACCGGTCCTCCAGCCACTCTCCGCACCGGCACCGATCTCCCAGCCCCTCTCCACGGCGACACCGGTCGCCCAGCAAATCACCGACCCGGCACCGAGGCGGGTCGCGTCTCAGCCCAGGACCCGGCTGCTCGGGGCAGCGAGAGTCAACCAGAGAGCATCAGGACTCTCACACCAGGCCCACACAGCCCGCCAAGGGAGGCCCACCCTGGCCGTCCGCACCGAGTTCGGTGTCCCCGAGATCCGCCACTGAGCAGCATTGGCCAACTTGGGCCCAATGGGCTTATGATCAGCCCCAGGCCACCCAATCGGACCCGGGGTTTCCTTTAAGACCTGAGAGCACTGATGACCCACTGCCAGGACCATCCTCGATGGCCGGCCGTTCAGGTGCTCCTTTGGTAGCGGGCGAGCTGGGCCCGTATGCCTCCCCTGCTCGGGTTGAGGCGGTGGCGGGCATGTCATCGGACAACCCACCCTCGACGGAATTGGCCGTTTACCAAGGCCTCCTAAAAGCAGTGGCGACGAACATGAGCTTGCCAATGGAGGAGGCCCCGACGGTTGAGGACCCTGTAACCACCATGCTGTCTAAAGGGGCTCCGTCGAGGGTAGCAGTACCTTTTATCAACACGATCAAGCAGAACGCTGCCACGATCTGGAAAACCCCTGCCTCCATTCCCCCCACTGCTCGGGGAGTGGAGAGGAAATACTTTGTCCCTGCTAAGGGCTATGAATATCTCTATGTTCACCCTCCTCCTTCCTCGCTTGTGGTGGACTCGGTGAATAATAAAGTGCGCCACGGGCAGGAGGCACAGGCCCCTAAGACCAAGGAGGCAAGGCGCCTGGACCATTTCGGTCGAAAAATCTATTCTTCAGGGGGGCTTATTCTGAGGGTGACCAACCACCAGGCCCTCCTTAGCCGACATCATTTTGATACGACGGAGGCCTTGGCGAGGTTCGAGGCCGTGGTTCCGTCGGATAGTAAACAAGAGTTTAGGGCTTTGATCCGCCAAAGCAGGGACATATCTAGATACGCCCTACAGGCGGCCCTGGACTCTGCAGACGCAGCGGCAAGGGCCATGGCTTCGGGAATTGCCCTCCGGCGAGCGGCTTGGCTGCAGTCAGCCAATTTGTCCCAAGCTATACAGCTCAAGATCCAAGACCTCCCCTTTGAAGGGGATTCCCTCTTTTCTAGTGACACGGACACTCGCCTCCAAAACCTTAAGGACAAAGTGAAATTTTCTTCTACTTGTATCCATTTCACGGCGCTTGTGAATCCATTCATACTCTCCAAATTTGGAATCAAAGGTTCCTTTTTGAAGAGACCTCAGCTTTAAGGTAAATCGTGGTCCAAGCTCTTGAATTCCCACTTTCTTTTCACTTTTGAAGATGTACCTGTGAAATCTAAAAAAGATATAGTCTCGCTGATTGTGAAATGTTGCTACTTGTCTTCCAACCCTTAAAACCTTGGGGATGCATACCCCGTCATCCCAGAGACGTCCTTTCTACCCCCCACGGCGACAATTCTTCCCACCTGCTCGCCCACCTCGGGACTCCCAGCAGAGGAGACCGCGGCCTTATCGCCGTTGCCCAGGGCCACGCCAAGGGGGGAAGCAACAGGCCCCGAAGCCTCCCCACGGGCCCAGACCAAATTTTTGAAGGTGCGCCCGGGGGCAGAGCACCAGTCTTAATCCCGGATCCTCCCTTTGGAAACCGTCTGTCCCACTTCCTCCGTGCTTGGTCGGACATTACCTCAGACCAGTGGGTCCTCCGCACGGTGGAGATGGGATACTCGCTCCAACTGTCCTCCACCCCTCCCTCCCACCCACCCTCCCCGTCCCTCTTCAGGGACCCCTCTCATGAGCATCTCCTCGTACAGGAGGTGAGATCGCTCCTTGCGCTGGGAGCTATCGAACCAGTACCGGAGGAGTTCAAAGGGAAGGGGTTCTACTCCCGTTACTTCCTGATTCCCAAGGCGAAAGGGGGCCTCCGGCCCATCCTAGACCTGCGAGGACTCAATGCCCACATGAGCAAGTTCAAGTTCCGCATGGTCGCCCTGGGCACCATCATCCCCTCTCTGGATCCTGGAGACTGGTTCGCTGCCCTCGACATGAAGGACGCGTATTTCCATATAAGTATAAAGCCATCGCACAGACGCTACCTCCGCTTCCTGGTAGCAGGGGAACACTACCAGTTTGCTGTTCTACCATTTGGCCTCTCTACTGCACCCAGGGTTTTCACCAAGTGCATGGCGGTGGTAGCGGCGTCCCTTCGGCGCAACGGGGTACAGCTATACCCATACTTAGACGACTGGCTAATCCGAGGCACCTGCAGGGACCAAGTGCGTTCGCACGTGCACCTGGTCATCAGCACGTTCGACCGCTTGGGAATACTTCTCAACAGAGAAAAGTCTACCATGGAACCGACCCAGAGGATCGAGTTCATAGGGGCCCTTCTAGACTCCACGGTAGCACGGGCATCCCTACCTCACACTCGTTTTCTAGCCATCCACTCGGCCATTCGAGGTCTACGCGCCTGTCCCATGACCACGGCCAGGATGTTCCTCAGCCTACTGGGCCACATGGCATCATGTACTCAGGTCACCCAACACGCCAGGCTGAGACTCCGCCCACTGCAGTCGTGGCTAGCGTCGGCCTACAGACCACGCAGAGACAATATAGACACTCTCCTCACTATCCCCAGAGACGTTCTATCCACCCTGACTTGGTGGGAAGATCAGGACAACGTATGTCGCGGTGTCCCCTTCCTCCCCCCCAGCCCATCCCTTTCTCTAGTAACAGACGCCTCATCCCTGGGATGGGGAGCTCACCTCGGAGAGCTTAGGACTCAAGGCCGCTGGTCGGAATCGGATCTCTGCCTTCACATCAATGTCAGGGAGCTGAGAGCCGTTCGCCTGGCATGCCAGGCCTTCCAAAATACACTACGAGGCCACTGTGTAGCGGTGCTTACGGACAACACTACAGCCCAGTTCTACATAAACAAACAGGGCGGGGCCCGATCCAACCCTCTATGTCAGGAGGCACTTCTCCTCTGGGAGTTTTGTATAGCCCACCGTATTCACCCGGTGGCTTCGTTCCTCCCGGGAGTTCAGAACACACTGGCAGACCACCTCAGCAGATCCTTCACGACGCACGAGTGGTCCCTCCAACCAGATGTCATCCGGCTGATCTTCCTGAGGTGGGGGTTTCCCCACATCGATCTGTTTGCCTCCAGACAGAACAGGAAGTGCATACAGTTTTGCTCCTTCCGAGGCAGCTCCCCGGGATCCCTGACAGATGCTTTTCTCCTTCCCTGGACGGGGCACCTGTTTTACGCGTTCCCTCCGTTCCCGCTTCTACACAAGGTGATCCTGAAGATCAGGCAGGACAGAGCCCAAGTTATCCTCATAGCCCCAGCCTGGCCCAGACAGTACTGGTATGCGTCCCTCCTCCGGTTGTCCAGAGCCCCCCCCATCAGCCTTCCGCTGTGGCCAGACCTGATCTCGCAGGATCACGGTCGCCTCCTGCACCCGGACCTGCGGTCTCTCCACCTCACAGCGTGGCTACTCCATGGTTGAGAGGGCCTGAGCTCTTATGCTCGGCGGAGGTGCAGAATATCCTTCTGGGGAGCAGGAAACCCTCCACCAGAAGCACCTACACAGCAAAGTGGACCCGATTCTCCGCCTGGTGTAGACGACACGACATCGGCCCAAGCGAAGCCTCTATCCCACGCATATTAGACTACCTCGTAGGCCTTAGAAACCAGGGCCTGTCCACCTCCACCATTCGAGTCCACTTGGCGGCCATCTCAGCCTTCCATCCCGGCCAGGCCAACCACTCAGTCTTCTCCGACCCTGTAGTGTATCATTTCCTCAAGGGACTAGACAAGCTATACCCGTGCGTAAAGCATCCCGTTCCACCTTGGGACCTAAACCTTGTACTTTCTCGCCTCATGTTGCCCCCGTTCGAGCCTCTCGCCACGTGCTCCTTACTGTACCTTTCATGGAAAGTGGCATTTCTAGTAGCTATCACCTCGGCTCGTAGAGTGTCAGAAATCCGCGCCCTGACCTCCGAGCCGCCCTACACGATCTTCCACAACGACAAGGTGCAGCTACGTCCCCACCCGGCCTTCCTGCCTAAGGTGGTCTCTCCCTTCCATGTTAATCAAGACATTTGCCTCCCAGTCTTTTATCCTAAGCCACACACCTCTGGAAGGGAACAACAATTACACACGTTGGACGTTAGGAGGGCACTTGCCTTTTATTTAGATAGGACGAAACAATTCAGAAAAACGACCCAACTGTTTGTGGCAGTTGCGGAAAGAATGAAGGGCCAACCGATTTCAGCCCAAAGGCTCTCCTCCTGGATCACCTCGTGCATTCACACCTGCTACGAACTCACGGGCAAGCCGCTCGGGAGGGTGACAGCACATTCCACGAGAGCGCAGGCGTCATCTGCGGCTTTCCGGGAGGGAGTACCTATTCAGGACATCTGCAGGGCGGCCACCTGGTCCTCCGTCCACACCTTCGCCGCCCATTACGCCATAGTCCAGCAGACCAGGGACGATGCGGCGTTTGGGTCAGCGGTCCTACGTTCCGCGATGGGTCAATCCGGCCCCACCTCCTAGGTATTGCTTGTAGTCACCTAAATGGAATGCATGTGAGCAATCACTCGAAGAAGAAAACAGGGTTACTTACCTGTAACTGTTGTTCTTCGAGATGTGTTGCTCACATCCATTCCAAACCCACCCTCCTTCCCCACTGTCGGATTAGCCGGCAAGAAGGAACTAAGATGGTGGCTGGGGTCGCAGGGGTATATATAGGCTGCCATAAGGGCGCCACTCCAGGGGGCTCCCTGCTCACCCAGACTATAGCTAGGGGAAAATCTACCCGGCAACCAGGCACGCTGCGCGTACCAAACCTAAATGGAATGGATGTGAGCAACACATCTCGAAGAACAACAGTTACAGGTAAGTAACCCTGTTATTTGGTGTCTGAGCTATAGCCTGTACTATAAAGAAGAATGTTACATCATTTGGAGTGGCATTCTTAATAAGCAGCAATATAAATAGTGTAGATTCGTGAAACTTGTGTAACATATTAGTGCCTGAAATTACATTGACTATACACGTTCTTCCCTTTGAAAATGGCCTGTTTTAAAATTTGTTCCTCTTTATTGCCTCTCCTTTTCCCCCCTATGTCTAGAAGTCTGACCCTGGGTAAATCAACATAGCTCTGGTCACATCACTGTGACTCACCCGGTCTGAGAATCTGGACCTTCTATTTTTAAGATGACTCTGCCTCTTTTGAGGTTGCACTGCTCTCATTTGCATTTTTTATGTGGAAGAAAAGAGGGCCTAAATTAGAAAGTTAACTCGTTGAATTGCTAGAGACCATGATGGCTTGGTAAAGGAGTGTGGAAGAAACACACTCCTTTACCAAGGATACATGAAACTACACATATGTATTTAATCTATGTGTAGTTTCATGTATCAACCCAAGGGAGTAGTTTTCCAGGTATCTGGCTGAAATGGTAATTTATCTTCTGTTAATTTGGTTTCTCCATGTTGTTCTTTGCCATTTTAGCCAGTGAGTAGTAATCTTACTATCTCCAGGTAAAGGGGAAGGGGAATCAAAGTTCTTGAGATGTTGCTTAGCCTATAAAGATGGCTATTTGGCTGGCTGAACCAGCTCAGTAAGAGATTTAATGAATAAATAAAATATTCCAACAATATATGGTCCAAATCCTTCAGTTCTTATTCAGACAAAACTCTCACTCAGGCCAATGATGGTATTGTTGTCATTGCACATACTTTGGGGTTTGGAGCTGTGTATAAACATTTTTCAGAAAAACAGAAAATTTTGGATAAAAAGATTCAGTCCCAACTCCATCAACTCAACAAAACATGGTAGGATGTTTGAATTGGCACAGAGGAAATTCAAAACAAATCAACGGGGAAGACATCTACCTTGTTAAGTTTAAGGAGCTTAATCTATCTTGAGCAAACAGTTCAAAACGACCCTGCATAATGTACTGTTTGGTATACAGTTACTCTCCCCCCCGCCCCCCCAGTATTGTTGCATAATGATGTTACAGTGCAAGCATCAGGCTTGCATGAAGAGGAGAGACCTGGCTCATCCCATATAGTCCAGAAGAGCCTTTTTCCAAACAATGAGTAGTGGTGGTGGGTCACATATAACATAGGCTAGCTAAGAATAATCTTATGCTATGATAACCAGTTTCTGCAGCATGGGATGCCTCCCCACAGGCAGTTCAGGAAATCCAAATGTTATGGAATTCCATTCCCAGAATCATGTGCAGGAGGTGTCATGAGTGTAAAGTGCCTTGGAGTTGCTGTTTTACCTGTTAGGGGTTAACTGAACAAGAGAGGGGGGTGACGTAAGAGCTCCCGTTCCTCGAGACACAGGGGGAGAATTTAGTTCCACTTTAGTTCGTCCCCAGGCTTTGGGGTGATTCCAACTTTTTCCAGCTATGGAAACTCATCTCTTCCTTTTTCTTCATATATTCATAAGTTAGATGAACAGTAAGTAGAGTTATTGATTGCATATGCTTTGTATTTGGTCTCTGGTGTCCTTACACTGTACTGTTTGGCAGAGAGAGAGAAATCCTCAGGGAGGGGGCTAATTTATGCAAGGGGACTCAGGTTAGAAAGCTTTATATCTGTGAAGTTTGGATTAGTTGTATGCTTTATTCTTTTCTTTATTAAACTTTTTATACCTATAAGAATTGTCTGTAGTTCCATTGAAGTGATCTGAGCTTTGGATCTGGCAGGCACACAGCTAGTGAGCCTGTGTGCTGCGTTCTCTTCCCCCTAGGCTAAAAAGGGAGGGGGTGGAGCAGTGTCTGAGTGTCCCGATCTCTTAGGAAGAGGGAGGGGGTGTTCTCGGGGGTTCCAGTGTGCCCCAGTCCATGGGTTTGGAATAAGAGCATTGGTGGTGGCGGCAGTGGTCCCAATCCCCAACTGGTAAAATGTGGGTTTTGGGGGGAAAGGATTTAACTTAGGCTGGGAAAGTAGCTTACAGTTAAGTGGTCATAGAAGAGACCCCCCCCTCTTTTATCCTAGAGTTTAGAGTGGGGGGAGGAAGATTCTCTTACAGGAGGTTTGGGATCTGCAAGTTTAAAATTTTACTGAACTATGTGTCAAATATAGAGCTAAAATCCAACATTCCCTGGGTTTTCTTGGCCCTAATTTAATCCTATACAATATTTCCATGAAATGGAACTTTAGACAATTCTCCACCCTCCCCTGCAAAAAAATTCTCATGTGCCTGCCTATTTTTCAACCTGCTTTATTATTTCCAGAGTGTCAGTCCATTTGACCCCATAGCATTTATCTGCAAACACAAGAGTTAAATCTATTATCCCAGTTTCATTCATGTAGGACCATTTTCTCTGCTCATCTCATGGCGATGTCTTATTACTAGGTCTTCCCTGAAAATATCTGGGGGGAAGGAAATAAAACTGATGGGCAATTTGTATTGAGGGAATCCTTTTACAAAGAGGTATGTTCTTGCATTTTGCTCTGAAATGAACAATACATGACTGGCCATGTACGGAAATTAATTTCGCCACTTTTATCCCACTGTCGATGATAATATCATAGTACATCAGCCCTGTCAGTATCAGCTTTATAGCATGCCATTAAAACCAGTACTTTTGGACACTGGGCCTCATTTTCATTTGCATTAAATCTCCTTCACTGCTCTGGTAGTGTAAAGGGCCTTTAAAGTGGGAGTAAATGTAATTTTATGTAACACCCACTTTATGGTCCTGTAACCATACGGTGACTCACCCCCCTGGCACCTCCTGCTGGTCATCCAAGGAATTAACTCATCAGCCTCCAGAGCACCCTCTGCAGGCCGATTTCCCGCTTGGTGCTAGCCCCGTGTCCCTCCCAGATGCTGGTGTCCTCTTCCACTGGGGTGCTGCACCCCTGCAGTACCTCCACAGATCTCAAGGTCTCCCACCCCTGGGGAACCTTATCCCCACCTTGCCTCAGTATAGGCAACTGCCAGTCACCACCACCACCATGGGGCAGACTGCAGTATAATTGTCACTCATCACTGGCAAGGAGGGTTGGACCTGCTGTCTCTGCCTATCCTCAGGGCTGCCCCCTGCACTCCCAGTATCTATTTGGTCATAGACTAGGCTCCGCAGCCGGGGGGGGGGGGGGGAGGGGTTTCCAGGCCAGAGCTCTGCAGCTCCTCTATCAAGCCCCTGCCCCTGCTTAACTCCAGCAGCCAGGTCCTCCCTCTCCAAAGGATAGAGAGAGACTGTTTTCCTCTAGCCCGCTGCCCTCTTATAAGGGCCAGCTGGGCCCTAATTGCATTGGCCACAGCTGTGGTCAGCTACCCAGTCAGCTGCCCCGGATGTCCTTAATCCCTTTCCCTGTTTCAACCTTCTCCCAGGTCTGTTTTAAACCCTTCTGAACAGGAGTGGGTGGTCACCCTGATACAGGTCCATTCACACTGTGATTTACACCCTCTTGATGTCCTTTGTACGCTTCTAGAGTGGTGTAAAGGGGCGTTGGTGTAAATGAGAATCAAACCCAGTATATCTTATCTGTAAATTATTCCAGCTATCATTCTGTAAATGTTCGAACAGCCGGCAATGTAATGTAAAGAGTCGGTTCCTGCAGTTTGCCCTGGATTTATTTTTAAAAATGGTTGACCTACTATTCTTTTCCAGTGGTAAAAGAGGACTTTGTTTTTAGGATAGACATTTCAAGAAGGCGGTGGGATGGAAAAATCCTTTGCACCTGCAGGTGCTCAAGATCTCTAACTGGGGATCCCTTTTCTAAAACTGCCGGCACCGTTATTACTGACTGTGTTACCATAGCAATGTGAACTCTATCTAATATGAACATTCTTCCTGACAATTACTACAGCTGATGAGCACAGTAATTATCATAGCTTCCTAAGGTGCTCTTAAAATAGCAAAGACAAGGGAAAGCATTCTTAGAATCTATAACTCCCTCTTTACAGGCTGCCCTGGAAAAAAAAATCTCAGTGGGAAAGTTCAGCTTGTCTTCTGTAGTTATAGATGAGATGGTTGAGATTTCTCAGGATAAAGGTTATATTGGGACAAGATATAGCAGTGGGTTTAGAAGATATTCAGTTATTGTAACACAGCTTGATTTATATTATAGTTTAAATCATCTTAATGCTGCTAGTTCCACTTCTTACTAGAGATGACAGAGTAGGCCCAGGGGCAACGTAAACTAGTTTTACCTAGTGGGGTGACATAGGGAGGAGGGTATATCAACACTAGAGAAATTAGTACCTGCATTACACTGACAGCCAGTAATGGTCCAGCTGTGCCAGTGCTAAGCTGCTAATACAGACAGAGCTCAGATGTTTTATGATGGGTTTTTTTTCCCCCATGCAATGGTGGTAAAAAAGCCTTTGCATTGTCTACATCACTGCTACCACCAGGGGAGCTGCCCTGTGGGTGGCGGTTGTGATGGGGTAATTTTTTTAGTGTTGACAAAGACTAGGGGCCAAATCTTCCAATGTAGTTGCGGATGAACACTATTGAACTCAATGGAGCAGTACCCATTCACTTCAGCAAAGAGTTTGGTCCCAGGAATTTCAGTGGGCCACAAAAATCTGATGCTACTCTTCTGCAGTTGCTAACCTTTATGATTTTTTTTTTTAAAATGTAAAGCATCAAGAACAAATTGTGCTACCTTCTGATCCAAAAGAAGAGAGATTTATGATTTAACTGTTCTAGTGTGGTTTGTCCTTTTTCAAAGTGAAGTTCAGTTCTTGTAAAAGGTGTCACATGAACAGGTTTTAGAGTTGTCTGTCTTCTGTTTATTCACAAAATAGAGGCAACCCAGATGTCAGCAGAACCTGCTTTTCTATGTCCTCTGTTGGCCCCTCAATCTGTGGCAGATTTAAGAATAAAGAGCCTGTAGTTAAATGAACAGAGGGAGGAGGGAGAGGTACAATCCTGGTGGAGACAAAGGACAGCAGGATGAAGCACCACCTCAGCCCTGGTCTACACTTAAAATGTAAGTTGAAATGGGTATGGCACTCAGAGGTGTGATCTGCACCGCTGAGCACTGTAGCTCTGCCAACTAACTCCTGGTGTAGCTGCAGCTAGGTAAATGGAAGAATGCTTCTGTCAACCTAGCTTGGGGCAGTGGTGTTCCTATGGCGATGGGAAAATCCCTTCTGTCACCATAGGCTGAGTCTACACTATGGGGTTATATATGGGGTGCATAGCGATGGCACATACCAATAGCTTTAGTCCCTATAATGTAATAATTAGTAAATGAGGAGGAAAAGGCAAGCCATCAACACCAGAGCTGATTACATTTAAAGCCCTTTCAAATGACCCTGTAAATTTAAGATGCTGAATTCATTTTCAAACTTCATGGTCTGATATGATTATTGTAGGACAAGCTGACAACAACAACTCTTTCAGTCCTGTGTTGCCTCTAACCAAATATTTCTTGTTCCCTCACTAGAGTTATCTTCCCAGTAAATTTAATCTGAGATTTTATTAAGCTTTTTAATCATTTCTTTCTAGATCCTATATTTTTATATTTACTGACCTCTTTTGAATGGTCACTCAACACAACAAGTACAGATTAAGCAAAACTCATATTCCAGCATCCCTGAGATTCTTGCATCCCTTAAAACATGTTGACACATGATTCACCATGCCAACACCCTTGTTCTTAGTTATTGTTCTCTCTTTTTCATTAGTCTTCGACTCAACTTACATATTAGTTCAGTGGCCTGGCTTAGGATAGTGCTGTCCATGAATCTTTCTAGAAGGTCTTGGGTAATTCACACAATTGCCTCCTTGGTTTCCACCTGCTTAGAGTTAGCCTTATATTGTCTAGTCCCAATGGATTGTCTAGGTCATCATAGATTCAATGCTTCAGATGCCTCTCTGACACGAACAATGTAGAGTTCCATCTGGTGAGAACCTCCTGCTTCAGCTGATGTAATGGCAGGTGACATTTTTTCCTGCTGCTCTCATAATTTCCTGAAATCTGTGGCAGAATGCCTGAAATGCCTACACACTGTGAGATGTACAGGACATGTTAACACTCTTCTCCTTATGTGGGAAGTTATGAATGCCCAGATTCAGAATGTGCATGAAACAAGGGAAATGTATCATTTTCCACCTCAGAATAATAGGTAAAATGTTGGCTCCTTTATTCAAAATGACTGAACTGCGTGAAAAGCCCTTCGAAGTGAGCTGTGTCACTGTTTCTTTTTACAGTTCTCCCAGGTCATCTGATAGAAGATTCACTTTCGACTCAGTGCTGGTCAGCCATAGAAATGTCTATGAAATGTCTTTGTGAGTGCGAAGAGAACGGTGCAGGAGACTCCACTGTGGACGTGAAAACAAGCTGTGTCTCTCATATATTTGTTGGTTAGATTGCTGAATCACACCTCTCTGGTTAAATGTACAGACCTTAAGGCCCATGTTACTTTGTCATGGAGCTGCTTGTATATGTGTGAGGTGACATTTTTTTGAAAAACAAACCCAGCAACGAACAGTGGTGTAATCTAGTCCAACATCTTATCACTGATAGCGGCCTGGGCACCGGTATGTGATGTGCCTTCCATGGCTGAAAAGGGGCTCAAGTGCAATGCAATACTAGCGGCGGCAGCTTGAGTCAGTTGCTGTGTGGGATAGTCATATTACTTTCCCCTTTCACTGGGTTTCCGTAAGAATTAGGTGCTGAATAGTGCTTTATATTTGTTAGACTTAATGGATTTATTAGTTCAGGAAGTCACCGATGAATGGTATGTGATGCAGTATTACAGGCACTGTCCTGCAGACTGACAGCAATACACGTCTTTTGCTCTTTACAGAACAAATGTAACAGCAAGGAACCGTACAGATACAGTGCTGTCCAAATTACTGTGTTTGCCAACTAAATACAATATGCAAGGCTTAGCTACATATACATATTACTGCCCTGGGAGGGTTCTGGTGGCTTCTAAAACAGGGCTCACAAACTATTGAAGGCGATAGTACCCAATCCCTACTACAATAAGCAACAGTATGTTCATCTGCACTCACACGATGTCACTGACAAGTGAAGAATGCTCTGCTGTCACCATTTTATCAGACACTTCACATGTAGTTCCAACCTCTGCCTCTTCTTCTCAAGTACCACTTGTAAGAGACCTCTTGTACTTTTCTCATACACTGGTTTGCACTCACATCACATGATGGAGTAAAGTGGAAATACTCAGGTGGTCTCTATGTTTCCCCTGTTCAGTGAGTTCTTCCTGAGTACATGTTGCCTGAGTACATGTTGCTTGATCTCAGGAACCTGAATAACAAAAATTACGAGCTGACAAAGAGGAAGCCTTGCTTTTTATGAGTATCAATAATGACGTCCATATTGTAATAATTGTTCCTGTTTGGCCAGGCCTGTAAATAACGGAGGTAATATCTGTTTGTTTGAGCTGTCCTGATGGTTTTGACACTCAGTGAATCTTCTTGCCATGATCCTGTATTAATAATAGCCTTGTTTGACTCACTATCTGTTGAAGAGGAGCAGCCATGGAGGCATTCTGTGGTATGGTGGTGGAATACAATACTCTGAAGTGGCCCCCTTCCTCTGGAATCCTTTCCTGTGTGATTCTCTGGTCCCCATTGACTCTTACCGGTTCAGGGATAGCCTGCTATAGGAACTTTTCCCTCCCAGCATCCATTTCTGGAACCGGTCCTTCAAATTTAGCAAAGCCAAGGATTTGCAACCCTACAGTAGCCAATCTGGAACAAGCTGCCTCTTGCTCTATCTTCCCCCCTTCCTCTCCGTAAGTACTTCTAATGCCTGTTATGTGTTCCCCCACTTTATGATATTTTTTATCTCTGAGAAGAGGATACATTCTCATACAGCTACATCTTTTTGCATCTCTCAGCTGTCCTTATATTCAAAAGTTTGGACAATAGATTTAAATTTATTATTATTTGTATTACAACAGCACACACAGACCCTGGTGTCCCACTGTGCTAGACATTGTACATACACATGGTAAGAGGTACTCTCTGCTCTGAAAAGCTTGTAATATAAATAGATATGAGGTAGGAGAAAGGGAGACGTATCATCCCCATTGTACAGCTGGGGAAGTGTGGCAGTGAGATTAAGTGCTTTGCAAAAAGTCACGCAGAAAGTCTGTAACAGAACTGAGAACTTAACCCAGATCTCCTGAATCACAGTCCTGTGCCTTACCCACAAGACCATTCTTCCTCTTTCAAATTTAATCCTCTCTTATACTAGGATCACTCTTCTTCTTGGCAATCTCACATTTGGGGAGAAATTTTCCTAATTGCATGGACAAGTATTTGGAGACTGTTGAAACACTAGTACAGCTCTGTGTCACTAGAAACAATCTTGAAGTGTTTGCATTGGCACGGCACAGATATGTTGAGCAACAATGGACAAGCCACTATGGATGGTAATAGGAAACGTTTTGAGTTTTGTCAGGCAAAACCTTTTCTCAGGCAATATTCTTGCTGTGTATATTGAAAAACTTAAACACAGTGATACCACTTGAGAGGGTAAAATATTTCCACATACGGTGAACAGGTGTCTGGTTTTCAACCGGAACACCTAGCCGAAAAGGGATCCTGGCTGCTCCGGGAACCACAGTGAATGGGAGCTGTGGGGGGCAATGCCTGCAGATGGGACAGTGTGCAGAGCCACCTGGCTGCACCTCCGTGTAGGAGACATGTCACTGCTCCCGGGAGCTGCTTGAGGTAAGTGCCACCCAGAGCCGGCACCCTTGATCTGCCAGGCCCCTGCCCAACCGTAGCCCGATCCTCCGCCTGCACTCTG
This sequence comes from Sternotherus odoratus, assembly GCA_032164245.1. Lineage (NCBI taxonomy): Eukaryota > Metazoa > Chordata > Testudines > Kinosternidae > Sternotherus > Sternotherus odoratus. Next base: position 31,577,596 of record JAVMKO010000001.1, read on the forward strand.
AATGCCTCGATTCCTGCCTGGAGCAATCTCCAGCACCCCCCATCCCCATCCCAGAGCCCACACCCCCAACTGGAGTCCTCACTGTCCCCTACCCCACAACGCCCAACCCCCTGCCCCACACCTGATCCCTCTCCTGCCTCCCAACCCCTCAGGGCCAGCCCGGATCACCTTCCTGCACCCCAAACCCCTCATCTCCATCACCACCCCAGAGCCCGCAACCCCAGCTGGAGCCCTCACCCCCCCTCTCACCCCAATCCACTCCCTGAGCCTGGAATAGGGTGATCAGACATCCTGATAAAATCGGGACTGTCCTGATATTTACCTCTTTGTCCTACATCCTGACCTATGTACAATCGGGACACCATTTGTGTGCTATTTGTATGCCCCCAACCTGCAACTTGTGGTGGGGCTGCTGCCGGGGGCTGCTGTGGGAGCTGTGCAGCCTGACCTCCTCCATGGCTTCGGTGGGGCTGTGAGCCTGTGGCTGTGCTCCCACCCGATGTGCTTATTTCTGGACCCATCCTGCAGCTGTACTCCCAGCCAGAGCACTCACCCCCTCCCATACCCAGTCCCCTGAGCCAGTTCAGGGGAAATAAATGAGTGAATGAGTGAGAATGGGGAGAGCAAGCAACAAAGGAGGAGGGATGGAGTGACTGGCCTCAGAGAAGGGGCGGGGCCAAGGAGGGGCAGAGCAAGGGTGTTTGGTTTTGTGAGAGTAGAAAGTTGGCCGTCCTATTTCCATGTGAAATCTTTGAAACTTCAACATTTTTAACATAGGGGTTTTTAGCACCTTCTGGGGCCCATAGAATGTTTTTATATTTCTCCATCACAGTGCACCCTTTCAATATCACACTGACATATTTAAGCAGGAAATGTTTTCTATTTCCCTAAGGGTAGAAGTAGTTCATTTATATTCTGTAGCAGGTGGATGGTTTACTTTTTCTCTTTAAAAAAAAAACACACCAAAACCCACCCCCAAACATTTGCCAACCTGAAATCTTCCAGATCAAAATATGGTGAACTAGGAGGTGTGCAGAAATGCAAACTGCTTCTATGAGCACAATAACTCAGAAACAATAGGCAACCAAATGTTTTGGTGATGGAATATTACTTAAAAAAGAAATAGGGAAAACTTTCTTTTAAACCTTTTTGTAAGTCTGGCTTTTCACTTACCATCTTATTTAGAAAAAAAAGAAAGACATACTTTATGTACAGCCAATAATAATTTGTTATGACGTGTAACATCAAAAAGTTATATTTTATAGCACTTTAAGTACTATACATTGCATATGAGTTGTATTTTAAAATATAGCTTATACAGCAAACATCATAAAATACGTTGTCATACAAGAAACTTGATGAATTTAGTTTTGTGACCTAACATAACATGGGAGAAATAAACATTCTGCATTTCCTTCATTTAAGCATAAGTAAAAAAGCATTGACAATGATTGGTTGTGGACATTAAGATCTGAACACATGCATCTCTACTAGTTTTACTTTCCTATTGTTCTTTTAGAACATCATTATTTTGCAAAGACATTGACAATGGTTTGGTGACAATACTAACCAGCCAAACCCTCTTTGAAGCTATTTTTGGCTGAAACTGTGTTAAGAATTCAAACTCTATTTTCAAAAATTGTCTAAGCCCAGTGTCCATAGAGGCTGAAGAGAACAGAGATGCTAAAGAAGTACCAAAGTGACAGTGGTGACCTGGCAGGTAGTGCAAAACTCTTCCCTCTGAGTCAGTGCTGCTCCAACATACTGTTGGTCTGAAGACTGATTCTAGAAGTAATATTTTTCAGAGAAGACATAAAACAGAGGTAATTTGATGCCTGCTTGAGGTAGCAGTAAGCATACTCAATCGCAGAAATTTAAGCATCTAAGGGACTTTTATAGCAAACCTTGGGGTGACAAGTGAATTTAGGTTCCTACAGGGTTAGATGGCAGGTAGTCAGGGATTCTGTGGGTCACCTTGGTGCCAAAATGTGGGCTTCAGGTGCCAAAGTCCCTATGTGTATCTGTCCCTTAGTTAACTTCTGATCTGAGTGATAACTATGCGTATTGCATAAAACCCCTGGCCTCTGTTGTTTGAACTGAAATTATTCTTTACTCACATTCCTATAAAATATTACTCCTGCATTTCCCTGCTGTGAGAGAGGACCATATATATTCTGTACATCCTCACTATATATAGTGTGAATAGTCATTTGTACCAATTGTGGTGTGCCAGTCTGACCTTTGTAATATATGTGTGACATAGATTATGATGATTGTGTACAATTAAGAAGAGCAGCTCTAAGCCAATGTGAAGCCAAAGAATTCCTCATCTTATTGCATTCAGGGCAAGTGCATAATTTATAGTTGCCTGTAGCCATTTTTAACAAATGCATCATCTATTCATGTGCTTGTTTGGTAGGAGAATATGTGTACATTACTAAGTTTTGGTAATTCTGCTCCTCTTTTCCTTCCATCAGCACTTTTGTAGTAGGTTATTTCTTGAAAGAGTAAAAATTTTCAGCAACAACCCAAGAGCTCTTAGTTTGGAAATTAAAGGAAGAAGAGGATTTTAGTAAAACCGTTATTATCAATCCTGTCAAACTGAATTTGTTGTAATCTGTGATTCATTCCAGCAATGATGCTAAAGTAATAAAGTTAGAAATCATTACCTGAATTAGTCGCATCCTTTTCAAACCCATCTGTATTTCAGTGTATATTCACTTAGACTCATAGGTGACTTTCAAGCTTTAGCTTGGCAATGTATTTTCCCCTCTTTCTTTATCAATAGTTTAGCTGAGAATCTAATAACATATGGAGATTAATTTCACAGGTAGAAGACTCTTTTAAACATATAGTATATATCAAACTAAACTGTGATGAAATGTCTGGAAATGTGGATTAAGGAACTCACTGGTAGAAAGTATAAAGTATAACCCTATCCTTAACCCTTAATCCCTCAATGGAACATTAAATTTAAACCTAAAGATGACAAATCAAATGTTAACATTTTAATCTATTTCACTGCTGATAATTTTACCAGAAACACTCCAAATGCCTCTCATACCTTTGACCAGTGTCACTAGCCCCATCTTTCTTCACATGGATCCAGGACCTCCAGCTTCCCTCTGACAGCATCTACAATATAAATAATATATGGAGATATACCTGTCTTATAGAACTGGAAGGACCTTGAAAGGTCATTGAGTCCAGTCCCCTGTCTTTACTAGCAGGACCAAGTACTGTCCCCTGATAAATTTTTTGCCCCAGCTCCCTAAATGCCCCCCTCAAAGACTGAACTCATAACCCTGGGTTTAGCAGGCCAATTCTCAAACCATGGAGCTATCCCAAATACACTCAGGCATTTTCAATAAAAAATTCTACAGCACGTCAACAATTGAAAATCAGGACACTTTATAGCAAACTGAATTTCATATCCCCATGGATAGCATGGGAGCTACAGTCCTAATTATGTTATTTATTTTTAAATTTAATTTAATAAAATCCTATTTTTTCCCCATGTATCTAAAGCTGTCCAGAATTTCCACACGAGCACAGGACCTAAGAATATAGGTCCACCTTGCTAAGGAACATACACAACTTTAGCTAATGATGCAAAACTAGCTGTCAACATTAACTATTTCACCACTGACCATTTTAGCATTGACCTTGAGCTAATGTGCTTATCTATGGATGATAGATGCAGGGTGGGCAGTAGCGTCTCCCTGAAAGAGACTGTGCCGCTGGAGAAAAGCACAGGTGTGCTAGTGTTCTCCTTATGATCTAGGCACCAGGGAAGAAAACAACCTGACATTAGATCTACAAAGCAAAGGTCGGGTGTTTGGGTTGTTCGCGGGACGGGGGAATTGTGGAGAAGAATACACTCCTAGGGGAGGAGACCCTATTGAAATTGTAGTGAGGTCAGTAAGGAAGGTGATAGGAAGGGCCTTGTGGGAGATGTTGTGGTATTTACAAAGTCTGGATAAACGTATGGGACCTAACTGAAAGCCTATTGGAGCTAAGAACGTCTTTCCATTGATTTCAATGTGCTTTGGATCAGCCCACAGACATTCAGATGTTTATCCAAACTGACTCTCCTGGTCCCTTTTCAGGTTCAGCTGTCGTAAAGCTTTTATTTTTTCAAGTTTTAAAAGCACACAAACTGTAAACATTAGTGGAAATCTCTCCAAGTGAGGAAGAACATTCTGTTTTATTAGTGTCATTTTTCATGCATAATCACAATATTACCTGAGAAGTACAAGACCTCCAGTATTTGTTGCATTTTGAGAGCCAAGTCTTGTAAAAGACTTTCATTGAGACCTGGGAAATTAATGACTGAGCAATGTTAATGCTTTTTTGGCTTATATACCATCATTGTGCCCCACTGAAAACATATAAAAGATTATTTTTTATTGCATTTGACAACAAGGAAGATGCAGTTTACTGATTGCAACATGTGTTCGGCTATGGAGATTGTACCTTTCTTGGGTTGGCTGGGATTTTAATTGAATGTAAATGTGCTGTTTCAGAACAAGGAGAACCCATAAAAACACAAATGAGACAAATAGAAAATGTTTATGGAAAAGCCTTTCTTTATGTTTCTCTTACAGTTTGGCCACAGGATCAGGAAATGAATGGCTTCTTGTTTTCCAAAACAAAAGGTGGGCTGCTGATGTCATTATTCTAACTCACGAGGAGGACACAAGATGCCAAGTGATCACTCTGTGCCTATACATTAGGAAATAGGGTCTTTATATTTCATAAGAAAATCTGCTACTGGTTTTGTTCTGAAATATAAAGAGTGTGCAAGGGCTTTTTGGTTTTTTAAACTATTTTTTGTGTTTATTTGTTATTTCTTTGGAAATTAGAACAGTTAAATTGTAGTTTCCCTGCTTTGCTTGAGGTTTCCTTGGACTGAAGGACCTAGATACGAGGACTTGAAGATTTCTTAAGCCCCAGTCCTCTCTCTCGGGTGTTTGAGTTAATGTTATTAAAATAACAAATAAAATAACTTTTAAAAAGTCTGAATAAAAAGTACTTTCCTTTCAAGATGGTTTTAATTGCTTGGTATTTGAAATGACATGAACCTATCAGTTCTTCTCTAGAATTTTCCAGGAGGAAGCAGGATAGAATTTCTACTGTGAAAAACAAGTGTGAACAAAAACAGTTTTTACAGGGTGAAGGCCAAGAGAAGGAGACCTTTCTTTTTACATTCTAAAGAACCAAAAGAGGACACAGACCTAATCTTCATTTCCCCTTCAGGTCAGCTTGGATGTTTGTAGCCTTAGAGGCACATCAAGAGAGAATTTACAATTCAAGTATATTACATTATTTAGTGGCTTCACATGGGTTTAACTAAGCATGTCTTTACATAGCACTTAACTGCTCCAATCTTCTATGCCTCCCATTTCTGCAACATGTGTATTTCACCATCAGAAGTAGAGATAGTTTAATAATATGCTATAGAACTCAGTTGATGAAATGTATAATATGCAGGAAATAATTGATTTGGAAAAATATAATGTGTCATTATTTACCCAGCTCAGAGCTAAGGTTTGATCATTTTAAATATATTAATGGAATAATATATATTAATACAGTTGTATTTTATGTTTGAATTTTGTGATTTTTGTAGCAATCTTTTCTGTTCTTTTAATTTTTCATTTAAATTTATTGAGTACTTGTCTCTTCCCTGTATTGATGGTGTTTTGGGACCACACACCCCTACATTAGCCATGAGAATAGAGACTGGCTGTACTGAAAGGTTCTGACTAAGAAAAACAAGATTGTTAGGGAAATATGCATAATTGTTGAGTCAAAAGGTCTGAATTGCCCTGTTCTGGTGGGAATTCTAAGGGTCAGGCCAAAATCCATCATTACCACTTAGGATAAACAATCTTCCTTAATAGCTCTCAAGTGAGGGTATAATCCTTTCAGGACATACTATCAGTAAATGTTGGGCAGTGATTCAGTGCAATTGCCCCAACTTTTATTTCTGCCCTCTGAGGCTACTCTTGATCTTCCTCTGCCTCTGACAGGCCCAGAAATCACAGAGCAGAGGGAAGATGAAGTAGGAAACAGGTGAGAGGAGGAACAGCTAATGTAATGGAGAGCAGCCCCTTACCCAACACCATATTTATTAGTCCTTCCTGGGGAGAAGGGAAAACCAGTGCAGCCAGAGGTTGCCTGCCTTCCTTTCTACTCCCAGGAGGTGCTCCTGGCCAGTCCAGTGGGAATGAGAGGTCGTAATAGGCCAACCATACATAGGGCCATGGGGAGGTGATTATAATTGGGGGGAAGCTGTTAAAGAGATGTGGAAGAAATGAGAAGTGATCAGAGTTGGAGGGGATGAGGACAGAGAAAGAGATATTGAAGAAAAATAGAAAAAAATAAAGAACAAAATGACAAAATGCACTTACAAGAAAAGAGAAGTTATACAAGAGAAAAAATATATCTCTACGGAAAGACCTGTAATACAAGAAGACAGAGAAGCAGAGAGGACAAAAACAAGGCAAAGAGAGATGTTGGTGCACACAGTGGGAATGTGGAACTTGTGCTGAGGTGGTGAGAGAAGATGCCAGTGTTGACAGGGAGAAGATAGTGGGGGTGTGGTAGCCAACAGTGAAGACATTGATAGTGTCTTTAGTTATATTTTTAAAAGACAAAAGAGAACACTTGAATGTTATGTTTTCGTTGTACATTGGCTAGTAATTTGACATCGGTTAGTGGAAATACATACAGTATCAATTTTTAGTAATTATAAATAACATATTTTACATTCAGTAGATTACAGAGGCTAATCACCTTTAAAACATTGACTTACTTGCTCTTCTAGTTGGGAAAGTTTAAAGGTTTTATTATTTGAATTAAAAGTACATAACTAAACTTCGTTGGATGCCTTGTAATTACGTTAATATTTTAGGTTATTATCCTGGAAAAGTATCCATGTATGTGGGCCCTGATACCTCCTTGAAGCATATTGACTTCAACAGGACTCCACATTTGAGCAGGGGCTCCACCTGCTCAGCTGTCTTTACCAGATCAGGGCCCTACTGAGTGTGTCATCTGAAGTCAACCTGACTCCTAACTTCCAAAAAATGTTGTTATTTCTATTTGTAGTGTGAGAAATTGGAGAGATGCTATGCCCTATAACATAGCAAATGAGCATATTTTTAGTAGTTCCGCTATTAGAGGAGCTGTGGATTTATTGTTTGACTATTCCAGGATGATTTTTATAAATCTCCTGCTTTGTTCTTCTGATGTTACAGACCATGTTTTCCATGGTTTTCTGTTGTTGGCTTTGTAACTACAGTAGTGTAAAGCATAGCAGATTTGGTTGAAAGGGGCTTCTTTTCATGTGGATTCACATCTTTCGAGTTTTGCTTTGAGTTCTGAGTTCAAACAATCAAAAATATCAATGTAAAGCTCCACCCAAATCACTCAATCAGTCCTCCTTCTTTAAAGGACTGAGAAATAAACTTCACTTCCTTAGGTTATGCCATCTTCATTATTTGAATATTGCTGGTGTTCATCTTACAATTTGACTAATTATTGATTCCATTCCATATCATGGCCTGTGATATTCAGGAGGTCAGACGAGGTTACCTGGTGGTCCCATCTGGCCTTATGACTGACTGCATGATTATTTATTGATTTGTTGACTTGACTTGTTCAGTTCTTATTAGTTTAGTAAAAGTTATAGCTTTATCTAGACGTTTAATTTTAATTTTGTTTATTAACTTGGAATGTGTAAGAAGCACATAGATCTTTTTCCTTCAATGTTGCAACAAGGGTCTGTCAATCCCTAAAAGCAACGTGATTTAAATGAAATGTGTGTGAGCCATTTAGCTCTTCCTCTAGATTAATACTTATGTCCCTCCCATTTATGTCTCTGCTCCAGTTACCCATCTGTAAAGTGGGAATAACACCTTATCTCACAAGAGTGTTGTGAAGATAAATTAATTTATGTCTGTGAAGCACTTGACTGCTACAGTGATGAGTGCCATTGAAAAGCTCACAAGACAATGAATAATTCTGTATTCAGAGCTGGTTTGCATTGGCAATTAAGGCATAGGGCCATGCATTGAACAATGAAGATACCACAAAATATTGAATAGCTGCCCATTCAGTCAGCTTCGTCCATCCTGTGCACTGAATGAGACGAGTCCTATGAGAAAAATAGCATATGATTATGAATCAGAGAGGTATCCGTGTTAGTCTGGAATAGCAGCGGTAACAAAGAGTCCTGTGGCACCTTAAAGACTAACTAAAGTATTGAAGCATAAGCTTTTGTGGGCTAATACCCGCTTCGTCAGATGCAAGCAGTGGAAGTGTCCAGGGGCAGGTATAGATAAGTCATATGATTATGTCATTAAAGATAATATTCATAGACAACATGACCCATAAACCATCCTGAAATCACTAAAAACCATGAAGTGAACAATTGTAAATCACCAGGATATAGGTATGCATTGAGAGCCTTTGGCTTGAAAGTGTCAGAATTATGGGGAAGGAAACGCTATAACTGAGCTTTTCACATGCTGTTTTGTGCAAGAAGCAGGAACAGAAGTTTTTTGTCTGCTCAATGGCAGAAATTCAGATTGCATACATAACAAGGCTACATATCACTGCATATGTTTTTACAACACTTTTCCATGTGAAGAAAAAATGCATGTTAACGAAAGCAGCTTTCAGTCCACAGACATGTTTAGATCTCAGTAGAGACTGGCTGGAACACTTTTCCAGCTAAATGGTGCTGTATCACTCCAGTGTGTATATTAAAAACAGAACCAGTTTTCATTGCAGAAGTGTATAATATTGACAAAAGAAAGAGAACCTAATGTACTTTAGAAGTCCTTTGTTGACTGACTTTCATTTAATATATAGCACATTTTATTTACTCTAGTTTGTATGCTTAGATGTGTCCTCATTTGACTCTTGGCTCAAGTAAAATTAACTCCAGAAGTGAAGAGCATGCCTGCTGAGATCACTTCCTGTTGAAGTCTGTTTCTTGGCGGGGATACTGGCTTCTCTTGTTCCTGCTGGAAAGCATTTACAATGGAGATGTTGTAATGTAGCGGCAATGTTATTCCAGGACATGTACACAAGCATAAATAGACATTTGAATAATGTTATGCTACAAAATCAGACATGGCCAGTTAAATCAAAACTTCACCATAATTTTATCTATCTAAATTCAGAATGTTTGCATTATGATTCCTATATGGTATTTGGCATCACTAAAGACTATAGATATGCCAAGCAGGGAATACCCATTATTTGTTTCTACCCATGAACTGTGGAAAAATGCCCACTTTTTGTAAGAAATTTGTTGACTAAATGATCTGAAAAGTTACTCATGATGATAAATCAAATCCCAGAGTTGACAGGTAATAGAGCCCTTTACATAACAATATTCTTCTGAAGTACAACATTTTGTCAAGACTGTTAAAAATATGAGAAAGACAGTCGTACTCTGTTGTGCAGGATAATATGTATATATGTGGCAGGAGTCTTGTGGGGCTGCTAGTTGTTAAACTGTTTTACATTCAGAGGCCAAGACGACAGCATGCAACACACACTCAGTTCTCAGAAAATAAAACTGATAAAGAAGAATGCAACTGTAGGACATAATAAGGCTCACCCATTGCTTTTTCCAAATGCTGCCATTGCTCAAGAAGAAATTGCTATCACCCTCCCTTTCTTCTTTCTATGAATGACTTATTAAGCAGATGAAAAGAAACTGAGGCCTTGCATGGCATGAAGGCAGCAAAAACAAATAAAGTGCAGAGTTGAAAGGAGTAAAACACTGGTACAAAAGATCAAAAATCATACTTGCATAAGAACTGGATATGCGGTGAAGAGTTTACTAAGAGAGAAACAGAAAACGGAACAAGGTCCTACCTTCTGGGAGTGACCAAAGTACTACAAGCCAGACATTGGAGATTACAGCCTAGAAAAAGAAGCAGGAAAAATATCAAGCTATAACTGAGTCAGCTAGAGAGAGGCAGTTGTCACGCAACTACTGTGCACTTGCATTCAGAGAGCAGTGTCCGTCAGTTAGGAAGAGAATGACAAGGTGAGGAGGACAGAAGTAGTTTCTGCAAGCTAAAAACTATTTCCACTGGCATGTCTTCAAAGCTTGTGAGTCATGCATTGCATAGCAGAGCCTTAAAAAAAAAAAAGAAAAGAAAAGAAGAAGGAAAGGAAGAGAGAACTTGGTATCAGTTTAACATTTAAACCTGTCCATAGAGCATCTAAACCTACCTCAGTGATTTCACACCCTTCCTCCTACAACATCACATGTGTACCCTCCATGTCCTGTAGCCTGCTCGACTAGGGATACAAGATGACCTTGGAGGCAAATTATTTTCCTTTTTAATATTGTGCTTCAGCTACACAGGCACTGCTGCCAGTAGCTTGAGTTGCAGCCGATCGGAAGGTCACATAACCTTTAGGCTAAATGGCTCATGCACATCTATGCAGCTGAAAAAAGCTGATTTGCCCAGAGAAGTACTGAACGAGCCAATGTCATTAACTGCAGTAGTCAAAAGAAGATTGGAAGAATATAAGCCGAGGGCTGTTTAGGTCTCTGACTCAACTTGTCACAGCATATGAAATCATGCCTTGCTTTCAAACTGATCACAGGCCTCTAGCAAGCATTTAGGAAAGAGCCACTTGCAAATGATGTACCCTCACATTGTGTCTGTGCATGATATATACGTGTGTGTGTTTAAGAAGTAAACTTTGGTAAATATAGGTATTTTGTATCTCTATATTTACTTAGTCAGGAGGGAAAGACAATACCAGAAAGTGCAGCAAAGGCTGAAGCGTTCAACTGAAACAAAAAGGCATTTTCACCAAAAAGATTAGCAGTGATCGGACAACTAACCCAGTGAACTTTGGTGTAAATGGGATAGATCTGAGGCTAACATTGGAAATGAACAAGTTAACAATTATTTAGACAAATTACATGTCTTCAAGCTGGCAAGGCCTGATGAAATACATCCTAGAATACTTAAGGAACTGGCTGAAGAGATCTCTGCACCACTGGTGATTGTCTGTGAGAACTTGTGGTGGACAGGAAAGATCCCAGAAGATTGGAAATGGAAACTATAGTTGCCCATCTATAAACAGGGGGATAAGGACACTCCAGGGAATTCTAAACCAGTCAGCTTAACTTTGGTGAACTGAAAGATGATGGGGCAAATAATCAATTTGTAAGCAGCTAGAAGATAAGGTGTTAAGTAACAGTCAACACAGATCACGTCAAACCAATCTATATCCTTCTTTAACAGGGTAACAAGCTGGGTGATGGGTGGGGGGAGGAAGGAGGGCAACCAGTAGATGAAATATCTCAACATTAGTAAGGCTTTTGCTACTGTTTCACATGACCATCTCATAAATAAATTCAGGAAATATAGCATAGATAAACCTACTATAAGGTGGTTGTACATCTGGTTGGAAAATAGTATTCAGAGTGCTTATCTGTAGTTCACACTTAAGGAGAGCATATCAAATGGGGGTCCCACAAAGATTCATTTTGGGTTAATTTCTTTTCAATATCTTTATAAATGGTTTGGATAATGACAGAGAGAAAACACTTATACATTTTTTTATACCTGCCTCTGGATACTTCCACTGCATGCATCCGACAAAGTGGGTATTAGCCCACGAAAGCCCATGCTTCAATACTTTTGTTAGTCTTTAAGGTATCACAGGACTCTTTGCCACACTTATCATGTGTGTGGATGGAACCAAGCTGGGAAGGGTTGCAAGCATTTTGAAGGTGTATTACAATGCCAAATGATCTTGTCAAACTGGAGAAGTGGTCTGAAATAAATAGGATGAAATTCAATAAGGACAAATGCACTTTTTTATTATTAGGAATTAGGAAGGAATAATCATTTGCACAAAACAAAATGGTAAAGGGGCAGGGCTGCGAGCTCTGGCAGGCTGTGAGCTCTAGTTAGCCATCGGAAGGAGCTCACCACCCCCCAGCCACGCTGCTCCAGGGCCACTCCTGGACGCTGAAGCTTCAGGAGAGTTGGGAATGCGTGGGAGGAGGGACAGCAGGAGAGGGTCCGGGGGGTAGCTTCCCCAGCTGGGAGCTCGGAGGACCAGGCTAAATTAGCTCATGAGCCGGATGTGGCCCGCGGGCCGTAGTTTGCTCACCTCCGATCTACCAGTTATAGTGGGTCGCAAACTAAATATGAGTGAACAATGTAATACTGTTGCAAAACAAAGCAAACATCATTCTGGAATGTATTAGCAGAAGTGTTGTATGTGAAACATGAGAAGTAATTCTTCCACTCTACTCAGCACTGAGAAGGCCTCAGATAGAGTACTGTGTCCAGTTCTTGACACCACACTTTGGAGAAAATCCAGAGGAGAGCAACAAAAATGATTAAAGGTCTGGAAAACATGACCTATGAGAAAAGATTGAAAAAATTGGGTTTGTTTAGTCTGGAGAAGGGAAGACTGAGCAGTGAAATAAGTCTTCAAGTGTACAAAAGATTGTTATAAAGAGGAGAGTGATAAATTACTCTCCTTATCCATTGAGGACAGGTCAAGAAGCAATGGATTTTAATTGCAGCAAGCGAGATTTAGGTTTGACATACAAAAACGTCCTGTCAGAAGAGACAAACTCCTGTCAGGAGGGAGCTAGATCAGCGGTTCTCAAATTGGGGTCCGTGGACCCCTCCATGAGGGTACTCGAGAGTGTCCATGGCCCCGCTGATCAGTTCCTCCTCCCCCACCCAGTTCCTCCTGCATGCCACAGAACAGCTGTTCACCAGTGTGCCAGAGGCACTGGGAGGGAGGGACAGAGAGGAGCGGGGAAGGAGTGCGTTTAGGAGAGGGGATGGAAAGTGGCAGGTGATAAGAGGGACGGGGTGGGGCCTTGAGGAAAGGATGGCGCAGGGCCTGGAGCTGAGCGGGGATTGAATTAGAAGCTGGCTTGCGGGGTCTGCAAAATTTTTTACATCAAAATTGGGTCCTCGGGTGCTAAAGTTTGAGAACCACTGAGCTAATACTTAGTCCTGCCTCAGTACAGTGCACTGGACTAAATCACTTATAAAGGCCCCTTCCAGTCCTAACATTTCTGTGATTTCTATGTACATGGGAGATGTTCAAAAGTATCTATGGCAGTGGTGGGCAATTTGCGGCCCACAGACTGCACGCAGCCTGTCAGGGTAATCCACTGGTGGGCCGTGAGTAGGGTGACCAGACGTCCCGATAAAATTTAGTTGTTTGTCCCACGTCCCGACCGAGGTACAGTCGGGACACCATTTGTCTGGATATTTTGGCTCGGGGTTGCTCCCAGGAAAGGGCAGGCAGTAGGACTCTGTGGCCCCTAGGCACAGGAGCGGCAGGAGGGTCTCTGTATCCCTGCTGCACCTACCATAAGCACTGGCTCCATCATGGGCAATGGGAGCTGTGGACACAGACCCCCTCCCCAGCTTTCAGACAATGGCAGCTATAGCCAGTGCTTCTGGCAGGCGCAGCATGTGGGGTGGCGGCTCCTGACCCTAGGCTGCCAGGTAAGCAGTGGGGGGCTGCGGGCAGGAGCCGGGACCGTGGGCGGGAGCCAGTGCCCTGGGTCCCCAGCCCATGGTGGGGCTGTGCCCAGAGTCGGGGGGGAGAGGGAAAGCGGGGCTGTGCCCCTACCTGCAGCGGGGCTGCAACCGGCCTGGCTGGGGGTGGGAGGGTCCTGTGCTCCGGAGCAGGGGATGGGGTGAGACCCGGGGCAGGCGGGGGCGGAGTCTGGGAGGAGTGGGGGTGGACTGTGGGCGGGGCCACATTGTGTCCCCATATTTTAGTCCTGAGATCTAGTCACCCTAGCCGTGAGACAGTTTGTGTACATTGACCACAGCTCCCAGTGGCCCCCCGCAGCTCCCAGTGGCCACCCTCAGCTCCCAGTGGCCACGGTTTGCTGTTCCCAGCCAATGTCGTTGCGGGAAGCAATCACTTTGGGGGTTGATATCGGTCTTACTCAGGTGATTTTTGGTGGTGGTGCAGCGAGGGGGTAAGGAGGGAAAGAGGTGGGAAGAAATAGTATGAACCAAAAATACTTTGGTCTTTGGGAGAAAATAAAAAAAATGTGCATTTTAATTTTAAAAAAAGCAATGCTCCTGTATACTTAATGGATTTATAGTCAAATGCTGTGCCTGCTCCCAAAGGTATCTGAGCACCCATGTGACTGTGCTTATATGTAAATAATTTAGATTTGAGTATTATTTTCTAATTAATTAATTTGTATATGTTTCTTAATTAAAAATACATAATCTGGTTCATTGTTATATAATTCTAGTTAGAGCTCTGCTATTATTTCTAAGAAGTTCAAGTTTAAAATAGCAGCTTATACAGTAAGCAGCCTACTTTCGTATTTGATATGAAGACTGTGTAGTTAAATTTCACTGCACCTGTTTAGTGTAGCTGACATTCAGTTGACATGTTTGCTGAAAAATGAAAGTTGTTGAACATGAGCTTCACTCTAATCCCCCTTATACAGAAATGTTAGTACTATGGGTTTGCTCCTCATCATGGCTGTTTACTACATTTGCCTGGCTGGTCTGACAATTTTAATGTTGTGTTTGTGCTTCTTACAGCTCTGTTGATTGCCAGAAATTGCTCAAATCCAATGAATTAAAAAACCCACCTTTTTGAATAAACAAAAATATTGATAATCAGAGAGGTAGCCGTGTTAGTCTGGAATAGCAGAGGTGACAAAGAGTCCTGTGGCACCTTAAAGACTAACTAAAGTACTGAAGCATAAGCTTTCGTGGGCTAATACCCACTTCGTTGGATGCAAGCAGTGGAAAAATATTGAGACTTTTTCTTTTGTCATAGAATATTTTAGGGGTTTTTTTTTGGGGGGGGGGGAAATGGGACCTGAAAACCAAATACATTTCATTGCGGTGGATTTATGATGAAAACTTCTCAAAATCTGTGAAAATATATTGCAAAAGTAAGTATTAATATTGAAAAAAAAAAATAATCTCAGTTATAATAAAAGGTTAAAGTTAATGTTCAGAACTGAGCTTCTGATCTTTCCTAAAGTAGTACCCCTCTGGCCCCAGAGAGTCCCCCAGAATTTCTGTGTGATCCGTTGGGGAAGGTTGTGCCAAGGAGTTGCTGTTCCCCAACATTTTATCTCTGTTGTTAGCCACATGCCCTTGAAAGTAGGATATTCTAATTGAAGTATGAAAGATAATGGTGGGAATGACTTAGTGGGGGTCATATTGTAGATAAATCCAGATGATGGCTTAAATTCCCAGTTTTCATAGATATATTGGGCAAGTCACTCATAGATCTCTCTGTGGCTCCATTCTTCATCATCTATAAAATGAGGATACTTCCTCTTGCTTGAAGAGTCATTGTGAGGATAAATTCACCAGTGTACATGAGGGAATTGTATAGTGGAGTGATGGCTTACAAACACCTGCAAATAAGTGTAATTCATGCTCATGTCACTGTTGATGGCATCACCATCCTTCTTGTCATCTATGCCTCCTAAGCGTCTTCTTCAGCTCCTCCCTCTTTCTGGCCTCTCACTCTCAGGAGGTGGTCAAATGTTCATTAAAATACTCAGATACGTGCCTTTCTCTCTGTCCTTACAGCTACAACTCTTTTACACTTCTCTCATCCCCTGCATCTTGAATATTGTAACCTCCTCCAGTTAGGTTTCCCTAACCCCCCACATTCAACCTCCTCATATCCAATCAGAATCTTGCTGCTAAGATTACCTTTCCTGCCCGTTGCCCTGACCACATCTCTCTCCCCTCACCTTTCATTCCCTTGGCTGTTCCTGTTTCAAAGCATCAGATGTAAGTTTATTGTCCTTTGAAGCCCTTCACTACTCTGCCCAACACTTCTTTCTTGCTCTCTTCCGTTGTTGTGTTGCCCTTACCTCTAATGTTTTGGTATCAGTCTCATTCACCGGATGGTCAGCTCCTCACACAAAAGTCGCCATGTCTCCTTGGAGGGAATGCTTTCCTTGAATTGGTTCATATTACCCTTCTCTTCCACCCAATCCCTTTTCCACTGTCACCATGTGGCCTCTCTCTTCCACCAAATCCCAAATTCACTGTGGCCATGATCCCACAGGGACGTGCTGGGCGCTGCTTTTCGCAGCTCCCATTGTCCGGGAATGATGAACCATGGCCACTGGGAGTTGCAGGAAGCCGTGCCTGTGGATGGTCAGTGTAAACAAACTGTCTCACGGCCTGCCAGCAGATTACCCTGATGGGCTGTGTGTGGCCCACTGGACGCAGGTTGCCCACCACTGCTCTACCTGGTCCTTATGGATGATCTCGAGTCTGATATTCTGCTTCCCCTATATCCACACTTGAAAGGTCTGTTATGTAGGCAGAGCCTGGTATAAGCAATAAAGTACATTGTGCGGCTAAGAAAGGAGAACGTTGCCCTTTATGTGGGTATTCAGCATTAATAAAAATTTGTTCACGGGAGCGAAAAGCCCCAGTGAAATGGCACATTTTCAACTGGAAAAATTGCTTCTGACAAATTAAATTGACCTTTTCAAGTACACATTTCTGGACTGGCACTAAAACTACATTTGTTTTTTTAGTGTGTGTGCATATGTTTGTGTTCAGAAAACATTAAGCAGAGTTTGTGGTGTTACTGAGCTATTGTTTGTGTCCAAACAGGTGGCCCTAAAGGTACACTCTGCATGTGTACTAGTGAATGATTGCATCTCCTTCACTAAACTCTCTTCCAAATCCAGGATACAATGTAGAGTTGTACAATCTGAATAACAAAGGTGTGTTAAAGAAGAAGACTATGAGACTTTCTTTAGCAAAGTCTCCAAAAAACTATATTTATTTTTTTCTTAGAAGTCTGTTTTCAAATACTGTTAAAGTTAAATGCTCTGTCCTCCTTTTTCAAAGTGAACATTTTGGATAGTTTCCATGAATTCTGTAAATCCCCAAACCAGAAATCTATAATGTTTGTTACTTCAGATTATAATTATTTGCATGTATATGGGGTATTTCATCTGCGCTCTAACTACTTGACAAGCATTCATTATTTAAGCCTTACAATGCCTGTGTGAGGCAAGTTACACTAATATAAGTACAATTTTTCAGGAGATATTAGCACATTTGTTTCCGAGTGCTTTTGAAAATCTGGCCATAAGCATCACAATGGACGCTGGTGAGTGTAGAGGGCCAGATTTATTTTTTTTTTTTAAAAAGAGCTATGTGACTTGTCCAAGAGCATAGATCAAAATCTGTCCCTAAATTGTGCTTTCTAATACAAGCTATAAAGATCTGTGGACTCCAGATTCCCTCCTTTTCTTCCTTGCCACATTTCCTAGTGATAGGGCTTTCTGCCTGCTGACATTTGGTGCTGGTGAGATGCTTGTACTGTCTAAGAATGGCACAGATGTGACATGAAAAAATTGATGTAGGGTCCGCAACTACCTTAGAATGAGGAATAAGGTGTGCAGAGGTAACATTTGGACACGAGGTACAAAACTACTGCTAAAATGAACATTGAACAAGAGTAGAGTAGAAAAATTTGAAATTTTCATGTTTTATTTGGGGTATAATTTTCTTCCTGAGTTCATAAACCCCTTGGACTTTGAGCAACTGTTCAGAGCAGGTATGCTCCCTGCATTTGGATTTGAAAATTTCTGTTTGCCTATTGCTGTGTATCCTCAGTGGGGCATGTTTCTGTGACAAAAGAGAACTTCCAAGAAAACAGAAGCCCTGTTTTATTTCTACTATAGACCTGTAAATATTGATGCATTTTCAGGAAGCTGCTAAAATTTCCTCTTTCATTAGGGTACAACCTGATTATCTCTCCACAGTGATCTGTTGTTCTATCATCAGTTGCCAAATGAATTATTATTAATATTAATATTAATAATTAATAATAATAAATGCTATTGTTGATAATGCAATGCAATACCATATAAGCCTTGGAAACAGCATATATGCATGCAAGTCCCAAAATGAAATACAGTTCCACAGGATTTTGTTAGAAGGACTAGGCCGGGATAAAAATACATTTGCATTGATATTTGAGTCAGAATTTCATAACTTCACTAGAAAAATTTCCAGATAGATTATGATTACTCTACAATAAAGAAGAATCCTCCATTAGGGATTAATATGGTGTGTTGAAATGGTCAAGAGACTAAGTTCATGCAGTCTCACAAACAGTCAGCAGGATCATAAAATGCATATAAATATAAAAGACCCACATTGATGGAGGCTGCAAAACCAGGAACGTACCGTGTCTATCACCTGAAAATGAATGGATGAAAGAATGCAGCCACTCAAAGGTGCACAAAATGGGACCAGGCAGGTGGCTTGGTTCAGCCCCAGGAGTATTCAAACTGCCCCAGGGTGTGTGCTTTCAGATTTTCTTTGGGTCCAAGTCTATAACGGTCAGAGAGAAAAGATAGAAAGTCCTCCAACCTGGGTGTTGCAGATCTGCACAGTCCTATGCCAGGAACTGCACAAGAGGGTTGTATAGGACTACCTACATTGCACCTGTACTATGGGAATTCCCCCTCGGGTCCTTCCACACCCTTTACAGCTACTTGATGCATCATGGTGGCCTAAAAGGGTTCAAGCAGGGGATAGGACCTTTCCTGTAGTTTCCTCTGCATCCCTTTCCCCAAACCCTTGTGCTTCCCACTGGTCTTGGGGGTGCATAGCCAGCCTGATCCACAGGCAATGGTTCCAATTCCTCCCAACCCCATTTGGGATGTTTTGCTCCATTTTTGGGCCCTTTGGGATTAAGTCTCTGCATATACTCTCTCTCTCAAATACACAGACTGTACTTGTAGCTGGTTTATACATGGGCTGTGCAAGGTAAGAAAGGATCCTTGACCCCCTCTCCACCCTTGAACTTCTGAACATTAATATGGGGCTAGCTGGCATCTGGCCTAGATGAGTATGTATAGTGCTTCTATAGTTTATCTGTCTAAAGTCTGTAAAATACTGTATCCAGAGTCTATATAATAACCAACAGTATGAAAGGGCTATCTAAACATTGACACCATGGTATTAATTAATGTTTACTATTTGTACTAGAGTTTCCTGCATAGGCCTGGGAAATATGATGTTGGCTCATTATATCAGTGTAAATTCATTTAAGTCAGTGGAATTACACTTGGGATGAATTTGGCATGCTAAATATTAATCCCAGAAGTTTACATTGCAACATTCAATCCAAAAAGTTTTTTCCAGTGACTCAGTTTTCAAGTTAATATTTGTAAAATGCTTTGAAGATGTAAAGTACTATATAAATGTAATGCATTAGTCGTTATTATGGATCGTGATGTTAACTTGATTTAAAGAGCTCCATATGACTTTTTTGGGGGTGAGGGTAATTACTGGTGGAATGACAACTGTATGCTGCATGAAAGCAAGCTCAAAACACTAGCTCAGTACTGTATGCAGCTTTGGGGAGGAAGTTTCTTGAAAACATTGAATTTTAATTTGGGCACATGCTTTTTTCCTATGAATTAAAACATCTGCTTGGAATTTCTGAGAATCTGGAGAGAGAATGAAATAAAATACAATATTCCAAGGTTTTGATCTTTGATTAATTGCAGATCAGAATGCAATCCAAACTCCAGGTGGATTGTCTCCTTGCATGTATCTAGGTTTTTAGCATAAGACAGAGCCATAGTTGACATCAGAATTTTCTAAAGGTTTTTAGGGGTGTCCTGATATGAGTTTATTTGGCCTTTTATAGAGTTAGGAGTCAGTTCGAATGATCAGATTCAGATCTGGAGCTAGACTTCCTTTACTAAGAGGGTGTTCAGATCTGGGATTTAGGTTCAGGCCCATCTTTTTTTCTGCCGTGTTTCCCTGTAGATCTCAAGACCCATTTCTTAGTTTTCCTTCTAGTTGCCTAATATTTTTTATTGTCCATATCTTTTTTTGCTAACTGAATGCAAAACTCTATGCTGAGTCACTCTAAGGCAGGGGTACCCCAAACTTGGTTTGCAGCTTGTTCAGGGTAAACCCCTGGCGGGCCGTGAGATGCTTTGTTTACCTGAGCATCGGCAGGTACAGCCATTCGCAGCTCCCTGTGATAGCCGACTGGACAACACTTGCATCCAACTCAAACTGCTTTGTTGGATTTCCCATTGTTTTTGTCCTTCTCTTAATTTGCATTAAATCAAGCCATTTTAAATTAATTTAGAGAGTTAGATATGTGAGACACTCAAACATTCCCAAATCATGTTCTCTCCACTAACCAAATAATTAAAAGAGATCTTTTAATTTTTGTTATTTTTTGGGGGTTTTTTTAGGGTTCATATTATCAGATTATTTTCTATAGCTATGAAGACTGGAAACTTAGGTTTTTTCATTCTTAATTAAAACTAAAATTCTCATGTAATAACATGACTCCAGGACCCAAATCTTTGAAAAAAACAACAAGGATGGAATCGTAACCACATTGAAGTCAAAATTACAAGAGTTGGCTAGATATTCTTAAATACAGATATATTATGCCTGTTGCTTTCCTTTCATCTACTAGGTTTGTTATACTGTTTAAAAATCTTTGTCTATCTGTTCCATCCATACTGCTTATCTCAGGTGGTTCTATTTGAAGCTGGAATAATGCTGAAAAAATATTCCTGAATGTTCTTTTCAATATTTAAATTAATTTACTTTGACTTCAATGAGCTTTGGGGAAAGGTCACAGAGCAGAAAAATAATCCCCACAACAATTTCCTTCTGTATTTCTTTATTGAAATAAAGGTAGAAATAAAGCACTAAAGAATAGTGCACTAACTGAAATAATGTAAGCATTTTCTCAACAGTGGACTGCCTGTTTTTGTAATCATCTTGATTAAGCACACCTGCTTCTTTATTTTAACATTTGACAGTTCCTCCGAACAAAGTTTCGTTCTTGGTAAGAGAGACGTTGTTGATGTCACAGTGGTAATATTTATCTCTTGATAATCAT
Organism: Sternotherus odoratus; assembly: GCA_032164245.1. NCBI lineage: Eukaryota > Metazoa > Chordata > Testudines > Kinosternidae > Sternotherus > Sternotherus odoratus. Next base: position 31,598,548 of record JAVMKO010000001.1, read on the forward strand.
AAGACTTCCAAAGTTCACCAGAAGTTCAAATAGTATATTTATAACAAATTCTTATGTTGGGGAGACTAATCAGAGATGAAAACCCATAATTCCTACATCAAACATGGGACATAGAAGAATTAAATCTGTAAAGAGATCAGCAAAGAAAATACAGCACACAATTTTAAGTTAAGTTTTTGGTGTGAGGGATGATGATTTTAGAATCCTAGTTCTGGCTAATATTTATGTTCTTTGTTCAAAAGAGAAGTGACTAGTAATTAAATGCAAAAACTAATATTAACAAGTTTTAAGGTTGAGAAATCAAACATGCAAAATAATATTTAAAGTACCATACAAACATTGCCTGTTTAATCCTCACAGCCCCCGTATCAAGTAATATAATCATAGTATTTTCCACTTCATCTGTAGATCGCAAAGGCCTGATTGTGCCCCAAGATTCACATACAAAAGAGAACTTCTATGCATGGGTCTTCTCTTCCTGTGAGGAAGGAGGGTATCACTTCTTCCATGGCAGTTCTGGCCTTCTTCTTGCAGGCCCCGAAGAGGGCTCTGCAGAGGTCTGGGGATCCATACAGAGCGTGTGGAAGGGGAGTGAGTGATGAACCAAAGAAGGAATGGGAGACCAGGGAACACATCTTCCCTCTCACTGGCCCTGTTGAGTTCACGTCACATCCCCCTCCTTAGAAGGATCTTCTTTTTAAGTGGGGACGGCCATAGACAGTGGAAGCCTTGGAGACTTCGTTACATTTCATGGGATTCATGAACAGGTCCAGAGAGATCTTGGGCATCCTCCCTTTCTTTATGACTGGATGGGAGGAGCATCCTGGCATTTTTTCTGTAGTGACATGGAGTCACTATATAGAAAAAAGTTGAGAACCACTGGGCTAAAGCTACGCTTACCAGCTAGTGTGGGAAGAGGAGCAGCAGCCGAAGACTCAGAGTCAGCATGGGGGCATAGTGCTTGTGTGTAAATTACCTTGGCCACCTGATGGAACCCTGCAATCCATGTACAATACGAGGGCTAGCCCCACAATGGAAGAGCTGGGGAAAAAGCTGTAAATGGAGAATCTCCCAGAGATTTTTGATGGCCTGTGCTGGTGTTTCTGAAGTAAGGGCAATCAGATTCTGAGTACTTTAAAACACTCAGCGTATAGGACATGACTCCCATCATTTTAGAGCTGAGTAAACTGAAGTGACTTGCCCAGGGCCAAACTCAGAGTCAGTTTGTGGACCAGGAATAGGTAATATACTTGTTCTTGGCTTCCTGTCCTTTGCTTAGTCCACGACATACACCTTATGCGCAAAATGGGAAACTTAAAGGTGCAGGGAACTAAATTTTATAATTTTGTGATTGTTTTGTGGTATCTCCAATTCATTTTTTTTGCATTTAATTATGTTGATTTTTTTTAATCAAAAAGAGAAAAGAGAGAGAAATTAAATGGGGGGGGGGAAGAAACAATAAATAATAATGATAATTTATAATTAAATGATGTGTCTCTACTTTAAGAATGAAAGTCCCTTTAACTGAAACACCCCCAGTAGATTTTTATTGCACAATACATATGTGGTGGTGAGAGATATCTGATAAATTGTGGACCCATGTAATAAATAAATGCATTTGTTATTAATTTATTATCTGGTTCCTTTCATTTCTACACCTGCACATATTCCAATGATCCATTTCCTATGTTATTTATTTTAACATTCCAAACTGCTAACAGCCAAATACAAAACTAATTCATTCTTATACATTGTAGTGTAAATGAATCTTATATTTCTCCTCACTCAGAGTTAATTATGGTTTTAAAAGTAATTATCTGCTCCTTTAGGGCCCATACATTTTTTGTTTGTTTCTTATATGTTAAGAGAAAATTCCAAAAATTGTAAAAAAAAAAAAAATCAACTCATTTTTTTCCACAAAAATGTTTCATTCCTGTGTGCCATTCTCATACTGACTCTATTGGATATGTCAAGAAAGTGTTTTCCATAAGAAGAGGGGATTATATTTTATTAAGCTACCTAAACTAGAATTAGATGAATATCAAGCATGAAATCTTCAGCTATGTGGAATCAGACACTTCTCTGTGTGCTTGGATCAAGTCTGATGAAAACTCTGCTTCAGCAAGAAGACCTCCTCCCTAAACGATGTTGTTGATGGTAAGTGAAAATGGCAAACAAATGAATAGACATTTGTGGGAAAACCCAGGAAAGCCCAGAGTTTTGCTAGCTTGCTTTAAAGCTGCAAAACAAAGAGTCTGTCTTTACTATAATTTGAAGGGGAAAAAAGTGGTTGGTATGTGTGTGTGTTACCAGCATGAGTGGCACCTAAAGTCATTGCAAAAGTGAAACAGATTAGTGTATTAAAGCAGAGAAATGTTAGTTCTGGTTAAAGTGATCCTTCTGTAATAGTACAGTATCAACATGGTCATGTTAAGCAAAGGATGGAAAATGCCATGCCCTAATCTCTGTGTTTATTGTAGTAATTGGATATATACATTTATTTTGTCAGTTGAACTTCACTAATGCTCTTTACCTAAAAGAGCAATCCTTATATTGTTTCATTTGCAGCTTTGTTTAGTTTTTACATCCCCTGCTATATTCTTTATGACTGAAAAATGAGCCACTTCTACATTTATTTGGTAGTGCTAGCTTCCCAGATTACTTTGAGAATATGCTTATGTATTTGACATATGTTGGGATCAGTATGTACCTGCAGAGAAAACCGTAAAAGCAGTGTTTGTAGTGTCTGTTTTTCCTGATACCATTTTTTGTATATGCAGCATATATTAACATTTTTAAGGTAATAAAGCTACCACTTCCATGCAACAGAAAATATCCATCTTGTGCTTGAAGAGAGACCATATTTATTTTTTTAATGCATGGTGAAATTAACACTGAGACAAAAAATCTCCAGTTATCAGGGACAATGGTAAGAATTCTTAACTTTAGGGCTAGACTTTGGCTTTGCCAGAAACCTCTTGTAGGGGCAACATCCCAGGTGCAGCATGGGACTTCCCTTCCACCTTCCCTTCTTGTTCTAGAGCGCAGAAGAAATTTTCTATTAAGCTATACCAGCAACAAATTACTCCTCCCTCTGTACTTTTCAGCTGCAATGACTGATATGTTGATGAGACCAAGTCACTGTTTACTCCCCATCCATACTCTCAATCTGCTTGTTCCCAAACCCAAGGACTAAGTATTCTTGGTGCTCTAACCCTCTCCTATGCCCATGAGGAAACATAAAGGCCAACTCACATTCCAACACTTAGTAATTTTTTTAAAATTCTTCAAATTTTTTATCATATATATAAAATAGAAAAATATTTGGAATCAGAGATTTATCAGAATGTAGGTTCCTTATTGATAATACAAAGCATGGCAGTTTGGCATTTCAGTTAGGTAAAATTACCAGAATAAGATACTCACATCCAGTTCCTTTGATATTTTTAAGTGTGTGGTTGCTTAGCTGTGTGCTTTTGTCACCTGTCCCCTTCTAACCTTGTTGGTTCACTAGGCTGGTGAGTTGGTGCATGAAGATGGTCTTTTCCCTTCTTGGTCAGGAGGACCTCATCTCGTCCCAGCAGACCTTCTTTCTGGAATAGCATCCCTGGGTGGAGGAAGCCAAAACCCTCTCATCAACACCATCTGTGCAGCCAGGCATTGAATTCCAGGAGACGCATGTCTGGGCCTTTACCCTCAACTGGGAGGATGGATGAGAACTTCATCTGTACCCAGACCCCTTCATCCTAGCTCCCAGAGTCCTGTAATCATTGCTGATCTGCTGAGGGTCACACCTGGTAGTGTCATTACTACCCACATGGATTAGCATAATGAGATAGTGTTCAGAGAGAGGGATGAACCTGGGCAGCTTTTCTATAGTGTCTTGGATGTGGGCACCAGACAGCCAGCACAACTCTGGGGACATGCCAGGTAGGCAGACGGATGCCTCCATTCCCCTTAGAATGGAGTCCCCAACTACCCGTACCCTATGTCTCCTCCTCTGGATTGCAGTGACCAAGAGTGTCCCAGAGTTGAGGGTGAAGGGCTTCTCCTTCTCAGCTATTGGGTTCTGGTCTTCTCTTGCTGCTGCCAGTATAGCATATGGTTCTTCACCTTGATGGATAGGTACATGGGCAGGGGATAGGGCAATTGTCTACTGCAGGCGGTGGTCTGTAGTCAGTCTCCTCCTCACAGAGCAGCCAGATTTTCCTCCTCTGGTGTAGCTGTTGTCTTCTCTATCTGGCTAGCATTTTCCATCCCACATGTCTCCATGTACATCCCATGGATGAAATCCTTGTTCTCCAGGATGCTATGCATATGAACAACCTCCTCTGGTAGCTTGTACATTCTTCCTGATGGACTCCACCAACAGACACCTCTCACACGGGGTGATTCCCCTGCCCACCTTTCATCAATGGGGATGTGCAGACCATATTCCCAGAAAGTCAAGAGCAGGTCCTTGGTGGAAGTCTCTAGGGTCAGGATGCAAGTCTGGCAGTGGCCCTAAGAGGTGCAGGCAGAGGAAGAGCTAGCAGGGTTGTTGGGGACATGCCATTTCCTGCCCCTGGTGTGTTGCACATACTCTACCTTGTAGAGTATGTGCAAATTAAGGAAACAAAAAACAACTCCCCCACCCCACAACCCTAGCTCCCTGCCTTCCTCCACTGGCAAACTCGGCTGCCTAGTCTTTGTCTCCCAGCTGCCTTCATCATACCAACCCCTGGAGGCCTGAATGCTCTTTAAAGTGTAGGTCCCACACACAGCTGGAATGAGTGACTCAACCCTTCTCACTCAGCCACCTCTCGTCACTGACCTATCCAATCACAAGCTGCACTGCTCTTGCTTGCTAGAGCCCTTCAAAGGACCACCTGGTAAAAAGCAGGTGCTAATGCATCGAACTGCAGGACAACCTAGCCCAGACAGTCAGCAACCAAGCCTAGATTCCAACACACAGCAACCAGACCAGAGTCCTTTCAGTCTTGATGGCAAGTTCCCATCACAGCACTGAAAGTGGTCTTCTTTTGCCCCCCCCCCCCAAGCTAATCAATAACAGTAAGACAGAGGTGCCCCAGAGATACTCACCAGCTGGCTTATTCCCTTAGTCTTCCAGCTGCCTTCATTTTACCAGCCACTTTATAAAATAAACAAACCACACACACTTAATCAAACAAATGTTATGGCTCTTACTGAAACTCCCCAAAGAAGGACAAAGTTAAAGGTAAGGTAGACTGTCCTTCCTTAGCACACATTGCTGCATATTTTGACACATATGGAACATAAGATCATTCTCTGTATACAATAACAAATATGCAGAGTTTCTAAGCACCAAAATGTCATCACCCTTACCTTTGAAGTTTCCATTAGCACTGATGGACTTATTCAGGTAAATCCTTCACGCTTTATGAGGAGAATAGGCCCTTTAACATAGCTGCATACTTGGTTAAACAGCATAATCAGTGTCCTTGTGGGAGCCTAACTGGTAAAAGCCTCAATTCAGCAAAGCACTTTGGCTCATCCCTAATGTAGTCTCAGAATATATAGCAGTATGACAGCTACTCTTCTGGTGTCCTATGTGGAGGAGCAATCTGGCCCCTCACCTTGCCCCATCCATCTTGCTCCTTCACAGCAATAGAACTCTGACCCTGTGGAGAGCTCTCCATAGTGTCTGTTGCGGGGTGTGTGTGTGTGTGTGTGGGTGATGATGACAATGTGATAGAGAAACAGCATGCGTGCAGCCTCCCCCCCTTATACACACCCATCCCAGGGATACCAATGTTCACACTTGGCTCCTTTTTGCATGGATAATCAGGATTTCCTATCACCATGAAAACTAAGGGGATTGAAACTAAAGAACCCAGTGGTACATCCTTTCATTCCTTGCACTGCTCCTTTTGTGTAAATGAAAATAAACCCTTTCTAGGCACCTAGAGTACTTGGAGAGTGGGTATTGAAGCAGAATTTTGTAAATCTTATTATAAACTTTGATATAAATTCAATATACGGTATGGACCCCTTTTACAGCAGTGTAACGTTTGTGATAACAGCTACGGTTCAGGAGGAGGGAAAATGTCATACTGAGAAAATGTGTAGACAGATCCCTCAGATAACAAATAACTGAGTAGAAAGTGAATTGAGAGTGACAGCAGCAGCTCGCTGGAGATAACAAGCAAAAAAGGAAACCAGTGAGACATGACAAAGAGAGTAAATGAAATTAATCTTTTTCCTGCTGACAACAAATTTTAGGCCAGTCACAGCCATCCAGTTCTGCATTAGCCACAATTATATTCTGGCTAACTATATTTCCAAATTAACAGGAACTGCTGCAGGCTTCATTATACTGAATCTGTGATATGCAGAACTAGAAATGGATTCTTTTTTCAGTGGGCTCAGAGAGGTGCTCTGTATGAAGTATTATGCTCTTGTTGCCTAGAATATTTCTATTATCAGACATAGCTGGCACCAAAAATGAAAAGTGTTTGTTGAAAAGACATGGAGCAGTCACACAGTGTCACAGCTAGAATAAAAATGTATAGCTTTGAATATTCAGGATTCCTCTTTTCTTCCCTTAAAAATCTTTGATATAGGTCCTCCAGCCCCATGTCAGTAAGATAAGCTCAGAGAGCTAGAACCAGGGTACTTCCCTATGGAAATTCCTGTGAGGTAGTCGCTTTTGCACTGTGGTAAGCAAATTAAAACAAAAGGCATGGTCTTCTGTTTCCTTGTGCTATCACAACTGATATACAGAATCACAGGGGAACAGAATCTGGAAGCATCACATAGAATGTAAATCTCTGACTCTAAGCTAGATGTACATTGATTCTGAATCTAAACTAGGAACGACTGGAAACGATCCTACTCATTCAGACAGAAATAATCGCTTATATTGGTGACCTTCTTCCTCTGCTGACTTTGACTGTTAGAAGAATATCAAGTATTCTTGATTCAAGATTAATTCCAAATAGAGAGTGTAAATAATGCAAAGTGTGCTGCCTAATGTCATGTACACAACATACCTTTATAAATGGATATGTTAAAGCGCAAAAGGAAATGCTTCATATCATTGAGTCAGAATACACCCAAGTATGTTTCTCTCTCTCTCTCTCTCTCTCTATGTGTACAGTAAAACCCCGATTTAACGGACTTCGGATGCAACGGACAAAATTTATGAGCAAGTCCGATGCATCCCAAATCCATTTTTCGGGGGCTGGCTGCCGGCTCCTGGCTGCCACCCAGGTCCCGGCAGCGGGAGGGCTGGCTGGCGGGCGGGCTGGCTGCATGCTCCTGGCTGCCGCCCGGGTCCCAGCAGCAGGAGGGCTCTCTGCCTGCTCCCGGCTGCCGCCCAGGTCCCGGCAGCAGGAGGGCTCACCGCTGGCTCCTGCCTGCCGCCCGGGTCCCAGCAGCGGGAGGGCTCACCGCTGGCTCCTGCCTGCCGCCCGGGTCCCGGCAGCGGGAGGGCTGGCTGGTGGGTGGGCTCGCTGCCGGCTCCCGGCTGCCGCCTGGGTCCCAGCAGCAGGAGGGCTCGTTGCCGGCTCCCAGCTGCCGCCCGGGTCCCGGCAGCGGGAGGGCTGGCTGGCGGGCGGGCTGGCTGCATGCTCCCAGCTGCCGCCCGGGTCCCGGCAGCGGGAGGGCTCGCTACTGGCTCCCGGCTGCCGCCTGAGTCCCAGCGGCGGGAGGGCTGGCTGGCGGGCAGGCTGGCTGCATGCTCCCAGCTGCCACCCGGGTCCCAGCAGCGGGAGGTCTCGCTGCCGGCTCCCGCCCGGCTCCCACCAGTGGGCGGACTGCCGGCTCCCAGCTCCCGCCTGAGTCCCGCCAGCGGGCATGCTGCCTGCCGGCTCCCGGCTCCCGCCTGAGTCCCACCAGCGGGCGGGCTGGCTCCCGGCTCCCGCCTGAGTCCCACCAGTGGGCAGGCTGGCTGAAGGCTCCCGCCCGGGTCCCAGCAGCGGGTGGGCTGCAGAGCTGCCGCCCCGACCCTGTGGTGGGTGGGCTGCTGCTCCCACGGCTTGTTTTTGTTATTATTAAATAACGGACTTTTGGATTTAACGGACACCCCCTCGCCCGCATTAGTCCATTAAATGGAGGTTTTACTGTATATGGGTCAGAGCCCTGAGTGATGTAAATGGCTGTGCTCCATTAACCAGTGTAGACCAACTGAGGGTTTGACCCATTCTATCAAAGCACTACTGCCGTTACTGGCTATTTAGAATCCCAGCAGAAGCAGAACTTCATATGCCAGCATCCCACATCTATTCACTCTTAACACTCACTAATTTAACGGGTAGTTTAGTTCTTTTATTTTTACTCATTAACTGTTTCATTTACATACTAGTGTAAAAGCCTGTGGACACGGGCCAACAGTAACGGCCCCCCCACTCAGCCCCCCCACTCCAAGTGCACCCCCCCGCTCAGCCCCCCCACTCCAAGCGTGCCCCCCGCTCAGCCCCCCCACTCCAAGCGCACCCCCGGCTCAGCCCCCCCACTCCAAGCGTGCCCCTCGCTCAGCCCCCCCACTCCAAAAGCGCCCCCTGCTCAGCCTCCCCACTCCAAGCGCACCCCCGCTCAGCCCCCCCCAACTCCAAGCGTGCCCCCCGCTCAGCCCCCCTCTCCAAGCGTGCCCCCCATTCAGCCCCCCCACTCCAAGCGCACCCCCGCTCAGACCCCCCACTCCAAGCGTGCCCCCCGCTCAGCCCCCCCACTCCAAGCGTGCCCCCCGCTCAGCCCCCCCTCCAAGTGCACCCCCTGCTCCCCCCCCCCGCTCGTTCAGCCTCCCCTCCCCCACGCCCCCTCTCGCTCGTTCAGCCTCCCCTCCCCCCCATGGCCCCCCTGCTCGTTCAGCCTCCCCTCCCCCCCACGGCCCTCCCCCCGCTCATTCAGCCTCCCCTCCCTCCCACGGCCCCCCCGCTCATTCAGCCTCCCCTCCCCCCCATGGCCCCCCTACTCGTTCAGCCTCCCCTCCCCCCCACGGCCCTCCCCCCGCTCATTCAGCCTCCCCTCCCTCCCACAGCCCCCCCCGCTCGTTCAGCCCCCTCCCACCCTCTTCAAGGCCCCCGCTCGCTCAGCTCCCCTCCCACCCACTCCAAGGCTCCGGCTAGGCTGGGCACAGCTGGTCAGGCCATGCCCGGGCACCTCCACCCCGCCGGCCCAGCGCCCCCTTCCCGAGCCCTGCCCGGCCAGAGCCCCCTGCCTGCGCCTATTGCACCCAGTCACCCTCCTGCCCATGGCCCCTGATCCAGACCCTGCTTCCCTCTCAGCAGCATATGCGCGGCGGCCATGTTGTGCTGCCGAACTACACCTCCCAGCATGCTACACCTCCCAGCATGCCGTTAGTCCGCGCCGTCTCTACTGCGCATGACGGCTTCACACACACTTTTCTAGTCTTTTATAATTTACATATAACTAAATTCCAGTGTTTTTAGTAATGCAGCAAGTGTGGCCATCTGTTAGAACAACACTTTCTTAATCAGTGTTGCTTTCCTAATAAAAGGTTTTGTAAAAAATGGCTGTTGAATTTCCAGGGCGTGTGCCAGACACCCATAACACAAATTTTAAGCAGCCACATAGATTTTCTCCATTCTTTATGCTCATCTTGGCCTCAGTTGTAAGACCAACTATATGCCTGGGTGGTAAAAGAGCAGCTATCACTGGTTTGCTAGCCTCATTTCCACAGAGATGGGCAAGAAGAGGGCAGACTGGATGGAAAATGTTGGCCTAGATCTTCCAGTTGGAAGATTTTTTTTGCTGTATTTTTATTAGCTTTTTTCCAAAATAAACAGAGGAGATGGAATCAATACCCAGGATACGTTTAGGAAATTAGTAATAAAAAACAAATAGTAGAATTCGTTGTGCAAAACAATGCAGGCATTATTCTCTATAGGGTCATATCCCCTTGCCTCTCACAAGACATAGGGCTTGGCTTCACTTGCAAGTTAGAGCACACTAAAACCACCCAGTGCACTCTAGCTCACTCCCTGTCCACAATGGCAAGGCATGTAGAGTGCTCCGACTCCGCGGCTAGAACACTCCTGGTAATCCTGGTAATACCAACGCTTGATATGTCTTGGCTGAGATGCCCCAGCGTCAGTGTGAATGACGTGTTGCATTACAGCGCTCTAATTGACCTCTGGAAATGTCCCATAATCCCCTTAAGTCAAGTGGCCACTCTCTTCATTGTTTGGAACTCGGCTGTAGGAATGCAGATATCACTTTTCAAAGCTCCGTTTCTGACAGCCGGCATGCTTATCTGCCCCGGGACAAAGCAAGCCATTAATGTGGAATGTTGCTTGCTGTGAGTGTGTGTGAGAGAGGCAGAGGGGGTCTGAATTTACAAGACAGCATGATGATACACTCTCATCACCCCAAAAACCCACTCTCTCCCCCCCCCCATACACACAACACACTCCACCCACCCCCCGCATTTGAAAAGCATGTTGCCGCCACTTGAATGCTGGGATAGCTGCCCATAATGCACCACTCCCAATGCCACTGCAAGTGCCACAAATGTGGCCACACCAGTGCACTTGCAGCTGTCAGTGTGGACAGACTGTAGTGCTTTCCCTACTGCACTCTCCGAAGGCTGGTTAAACTCAAAGTGCTCTACATCTACAAGTGTAGCCATGCCATAATCTGATACAACAATTTTTGCTCTCCTTTTCACTTCATTTCAAAATTACCATTCTTCATGGAACTGAGTAATTACTGATGACATAACAAACACTTCCTATTGCTTGAGGGTAGAAATGAGAAGCAAGTCTTTCAATATCACATACAAGTTATCAGCGCTGGAAAGTGTATGGGGGCTTTGTATCATAAGGTTGAGGAAGAATGTGCAAACTAAAATAACTGAAGTATTGCTTGGAATAGTATTGTGGGTAGAATAGCTAATACTTCTGCAGCCTCACCCTTGACTTTTACTCCTATTGTCTAAGGAAGGATTGTGCACATTTTATGTTTACGTATTTTATTTCACCCTCCCACTCCCATTTCACCTTTAACAAGCAACTTTATAAATGAATAAAAATAATATTTAGCCCTTAAATAGTGATTGCATCTTCAAAGCGCTTTGCAAACAGCTAATTACTGTTAAAATACTTCTGTGATGCAGGTAAGTGACTGGAGTTACATTGGAGTTACATTACATTGTTTGTGTTTTACACCCTTTCCCATGCCCTGTGTCTGTCTTGTCTGTGTAAACTATAAACTCTTTGGGGCAGGAAGTGTCTACTATTCTATTTCTCTACAGTGCTTAGCACAATGGGATTCCATTCTTGACTGTCCCAGTAATCAACATGAATAATAATAACTGGGGTCAGATTCTGACCCTAAGTTTCATCTCTATTTGACAGATGAGAAAAAGAGTTCATTATGTAATTGTTATTAATTTTTATTACAGGAGCATCTAAAACACAACTTACAAACACATCATAAGAGAGGTAGCCGTGTTAGTCTGGAATTGCAGAAGTGACAAAGAGTCCTGTGGCACCTTAAAAGTCTAACTAAAGTATTGACGCATAAGCTTTTGTGGGCTAATACCCACTTCATCAGATGCATCTGACGAAGTGGGTATTAGCCCACGAAAGCTTATGCGTCAATACTTTAGTTAGACTTTTAAGGTGCCACAGGACTCTTTGTCACATCATAAGAGAGTTTACCATCTAATTCAACCCGACAGACAAGGGTGGGGCGAGGGAGAGACAAAGAGGTGAAGTAACTTGTTCAAGGCCATAGAGAAAGTTAACCAGTATGACAACTCTGGTATCCTTGTACTCTGGAAATAAAATATTGCTTAGGGTCTGTTAGTAAAATCATATCAAAAAATGTTACAATATGCAGTTGTTTACACTTGGTCAAGTAGCCTATGTTTTAGGTTTGTCATATGACTATATCTCAGCCATATCTCAAAGGTGCACAATTATTTTGGATATTGGAATGAGGTTTCAATGATCTGGAAAGGGGAGTAAACAGCACATTAATGGTAGTTGTAGATGATACTAAATTGGGAGGAGTTCCACATTCCAGTGTGGACTGATGATAACCCAAAGGGCGCAGGAGAGATTAGGAACATAGGCATAAAATAATAAAATGAGGATCACCTTGGAAAAATGCAGGATAATGAAACAATCCCGAAACACACAACTTCAGTAGGAGTGGAAACCCGAGAAGCAGTAATGATAGTGAACCTATAGCGAGAGCAGCAAACTGAAGATGAATGTATCTTCAAAAATCAGAGAGGTAGCCGTGTTAGTCTAGAATAGCAGAGGTAACAAAGAGTCCTGTGGCACCTTAAAGACTAACTAAAGTATTGAAGCATAAGCTTTCGTGGGCTAATACTCACTTCGTCGGATGCAGTGCTTGCATCCGACGAAGTGGGTATTAGCCCACGAAAGCTTATGCTTCAATACTTTAGTTAGTCTTTAAGGTGCCACAGGACTCTTTGTTACCTCTGTATCTTCAAAGAAGATCAATGCAGTCCTGGGCTACCTACACATAGGCTTCACCTCACAGGACAGAGAGACATTACTCTCTCTCTCTGGTGCAACTACATATGGAATATTTCATTCAGCTGAAGGTCTCACACTGGCAGAAATATGACTATGAAACCAGAGCAGAAGACCAGAAGGACTGATTTCTGCTAAGTGCAAAATACATTTTCCCTAAGTGATGACTAAAAGAGTCAAGGAGACATAGCTTACCACCCAGGAGGTAGCAGAGACAATGGGATTGTTTACGGAAACATGTAGACTGAATGTGAAGACAATGAGGGCTATGGAAGGTTGTGAAAACCCTGTCACAACAATTTTAAAAGTAGACTGGACAAAGCCTTAGCAAATGTAGTTTAGGGAACAATCCCTGTTCTGGCAGGGAGAGGCACAAGATAATCTAATAGGTATTTCCATATCTAACTGTGCTGAGTCTAGAACTCTCTCTGCTAGTTGGAAAGTAGACAATAAAACATCTACCAAGAAATCCAAGCCTAGCAAGGAAACATAAATCATGTGTTTAGAGACCTCGGGACAGATTCAGACCTGGTGTGCCTGCTTACTTCATATCTGAAATTGGCTGACTCCACCATCTTCAATTGTGAGGCATATGTTGTAACTGAATCATCAGTGCTAGGCAAATGGCCATGTTTAGTAAGTGCTATCTAGGTTTAATGATTTGAGGAATTAATTTAGGATAGAGGAGAGGGACAGAAAGGAAAGAAAATGCCAGGTGTTTTCCCCCCCTTTTGTTAGAGGCATAGTACAATACTGTATTAATAGTATGTTTTAAAACAAAGCCATATTGAAATATGTTTTCTGAATTGAGCAAACATCTCAGTTCACTCAGAACAAATAGATGTCAGCACTGAAATAACAACAGAAAGAACCCAACTGTGAGCCAGATTGATTTCATTGGAACACTGCTGATTTACACTAGCTGAGAACCTGGTACTGTATGTTTACTGGGTAATCACTAGATTTATACATACAGGGTGATATTCTACCTGTAAACAATTTCCACACAAGGACTATGTACCCCATAAATCCAACTTAAGCTCTCAACCTAAGGTGTAAATGGGACTTAAGCAGTGCAGACCTTCTGCACAGTTGTGCATTTAATCTACAGGGAACTTTTAAAATGCCTCTTAAATCAACAAGCAAATCTGGTCAATTAATATAAAGCTTTTTTTATGAACAATAGGTGGAAAACTCCTGCTAAATCCCTGTGACCTCAATCTGCATGCAGATGCCCCAATGAATCTCCACATCCATGGACAGGATCAAAGCCAATCTTCTTTATTTATTTATTTATTTATTTATTTAATGCTAGATTCTTTCAATGCTATTCATAGGGTAAAAAAACCTCCTAAATAAATACCTAACAATGCTTAAGATGAGACCTGAAGAAGAGCTCTGGGTAGTTCAAAAGCTTGTCTCTTTCATCAACAGAAGTTGAGCTAATAAAAGATGCTACCTCATGCACTTTGTCTCTCTAAGAATGCATAACACACAGGGGCTGATTGTAAAAGAACTTTAGAGATGCTGTCTCCTGCACAGGGGGCTTGTCCCAATTACACTCCCTGTGCTGAGGAGGTGCAAGGACCCTAAAAGGGGCAGAGAGGAGACAGGGACATGGCCCTAGCTATCACCTGACTATATCACTTTGCCAGCTGCACCATTATCATTTGCACTGGGGTACTCAGGGAAGTATTGTGCTTAACTCCACATCTGTGGTATGGCCCAGTCAAAACTGAGGGCATGATACTGTGGACCAGACCCTCAATTTGTGTGAATTGGCATAACTCCACCAAAGCCAATCCAGAGACCTCATTGGAGCTCCACTGAATTACAACAAGTGAAGATCTGATCTGGTGAGTAAATCTTTCTTTCCAATGAGGCATGCTCCTTGCTGAGGCATGCATCTTGGTACAAGGAGCTTGCAGTTTTGTATATGTGATTTGCACACAGGTGTATTATTTTCTCATACATACACAGTATGATTAGGGACGTGCAAATCTGAAAACGTTGGCAGTTCAGTTCAATTGGGTTAAGCACTCAGAAGGACAGAGCCTTCTCCAAGTCTAATCTGAATGCTGTGCACCCTTGAATCTGCAAAACTGAGCTAGAAATACCAAAGATAAATCTCCTAGTGTTGTGATTTTTTTCTGTTTTTAGCCCAGATCAGAACCAAGAGGTTCAGGAGGTGAACGAAATCTCACAATAATAGGACGAACCTATTTTTAACCTCAACAAAGTTTGACATGCCAACAGTTTAGGTTTTGAGCAAAGGATGAGATCATTGGGGGAGGGAGTGCTCAGTGGTTTGAGCATTGGCCTATTAAACCCAGGGTTGTGAGTTTAATCCTTGAGAGGGCCAGTTAGGGATCTGGGGAAAAAAATCTATCAGAGACAGTACTTGGTCCTGTTAATGTAGGCAGTGGACTGGACTCCATGACCTTTCAAGGTCCTTCCAGTTCTATGAGAGAGGTATATCTCCATACATTTTTTATCAGAAAACTGAGTTTTATGCACTGATGAAATAATATGCAGTGCAATTTAAACTTGCAATAGTAACTTTTAATGAGTTACAGTTGAATTACTTGATAGGCTTCATTTGTCTCCATAGTGTAAGGGAGAGTGGAATTATGTATGTGAACTGAGTTCCAGGAAGTGTCACGATTACAAACCCCATCACATGATCTGAGTGCTGGATTTTGGTTTTCCTTTTCTAAGCTAGGTGAAAGCTGTGTAAATTCCAGGGTAGTGAGGGAGCTCATATTAACTGTATAAGAAGATTTGTGTATTGTTCATTATAGCAAGTACATAATATATATTGTGTTAATGCAGCAAACTATTCTGATATAATAATAGTAATAATAACAAATATATATAAAGGCACAAAGAGCAGTTATGTGCCTACCATTGAATTTCAAGGGGGGTTGGGGCCTAACTGCCATTTGTGTCTTTGAAACTCCCTCCCCCCTTAAGTTTTACTTTATATAAGGCTTCCCATCTAAGGATCTCAGTTGTTTGTTTCAACAAGGAATATGTGAATATCTAGTGTATCAGGCTAAATTGTCCAGTTCATGGTTTAAACCATGCTCCATTCTGGTTATCTTCCTGTACAAATGCCACAAACCTCTGAGTCAGAATGTTCTTTGATTAAGAGTAATATCTCCGGTGGACACAGCTTTGTTTTGGGGCTTCTGCTAGATCCCCAAATGCTCAGAACACGCCCCTTTTAAAGGACCGTTCAAGTGCATATCTGAGCTCAGCAAAGAGTCGTTCTTGGGACAGCCCACCTGTGGAAAGTTAAGTATATGCATAACTGTTTGCAGGATCGATGCATGAGTTTCCACTACTTTCTCATGTTTCCTTAATTTTTCTTTCCCCCACTATGGACTGAATTGTAACCCTGCAGTAATAGGGTAAGAAACAGATTGTGAGTTTTGGGGTTACAGTTAGGTTCCTGTATCATCCTTTATTCTTTGCAGGAAATAATCGGTGCCATCCATTTTCTGGGAAAGATTATTTCTCCTTTTGCAATATCTCTAGCATATTGGGTCAGGCCAGAATGGTGGGGTGGCATGGTGTCTGGAGTCTATCTCTCCCTGTCCCTGGCTGCCTACTTCCTTCCCACATTCATGGAATGGGAAGTAGGAGCCCACAGGCAGCTGTTCTCACTCTGTTCAGCCTCTGGGGATGTGGGTAAAGAACTCCCTTATGCCCCTCCCTGAATACAAAGAATTACTCATGGCTGAGCCCAAAGTATTGCAGAAATATTCTCCTGTTTGTATGAAGTAACAATAGGCAGCTACAGTTGGAGTTAAACAGGGTTTCAGAAAGAGTTCAGAATATAAACTTTGATTGTTTAATTTTAAACATATTCTGTGCCAAATGTTTTAGCATGACCACCCCATAGCAGACTTCAGCAGATGGAGCTCATTTTTCTTTTCTTTCTTCTCTCTCTCCCTCTTTTGTGCACCAGATGGTAAAGCTGTTCGCAGAATCCATTTATTTAACTTATGTTGTATTGTAAATACTCATGAGCTGAACTTTAAATTGGACCACCCCATAGCCCTGTAATATTTTCATGCAACGTATGATAAAGTTGTTCTCAGACAAAGTTCAGATGGTTTTGCTGTTCTCTAAACTTTCGGATTATTTGTATCAGGTGGATGAACAGCTTGCCAAACATGGGGAAGCAAAGAGAACAAAGCTTTGCGAGCCTTTGATATTTGCATACTAGTGCAGAAAAAAATACTGGACAGTATGGGTTGTGATATTGTCTTCAGAATGTACTTTAACCACAGCCCTGTATTATAGTTGTCAAGTTCTTACATACGGTATTTTAATGATCTATAGCTGTCTAGTGTGGGGATGTAGGTAAAATGAGTTTCTTTTATGTTGATCTTCAATTTTTGTTTTTGTGAGTTGCATGAATTTAAATACGGCCAGTTCATCGGGTTTCTTGACTCTGTTTCTACTCAATGTTGTACCAAATTTTAAGATTCTAGCTCAGCAGGAATGTGACAATTGTCAATCACCCGTTACCAGTGTCTGCATAATATACATAATACCATGGAGTTATTTTTCAGATTTATCTCAGTGCTATGTCACAAATTGCAAAGCTACTCTCACCTATCAAATAGCAAAGGTATTTCTGGAAACAAATACAATTACAGGCCTCAGTTCTATCAAGGGATTCCCACTGGAAATCCACTTCGATTCCCACTGAAAACAGTGTGACGCCATGCTAGAGAAGCAGGTCCATACTCTGACTCTGTGATTTCTCGAAGGGACTTCCTTTGGGAAGTATTGGTGTATTTTGCTCTCTGCATGATAGTTCTTTCATTCATGAAAACATATAAAATAATGAGCTAGAATGTGTTGAAGGTGCACACCAAAGGATCCAATCAACTCTAAGAGGGTGTAGTGGGTGAAATTCACCCTGTGCAGAAGGATAGCTCAAGGCCTATGTGCCACTACTTCAACTTCAAAGTGGGACTTAAATGACTGATAGGCCTTATGTTGCTCCTCCATATAGGGGTGAATTCCATTCTGTGTGTACCCATTCAATGGCAGTCTTTGGTCAAAACATTTGATGAGGGGGTATATAGCTCTGAAATTTAGCTATACTATGAAAAATGATTTGATCCAGGAAACAATCAGATGTTCAAACACTGAAGAACACAAGTTTACTTAGCTCCCAACAGCAAAGGAGATAGATTTTTGTAGCCCAAATACCCATAGTCTGAATGATTATTAGAAGGGAATGAACAAGATAAAAATAAAACTAATTAAATTAGCCATGTTATATCAAATCCCAATTGACTCCCATTTTTCTTACTAATTAAAAAGCAAATCACTACCTAATATAATGATCACCATCAGTATTCAGCTGGCATTCAGATGATGACATAGTAGAATGTGGAGAGCACAGTAACAATAACAATTCTGGAAGAGAACAGTCCCATACACTCTCAGGACCCGATCTTCCTCTGATCATGTGAATGGTCCCATTGATTTAAATGGGATTACTCATATGCTTAAAACTAAGCATGTGCATAACTGGGGCCAGAGAACCTGCTCCAAAGCCCATTTCATCAATGGGAACATTAATGGGCTTTGGATCTGGTGCCCTTCTGGCCTTAAATTCTATAAAATCTATACATATATTGGCTTAAATGTTTATTATAAGAAATTATAACAAATCCATCAAGTTAAAATCATTCACAGGGATTGTGGTAGAAGATATGGCATTGTGTAAAATACATTTAGCAAACTAAAGGATTTTGATTAATATTTTAAAGAAAATTGTACATGTTCCCTGTTAGTATATAAATAGACTGGAAAGGTGTCACAAGATAAATTGTCTTCTGCTGTTGCATAAAGTGAAACCAGGACATTTCTTTTCAAGGCAGGTGGGATTGATTCTGTGATGGCTTATCACAATGATTTCATTTCCATTACACCAAGAGCCTGATGCAGATTTAATCACACAGTCTTGTGACTATGAATGCAGTGGATTGGCAGGTGCTTGTTGTATGGGTATTGCTGAGGGATCATTTCTGCAGAACGCCACTGACTCAATGAGGCGCGGTGCAAGCACACGAGTCCGCTGCACAGATGAAGTTGCAGGCTCAGGTCCTATATGGGTCAGTAGCTTTTCTTCTTTCTAATATACACTTTATGGATTTGTTATTTAAACATCATGATGTCTGAACACAGAGCCTCATTCACCCCTGTGTTACACCAGCTTTATGGTGGTATAATTCCATTTATTTCATTGGTGTTACACTAGTGTGGTTGTTATGGAGAGTCAGTCCCACTCATGCTAGGCCTTATCCTGCATTCTATATTTGCAATCTCTTTGAAGGCACTGGCTGCGTGAACGGGGACCATGAAAGTATTCACTTCATAACTCAGTGGGAGGGCTACCCTCACACAAGCAGCATTTACTACACCTCACACAGAGGCGTGCAGATTCCACTGACGTCCATTGACACTGATTCACACTTGTTGAGGACGTTTTACTCATATTCTCTTTCTAGCGAATGACACCTGTTTTCTAGAATGGAAGCATAGGAGTTTCTTTACATATCACTTTTGGTCATATCATGTCACACTCATTTTCTGAGTTCTACCCTCTACCTGCAAGTGTTCTATGAGTTCATCTTTTAATCTTCAGTTTTGCCAATCACCAGGGCAGGTCAGAGAAGCTGCATTTTCGTGAGTACACCATGCTGGGCTCCAGTTACGGTATTTCTATTTCAAAATTCTTACAGAAGCTCTCTTTCATTTCAGGGCAGAATCTAATCTCTTACAATAGATCGTGTAGTGCATCTGGTTAAGATTGACAGTGAAATTGATTTTTCACTCTTCATTGCCTAAAGAGAGAGTACTTTGTACACTACCAAATGTTTGGGTGTTGCTATAAACTCTCTCAAATTTCATCCTGCCCCTATTTTTTTCTTAATTCTATGTTCATTAATTGTGTATATCACAGATAAAGGACAAAATTGTTCTCAACGCAACATAGTGTCTACATAAGGTTTCCCATACTGGACACAATCCTACAAAGCACTAGGCACTCGGGCCCCAATGCAGCAAAACATTTAAGCATATGCTTCATTTTAAGTAAGTGAGTTGAAAACCAGAGGGATTGCTCGTATGGTTAAAATTGAGCATGTGCTTAACTGCATGAGGCCCAGGGTGCTCTTCATGTTGCAGGATCAAGCCCTCTTTATATTGTGATACAGGAGGGCCAGGGAGAAGTGGGAGAGTGGTCAAGGGGAAATATATAAACCATAGGCTAATTAAGGCATGGTAGAGAGAGAGAGAGACCCTATAGACTAGAGAGGGTGGCTACAGATTAATTGGAGCACCCGCAGTTAATTAAGGCTCTGTCAGGAACCTAATAAAACTCTCTGCTTCAGGCAGACAGGGACGGAGGAGGAAGGAGAAGGGACTGGAGCTTTGAGGCATGCTGTGAGACTTGAGAGCCCAGAGAACTGAAGTAAGGGAGACCCAGCCGCAGCAGACTAGAGAGAGTCTCTTCCCCAATGTCTAAGGACTAAAGGTTCCCCACTCAAGGGGGAAGAAGGTAAGAACCCGCAGGGGTTGAGAGGGGATGGGGCTCAGAGTGAGGAGCAAACCCAGACCCTGTCCCTGCTTTCCTCCTTTATCATCTTTCTGGGCCACTAGAGGTGCCCTTGGTGCCACAAGGGCAGGGGCAAAGGGTGGCATCTTAGCCCTCCTGCCATGAAAAGTGCAGGACCCTCCATATTAACATCGGCCATCTTGTCATAATATACCTTTTAAATACATTCAGGGTAGAGAATTCCTTTTTAAAAGCTGACCAATTGTTTGTCTCCTAAAGTCACAATTGCAAATGATTGCTGCAATGAGAAGATGAAGTAAATAAAGATATTGCTTTATTAGTCTGCTATTGAGCTCTAAAATATCTTTTTGTCTCTTTGCTTAAACATAATTTTCTTCCCTTTCTAAAAGAGGGGCATAGAAGATGGGAGAGTGACTAATTCCATAAAACATGTTTTATGGGCAAAATATTTCATCAAATAAATGCCTGAAATCCATTTCATTAAACTATGTTTAATATTGTCTTTTGTAGCACCAATACAAAATAATACAAAGGTATAGATTTTGTCTTGAGGGCTTTTTCTTATTGTTTCCTTGAGTTAAATGGCAACAGTAGCTTTCCATATGGGGTTATTATCATAGAAACCATCTTGCTCACTGACATGAATTCTACAAATAAATTTGTAAAAGTTCTTTGAAAACACTGAATCTGATCATTTCCTCCTGTGAGGAAATTTTCAGTGGGGGGTTTTCCTTGCAATGATATCTCCCAAGCATTCCAGCCATGAGGGGTCCGGAGACCTTGCCCAGTGCCTCCAATGCTATTTGGCATACCCTTGGATCACAGGGACCAGTGGAAGGCCAGAGGCATCATGCATTGACTTCATGCCAGCTTTGAGTCACCAGTTCTACCTTTTAATCTCATGTTCCCCGACAGCATGGATCCTTTGGAGCAGCACTGAGATGGTTACCCTAGGTGATGACTGCCTTGGAACCCCTTCCACCTCTTTTAAGAGGACATTAGCATAAGGAAATGCAGGCAGCAGTTAATATATGTTGGGCAGGTGTGCAAGAGCTCCTAGAAGTGTGGGGAGGGGGGGAGGGAAGGGTGCTAGCACCCAAACCATGGTCTTCCTCTAGCTCTGCCTCTTCAACCCCCTCACCTTGCTGAGACCTCATCCTCCCTCTGTTTCTTCCCCAATGCCCTACCCCTGCTCACTCCTCTCTGCCCCATCCCCCATCACTCGCCCTCAAGGCAGGTAAAACGTGGGAGGGCATAGCCTTCCCACCTTTAAAAGTGATGGGACCAGGGCTCCCCAAGCACCTCTGTTCTCTCCCCCCCCTCTATTTTGGACTGTATTAATCTTCCATGAGGAACTCTGCTAAGGGCAGAAGGATGACAATGTGCATCTGCCTTGGCTGAACTCCCTACCCAGCCCACCAACTGCTCCATAGAGATAGATATTTGGAGCCTCTTAGTTTACCTCCTTAGAAGCATAAATGTTCTGGTAGCCTCCCCACAAAACATGGAACTTAACTCCTATCCATGACTGACTCTTCTGGTATGGATCAAAAGCACCATGGAGACATAAAACCCACTACCAGGATTGGCAAACATGGATAAGATAGGGAAAACATGGCTTTTCCCCACATCAGATAGTCTCCCCAAAGCAGGGTTGACTGGTAGCATGTGGAACTTTACATCGCCTCTGCCCAGCCTATATCTGTTCTGCAGAGAAATAAAGGATTCTGCTGTCCATTTAGCATCTTTCACAGGCACAAGATTCCCTTCAAAGTTAAAACCAAAACCAAAAAAAAAGATGGAAATACACTGCCTGTGGGTTTGCAGCTGGTCATTTTATTTCTTCTACTTTTTTTTCCAGCAGAAGTATGCAGGCGTTGTAGTTTGAATGTGAAAAGGGGAATAGCTTCCTCTTGAAAATACTAGCCACACAGATGTTCTTGTGGATTTTTCAGCAAAATATCTCAGGAACAAGCTGATGGCCACCAGGTTGGAAATTCAGCATAGGAATGGACTATGCAATAAATGGGGAAGAAAACAGGCAGATCAGGCTGTAGCGAGAAATGCAGGGATAGGGCTGCATTTTTGCAAATATTAAACAATACTAAAATGGCTGGGGAAAATATATTGCAGTTGCAATATGGACTTATTGTTTCCGTAAATTTCCAGTCCATTAAGATGAGAGATATTTAGGGTTAAATTGAGTTAATGGTCTGCCTGAGGTTACCCTTGTCAGCAAGTCATAATCTCTCTTCTGGTCAGCTCTCTGTTCCAGGGAGGGAGTAAACTCTACTGGGCCTAGACTCGGCTTAGAGTACACCCGCTGACTCACTGGAACTGACACACTGGTGTGTGCCACGCCCTGGAAATTTCTCCCCCCACCCCATCTGCAATTTCTCCTCACAAGGAGGCCATAGCAGTCCTGCTGAGCTTGTTTTCTGTCCCCCTCCCCTGACTATGAGCAGCAATACAGGTAGCCCATGCCAGGTAGTATAGGGGCATCTTACTTACCTTCTCTCCCTTGCATGACCACTATCTCACTTTAAAATGATATGAGCCAGATCCTCTG